>OZ024858.1:52024353-52061853 GCA_964017155.1 Oasisia sp. SBJ-2009 | reverse complement strand
ACGAAACCATTTATCATAAACTGAACTGGACGTTGCCAACCCACCATAGCTGTATAAACAATATAATAATAACTTCACGTGTAATACATAGTTTTAGTTTTTATAAATGATCAGTTTTATTAAAACGTAACAATAATATTCCATAATAAATGTTCAAATTAAATTGTATAGTAAATATTTGGTAATACCAACTACGGACGATGACAAAGATATAATTACATAAGTATATGAAGAGGTGGTTTATATTGAATGAGCTTCAGCTAGCTCTTCATACATATTTACAACAATTGCTTTTAGGGATACTACAAAACTTGTATGTTGCTTTTTTGCTGGATGGTAATAGGAACTATATTCCAGGTCATTCGACCTTTAGATAAGAAACTGTTAGAAGATGTTACTGTTAGAGCAGTAAAAGGACGTATATGTGAAGTTTGTGTAGTTTCGTTAATGTGTATGTCAAGGGAAAATGGAAAAATATTGGATAAATAATAGGGTAGACTCCTGTGAACATAATTATACATAACTTTTCCAACTTCAATTTTACATGTATCATTCAATTGAATACATTTTAAGTACACAAAGAGGGGTGAGAATGGCACCAATAATTTCCTTTTAGTACGGAACGAACTTTGTTTGGATAATAAATAATTTTGTAAAGTAAGGTTTATAATGTGGACCCCACAAGATAATTCTATATGTCAAGTAGGGGTAAACTAAAGTGTAATGAAGTAATTTAAGGGCGAATACAGGCAGATAGCTGTTAACTTTATTAATTGCGTATAAAGCACTGGTTAGATTATATTTGCATTTGATTATGTGTTGATGCATGCCAATCATGTCTTTCATTAATATGAAGACCTATAAATCGTACACACTTCATATGCTGGATTATTGTATTATATATTGTTAAAATGTGTTCTTCACTCTCAGAATAACATGCACTTCGTTTTGGAAATATTTAGAGATCGTTTATTTGCGCGAAACCAGTCGGGCCAATACTTGAAGTTCCTTGTTCATATCTTCATATTATTATAAACAGGAGCGGACCAAGTATAGACCCTGCGGAACACACTATGTCATGTCCCGCTGAAGCGAATCACCATTATTATATTGAACATATTATTTCCGATTTGACAGAAAACCCTTAAACCATTTGAGAGGAGTACACCTTATTCCATAAATTTCATGTTTAAGTAATAAGATTTGGTGATCAATTTTATTGAATGCCTTACTAAAATCCAAGAAAACACAAAGGACCTAGTCTTTATTTTCCAGAGGTTTTATAACATCACCAGTAAGCGCGGTTGTAACATTTATTGTTCTATGTTTTTTTACGAAAACCATATTGATTATTATTTAATAGTTGGGGGGGATAAAGTAAAAAGCCCTATTATAAACAACTTTTTCGAGTATTTTTAAAGTTCAGGGTAACAATGATATAGGTCTATAAAATTGGAAATCTCATCTTTAGCGTTTGACTTATGGATAGGTATAATTGTCGCAATGTTCACTTCTTCTGCTACAGTTCCCTCAGACATTAACATGGTTATTGATTTGCTCACCAAATAACTTTATGATAAGCTGACTCAAATTGTCATAACTTGTACTTTTCTTGGGTTGAATTGACATTATTTATTATTGGTTTGGACCAACGTTTGTAAAGAAATTACAAAATGTATTATATATTTGATTTGGATCTTTAAGTATTCCATTATTATGTTTGAAATGTAAAGAAATGCCAGATGTATTGTTGTTTTACCAATGATATTGGTTTAGTACACTCCATGTTTTAAACTCATTCTTGAATGCGTTTAGGTAATTAGCATAGTAGGTGGTCTCTGCAATTTGTTTTACCATATAATAATTATATAATTATATTGCATAACATCGTATATTTCTTGTGAGGAGCGGTGTCGCGCTTACATTTTTCGGTCGTTATAAACATTCCGATTAACGTTTCTGCGCATGCACGATAAATGTAGTATTAGCAATGTGCAGCGAAACGACAAAGCACGTTTGGTATAAATGCCAAGGGCTATTCGGTAACTCTCCTGTGATGATTACTGTGAAGAGTTGCATAAAATTTCTTTCAATACATTAAAAAATAACGTTTGTTTAAATCACTGTCACGGATTATGGCTCACTACAGTCATGTGATTTGCACTTGCTCTCAAAACATGCCTCAACATTTGTTTGTCTCGTGTTAATTTGCGACAAATATGGGAAATTATATACATCCTAACGAACAGCCTGTAGTATTTATATAATAAATACCATAGTTATAATCACAAAAGAATTACTGTATACTACTTATTTTATGTCGAGCACCAGATTATCTTGCTTCGTTGTATTATCCAAGTGGGTCTGAATATAATTCAGTGAGAGTGATTGCGTGTTGTACATTATAAAATGTATGTGTTAATTCCATGACCCAATATTTTATTTCAGGAATGTGTGTAGTTTGCACATTTACATAAACTGTACTGCTAGACGTTGTTATTTTAGTTACACAATTCAACTCGGTGTGTATTATATTATATATATATTATATTATATGTGTTTTGTGGTGAGCGGAGGTGGCGCGGTAGAGCCTCGGAGTCTCAGTGGAGGACACGGACGGCGGTGACACAACTCCACCTGCCAACATTTCAAAAGTTATGCAGTTTCGTTCACCTCCTGTTGCCAACAAAGTTGGTCACGTCTATCTGGTGTTAATGCCAAGGGAAGTAAAGGATCTCATACAGGGATAAATATGTAACCTGTCGTGGATTAGAGAGTGGTACTCGAAGCAGGCAGTATAGCAGTATAGTTTCTGTATTATTGGACACTATTTGTACTATACTAACGTGAATATATATATATATATATATATATATATATATATATATATATATATATATATATATATGATAACAACAATTTATAGAATTGACCTATCGTTAATCGATTATATTGTCATTACGTTTCGCACATTTGTATAATTTGCCCCAGCATGATATTAGCGTAACTGTTGGCAATAAAGCACATTGTTCTTCTCCCGTTTGAACGCTTCGGTTGTACATTTAAGAGAAGCTATAAACATACCGTCTCGTGTTCTCACACTGAATATATCGATTTTCCTGATTCTACGGTGTCATAGTGTTTTGGGTTAACAGTTCTCAAAGTAACCCCGTCTGACCCGTCTCCTGTTTTCTCGTCGCAATACGTCAGTCAGAGTCAAAACGACATCATCGTGAAATAAGTCGAGTCGGTTGGGGCGGCAAGGTCGCGATTTGTTTGGACCTTGTCTGGAGTCACGCTTCACGATTGGCTCCATTACCACTTATGATGTGTCCATGGTACAGAATCTCGGATTTTCGAATATGACTGTTATCATTGTTCAATTGGAGGCCTCCTTCCTTCACTTTGAATTGAATTGAATTGAAATTTATTTAAATTGAAATTTATTTATTTTCAACAACAACAACAACTACTACTACTACTACTATATTATAAATACAGTGCATACAATACAAATTGTTGAAAAAAAGGGTAAAAGAAGTATAATACTTATCATGTTTACCCTTATAAATTCTTAATTTCATACATAAAGCATCTGAACAGTGCAATAGAATGTGCGACAACACTATTTACGTGTAACCATACAACATTTAATAAAAAAAAAGACATTGTGACATTTGTTGAAAAGAAAAAAACAAAAAAAACTTTTACAACAATAAACAAGCTGAATGTTTAATTTTGTTATCTATTTTGTTAGCAAAAATGGTCTAGGACTCTAACACATAATTATTCAACAGTCTATTTGTGTAACACTTTTTGAAATGATGAACATTTTTACAACTAATCAGTGACTTATCGAAGGAGTTCCAAAGTTTAACTCCAGTAACAGAAATACACATACTTTTTAAGTTAGTACGTATATAGATTTGCTTGAACTTGCATTTATACCTGGATGAGTATCGTTAGTCATGTATTCTGAACAATTTGTGTACATTCATTGGTAATATATAACGATATGCCTTAAACATAATTATAGCAGTTTTTAGCTTTACAAGATCTGGTAATTTAAGAATATGTACATTGTGAAAGAGTAAATTTGTGTGATCAAGTGTTTTTGCACCACAAGTTAATCTTATAACTCTTTTATGTAATAAAACTAAACAATGAATATTTGTAGCATATGTGTTACCCCATACTTCAGCACAACACATAATATAAGGCATGAAAAGAGAATAGTACAAAATATGCATACCATGTTTGTTAATCAAAGAACTGGCTCTATACATAATAGCACAGCATTTTGACAGTTTAGATCTTACTGATAAAATGTGACTTTTCCAGTTTAATTTGCAATCAATTACTACACCTAAAAATGTTGTGGAATTTACTCTTTTGATTTTCTCCTTATTTATTCTAACACAAATATCTGCAGTTATTTTGCGATTACCAAAAATCATGTAATTTGTTTTTGATATATTGAGAGACAATCTATTAACAGAAAACCATGTCTGCAGTTGTTCTAAACCACCATTTATCATCCGAACAAGTTTATCTAAGTCTCTATCACAACATAATAGATTTGTATCATCAGCAAATAAAATATACTTGAACACTTGTGAGACTTTACAGATGTCATTAATATACATGATAAATAATTTTGGTCCCAAAATGGAACCCTCAGGGACACCACACGTCACATTTAATATTTCAGAATGACAGCTATTAAAACTGACAAACTGTTTTCTATTTTCTAAATAACTCTGAATCCATTCCTGTGCGACACCACGCAAACCATAGAAATGCAGCTTTTTACACAGTATATCATGATCAACAGTATCAAAGGGCTTTTTTAGGTCAATAAATACTGCAACAGTGTATTTATTTTGTTCTAATGAAGTTGTAATTTCTTCTACCAAATCTAAAAGAGCCACAGTTGTTGACATGCTAGATCTAAACCCATACTGACTTGGACTGAGTATGTTACATTTATTAAGGAACTTGTCCAATCTGTTGTTATATAGTTTCTCCAGAATTTTTGAGAATTGTGGTAATAAAGATATTGGCCTGTAATTTGTTAAAAAAAAAAATTCTCCAGACTTATATAGTGGAATAACTTTAGCTATTTTCATTTTGTTTGGAAAAACACCTGTTTGAAATGAAACATTACACATATGAGCAAATGGCTTAACTATTTTGGAAATTACTTTCTTAAGCAGGCTCATGCTAATGTCACTGAAATCAGTTGATGTTTTGTTTTTACAATTTTGAACAGTTCTGATAATGTCTAGGTCATGAACAGGATCTAGAAACATAGTATGTTCAATGTTTTCTTCTAAGTAATCATAAATAGTTGTATCGTTTTTAGGTAAGGGGATATTTTTTGCTAAGTTGGAGCCAACATTTGTAAAGAAGTTATTAAATCCATTTGCAATATCATCTTTCTTTGAAATTCTCTTGTTGTTTTTTATAAAGTATTCAGGATATGTTGGCTTATTTTTGCGTTTGTTAATTACTTCATTTAGTATTTTCCAGGTCTCTTTAACATTTGCTTTTTGTTTTTCTAACAATGAGCTATAATAGTTTTTTTCTGTACTTCTTAATATAGATGTTAATTTATTTTTGTATGTTTTGTATTTTTTTTCTGCTTCTGCAGATCTTAGTACAATGAATGCTTTATATAACCTATTTTTCTTCGTACAAGCACGTTTTAAACCATTGGTGAACCAGTTTTGTTTTCCTCAAAGCTTTTTTGGGTAACTTTTTCCGCTGGACAGTGTTATCTGTGATCCTGGTAGGCTTATCAATTAGTGGATAGAGACCTAAACTATACATTGTGTCTAGAAAATGTTTAGTATTATTATGGGTCTCATGTTTTAATAAATCTATGTTAAAGTCACCACACACAAATATTGTTTTAATAGATTTAACGTCACTTATGTTACGTTCTAAGTTTTCACAAAATGTATCTATAGGTGATCCTGGTGTTCTATAAATACAACTAACTACAACATTTGTGTGGTTTTTTATGGTTAATTCTACAGTAACACATTCAAGAATATTTTCTATTACAAACGATTTACTTTCTGCCAGTGCACCTGATAGTTTCTTGTTTGTGTATATAGCAACACCACCCCCTCTTCGGGTACCCCTTGTGATATGAAAGGCATCATAATTGTTTATATTAAAATCACTAATTAAGTTTGGTTCTATCCATGTTTCAGTTATAGCGATTATATCAAAGTTTATGTTTAGTTCTAAAATGTAGTCTTTAATCTTGTGAAAATTTGTTTTTAGACTTCTGGCATTAAAATGTATAAACGACAATCCATTTACCCCACCAATTTCCTCATTTAATTGTACGTCAGTGTAATACTTACATTTTGATATGTTATTGTAGAAATTTTTGTTTGGGTCTATGTCATTTCCAAAATTGTGAGGACTGCAGTTTGAGTAATTTAAAGAATTTAAATTAAATTGTGAACATATATCCATTAATTTATAAGTTTCATAAGTTTCTTCAACAGAAGAATTTTCATATACTTCGTTTAAGACTTCTTTCAAACGATGATGTGTTTCCAAATGAGATGTGTCGGAAACAGAAACGACCCATCATCATCATCGACCCGTGATGAACGTTGTTGGTTTTGCGCTTTCTTTTACTAGAGGCAGCTGGTAAACCCATATTGATGCGTCGAGTGTAGAGAATATCTTCGTTCCAGCAAGTTTCGGCGCTACATCTTCCAGTGTTGGCAAAATGTATATTCCACGTTTTACTGCTTCATATAGTTTGTTAAGCACATATTCGAACTTTCCAGTTTTCTTCAAAACTGAACCATTTGAACGCACTAGTCTGTTGACTCGGTAAAAAAATTCTTCGAAGATCCCGTCATTTTCCATCCGCAGAAGTTCGACTTCATCTTTCGAGAGTTGTGGGAATGGAACCCTTTCTGGAGTGGTAATGTTGTTTTGTTTCCCGTCGTTTCTCGTCACTATCTTCTCTGTCTCGCACTTGTGAAGACCCGGTTGTGTGAAGACGGCAGTGTTCGGTGAATGTGGTTTGTTATGCCGTCTAGGATCGTCTTCACGGTGACTTGTTGAATGTTTCTCTAAAGGTGCTGATACACGTACGAGAGACTCGTACGAGTGACTCGGATGAAACCATCCGAATCGTACGTGTATCACAAAATCGGACGTAAAATCGTAGTGAATCATGGATGTCCGAGACACTCGTACGACACACTTGAACGAGTGACTCGGAGTTAACAACCACTGAGATGACAGCACGGAGTTGAACTTCAACCTGGCAGGTACCGATTTGGCAAAACTCTCACATGAAATAGTTGTCGAGCTTTACCGTGAAAATGTCGTTGGTGCAAACCCACGTTACAAAAACAGAAGTATCGGTTACGAACAGCCTGCAAGTTTTCATTATTGACACCCCTTGAAGCAATGTTCACAAAAATGGAGGAATATATCTAAGAAATTTGGTAGCAACGACAACGTCGTTGTCGTCGGCGTCGGCGTCGGCGTCGGCGTCGGCGTCGGCGTCGGCGTCGGCGTCGGCGTCGGCGTCGGCGTCGGCGTCGGCGTCGAATGATGGCTGGATCGTTCAAACTTCAATGTCCGAGCCCTGTCAGAAGTAAGTAGGACAACGACATCGTGAAATTAGGATCACTCGATTAACTGTTGTTTAGTTTCCACAATATTTGTATTTTTAACATTTTAATCCATAAAACAGTGCTCGTCTGAACACACATTACCAATGTCAATGAGTGAATGACACTGCCACGGGCACTGCCACTGGTGATTGGTGACAGTGATTGGGAATAATTTTTAAATGTCTAATTAAATACAAAATATACACTCATGATCTAAAATGTAAACTAGGTACAACCCCGTCCGTACCCCTTGTTTACACCTGATAATGAATAGCTTTACATTCTATCTCTGGCTCATGACATAAGAAAACATGTAATGTGCTGTCAATGCAGGTAGGACACACGGTTTTTAACATGGCATTTTTGTGAGCTTTTGATTTTGCCAGTCTATTTCTACTTATTACTCTTAACCATACCTTTACATTCATTTATCACAATTGTTGTTATGGAATTTGTATGTTTATTTATGACTGATAGGTCACTTTAGTTAATTATATGGACACATGTATTTTTATTATTTATTTTTAAAATAGTACTGTGGGTAGTTTTCTCTTTATTGTACTTTTAATAGCATTATGTTGTGAAGCGTAACATGGATGTGGCGCTATATAAATAAAATATTATTAAATTATAATAAAACTTATAATTTCCTGCATATAATAGTGATGATAATAATTAATTATTATTATTATATTATTTATAAGTAATTAAACTATTTCGCGCGTGCGAATGCATTAAGTAAAATTTATAAATATTCGCACGCAGAAACGTGCCGTCTAGCGGTATATTTGTGTAAAGGTAACTTTTTATAGCGATGTTACGGTATCGCTGGGCCGGAGAAGTTGTACTCGAGGTCTGCGCGTTTATTTTGTGAAATTTTCTTCGTTAGAGGAATGCAAGAGATTTTATTTTATAACATAGTGCATGCATATGTTATGTATGTAAGATATGTGAGGAGAAGTTTGGCGGCTGTGGTCGTTTTCATGGTTACTGGTTAGGTCAATGAAATCGGGTCGTCTAGCATCCGCGCTGACCCTGTGTCTGTCCTAACGAATCCACTGAACCACTATTTCAGTTCTGCTTGATTCAAAGGTTAACAAGAAGACATCTTACTGACACTGTCTTTCCATGTACTGTTGCTACAATCGTATGAGAAACGGTGTGGCATATTGCTGTCGCAATGTCGTTGTAAACCAACGTAGTCGTAGGGTAGGCCTACTTCTAACGAACCGCTTACCTCTCTGTTGTGACAGCTGAACCTGCAGAAGGCACCGTGACGTATTACTTTTCCAAAATGCAGATAGAAGCTGGGTTTTGATTGGTTGCATGGACCAAGATGGGCCCGTTCATTGTGTCGGTGATTTAGCTAGATTTACTCACTTTTACACCACTTTCTGAGGGAAAATGCGAACAGTTTGATTGTAGATGCAAATGGTTAGCTTGTGTAAACTCTTTTAGGTGCATAACACCAAACCGATGCCTTTTTCCCCTTTAAATATATTATTGTATGTGTTTCAACTGTAATGTAGATTGTGACGGGTAATTTGTATGTGTTTCGCCCACTTACAGTGGGGGCCATGGCCATTAGGGGGTTCCTTAGGATTGTTCACAATTAAGCCCCTCTTAATCCGGGTAGAGTTCAACTCTCAGAATGAGAACATAATCGACTTCAAGACTGCCGCCGACTTCTCAGATACGGTGAAAATGTGTTTGCAGATGAGTCGACCAGAATCTGTCTTTTAGTAAGTTGAGCCTTTCAAAATCCATCTGCCTACATATTATAAACTGGACAGTAATTACCTTCATGGTACAGATTGTGTCTGAATTATACTAGTTAATTACTTGACATTTTTTCTATAGGATGCAGCTACATTTTATTTTGTGTACTTGGATATATGCCACATGGTACATGATAGTATCGCAGTGTTTATGCGATGTAATCATATTATATACATGATAAATATGTGAGTTAGATATTCTTCTCCATGTGAATCCTTAGCAAAGTGTGACACACGTGTTCTGTTAATGATTAATTTCCACACATCTTCTGCCATTCCCGACCACTCTTCACTGCTTATTCTTCATCTCAATAGGCCTCTTCACATTGCTCTCTATCTTATCCTCAGTCTTTCTACTTCCATCTTCTGTTTTCCGCATTCACTTAGGCAATCTCTCATGCTCTTGTCAGTTGCCATCAATTTACATGCTCAGGTTCAGCTGATGATGTTTATTTCCAGCCACAACGTCACCAAGTACCAGGGAGGACGCGGTCTCCCCAAAGGCTTTTGTGAGAAAGGAGAGCAGCTCAAGGGTGTTCAAAAGCATGTCGTACATTCCCCCACCGCCATCAAACAAAGAGGTGTATCAAAGTCTCCTCGCCAATAAAGATTAGGGTGGAATTTAAATAAAATGTCTCGCATTGATTTTAGTATGAATTGAACCCTCACCCTTCAGATGATGTCAAGAATACTGTCAGTTAAAGAAACGGGTCTGATCTTTATTTCTTCATTCTTAAACTTCTGCTACTTAAAGTTGCATTCTGACATAATTTCCCCTTTTTGGCAGACCGCACGGAAACGACATACCACATTCACAAAGATGCCGTTGTTTGTTGCAAACTTATATTTGATCAAATAACGTATAAATCCACAAAGTGAGACATGTGGTAGGAAGTATACTAATAAGCAAATATCGGTCAGGGTGTACATTACGTACACCCTGACCGATATTTGCTTATTAGTATACTTCCTACCACATGTCTCACTTTGTGGATTTATACGTTATTTGATCAAATATAAGTTTGCAACAAACAACGGCATCTTTGTGAATGTGGTATGTCGTTTCCGTGCGGTCTGCCAATTGTGATCCGCGTTTTAGTGTGGCCCTAGTGTGGTTTCCTGACAGCGCTTTTCACTGGAATTCCCTTCATCGAGGTCTAAACCAATCAGAGAATTCTAACTGGTGAGGCTCACCGGCACAATTTTTCGTCTTTTGGTGCTTTTTATCTTAAAATGGCATATTGTGTGAAAATAACTTGATAGATAGTTGAGGAAAACAATATATAGTGTATGGGGAATGCTGGTTTACTGGGAAATTGTATTTTAAACATGGCGGAAGTCAGAATGCAACTTTAAAATATACTTAATTACGTATTCTAAAACCGTGTGCAAACCAAATTAATGTTTTTTTTAAACATGAATTTCCTTATAATATGATTTGTTTTACTAGAATAATATTGACTAAGACCAGTCTCTTAAAGATTATATATATATATATATATATATATGAATATATATATAATATTATATATATATATATATATATATATATATATATATATATATGAATAGATATATATATATATATGAATAGATATATATATATATATATATATATTATATATATATATATATATATATATATATATATATATATATATATATATATATATATATATGAATAGATATATACATATATAATATTATATATATAATCTTTAAGATACTGGTCTTAGTCAATATTATTCTAGTAAAACAAATCATATTATAAGGAAATTCATGGTTAAAAAAATATACAGACGCCAGGTGAAAGAGCTGCATGCCTTCATGATGCGACATCTGCGTTCGATCATGAGGATAATCTGGATGGACAAAGACCTTATCCCGACACCTCGTGATGATGAAGTCGATCATATGCCAGTGTCTGGAAGGAGGATGCATCCAGGTGGTTTTGCGTTCATCCCTCTGTGCTTGAACATGGTGTTCGTTACTATCAGTTCGAACTCAGAGCACAGAGCCAGTAGATTTTATGCATTATGTAATATATATATATATATATATATATATATATATATATATATATATATATATATATATATATATATATATATATATATTACTACATAATGCATAACATCTACTGGCATATGATCGACTTCATCATCACGAGGTGTCGGGAAAAGGTGGACATCCACAGTACCCGAGCCACGCGTGGAGCAAACTGCTGGACCGATCACCAGGTGCTGTGGTCAAAAATGGCTTTCTGAATACGACAACAGCACAACAGGCAAGGGACATGTAAGCCGACCAAGTTCAACACTGCAAAACTAAGTACCACCAGCCATAGGGAGAATTTTGACCAGGAGATGGACCCAATGGGAGCTAGGAGAAGGAAAACTCAACACCAGACGAGGAATGGGCTGCTCTGCAGCAGGTCGTGTACAACACAGCCAAGACATATCTTGGCAAGCCAGACAGAAAACACCAGGACTAGTTCGACCCAACGACCAGGAGCTACAGACTCTGATGAGCAGAAGAGACCGAGCCCACCAGTGTTGCAAACCAGGAGCACTAGACCCACCACTGCAGCATATAAAGACGCCTGCAGACTTCTACAAAAACGCACCCGTTCACTGAATTCAGACTGATGGGAAAGGAAGCCAGTTGAGCTGCAGAGAGCTGTTGACAGTACCAATATGAAGGGTTTCTACAGTGGACTGTTGGGGACGAAAAAAGAAGGGACCTGTACAACAAAAATCAACAGATTGAATGCAGACCTTCTCTGACAGCTAGACAGTTGTGGCAAGATGGAGTGAACACTTCCAGAAGCTACTCAACGTCCCTGGAGACATAGATCACGAAGCTTTGGACAACATCCCGCAACGCATTATCAAGACGAGCCTAGATGAGATTCCAACTATGGATGAGATGGCTAAAGCAATCGCCGGCCTGAAAGGTGGCAAAGCACCTGGAGGAGATGGAATTCCTGCAGAAATATGGAAGCACGGAGGAGACAATCTGTTCACCAGATTGCACCAACTAATCACCAATGCCTGGGAGGTGGGTACTGTACCACAAGCATGGAAGGATGCCAGCATTGTAACTATCTACAAGAAAGGTGATCGAACAGACTGTGGGAACTATAGAGGAATCTCTCTTCTTTCCATAGCAGACAATTAAGATCTTCGCCAGGATCCTCCTCAACAGACTATCTACCGACATAACACCAGAGGTAGTCCCGGAGACTCAATGTGGCTTCAGAGGTAACCGGAGCACCGGGGATATAATATTTTGTCATCGTCAAATACAAGAAAGGTGCATTGGGCAGTACCGACCACTGTACATGGTATTTGTCGACTTCAGTAAGGCGTTCGATACAGTTGGGAGGACCGGGCTATGGCAGCTACTGAGGAAGTATGGCTGCACAGAGAAGTTCACAACAATGATCGAGGCACTACATACCGGAATGATGGCGAATGTTAGTGTTGGAGGGGAAATCTCGGAATCGTTCCGTTTCACAAATGGGGTCATGCAAGCAAGGTTGTGTACTGGCCCCCACGCTCTTCTCCATCTTCCTATCAGCAATGCTCGACGAGGCTTTCCGTGACATGGGGGATGGCGTCTACATACAGTCCAGACAGAGCGCTAACCTATTCAATGTCGCACACTTCAGAGCGAAGACCAAGACTACTCGGATACCTATGAGAGAGCTACTATTCGCAGATGACAGTGCACTGTTTGCACACTCTGCTGAAGCGATGCAGAATATTATAGCGGATACTTTCTCCAATGCGTCAAAGAAGTTCGGCCTGAAGATTAACATCAAGAAGACCGATGTGCTGCACCAACCCAACTCTACAAGAACCCGAGAGGAGGATATCATGGCTGATTGAAACAAGCTGAATTCTGTTCTGGAATTCACCTACCTCGGAATCACTATATCAAGTGATGGGTGCATTGACGATGAAATACAGAGGAGGATGGCCAAGGCTAGTGCATCTTTCGGCCGACTTCGCCAGAGACTCTGAAACAACCACCATGTGTCCATGTGAGTTAAAGGCAAGATATACCGTGCAATCGTGCTGTCCACCCTCATATACGGAGCCGAGGCCTGGACAGTGTACAGACGCCAGGTGAAAAAGCTGCATGCCTTCATGATGCGACATCGATCTGCGTTCGATCATGAGGATAACCTGGATGGACAAAGTGACAAACAAGGAAATTCTCGAACGGACAGGGCTGCCATCTATGGAAGATCTTCTGATCAGAAAGAATCTCCGGTGGACTGGACACCTCATGAGGATGTCACCAGACAGGCTACCGAAGCAGGTTCTCTACTCCCAACTGTCTTCTGGAGAGAGGGCGCCCTCGTCTCCGGTTCAAAGATACCATCAAGAGAAACCTGAAGCTGAGAGACATAAAGATCAACTCATGGACATCACTCTCACAGCAGAGAGTTAAATGGAGAGCAACAGTCAAGTGATGGAAGCAGTCTTTGTCGCTTCGCGACCGATGGCATGATGATGAATGCATAAAGTGGATATTGAACAACAAAGTGATGAAACAGTTTTGAAATTATGTAATAAAATTGCGATTCACTAGTACAGTTGGGCAATTTATGTTAGAATACATACAGTTTGTATTACGTGGTTTTATGTTACATTAATAATGTTCAATCTTTGTTCTTCTAAGAGCATTTTATAGTAAAAGAACATATTTATGTGCAATATTTTATGTGGTGCAATATTTTATGTGATACTATAAAAGTTACTACCAGTATTATTTGAGCGATGTATTAAAATCTAAAATGTACTTGATTAAGTTTTCAACTGATTTGTCCCTATTGTCTTTCAGCGGTGCAATGGCAGTGTTTGTGATATCTCATTGACTCTCTCCATCACACCTACTAGACTGGGTATGTTTAGATATCTACAGTTGGGAGGTTTGTTTCTGGAATTAGACAATGTAGTTAAATAATTATGACATGAATAATATACAATGTATACATGTTATGTTAATGATAAGTTGCCATGGTCTTCTTCGTCCATGTAGCCCTATTGTGAATAATGTTATGATTTAGTATAGATGCTGTCTGAAACAGTAATGGACAATTTGCTATAGATGCCAATGTGTAGATATCAAGGAATAACTATTGACATATCAACACATTATTATTATCTGTGCATTGATTACAGAAGGTGATGTTGTAACTGGTTGACATGTACAATATTTGTTTAAGTTTGCAAACAATAAAAAGGTTTATAATTGATTTAATATATAAAGACATCAAGCATATATGGTATCCTTGTGATTATAATCTAACACGGAATGTTGGTGTCATACATCATTGTGTTGCATGTCAACACAGATATGAGTACCTGGCAGAATCGAAGTTGGTATTAAAGAATAGTGTAATTCAAAACTATGAATCATTGTTGTTCTTGTCTAAGGATATCTTATAATTAAGACCACTGAAACGCCTAAAAGCTTTATAATTATATAGTTCATCTCCTCGTCTACAAATTGTATTACAATTAGTGTGGCCATTACTGTTATGTTTTCTTATGTAGTTTATAATAAACACCATTATCTTAGACCCTGTTCGTATATCTCTACGGCCAGGGCTTCTTAATTTGTCCATGAACAATTATCAACAGTGATATAAAATGGCAGTCCAGCGCTACTATGTGTGTGGCTACACTTTACTACGCCGTCTAGCGGACTGTGTAGGACTTCCCTTCTTCACTCCTCGTGCATCCGCCATGTTACGATTGGTTTAGCGTGTTCATAAGTATTCCCAATAAAGCTGTTTACTTAATGCTATAGTGGTGTCTAATTCATCGAAGTTCCGAAGCGACCTTTGACTACAGTGGCGCAGAATAATTCAATTCAATTCAATTCAATATCTTTATTTCAGACTGTCAGTGTCATACAGATGTCCACATAAACATTTAAAAAAATACAAGTGACTAGAAAACTATAAAAATATTGCACATGGTAAATAGAAGAAAAAAAACATTGCACAATGGTACATTCAGTCAAAACTCAACAAAAGCTATTATGTATATACAACATTTTGATCCAATGTCGTCTTATCCTGGATTGCCATTTTATATCACTGTTGATAATTGCAATTACCAACTTATTATAAGAGGCATCAAGTCTCCGCATGAATTTATATACAAGGTTTCTAATTACAGCTTTACTATCTGGTACATGGTATTCTACAAACATAGTGGAGGCACTGCAATATTTAGGCTGATTTAGCAATAAGCGAAACACATTATTGTAAGCCACATGAAGTTTATGTATACTTGCTACTGTGTAATTCCACCACAACTGAGCAGTATACATGGGAGAGCAGAAAGTTCTAAGCAAAGTCAGCTTCACTTCAGTGGAACACATGTAAAATTTCCGCAATAGCGTATTACCCCTAGCATATAGTTGTCGGCATTGCCGTAAAATATCTTTGTCATCACGTAATGTATTAGAAATAAAGTGACCCAAATATTTCACATTATCCACCTCCTGGATTGTTTCACCATTAATCTTAAATGATGGAACATCAACATTTTTCATAAATTTACTTTTAAATATTAACACAGCACTTTTCTTGGAATTGTACTTGATATCATGATTTAGCCCATAGAGTCCACATACCTGCATCAGTTCAGACAGTCCTGATACAGATGGAGACAGAATTACCAAGTCATCAGCATACATAAGATGGTTGATAGTTGTACTACCTATTACACACCCTGTGTTACATTTGTTTAAAGCTATGGTTAAATCATCCATATATATATTTAAAAGGTACGGCGAGAGTATACCACCTTGCCTGACACCATTTGTAACACCAAAATGTTCCGACAATTTACCTGACCATCTTATACACATAGTCTGATTTGAATACCAATATATAAGTAGTCTAACAATATATCCAGGTACTCCCCTGTCAATCAACTTTTGAAATAAGATAGAATGTTTCACTCTATCAAAGGCTTTAGAAGCATCTAAAAAACATGTAAACATAGACCCATTTAGACTCCTATGCCTGTCAATAACTTCCTTTAAGACATAAATACACAAGTCTGTCCCATGTTTTTTCTTAAATCCAAACTGATTGGACATTGTTGACAGCGTAACTGACATTCTGTCTAACAATATGTTTTCAACAATTTTTGACACAATACTAGCTAATGCAATAGGTCTGTAATTGTCTTTGCTGTTAATCTTGCCACATTTATCTTTGATAATAGGAACCAGCACAACAGATAACAAAGAACTAGGTAAAAATCCATGTACAAAAAAACCAGTTATACACATAGCAAGTAAAGGCACAATGCGCTTATCACAATGTTTAAGGTGTTCAGCATATATACCATCCATACCACAAGTCTTATTTATATCTAGGCATTTAATAGCATTTTCAATTTCGCTAACTTCCACAACTATATCATTTGTATATTTGGCATCACATTTGATTTGTTGAATATCTATATCCCTAATACAATTAAAAAGCTGTTTGAAATGAGACCGCCATAATTCAGTTATTTCATCAATACCAGTAACATCCTCAATACTATTAGGTAAAGGTATATTGCAGTTGTTTACCTGGCGTATTTCTTTCCAAAAGTCATCTGGCCTACTTTGCGACAGTTTTTTTGCCAATGAATCTTTTCTAAGTTGGCATTCATGATTTTTCAGAAAACGTATAGCATATTTAAACCGTGCCCTAGATGTCTTCATTAGATCAAATACAGGACCATGTTTTGGTCTACCAGCGTCAATCCACATAATGAAACATTCTCTGGCAGCAGTATGGAGATCTCTGGCATGGTCATTCCAGCCAGGTCTACACTTGTATGGTTTTGTCCTACCCTGCCGACTCACCAGTTCACCATTTGCATTTTTCATCGATTCAATGATATTATCATAAAATAAATTTATCGCAGATATATGTGCATCATCTGTACAGTTTACATTATTACATATAATAGCATCATGTGGAATATTAACATTTTTCAGGTTACACTTTGTTGCCTCAGCATAACTATTAATACATTCATCACTAACTCTATCCCAGCAGATTTTTTGACACTCGTGGGTTGATAAACCCTCAACCTGAGGCACTAGCTCCAGGGAAACATCGATACATATCGGAATGTGATCCGACGTACAAACACTATATAACACATCTATACTTTGAATAACATTGTGACCATCACTGGTAGACACACAGTGGTCCAACCATGAGGTGGAATCCCACCTTTCACTCAAATAAGTAAAAGTATTTGTTGGCAGTAACAGCTCACTAGACAGCAACCAGGAATTTTCCTCACAAAACTGTTTAAAGTGTCTACAAAAAACCGATTCACTGTCACTTATATCTGAGTTCCAATCCCCCAGTACAGAAATACATGTGGTGTCTAACTCCTCTATCACTGCTTTAATAGCACCAAGATTTTCTAAAAACAGGTCTTCATGAGCATGTGATTCATAAGGCATGTAGACACATAATATAACATATGTCCGGTTACTAATCAAACTAAATTGACGACATTGGATTAAGATGTATATATACAACAGTTTTTGATTGAATGTATCGTTGTGCAATGTTTTTTTCTATTACCATGTGCAATAATTTTATATTTTCTAGTCACCTGTATATTTAATGTTTATATGGACATCTGAAATAAAGATATTGAAATGAAATAATCACGACGCAATGTTAGCACAACAAACGGTGGCGCCACATCACGGAATCCGGATAAACGGTGGATGGCGCCACTCTCGGGAACGGGGAAAACCCGACGTCAGCATAGCATACACGGCTTTAAAATGACGAGAAGTGAATGGTTAACGCTTATTTGCTCCTTAATATTTGGAGGTGTGGACGTTCGTTCGAAGAATTCGTGGGCACATCCTGTCGCTAGACATACAGCTGAGACCGCGGACTGCACTAACCCAAACCCTGCACTTTCCCCAGTTTAACATACAGTACCTTGTTTAAAAAACTTACAAAAATCAAACAAACAAAAACTAAAAGCAGTAGAAAAAAGAAAAAAAAGAAATTTTTTATCAAAGCATTTTTTATCAGAGCAATTCTATTTTTTTTAACAAACTTATTTTATGTGAAATTTTACAAGAACTCTATGCTTATATGAACATTATTTTACTATATCAACTGTGATTATATAATTACTGTAGTTTTATTTTTTAATATTGATTGACATTTTATACACAATCCAAGATGAACTGCTGTGCCATCTGCATATTACTACTATGTGGATTAACACGTAGGGTAGAACGAGAACAGAAAACCTATGGAAACCGTGGTGAAAGTTTGATTAGTACTGCCTTGGTAATGTCCCCCAACTTTGAGTACAAGTACTTTCCAGCAACCACAAACACCACAGCAGGTTGGAAATCCAACAACTTTTACAAGATAGCATCCCTAAACCAAAAACATCCAACATGTTTCGCCATCTTAATTCTTATGCAAGCTGGTGACCTTAACCCTAACCCTGGTCCATACCAGCCTAAATTCCCCTGTGCAATCTGTAAAAAAGCAGCAAGGTGGGACCAGCGAGTGACTTGCTGCGACCACTGCAATTCATGGTACCATGTAGACTGCATGGGAATGTCAACAATAGCATATAATGCCCTCCAAAATAGTCAAGTCTCATGGATTTGCTGCCAGTGCGGTATCCCCAACTTCGCCAGTTCACTCTTCTCAAATTCTACCCTAGAGCTAACAAACAGCTTTTCAGTCCTATCAGACATCTCCACTTCTGATTGCAGCGAACCGCTAAGCCCACCTCTAGCCACGTCTTCTCCATACAAACAAAGGAATAATACCAAAAACAATAATTTTAATAACACAAGATCAGGTAAAAGTAAAACAGATAAAACTAAGAAACACACCCAGGAAGCACCTACTAGTACTAAAAGACAATCCATAAAAACCATGGTAATAAACTTTTGTAGCATCAGAAATAAAATTTCAGACCTTGCTGTGTGCATAGAAAACTACAACCCCGACATAATCATTGGCACTGAAACACACCTCGACAGCTCAGTTAACAGCAGTGAACTGTTCCCTCCCAACTACTCAGTTATCCCTAAAGACAGAGACTTTGACAACCCCAAAGGAGGGGTCCTGATAGCACTAAAATCTGACCTAATAGGAACCCACAGAACAGACCTTAATAGCAACTGCGAAATAATCTGGGTCACAATCAAAATTCAAGGAACGAAAGACATTACAATTGGTGCATTCTATAGATCACCCCAATTTGGCAACACAAGTGAATATATGCATGAACTACGAGAATCTATCAACAAAATTAAACACTCAAATAAGGAACACATATGGCTAGGAGGAGATTTCAATCTTCCCGATATAGACTGGGATATACTCAGTCCCAAACCAGGTGGAACTGCCCCCGGACTATCTAAAATCCTACTAGAAATCTCAAACGACTTTGGACTGGAACAAATAGTACGTGAACCCACTAGAATAAATAACACCTTGGACTTGTTCTTCACAACTAACCCTACCCTTGTTGATAGATCAACAATAGTACCAGGAATAAGTGACCATGACATAATCCCAATAATCATAACCAGCTGCAAACCCAGAGTCATCAAGCAAGAACCACGCAAAATATACATGTACCATAAAGCCAATATCCAAGCACTAAAAGAAGATCTGCTCAAATGGAGCAACAATTTTGCAACCAAGGATATGTCCACAAAAACAGTTGATGAAATGTATACAGAATTCCAAACTGCCCTTAATTCAGCAATGAACTCCCACATACCGACGAAGATAATAACAAAACGTAACCAAACACCATGGATAAATAGACGTATAAAACGACTGCACAAACGTAAACAAAGAGCCTTTAACACCCATAAAATACACAGAAACCAAGCCAGTCGCTTTACTCCCTGGTAGACCTGTTCAATGGAATTCTCCCCTGGGAAGCATTTGTGTAATTGATAATATTTTTTATTTGTAAATCGCCATATATCCGGAAAATCTAAGCTCAGAGGGGCATAAAATACATTTTAACATACACATATTTATAATATTCATAATCTGCTTAAACGTACACGTAATGACGAAATATTAAATGATAATAAATAGATTATTAAATAAAGCTTATAAAAATCCTAGTTCATAAGCTAAACTTATCAGCAATAAATAGATAAAATAAAATAATAAATAAAGAATAAAATATATTAATATGTTAATAATAATGTAAGTAACAAAAATCCAAAAGTATATTTACATTTAAAATAAATTCATTATAAAACACCCTACAAGTAGTTTACAAATGCGGCATTTAAAAAGATGTGTTTTTAAATTTGACTTAAAAAATCATAAGACACAGCCTGTTACAGTGTGTATATCTAATATATTATCTAGATATGTTCATGCAATGTTGTTAACAAGGTGCTTTAGTCATCATCGGCTGGCTGGTGAGGGACAGAGGATATATCGCCCTGACTGGCACACTGATGGAAGAAGATGACGTCGAAGTCTTGCCCTTAGCGTCTTCCAGCAACAATCACAGATCCCATTGTTGACGTGTTTCGGGTGAAGAGATACTTCACTTGTGAATCGTAGCTCCTTGTGGTTAAGGCGAAGTCGGCAAACCCACAGTGGATGTATCCGCTCTGTGACAAGGATGCTGACGACTCAGTTGATGGCGTGTACACCTCTCTGGCATGTGGTTAATGCATGGAGTACCTTTGACATGTTTAGGGAAAATGTCTCGTCCCAAAGCATGAACGTGGATTAATTGTGAAGTTGCCACACATATGCTCACACATAGAGAGCTAACGCTATGAATTGTGTTTTTTTTTTGTGGTTGTCACCATAGGTTTCTTGTGTTTATACACAGTATAATTTGGTGTTGTTTATGTACACTATACGGGTTGTCCATGCGCAGTTTAAACATGGGGATCTGTACGAACTGTGCAGTGCCATGCCATGTGCCTGATTCGGCAGATTGCAAGGACTTTTGTCATGATTGCGAGTACTGGGTAGTGTTGTTCTTCACTTCATTCTTCTCTACATCAGGGACAAGGTGGATCCCGATAACGATTCTGGAGTGCTACACAAATCCCCTACACCTTTCCTCGAGTCCCACAAGCTTAAGGCACACCAGGTACGATCCATGGCTGCATCGCTCACATTCCACAGACACTGAGACAGGCCTCCATGGAACAGATTATGCGAGCTGGTACCTGACGCTGTCATAACACCTTCACCGACTTTATCTCAAGGACCTATCTCTCTCTTCTGCCAATCTCATTCAACTAGGACCGGTAGTGGCTGCAGAATCAATTCTGCACCCAACAGAAAATCACTACAGGTAACATTGTCTATATCCCACCATCCATTCACCTCGATTCTGCACCTTGACATGTGAAGCGACGGAGCCAAGCTAAATCTATGTTAGGTAATAAATTATATATTTTTAGAATTAAAATATGTATTTATAAGTAACATACTTACCTGGCTCCGTCGCTTCACCATATCACCCTCCCTCCTTCCCCGCTATAGGAAGATTACCTATCACAGTATGAGCCTTTTTGCCAAGTGCGAAGAGAAGAGACTCAGTGATTGGATAGGGTGGTGGGAGCTGTAGGGAGAGGTCATTTTTTCACTTTATTAATTATGGCGAGCAACTTGGGCGCGGCCAAGTCTATTGCACCTTGTGAAGCGACGGAGCCAGGTAAGTATGTTACTTTTAAATACATATTTTTATTCTAAAAATATAGATTGTGTGCCTTGCCTGGGTAATGCACAGGTCACAAAGGTGCCTTGCATGTAACAGAGCTAATACCATGTGATTGACATGAATTGGAATAATCTGTGAAAAAATATGATTTACAATTTCAGTCATGTTGGGGACGACTGATTCTTACACTACAGGATTCTCTAACTATCGTTTTATAACGGCATGCCAAAGGTATTTCGTACATGTGCATGTGTGCGTGCATGCAGGAATATAATATGTTTATGCACGTATGCACGCGTGTCTTTGCACATACATTACCTCTAGCCCCGTCATCTTGGAGATAATTGCTGGTGCCAGATCTCCAATGGTCACATAGAAGGCGATGCAGGTTCCTATGAGGGGACCAATGATTCTGAACTCCACAGCCAGCTTCCCGACAGAGCCAAATGAGTGGAATGCTACAACCATACAAGTAACCTAGTCAGCATTTAAGACATGGGCAAATATTATAGTGACATACCTTAAAATACGTTTGTGTTATCGAAATAATTATCCCTCCTCGCTATAGATAGTGTCGAAATACAGAGCTTAGAAAACAGGCTATTGCCTGGATAACAGTGACTACAAAATCACCATAACATTATGTACCAGTATTAATGCGACATGTGTAGGACTGTTTATCCCAGAGTCTTCCATAGACTGAACATTGTCTATCAATCGAGAGCAAGTTGCCGGTTCCAAGCCCAATTCCAGTAGCCCTGTTATATCCTGATCACTGCATATATATGTGTGCTCTATCTATCATAAAAATCCCCACTCCTCCATATATACATAATTACATATTAATTACTATGTGCTTGTGTGTGTGTGTGTGTGTGTGTGTGTGTGTGTGTGCGCGCGCGCGTGCGTGCGTGCGTGCGTGCGTGCGTGCGTGTGTGTGTGTGTGTGTGTGTGTGTGTGTGTGTGTGTGTGTGTGTGTGTGTGTGTGTGTGTGTGTGTGTGTGTGTGTGTGTGTGCATGCACATGTGCATAATGTGTTCTAGAATTTTGCTAAGAAGTCCAATGCTGATTGTAAAACTGAACAGATTTTGAAGAACGAGCCTTATTATAATGGTGTAATGATTTGTCATCACACAAGTCACAACTGAAATTCAACTTGTGCTAAAACACAACATTTCATTTTGTATGCAAGTGCTGGGGAAATTCAGCATCCACTGTCAACAAACGATTTTGCGCCTAGGTCGTCATAATATATTTTATAGCATTTGATTATAAAATCATCGATCTTGTAGGACTTCCTAGGTTCCCGCAACCTTCCAGTTAGTTTGTTTTGTCGGTATACTGGCCAACATTCCTGGTGGAGTCATATGGTCAGGGTTGGGTGCGCATGCTGTTGGGTTGTTAGTCATGTATTAAATCTTGTTTAAAATGTTGTGGTTTAGAAATGTTAACTATTGCATCTGGCAGGGAATTCCAGTCTCTTATTGTTCTAGGGAAATATGAATATTTATAGCAGTTCTTACTGGCATGGATGGTGTTGAATGCTTTATTGTTTAAATGTCTTGATAGGCATTGTACGGGCTGGAGGAGGTTATTGACAGGGAAGGATAGGTGTCCATAGATGGCTTCGTGGAGTATGGTGAGGCGTCTGTTTGTTCGTCTGGTTTTTAGTTGATGTAGCTGTAATTGGTTTAGCATTTCTGACAAGCAGCCCGCTTTTCTAGATGTATAGTCGTTGAGACAAAAACGGGCTGCGTGTCTTTGAAACATTTCGATTTGGTTGATAAGGGTCTGGGTGTGGGGGTCCCATACTGAAGATGAGTATTCTAAAAGTGGTCGGACTAGGGTTGTGTAGGCTGTTGTTTTGGTGTTTATGGGGCATGAGTGGAGGTTGCATCTGATGAATGCTAGGGTGCGGTTTGCTGAGGCTGTTGTCTGATGTTCCAGTTTAAGTCTTTGGTTATGCATATTCCTAGGTATGAGTGGCTGTCTGTTTCTTGTAGTGTTGTGTTTCCTAGGGTGTAATTAAATTGTTTTATATTTCTTGCATGAGTTAGTCTCCTTCAGGATTTGGCTGTCAAGGGTGTGCGCGGGAAGTTTGTTGTTGAATACTTTCCATAGGATTATCTTAGTATATATCCTTATTTATTTTTTGCGTAAGGCTATTTCGCGAGCTGCTCAGAAATATGAGTACCTGGCAGAACCGAAGTTGATATTAAATAATACTGTAATTAAAAACTATAAATCATTGTTGTTCTTGTCTAAGAATATCTTATAGTTAAGACCACTATTGCTGATACGCCCAAAGCTTTATAGTTATATATAGTTCACCTTCTCGTATACAAATTGTATCACAATTAGTGTAGCCATTACTGTTATGTTTACTTATGAAGTTGATAATAAACACCATTATATTAGACCCTGTTCCTATATCTCGACGGCCAGGGATTTTTCATTTTTCCATGAACAATTATCAACAGCAATATAATTAGTCTCGCTTAACCGACTGTCGGCCGGCTGCGGAACTACGTGAGGGGAGCCCCGGTAACAGAGGCTATAATATAATATGGCAGGATAAGACGACATTGGATGTTGTATATATATATATATATATATATATATATATATATATATATATATATATATATATATATATATATATATATATATATATATATATATATATATATATATATAACATTTTTTGATTGAATGTATCATCGTGCAATGTTTTTTCTATTACCATGTGCAATACTTTTATATTTTCTTGTCTCCTGTATATTTAATGTTTATATGGACATCTGAAATAAAGATATTGAATTGAAATTAATCACGACGCAATGCTAGCACAACAAACGGTGGCGCCACATCACGGAATCCTGATAAACGGTGGATGGCGCCACTCTCGGGAACGGGGAAAACCCGACGTCAGCATAGCATACACGGCTTTAAAATGACGAGAAGAGAATGGTTAACGCTTATTTGCTCCTTAATATTTGGAGAGGTGGACGTTCGTTCGAAGAATTCACGGGCACATCCTATCACTAGACATACAGCTGAGACAGTGGACTGGTTTTCACCGGGATAGAAGACTGAACATAGGCATTGGTAGAAGAAACTACTCGGCCTACTTAAATCTCTTACTCTGCTGTGAAGAAGTGGCCGTGCTGTGACTGTCTGTGTGTCTATATATAGGGGCAGGGTACGACTACAACCACGTGAGTACGTCTACGTTATACAAGTAGATTGTCGGATTATACAAATTACGCATTCGCTAGTCAAAATGATTGAAATTCGGACCTCTGTTACCAATTCAAGGTTACAGGAAACTTGAGTAAAATAATATGATATCATTCATGGCTGAAACATCGAAAAGACAGCGCGGTCGGCATAAACAAACTGTTTATCGCTCATTCCATGTGCACAGCGCAGTAACATGCACCACTGGCACTGCGCTTGCGACTGGCACAAATCGTGCTGTCTTTTCGACCTCAAAAGTATGCCAAGACGCGCTGTTTATAAAACATAAATATGCGCAAGATGATTATAATTGATTGAATTAACAAAATCAAGTATCAAATGTTGGCAAAAATACAGTTATAATGGCAAAATCACATAGCCAGTAACCATGACATGTAGCTGGTTAAATAAGCCAAACCACGTTGGTGGTTTTGACGTCCCGCTTTGACACATAGTTATAGGGAGTCAAGTCTCATGAGTTCAAATAACATGATTGTTCTTCATAGATCTGTGAATGAGGAACTTTCTGTTAATTACATGGGCTTTTTATATTTTTGCAGAATGAATTACAAACAGTACGCTCTACTCCTTTGGCTGGTGGCATCAGTGGTTGGGGCAGTAGCCTCGTCATGTGGCAGCTGTGAATTCTTTGCCCCTCTCATTGGAGAATGCTCGCCGTGCAATGTCATTTGTCCTCTCGAGATGAACAGATGTAAACGTCTGTGTTCAGGTAAATATCACCAGTTTGTTGGTACCATGCAGTTTTGAACGATTCACACTGTTGCACATTATCTGGTATAAGTCAGTTATTTAGAAAACTGTCCACACAAATTTACTTTGTTGTGAACTTTCTATCAACCTTACACATCACCTGTGGGAATTGTAATCAGGTGCCAGCCCATGGGCAGAATTAACTGAGGATAATTTTCACACACCGTTGTTTTCTGCAGTTCAGGGGAGTTGCTCTTTATGTCTGGACAAACCTATGTATTTGGCCTACTCTATAAGTAGTCTGCTTCATGACTGTCTCAGTGAAACATACAATGTGTACTTATATAATGTGTTTTATTTCAGACTGGCCAGAGTGTGTCTTGTTAACTACAATGACCCCCCTGCCATCTACAACGACCATCCTGACATCTACAACACCAGTGACACCAGGATTATCAAATTGGCCATGGATTGTTGTGCTAGTTGTGTCCTTTGTGTTGTTCACCATAGTTGTAGGTGGTAAGTATCTATGTATATATTCAGTCAGACCTAGGAGTAATTCCAAATCAATGATAAATTATTCCGATTCCAAAACATTTTTTACTGCAATTCGTCTCACCCTACTGTGATTCCGACTAACGTATTCATTATTATTCCAACCATACTCTGGGAGTTCCGATTCCAATTAACTTGTTTGGTTCCAAATCTACTTGCCAATGCCAGCATAATCTAGTCGCTCCTATTGTACACCCTGTGACGAATTATGACAATTTCCGATGGATGTACTGCATTATCACTTTTATACACAAGTTATACATGTATATTTAGTAGTTTTTTATCTTAGACTTGTGAAGTGACTTTACGTAAATTGAGTCCAAAGACCTGTTAGACGTGAATAGTCATAGATATTTTTAAATTACCAATTTTTTTCAACTAAACAATTTGCCTCTTTGGGACTGACTAGCATGTTTGTTGGGGGTTTGAGCAATGCGTTTGTCAGGTGAGGTAAATAACATGTCTATTGGGCAGTGAATAACATATTTACTTTCACGTTACTTTCACTTTTGTTAGATAACATGTCTGTCGGGAGAGCGGGCAAATACTTTATATTGCAAATGGATATTATAACAAGTATCTTGTGGGGTGGGGGTGCATGGAATGGCTTAATACTGAATATCATGCTGCACTAAAGTTTATAGGAAGCTATTGTTGACATCTTGTTTTTGTTTGATACAGTCACATTGTGGTTGAATAAATCCTGTCGTGGAGGAGACGGACTTCCATCCTGGGAGAATCACAAGGATCAACATGAGATACATCCTCTGATGGTTGTTGCCACTGGACCCCCTCAGGGCGATGCTACTGGAACCCCTCAGGGCGATGCTACTGGACCCCCTCATGGTGATGCTACTGGACCCCCTCAAGGCGATGCTACTGGACCCCCTCAGGGGTGTACTGCAGCCTGCTCAAAGCCAAATGGTGTCCACCCTGTCTGCTGTCCCAATAAGGGCCCATCTAGTGACCAGCATCAATTTGTTTCTTCCGGCAGCACCAAAAACTGTAAATTGCAGTCGGATGGTGAAGAACTTTGACTTGTGACTGTGTGTCATGTCAGCCAGCAGTGAGTCATTCTAGGCAAATCTAGATATAGCATTTCTGAATAGACATTTGCTCAGTTGCTGGGACATTGGTGACTGACAAAACATTGCTGGAGCGATCACTTGGAAGTGCTGGCAAAGACTGTGTGATTATTCAGTGGTAGGACAGTCACATGTACTGACAGTATTGAAGGCTTGAATGAATGGTCTGGAAGGAGAGTTCGAGCTATGTTAGACTAGAACGTTGTGAGATCTTCAAGATCTATATGCTGTGAAATTGTCAATAACAGAGCACTGCGAGATTAGTAGGAAATGAAGGAAACGTTATAATGGTCGCCTATGGAAAAATTCAAATGTGGTCTGAGTCCAGTAGATTGCTGTTAAAACAGGACAGTTGCTGCCTGCATGTTTTAAGCTATATCTTTATATTTAAACTACTGACTTTGTATCCAAATTGTGTTTATTTTTATGTTTGTTTAATTCATTATCTTTAAAATGATGTACTCTGTTGTCTACTGGATAAATATAAACAGTCACCTGTAAGTGACAAATGACAAAGATATGTAACTTAATATATTAGACAATTATAGAGTTATTTATTTATAATTTTACTGTCTGCTGTTTTCACTCAATTTTGCTGTGTTTATGGCCATCTCATGAATAACCAGGAACAATGCCAATTGGGAGACTAGGCGGTGACTATATATATACTATATAGTCTGACCAAAGGGCTCCACGGCCACTTGGCCCATTTTTTTACGCATATTGTATATAAAATAAATCACATGACAACAATTATGTCAGTTGTCTGTTAAACCTGTCTTGTTATCCTGCCTCTTGTGAGCATCTTCGCGTGCCACGGTTTACTGATTACGTTCATGTCAGCTAGCAAGTTGATTACTTAGCAAAACTCTGAATTTACATTAAAGCAATGATATCACCTGCCAGCTGTTTTGGTTGTCGCCGGGTCAGCAGGTAACTTTAATATGAACATATCTCAGTCAAGCGTATACTGGCAGTGGTGTTCCACCAATCATGGGTCTGTCTTCAAATAAGGGTGGATGTTTGCACTGTTCTCGCGGCTGATACAGTCACGACTGGGAAAGCCAATTATAGTTAACACCGACAATTCCCGTAGGGGATCTGCCAGAGTTACTTTTATATGACAAATAGCCCTGGCTTGCGAGAAGCAAGGTAGTGAGCAAAATAAAAAATACCTTTATATATCCCACATGGAGAAATTCTCTTGGTGATGTTTGACAGCTCGAGAGATAGAAATGATTAATAATGAATGTACAAGAGTACAGTAAAAACAAGCTATAGGAATTATATAGTGATATGATGACCCTTATATAGTGATATATGACCCAGGCATATTTTATAACCCCTAGCTGTGCAGTGTACCAGTCCCCCTCCCTGCTATCTCTCCCTCCAAGTATGTAATCCAGGAGCTTCATTGTAGATATAGAAAGAGAACTTTATCAATCAGTATAATAAATTGATGTAATTATGTCAATGCTACATACTGACAATGTTGGAAACAAGAATGCAGAGGCAGAAAGATAACATTTTATTCTGAGAAAACTACAAAGCGTTTCACTGCAATATTGGCAATAGATATAAAAAATTTGTAAATCATGGTGTTTGTGCAAATATTTACATTCACTGAAAACTGCTAGTGTCAAAATACAACACCAAAGTGACTTGTTCCACTGTACAACATGTATTTTATAAAGTTTACCTTAATATTCAGTGTACATGATGCTTTTAAACTATCAAAATGGCCCACCCTTGAGAGCTCTACATACACACTGAAGACAGGCTTCCAGACTGTGACATACATGCGAGAATTAAAATAATAATACTATTTTATAGCGCTATCTCCTGCATGGCAGATCGATGCGCTGCACAAAATGTAAATTATATAAATTAATATAAATCATATTAATTTTTTATTTTAAAATGTACTAGTGAACCTTTGTATTCAAATTAAGTATCATCTCCAACTACAGATGTATGCAGTGAACCTTCAAACAATTGCCAAAACATGATTTCTGAACAATCAGTTAGTGTATGTTTAATCACTTAATGTATGGTACGAATGATAATAACCTTTGTTTAGTTTTAAGAAAAACTGGTGCATGGGATTAATAATTATACACTGAGTAATCATAAATGAACTTTTCTCACAAAGAAAATGTTTTATTAATTTTTTATGAAAGCTGTCTAGTTTCAGAAGATTTAATCGTAATAGGGAGTTGATTCCAGCTGTTTTGAGAAACTAAAAGTTGTTGCAGTTGCAGATTAACTAAGTATGAGTATGGTAAGTAACAGCCTAGTATTAGTGTTATTTTTGTGCTTAGTTCATAGTTGACATAAGAGCCAAATCAGCTTCTCTACCCTATTCTGGTGTAAGGCCTCCATGGTAACATCGACAGAACAATGTACAGATTTGAGGGTCTAAAACGTGCTGCCACCGCACGAAGTCTAAACCTGTTTCATAAACAACTGCAATTTTGAATTTCTATCTATTTTGTGTTAATATAAGTTTAAAATCAGTACTTTTGGAAAGCTGTAGTATTACATACACGTATACTTCCAATTCTGTAAGTCATCCACATACACCTCTAATAAGAATCTTTACAACTTTCATACTCTTTCAACGTTAAAAATTCCACATGTATAACGATCAACATCGCATCACCCTCTCGATGTCTGATGTAGCTAACAGTTCATAGTTCAACCAAGCACAAAACAGTCTCAGTTATGGTTTTATCAGGAATCACTAAATCTGTACACACAACCATCAGCCGCATAATACATTGCATGTATTATTCGAATAACATTGGACATGTGCCAAAGTACAATCACCGAGACAAGATTCCTGGCATTGATGTCACAAGTTCAGTCTTCAACACTGTCCGACACTACAAGCAGCTTGAAGATCTCCAAACATTCTGAGATTACTACGCAATGATCAGTTGTCGCCTGCAGTTGGAGCGATTTCTTGGGTGACACCATCTCTATGGCAGCCAGAATTTCCTCGATGACTAATGTTTCGACAACTGAACAAACACGTGGTTCATACAAACACGGCATCTGGCTTTCTGCGGAATGGCATAGAAGTTCTGCTCCTTGCTGAGACACGACACGCGGCTCACACTTGGCACGACCTTGACCTACTGACTCTAGTTGTGTCGCAGTCCAGTAAGAAGGCTCATGGTCTAAAGATGTGCTATTTTCTGACGACACAGTCTTCCTTATTGCCAGAGAACGCAACAGGATTCTGACGATTAGTTGGACAACTGTGCGCTCCACTCTCAGGGGGGACACGACCTGTTGGTACAACATGATATGCCACTGTTGGAACTTCAGCCTTCTGTTGATGCCAAAAGCAGGATCTTGAGCGGATGTACAACACAGCACCTGTGTCAAACAAAATGTAAAAAGTAGGTTCCTAACTTAATATCAACTTCAGTAAGGCCCTAAACTGTAAGGCATAGTATTCAATGCTAAAACACACACAGCACTTTACACCCCAATCTTCACAAAATACCTCATATTCGACACATTCGCAACACACCTGTTACATGTCCCTTTTCCCCAATGGACACGTTATCCAACAAATATATTGCCCAACCTATGCAACATGTTATATGCTTCTCCCTCCCCTTGCAACATACATTATTTACCTCCCAACAGACAACCCACATGACAAACGTGTTAACTGGAACCCCAACAAACATGTTATTTGACCATTGTGAAACAAGCTCCTTAGCAGGGACAAAACACTTCAACACCAAGATGACTTGCCTAGTCAGAATCACCACAGCGTGAGAAGTATCACAATAACAATGTTTGGAATCAGAATCATTGATTTGGATAAACACTGGGTCTGACTTGAATACATACATACAGTATACTTACCACCAACAATCAAGATGAGCAGCACAGCAACAGCAACTGAGCCAGTGACCCAGAGCCAAACTGATGATGATGTTCCAGGTGTCCCTTGTGTTACAGGGGTCTCTTGTGTTACAGGGGTCTCTTGTGTTACAGGTGTCTCTTGTGTTACAGGTGTTACGGAGAGTGTTGTCGTTTCAGGGTTTGACTGCAAACACTGTGGCCATTCTGAAATATAACACATATAACTGCACGTTGTATCATTTGATTTGTGTTTCATTCATAAAGCATACAACTTACACAGTAGCTAAATACACAGACTTGCCCTCACATAAGATGCAATAAATAAACAGCAACTCCTTTGATCTGCAGTTTTTAGTGTTTTTTTTTAGATAAAAAACTCCTCAGTAAATTTTTACCAGTTATAGTTTGTCTATGTTCATGCATATCAGTACAGACTGTTGATAGAATATAAAGCACTCTGACAACACACAAAAAGTACCTACGGACAGGTGACATTTACCTGGACACAAGAGTAGACATGTACTCTTTTGAAGTGGGCATATGATGTTGCAGGATGAACACGTCTCAACAACATCATCAAAGTATTCACACCTGGCACACTGCGCTGTTATTCCCTCAGTCATTGTTGTCAACAGCAACAAGAGGAGGGGTACAATGTAGGCCATGTATTGTTTGAAGTCCATTCTGCAAATGTATCCAAAGTACACAATTAACAATTAACAGAAAGTTCTTAATTCACAGACCTACAAACAACAATCTCATTTGAATTAATGATCTGCAAATCTGATTCAAAATAGTTTGGTAGCTCCACTGATAGAATTCTTGTCAGTTTAAAAAAAATTCCCTTATTCTTACACTGATATAATTTTATCTGTGTGAACATATCACAGATAAAATAAAAATCATATATATATTATTATTAAACTATAAAAAGCCTAGCTTGTAATGTAGACTGAAGACCCTATAAATGAAATTAACAAACATGACTTGTAGTGTACAGTTGTTAATAAACACGTACAACTCGTGTTGTTTACAAATTTAAAGTTGTGATCCAGTCGGTGTAGAGGCAACGGGATATCTGAGGCAACCAATAACAGTTTGGCTGTGCCTGTGTCACAGTTTGTTTTAAAACCATAAACGTGGTTTTGGCTAATAGTAGCTATGTGGTTACTAGCACCATTACTCATTAAACTAGCGTGTGGATACCTTTCATCGACAGGGTCCCTAATGATCGACGACCGTTTCATAAATGCAATAAATTTGGTGTTGACTGTTACTGTACTAACGTAATTGTATATATGTGTAAACAAACACGCAAACTGATGTCATGGGCGAATAAAGTCATTGTTGACACATCATTACTCAAGTTTATGTGCTGAACAGTCGATCGTTAGCCTAACCCCCCTGTGACCTATTGGGTGAGAAGGTAATCACTGCTGGTATTTTGTCACCAAATTGTATCAAACTATTTGTTTGCGTTTGTAGAAATCGTCAATGAATATGCTTTGAATAGAATAATTTAAATTGCGTAACTTTACATCAAAGGCCAATAAAACGCCCTCGACGCTATAGTATCTATTAAAGTCTAATTACAGTGTACTAACAATACCATGTAACGTCTCGGCGATGATATTGGGAATATTGGCCAACATTGTTAGGGTTTGGCCTTTAGCAAAAAAAGTATCACCTTTTTCGATGTGTTTGTGTTCGGATTGTCATTCTACATCACTTCCGGTACAAAGAAGTAAGATATAATTTTTTTTAATTGTGTTTTAGAGCAATTTAACACCGTCGAGTCGACGTAAAAATAAAGTCAGCCTTAGGCTTAGGCATTCGATAAAGTAAACATGCCGAGCGGATAGCACGACCGCAAAGCAAAGGAAATGTCTTGCGATTTACGAATATGTTCCCAAAACTAAGTCTAAGGCTACATCATTCATTTTATTCTGTATAATGCAAATGTATTTGCTTGAAGCTGAAATTTCTAAAATAAAATTGCTAATTGCTTTTTATTTTGACATCGCAATGCACACGCAAGACAACGCCTATGCGGCTCGGATGCGTCCGGCATGCGCAAACTGCTCGCGCCCTGTGTGGCTGTGTGTGACATCGGTCTAGTTATTTACGTCGACTCGACGGCATTAAATTCATCTAAAACACTATTTAAAAATAACATCTGACTTTTTGTACCGGAAGTGATGTAGAATGCCCTTCCGAACACATACACATCAAAAAAGTTCGTAAAACCATTTTGAAAAGGCCTTAATAACCGACAATCTAATCGTAGTCGCCATGCCCCATAGGCATAGCCTCTACTCACATATTCGTGATCGTGCCAATGACGAAGTCGAATGTAGTACTGGCTACGCGCGTTCAGTAGCCTGCATAAACATTCTTCTATCCCGCTGAAAACCGGTCAGATGACTCGGCTGTATGCTTAGTTGTACGATATATCCATGAACTCGTCGAAACCACGTCTACACGTCGCACAATTATGTTGTAAATGAGCGGATAACACATCAGCGTTATTTTTATAGGTAAATTGTCACCAGATTTAAAGCTTGTTAAAAATGTTGTGGTTTAGGAATGTTAACTATTGCATCTGGCAGGGAATTCCAGTCTCTTATTGTTCAAGGGAAATATGAATATTTATAGCAATTCTTACTGGCATGGATAGTGTTGAATGTTTTATATAGTTTATTGGTCTTGATAGGCGTTGTACGGGCTGGAGGAGGTTATTGACAGGCAAGGATAGGTGTCCACTGTTTCATTATTGTGCCTTTCCTCATCGCGTGCACGTCCGTGTCACCGATGCCATGAAATTCCGTGGTATACCGGTGTGACTGTGCGTAGTCACATTTCGATTAAGCTGAGGGGAAGGCGGAGGCGTAGCCATCTTCGTGTTCCTCACTTAACGGAGTCTATAGGTGGTCTATTATCAGACGCACTGTTGACACAATCCCGCTGAGCGTGTATTCAGCGATCCAGATTGCGTAATCCATTCAACACGGAGCTGTAGTTCACTTCTTGGCACCATGTAACGGTACATGCAGCGTCCACTTCTGTATACATGCTAATTACCGTCCGCGTGGGTACCGCCCCTAAAGTCCAGAGGTTGCTGCTGGGCAGCGTGTCCAAATAATGGCATATTATACCCTTCCTGCTGGGATCAGCTGGGTATCTCGTGACAGTCAGTTAGTTGTAAATCCTTGATTTCATAATGATGAACAAACAAGGTGTTACCAAATTTGTTATCGGGGTGACCTCGGTTAGACAACAAAACGTCAAGTTTCAATTTTAGTTAAACTGCATTAAATTAAGTTTGCGTCTGTGTGCGTGCGTGTGCGCGTGCGTGCGGGCGTTGAACTTGATAGAGTGGGCACAGGCCTGTGACGGATCAGATATAGGTAGATTACTAGATCTACGATATGCACCCCCCCCCATACTGAGCTACGTGCACGAGTCGATGACGTAAAACAAAGCCGGGACCCTGCAACTGTTTCAAGCGACGGATCGACCCAACTGCCACATATCGACATGGGCTGCGAGCGACCTCGACGAGGGCCGGCACTTAGGCCGAGACGGATGTCGGCAGTTGCCGCCGATGGCCGGTTATCTGCAAGCGAGGGCCGGGCGAGGGCCGGGCGGGGGCCGGACGAGGGCCGGGCGGGGGCCGGGCGGGGTCGGGCCGTTGGCAATCTCCTCCGGTATCACGTTATGGGAGAGCGGAGGGGGAGTCGTTGCAAGAACAACTGTATACACACAGGGCGGGAAACGACCGGGTTACCCGTGCAAACCATCATTGTGGCAGCTTCCTTGGGATTAGATGGCAGATATCCGCATGTATTGCGGCACTCACACGTGAAATGATCAATGCGATGTCGATCATGATAAGCCTCCATGGATGGCTACATACGACGTGTCCAGGTTGTAGGCGTTGATAGACAAACCAGGCCCAGTCGTGCTACAGACCCATCGCACTGTCTCTACAGGGAGCTCTTGTGACACGCGACATGTGTACGTCTGTTATTTCACATGACACGCGATGGGTGTTCGTGTGTTATTTCACATGACACCCGACTACTGTTTTTGTGTTATTTCACTTGACACACGACGGGTGTTCACGTGTTATTCCACACGACACACAACCCTTCCTTATTTCTACAATTTGACCACGTATGTTCCGCAAACGCTCCACTGCAAATGTGGTTCTGAAAGCAACCGTAATTGCTCCAATACAAAAATGGTAGAAGACAAAATTAACGTCGCTTTTACGCAATATAAATAGTTAAACTAATTAAAAAGTGACTATGCAATGTAACAAGTCGACGTCTTAGGAAAACATATGCGTAATAACAGGCTATTTTGATGTATCTATCAGCGCGTTTGGTGAGTTTGTAAAAGACCGTGACGTTGGAGTTTAGATAAGTCATTCATTATCAGTTCTAACAAATACCTGTGGGAAACCAGATTAATTGATTTCTCTAGCATGCAATTGCACAATCTTTTTTTTCAATCTAAAACTTCAGTTTTATATTACTAATGTACACAATATTATTTATTTAGACAATACAAACTATTCACTTGCAGTAATGAAAGGCAAGAGAAACTGTTTTCTTTGATTTACATCAACAAATAAGACACTTTTGCATAAGAAACAGGACGTGTAAAGAACTACACTGTTTTAAGTTTTAAAGTATTTACTGCTAAAAAGTGATGTTTCACTATCCTGCAATTGTAACGTGACTGTGTGCTAAAGTAATAAGTTAATAAAATAAATATGACAAATAGATAAATACAATTAACTCTTCATTAAGTATACATTAAAACACTGAATAAATTAATAAAATAAATATAATAAATAAATATAAATAAATTATTTGTACATTGAATTTCACGGTCATGCAATGTAAAGGATACGACATTGTGAGGTAAAATAATAAGTTAATAAAATATTAGAATAAATAGATCAATACAATTATTAGTACATTAAATAAAAAAAAAGGCAGTCCATGATTAACACTAAAACAATCTACTGTAATGTCAATGTCTGAATGATTGGGATGGCGGCTCTCTGGAACACTTCTGCGGTAGATGCGGTGACAGCTTCCTCGGTAAGTGACTGCTGGTAGGGCGTGCAAGTGGCAGGTAGGGTTCGTAGTTTGTGCTTGTGTTGGCGTCTGGTGCGCGCATCTGCTGCGGTGATGATGACAGGCAAGCTGGTGTGTATTAGTCCGTCGTGAATAAAAAAAAAACATAGTGGCATCTCTTATGCGCCTTCATGTGTACAAGGAGTTCCACATCAGGTTAGTGCACATATCACTGACACTTGACGTTCTGCGGTAATCACCGGTGACAAACCGCGCAACGGTTCTTTGTAAGCGCTCTATTGTCTGAATGCCTGTCTTTGTGTGAGGTGCCCATGCGTTGGCCGCACGAGTACCTCGTATGCTGTTTGTCTCACTTGCATCTCATTATGTCATCCGGTAGCAGCCGTGAACGCTCAACGGAGCGAAACCGGTTTCTTGCACTCAAGATACATACATACATACATACATACATACATACATACATACATACATACATACATACATACATACATACATACATGCATACATACATACATACATACATACATACATACATACACACAAATATATATATACATATATATATATATATATATATATATATATATGTATATATATATATATATGTATATATATATATATATATATATATATATATATATATATATATATATATATATATGTATGTATATATATATATATATATATATATATATATGTGTGTGTATATTTACGCGATG
>OZ024858.1:51859353-52019353 GCA_964017155.1 Oasisia sp. SBJ-2009 | reverse complement strand
GTAACATATTATTTACTTCTTTTATTACATGACACCGGCTTTAAGCCAGTTCAAGTGATCGATCGAGTTACACAGTAACACACGTGATTGAAGTGCACATGACATATATATGGTTATAGCAGTCATCGTGGTTATATCGTAGATATACAAAACCTTGCACATGCATGCGTGGATGTTTCACGGTATGTGCACGGCTTGACGCCTGAAGTTTACCGGTGATTGTGTAAACAGATATAGTCCTTGGACTTGGTTTGCACGGCTTCATAGCGTAAACTTACCTGGCGAACGAGAAATCGACACAAACACGCTCGCCTGGTACATAGACATCGTGACACACCGAGGTCCCACGCTGCACGGGTATCATAATTATACTCAGACCAAGGTTACACGTTAGGGATGATATGCCCATTGCCATGCATGCTATGTAATGATAGACTGCCACATGTTCTTTCTAAACGAATTTTTGTTTTATAATTGGTTGTTAATTAACCTTAAATATGTACTACTGATACATATACTGAATACGTGATTGCTTTTATTTAGTTATTTATTTAACCTGATTTATTAATCAGTGGCGTAGCCAGGGGGCAGGGGGCCAGGCCCCCCAATCCCGGAACAAATAGGATGGTGGGGAACGAAGGACAACTAACTGGCTGCCTGATTATTGTGGTCACAAAGTACAGTGAGCTTTAGGATGCCTGTGTAAGATGTTCCGTGCAGTCCTACCCTTTCGGGAAACAAATGGTCATAATTCAAAGATAATTGAATTTGGAATTCTCCACTTCTGTCGCTGACTGGAGCATAAGATTTGACAGTGTCATTATTCTCAATGTGCATGCATGGCTAAGGCTATTAAGGATTCAAAATAATAGTTGCCCGATTACTGGAGTAGGGTAAAGTTGCATGTTGTTATTATTATTTTCTTGGAATCACAGCTATCGTCAGGGGTGAGTTGACCATGATTTCATTTTCCATTGTCTGTTTTCTTCCTGTCATTTTTCTCGTACTACATTCTCTGTCTTGCAGTCTCCAATTTTTTTCTATCTATCATTTTCCCCATTCTTCTCCCACGCTTTCTAGGTCACTTTTAATGCAATCCCCCATCGCAATTTCGGTTTTCCTCGCCTCCATTTCCCCTCCACTTTCTGGGCATCTGCTGTCTGCCAGTTTTTCATCTCCCTTGTTTTACACGTGACCAGCCCATGTACTCCTCACCAATTTCTTCTTAAAACTTTCCTTCACTCCAACCTCCACTCTCATTTCATCCATTTTTATCTTATCACATATCTAGCAAACAGCCAGCAATGATGGGTCTTTATTATTTACCCTTTGGGTATACAGTTTCACCTACAGTTATTTCCTATGCCTTCCATCCATGGCATGTTGTGTGTTGCAGAATGAAGACCTCTGAGTTGGTGAGCCTGGCAGCGATGGCGGTGACGGCAGTAATGGCAGTGATGGTTGGGTTGCCACTGGCTGCTGCGAAGCTTGTGAGTTACTTCTAACTGTTTGTCAAGTGGACAGTATTTATATTATTATTGACTTGAGTGAGTAAAGCATCTACTGCAGAAGTGTTCCAGAGAGCCGCCAACCCAGTCATTGACATTATAGTAGATTGTTTTAGTGTTAATCATGGACTGCCTGCTTTTTATTTTTATTTAATGTACTAATAATTTTATTTATCTATTTATTCTAATATTTTATTAACTTATTATTTTAGCTCACAGTGTCGTATCCTTTACATTGCATATGACCATGAAATTCAATGTACAAATATTTTGTTATCTATTATATTTATTTTATTTATTTATTCATCATTTTAATGTACACTTAATGTACAGTTAATTGTATTTATCTATTTGTCATATTTATTTTATTAACTTATTATTTTAGCATACAGTCACTTTACAACTGCAGGATAGTGAAACATCACTTTTTAGCAGTAACTACTTGAAGACTTGAAGCTACTATTGCTCCAAATCAGTAATCCAATTGAAAAAGGATTAACAGTTCCCACTTCCCATTAGGATGGCATGGTAAATATTGTAATATGTAGTTTGAATTTGGTGACTTCTTTGTCTTTTGCAGAACTTGAATCCATGTAAGCAAGGGGAGTATTTGGATCATGCGGTCAATGAATGCACAGACTGTGCTGTGGCCTGTCATGCACCAAATTCACCTGACTGTGTGGAATTGTGTCCAGGGGGTGAGTGTTGTTGTTGTCCCTCTCTCTTCTACCCCTGTTACTTAGTAGCGCCGTGGCACAGTGGTTAGAGCTTTGGATGCTCGGCTGAAAGAATCCTGGTTTGAATCTCACGCTGCTGTGTCGAATCTTGCTGCAAACCAACTTCAAAACAATAACTGCCATTATAAGCATTATTCAATAATGTCACCAGCAACTCTTTGCAAAATTTAATGTTTTCTTTAAAATTTAAACATTCTGTGTGTGAATTTTCAAAGAATTGAACATAGTTTCGGACTTACTAAACATGACTTGGTGAATAGTAAATCTTCAGCATTATAATATATTAGCCTCTTTTTAAGAATACTATGTCTAGATAAATGGTAACACACCAACGATATCATTGTGCCTAGCATTTTTCACAATACTCTTATTTCGTTTAGTGTAATACATCTTTAATCTTAGTTCCACCATCTCATGGCAGAAATGAGACTTTAATTTTGCCCAAAAATTTAAATTTTATTATCCACTAGGGGTAATTGTTCTACCCAAAGCAACAAAAACCTAGAAACTAAAAACTATATTGGGCAACAAAGCATGAAATTAATAAAAAACTAATTTGTCCAATCTTATGTTAATCATATAAAAATGACTTCAACTGACATTTTCTTGAATTTTAGTGTTACAAACACCGGACCATCCATCGCCAGAATCTCCAGCCCAGGGGTGGAACGTTTCCCTGCTATTGGCACTTACTTTGGTACCAAGTGCCATTGTTATTATTGTTCTCGTAGCTGGAATTCTGTATAGAGGTAAGTGTGCAGAACGGAAATAATTATAATAAAATCTTTGGCTTAAGTTACTTAAATTTGAATCTATGATTGTTTCCATGTTGTGACAGTAGATTTATCATAGGTATTTCGATTATGTATTTTTAATAACTTAGACACAGTCAGTTTAAAATAACTCAAGTATCTAAGTGTTTGATTAGACAATGATATATATATATATATATATATATATATATATATATATATATATATATACTGTACAAACATACATAATATAAGACAACCTAAATTTAAAGGTATATCGTTGTTCGCCATTGTAACATATATAACAGTTGAAATATATCAGTATCGAATTTATACTGTGTACATAAATTGTAGCAACATGCAGATAATAGTAATTTATGATGATTTTATAAAAAAAATGGTTTTGTTTTTAGTTCGCCAACAAGAACAACATCGAGATCCTGAGAATGGTGAACAGGATCGTTTACGTGAGGGACAGGTTGATGAGGGTGGTGGTTTGCGGGACAATGACGATGGTGATTTGCACGAGGATGGCGAGGATATTGAAAACAGGGATGGTGAGGGAGGAATACCGGAAGAAGAGCACGGTGATGCTTCGCTCGAGGAAGCCAATATTGGCCACAGTGAAATGGTCGCAGCTTAAGACATCTTCATGATCTAGGGAAGGGTTATCACTCATTGCTGTCTGTCTGTCTGTCTCTCTCTCTGTCTCTCTCTCCCCGTTCCTGTCCATCTCTCTCTTCATCCATCCCCGTCTATCTCTCTCTCTGTTCCTCTCCATTTCTGTGTGTTTATTCATTGAGATCTTGGGACCGTTTCACTGAGATAAAGAGTTTTTAAGGAGAATTGATCGTTATTGAGGACGCTATTTCCATGACAGCTAATGAGTGGCTGCCTTTTGTCAAATTTGGTCAATGAAAGCAATTTTGCATTGTTTACATATTCGCAAAAAAAATAACTTGCTGTATGCATTGTTCTTACAAAATTAAATATATCAGAATTTATTTTACAAAACAACACTGGGTTTAACAGCTCTTATCAACGTTAGTAGAACGGTCATCAGGTCTCTCATTAGGTAAATTGTGACTGCACTTTTTACTGTAACTATGCACGAGAAATGTAAATTTGATTGGCACATTTTTAAGCCTTCTATGGTCCTTTAGGACCTAAAACCAGGTACATTTTAAGTTCTCCTATTTTATTCAAAAACTGTTGTAGCTGTTCCTCTAATTTAGCATAGACATAATATATGAGGGTACTTTCACTGCACGCAGGAAAATTGTTGTTTACTAGTCTTTTGTAAGGGCATCTCAGGGCTTCCCCAATAAGCAAAATGTGAACATTTTGCCTGTTTCTACAGGTCCTTTAGCAGATCTCAGGAGAGGGAATGTCTGTGGTGATTGTGTATATATAGCTGCAACTCTGTGTGACTAATTAACTGGTGAGGCTGTATCAACAGCCTAGTAGAGTGTATAGGGACAACTGCATTACTTGTATTTATAATATTATGTTTATTTACGCTTATATGTTCAGTTATTGTGATTACTATGGTAATTAATGTTGTTTAATTACTGATTAATCAGGGATGTGTTGTGTGCATGGTTGGTGCACCACAGTGGGCCTATGACTGGGTGTACCAATTAGTGCTGGGAACTTGCCTATTTAAGCCCGATTTTGGTGGTATGCTGCCCATTGTGAATTAGGCTGAAGCAGCTGTGGTCAATTGCATCCCTGTTAAAATGGACAGTAGCTGTATGAATGTTTTAGATAGATATGCTACTAGACAACTATAGAGTGAAATTTAATTGCATATTGCCTGGTGCATTCACACAGTATGGCTGCATTTCTGGTCATCTCATATGAATAACCAACGAAAATGCCAATAAGGAGATTACAGTAGATACTATAATTTGTATTTGATTGAATGTTTCTAAGAGCACATAAGGGTTGCCCCAAAAGCTTTTCGGACGGTCTGCGCAGTAAAGAGTTAAGCTACACATTAAATTATAATTATATTGTTTATATAGCTATTGTGTAGTTGACAGCAGCCATTTTTAAGTATTCATCCTGTTGTATTATCATTCTCTCATGTTACTGGCAAATGCATTGATTATCATTAATTGGCTTCACAATCAGCCTGGAATTGTGTATTATGTCATTTATTTTATATTTGCTAATTATCATTGCTTGTATGATTTATTTCATTCCGAAAAATAAACTATCTGTCTCTCTGTTCCTCTCACTCATTTGCTCATGTGTGTGTGTGTGCGTGCACGCGTGCATGGGTGTGTGTGCTCTCTTTGTTTCTAGCTCAAACTTTCTGTCTGTCTGTTTGTCTCTCTCTCTTTGAATCCTGGCTTCCAAAGTTGTTTGTCTTTTTCGATAAAACAAACATTATTTTAGTGATAGCCGTTACCATCTGTAAAAGGACTTTCAGATTACCTAAAATAATGTTGGTTAGAAACCTCAAATATTCATCATTACATTTATGAAGAAAACAGCAGTACTGACAATACGATCTGTCATGAATCATTCAACATTACTTTGATGTTGTTTCACTGCTACCTTCACAGCACCTTCCTGCCTGTGTTAACACGAGCTCATATGCCTGTGTTAACACGAGCTCATATGCCTGTGTCCCTGCCTTGACAGGCCACTTTGACTCCGGCAAGTCCACAGACTTTGAACCTCGGTAGAGGAGGGGGCTTGACTCAGACAAAGTCCACAAAAAGACCGGGAGCTTCGATGGATATATAATGGTTTTCTTCAATCAATGTAATATATTAATGCCAAAATTGAATATGTAATACTATTTATAAATTCAGATTTAGTCATCACAACACACTGACAATGTTTAGTCATCACAACATACTGACAATGTTTAGTCATCACAACATACTGACAATGTTTAGTCATCACAACACACTGACAATGTTTAGTCATCACAACACACTGACAATGTTTAGTCATCACAACACACTGACAATGTTTAGTCATCACAACATACTGACAATGTTTGGTCATCACAACACACTGACAATGTTTAGTCATCACAACATACTGACAATGTTTAGTCATCACAACACACTGACAATGTTTAGTCATCACAACATACTGACAATGTTTAGTCATCACAACACACTGACAATGTTTAGTCATCACAACATACTGACAATGTTTAGTCATCACAACATACTGACAATGTTTAGTCATCACAACATACTGACAATGTTTAGTCATCACAACACACTGACAATGTTTAGTCATCACAACATACTGACAATGTTTAGTCATCACAACATACTGACAATGTTTAGTCATCACAACATACTGACAATGTTTAGTCATCACAACATACTGACAATGTTTAGTCATCACAACATACTGACAATGTTTAGTCATCACAACATACTGACAATGTTTAGTCATCACAACATACTGACAATGTTTAGTCATCACAACACACTGACAATGTTTAGTCATCACAACATACTGACAATGTTTAGTCATCACAACACACTGACAATGTTTAGTCATCACAACATACTGACAATGTTTGGTCATCACAACACACTGACAATGTTTAGTCATCACAACATACTGACAATGTTTAGTCATCACAACATACTGACAATGTTTAGTCATCACAACACACTGACAATGTTTAGTCATCACAACATACTGACAATGTTTAGTCATCACAACATACTGACAATGTTTAGTCATCACAACACACTGACAATGTTTAGTCATCACAACATACTGACAATGTTTAGTCATCACAACACACTGACAATGTTTAGTCATCACAACACACTGACAATGTTTAGTCATCACAACATACTGACAATGTTTAGTCATCACAACATACTGACAATGTTTAGTCATCACAACATACTGACAATGTTTAGTCATCACAACATAGTGACAATGTTTAGTCATCACAACATACAATGTTTAAAACGAAAAAGCAGAGGCAGAAAATTTCAATTTTATTCGGAGAAACGCTACAGAAGCTCACCACTGCAACACTGGAAATATATTTTAAATTACATAATTCATGATGTGTACGCGCAAATATTTATATTGACTCTGCTAGCTTGTATTTACAAAATCAAAATGAACTGCTCCATTGTGATTGTAAAACATGTATTTTATAACAATATTCATTGTACATAATGCCTTTAAAATATCAAAAAGGCCCTCCCTCCTGAGAGCTCTATGTACACATTGATAAGACAGACTCCCGGAGTGACATACATGTGAGCTTTCTTAATCCAAATTAGGTAAAACATCTCCAACTATTCAGTGAACCTTGGTACAAGTGCAGAAACATGATTTCTGAACTTTCAATTTATGTCCGTTTAATCACTTAATATCTAGTATGAACTGTAAGATTGGTACAACAATTTGTGTCAGGGATTAATAATTTCGAGTAGTGCCTACTGTACACTCGGTAATCATAAATTAAACTTTCTCAGGTACTGAACTAAAAGAAAATTGTCTGAGAATTATATTTATGTAACAGGATATTGCTGTTTGGCTGCAATCTTGCTATTACAACCACCACTTGCTGTGACATAGTATTCACAGTACACTACATACAAAGTCAACACCACCGTCAACACCACAATGCTTTCATCCACTTTCTGGTCTCATTCAGACGGTGCAACCAACAATAGATTATACCCAGACGTATTTATAACACAATGTTTTGCCAGGAGGTTTCTGGCCACTAACAATGGCACTTCTGACTACCAGCGTCAGTTCCTGACACAGTCTTGCAGGTTTCATTCAAGTGGATTTTATACTGTATTCAATAGTGACCATTTATCCCATGGAAAAACACTGAATAATCTAACAGCTACAACGGAGAATGTAAACGAACGTGAGTGATGTCATAGCTCAGTGTCCTCGCTGGACGGTGACCTTGAACGTTCGGATCTGCATGGGTAGGAGGGTCACCTCCAAGGAGTCACCATTGACCGGTGTGACACTGTCACTCATGACTGAAAGAACAACAAACAACACATGTTTATTGTGTGTGAACTGTGAAGTGCTTGCTATTGTTATTAGGCAATTACTAAAGTGTTTTTGTTGTTGTGTGAAGTACTACTTGAATCATAAGGTTATTATTACGTATTTCTGCGTTAAATTAACATATGAAATAATTTGTGAAGAAATTCCATACAACATGAACAATATTTACCTGTATAAAATAATATTAACCTGTCGTCATCTGTTATGTTATCTTAAAAACTGTATATTACATAAAAAAGCTTCAAAAGGAATTTATGAAACTGACAGTTAGTGCCTGTGTCATATCAATTCACTTAACAGTTTTATTTAGATAATAATAGGTAATTGTAAAACGTCTGAAGTGCCTATATCCTTAAAAAGTTCAAGCTCAGAGGCGCAACAAACAAAATCATTAGGCTAGTCATACAGGCAAAAGTTGTCATTGGAGCACGGAACCCCAAAAAATGTATGGTGGAAAAGCAATTTCAAACAAATATGTTTTCAGTTTTTTACAAAACGTGTCTATAGTTTCAGAAGAGTTAATCGTAATAGTGAGTTGATTCCAAATTGTTGGCACAGCCACAGAGAAAGCATGTTTGCTAATATTCAGCTTAGTTTTAGGAACTAAAAGTTGTTTGGAAATGGATGATCTAAGGGTCCTTGAAATATCAGAGAAATGTAGCAGATTAACTAAATATGTCGATTGTTGAATAATAAAAAGAGTACGGTATGTAACAGTAGCTAATTTAAATTTAATTTATGTAGCAGTAGTGACGATGAAAAACGTGGGGCTTTAAGTACCACGTTGGAGTTTAGATAAGTCATTCATTATCAATTCTAACAAATACCTGTGGGAAACCAGACAAATATATTAACTAATTTCTCTAGCATGCAATTGCATAACCTTTTTCAATCAAAACCTTCAGTTTTACATTACCCTTGTACATAATATTAAAATGTTATGTAGACAATACAAACTATTCACTTGCAGTACCCATATAGTGTAATGAAAGGCAAGAGTAACCAGAGAAACTGTTTTCTTTGATTTACATAAACAAATAAGACACTCTTGCACAAGAAACAAGACGTTGAAATAACTACACTGTGTCATCCCACTTGATGCCTGTACATATATACAAACCCTCTTCATAAAGCTGTTTGATGTGAGCCAATTTAACTAACACAAAAGTTAACAGTCATGACTCAGGTATAAACCTTTGAAAGTCAACTACCCTCACTTTTATGTGTTGTGTTACATATCTGCCAGTTCACAAACTTCTAGTCAATCAAGCCTAGTATTCCTTGTGTAGTTTCTTATTTATAATCAGGTACCTACAATTAAGGTGGGACAGAGTACTGACTGGAAGTATGGAACAGTGTCAATAAAAGGACAGGTAGTGTGCCCTCTAACCCTCCTACTGGGGCTACAGTGCACCCTTTCTGTCTGCTTGCCAGTGGGAGGTAGAGGGTTAAAGTAAAATTATCTTGTAGAATTCGTAGAATTCGTCAGAACTACAAAGTTAAAAGAGAACGTCTCTACCCGGACTGGGCAAATAAAACACAATTTGTTCTATGATGTCACCAGTGTACATCGAAAGTTCATGCACACAGTGCATATAATGCTAGTGGAACATATGACAGCTTCTAAGTTCTATAGCCTCTCATTAGTGTCCTGTTATGGTCAAATACATACACAATTCATTTAAAAAAAATAAAGATATTACAGAAGAGAGCAATAAGGATAATTACGAAATCACAATATACATCACATACAGATCCATTATTTTCAAAATTAAAACTGTTAAAGTTAAGTGATATATATAAACATCAATTAGGGATTTTTATGTATAAATCCGTAAATGATCAACTCCCAGACAACTTGACTTCTATGCTTAAACTAACAGAAAACATTCATAACCATAATCTTAGAAATTTTAATGGGTTTTACATTCAAAACATAAGAACAAACAACAGAAAGTTTACAATAAATTATTCTGGTCCAGTCTTCTGGAATACACTACCTCAACATATAAGAAAGCTTAGAACAATAAAACAATTTAAAGGTAAGCTAAAGGAGTTATTACTGATGGGATATGTATCTTAGGCATATATAAGGATTATGTAACGTAGTTATAGTATTATTTTATTATTTATCATTACTTGTATTTATTTTTAGACTTATTTAAGTACTTAGTAATAGTAATATTAGTAGTTGTAGTATTCTAATATTATCATTCATGATAATGATATTTATTTATTTTTATATGTTTAGTTTACTTTTATAATAATGTCCATAAAGTTTTATGTTCTTGGTGGTCCTCGATATAAGCCCCTAGGGGTTTCTAGAGGATCTCCACGGTTACATTTTATAATCATGTTTATGCTTATGTTTGTATGTTGTTGTTGTTGTGACCGAAATAAAGTTCAATTCAATTCAATTCAATAGTGGTGTGTAGAAGACAGTGTGAGTCAGACCCCAGACACACTGTGCTGACACTATTAACTTGTCATTAGTGATTTATGGATACCATGCACACAGGAGCAGACAGGCCATGCTGTGAGCAGTGCTGAGCTAGATTCCTTATCAAGGCTGCCGGCACACAAGTCATTGTAGCTAATCTGCCAACTCAGCCCTAATTACTTCACAGCACTTTTCCAGAAAAGATGATGTCTACTGCCATAGATTATTATCCCATGCAATTATAGCATGGAAAGGGAAAACTAGTGCACAAATCGATATTAAAACGGTAGCCTACTACGACCAACCCACCATTCGCAAATGGTGTGAGACTGTATAATTGATGGTGTGAAAATGTATAAGTCAAAATCCTGACCTACTGGGAGAAATCTGACTTCAGATTTGGAATCAGCATATTGGATGTAATCTTAAAATACTACTCTTATCCCACTAGCAAAAATGCAATGTTGAAAAATATAAGAAATGCAACAAACAAAAATGAAATCCACGAAAACGACTAAGACCTACGTAAAATATGTGCGTTGTTACATTATCGGTTAAACGTTATTATTTTATCAGGCAGGAGCACATTATCACATTATCAGTCAAAAATTGTTACATTATTATTAGCAAATTTATTTCATTATTGTGTGATTTTTATTACATTATCGGGTCTTTTTATTAAACTATGTCTATGAGGCACTTATTACATTAACCGGCGATTATTACATATCAGTTGTAACAAACGTTGGCATCTTTTACTTTCTGATCTAACCATGAGAAACGAACCACTACAGCTACCAAAAGTCTCCTTACATATCCCATGTACTTACATACACACTAGATCACAAAATAAAATCATATCATTTCATGTAAAGAATAAAATTTACAGATCAAACTCGCGCAAAACTCGACAGCGTGGTTCCGCATAGCTCGGCGATTACCATAAAAAAATAAATTTATTGCAGTGTCGCTATATAAATGACTTTCCAAAAAATTCCTATTTTATTGTAAACCCAAAAGGAACCCTATACCCTAAATTAAAAAAAAAACACTGCTAACAAAACATGCCTCGACACAATTGGGCTTATGCATGCTGCTAATATCAAACACATCAGATAAACTCCCACCCCCCGCCTCACTAGGCCAGGCTGCTGCGCTGGTTCCCCCGCACACGAGAAGATCGGCCACAAAAACACGTCATGAGCTGGCGTCATGAGCTGGTGCATTGCAGCCGATCCGGTCTGCCGAGCTGAAGACATTGTGAGTAACTGTATGACCCCAGGCAGACTGTATTCCTGACACTATTCATACTGAGATAAAGCTGCTACATTACAACTGGACAGAGTGGAACACCTAAGGCATCACTGATAAGTAGCACGGAACCAAACATCTATAAACTACAAAAAAAATCAAAGTGAAAAGAAATTAAACTAGAACTTGTGTAAATAAAACATTAAACATTTCGTCTGATCTAATATGAGTGTGTAGTTGTTTTAAGACCAGACATTCTGGTATGAAGAAGTGATAACACAAACAAATGCCACCAGCCGTGGCCAGTGGGGGCTCACCTGGACTTGGGACTGCTTACACATGCATTCACTAATACCAATAGCCACTTCTCAATACACTTAGTTTGTGTGTAAATTCATTCACAACTCACACTGAGCGTGTTTAGCAACATGTGCCGAGTATGACAAATAGCTACAAATGGCTGTGGCTACAAATGACAGTGGCTACAAATAAACCATCCACAGTCAATTTGTTTCAGAAGTTCCACTGCATTTCAAGTGATAAATGTTGACGCTGTCTAGAAATAACACTACACAACACAGAGATGTGGAATTCACCTGACTGTTGCCATGACGGTCCACCGCCATGACAACGCTATTAATTGTTCTTTATCTGTCTAACATACTCCTACAACCTGAAGACACGCTGGACACACAGAGTAAGTTGAAATAATGCACCTTGTTAGGAATCAATCAAATCAGACCAAGTGGATAATTCAGAAGGGTGTGATGAGAAGATTTAATTGTAATAATAATAATAATAATAATAATAATTAGTTAACTTCTATTGCGCCTATATCCTTAGAAACCAAGCTCAGAGGCGCATCAAAACAAAAAGGATTAATCGATCTCATAGTCGGTAAACAAATCAAGTTGTCATCAGATTGATTGATGCGCCAGGGAGTTGATTCCAAATTGTTGGCATAGCCACAGAGAAAGCAAGTTTGCCAATATTCAGCTTAGTCTGAGGAACTAAAAGTTGTTTGGAAACGGGTGATCTAAGGGTCCCAGAGATATCAGAGAAATGTAACAGATTACCTAAATATGTCGGTTGTTGAATAGAAAGAGTACGATATGTAACAATTGCCCATCTAAATGTAATTAAGTATACAACTGGGAGCCCATGTAAGTAGCCGTAGCGATGGTGAGAAACGGGGGCCTTAAGTACCATATGGGCTAAACAATTCTGTACATTTTGGAGTTTAGATAAGTCATTCATTATCAGTTCTAACAAATACCTGTAGGAAACCAGACCAATATATTAACTGATTTCTCTAGTACGCAATTGCATAATGTATTTCAATCAAAACCTTCAGTTTTACATTACCCTTGGGCATACCGGGTAATATTATTTATGTAGACAATACAAACTATTCACTTGCAGTATTGAAAGGCAAGAGTAACCAGAGAAACTGTTTTCGTTGATTTACATCAACAAATAAGACACTTGCAAGACACAGTACATGAAGAGAACTACACTGTTTTAAAGGTGTCGTCCCACTAGACCCTTGGACCTAGCCCCTTCACCCATCCTGTGTGAGACTGAGTGTCAGGAGCCCCCCCTTCACATGTCATTGGTTAAACACACCCTGTCTTTGTAGATACGTCTAATTTTAGATGGAGTTAATCATTTAAAGCTCCACATGACTTTCATATGTTCATAAAGTTGTTTGAGGTGAGTCAACTTAACTAACACAAAAGCTAACTGTCCTGACTCAGGTATAAGCTTTTGAAAGTCAACTACCCTCGCTCCTATGTGAACACCCTACTGATGGTGACTTCACTGACTTGCTGTGTTATATATCTGCCAGTTCACACATTTCTAGCCAATCAATTCTGCATTCCTTGTGTAGTTTCTTATTTAAAATCAGGTACCTACAATTAAGGTGGGACAGAGACTGACTGGAAGTACGGAACACACAGAGAGTGTCAATACAAAGACAACTAGACACAATGCAAAACTCAAATACATCATGGAACTGTCTAAAATGCGGTATGCCAAATTTCAGTAGTACCCTTTTTAATTACGACGACATTGAACATTCTGAAAACATATATCAGCACATCTCAAATTCAAATGACAATTCCATTCAACTTCCGTCAACACCAGCTGGGTTAGGACCCCCACTTCATACATCTTCACCTTCCAGTCAGAGAAAACAGCACAGTTACACCCATATTCCCAAAACAAAAAACCCACTGAGAATCATCAACCTAAACTGTCAATCACTAAAAAACAAGAAAGCCGAATTTTTATCACTCATTGATAGTACAAAACCAGACATCATTATTGGCACAGAATCCTGGCTTAGTAACAGCATATCAGACACTGAATATTTCCCTGACAAATTTAATGTTTATAGAAATGACAGAAATGAAGACCAGAGAGGAGGTGGGGTATTTGTTGCAGTGAGTTCTGACCTGATTAGTGAAGAAGAATTTGAACTAGAGACAGACTGTGAAATTATTTGGATAAAGATCTGCTTAGCTGGTTGTAAACTGCTTCATATATGTGCCTACTATAGACCTAATGTAAATGACGAAAACAGCTTAGAACAGTTCGAAATATCATTAAACAGAGTAAAACAAAACCAACACATATTCATTGGAGGAGATTTCAACTTCCCAGGATGGGATTGGCATAACGAACTGTTAAAATCAAACTGCCAAAATGTATCGCTACATGAAAAATTCCGAAACATTCTTGATGACTTTGGCCTTATACAAATTATACATAAACCAACAAGAGGAGATAACACCCTGGACCTAATGATAACAAACAATCCTACTAACATAAACCGAACAGAGGTACTACCAGGAATTTCAGATCATGACTGTTGCTACACAGAACTAGACATAAACCCAATGAAACAGAAACAGAAACCGAGAAAGATTCCCCTTTTCAATAAGGCGGACTGGGAAAATTTCAGACAACAAATGAGAGAAGTAAACAAAACTCTTCAAAATTGCTATGAACAAAACAGTGCAAATACATTATGGTGTACATTTCGGGATACCATTGTCAAAGGAGCTGAAATGTACATACCATCCAGAATGACTAAACGTAGGGATGGATACCCTTGGATAACACAAACATTAAAGAAACTTATGAGGAAAAGGGACAGAATGTATAAAAATCACAAGCACACTCCAAAATACAAAGACCTAAAACGAACTATACAGCAACAACTAAGATCTGCCTACTGGAACTATGTAAATGAGATTGTCACCTCTACTGATGATGGTACTCAAAAACCAAGTTATGCTAAGAAATTTTGGACGTACATGAAACACTGCCGTACAGACCACACAGGGGTATCACCACTCAGACAAAATGGAATCCTACATTCAAACCCCACAGCCAAAGCAGAGATACTAAATCAACAGTTCCAGTCAGTCTTTACAGATGACCAATCTCCTCAAGAAACCAATCTATACAATTCAACTCTACCAGAAATGCCAGACATAGAAATTACAGAAACTGGTGTACTAAAACTCCTGCAAAATCTTAAACCCTATAAAGCCCAAGGACCAGACAACATCCACCCAAGAATTCTAAAAGAGTTAGCTGTTGAAATTACCCCATCACTTACCTTAATCTTTCGGAAATCATATGAAACAGAAGAAGTCCCCAAAGACTGGTTAAAAGCAAATGTCTCACCTATCTTCAAACATGGCCAAAAATACCTTGCTTCCAATTACAGACCCATCTCCTTGACATGTATAGCATCTAAATTAATGGAACATATCTTAGTTAGTAATATAATGAAACATGCACAGTCACACAACATCCTTTACGACCTTCAACATGGCTTTCGGTCTCGTGTGTCATGTGAGACACAACTCATCCAGTTCACAAACGACCTAGTCACAAATATGCAATCTGGCGCACAAACGGATGTCATAGTGATGGACTTTTTTAAAGCATTTGATAAGGTCAGCCATACCAAACTAGTTGACAAACTCCATCACTATGGCATCCAAGGCAAAACAAATTCCTGGGTTAAAGCATTCTTAACCGATCGATCACAAAGAGTACTGATAGAGGGCGAGGCTTCTTCTGAAGTCCTTGTAACATCAGGAGTCCCTCAAGGTTCTGTACTTGGTCCCTGCCTATTCCTTTTTTACATTAACGACATTCCAGACAATATTACTTCTACAGTTAGACTCTTTGCTGATGACACCATAATGTATATAGCTCTTAAGCCTAAGATAAACACAGCTGCACTCCAGGAAGACCTTAACACACTCGACAAATGGACACAAAAATGGAAAATGAGTTTCAACCTTGAAAAGTGCCATGTCATCCCTGTTACAAGAAATAAAACTATCGCTAAAACCCAGTACATTCTCCACGGACAACCCCTTCAAACTGTTTCACAAGCTAAATATCTTGGCCTAACCATAACATCTGACCTTCGGTGGAATGCCCACATAAATAGCATCTCTTCAAAAGCAAATAGATCATTAGGCTTCCTCCGCAGAAATCTAAAAGTATCATCAATCCAAATAAAAACTCTTGCTTATTTCACCTTTGTTAGACCTATCCTGGAAAATAGCTGTACTGTCTGGGACCCTTACACCGCTACACAAATAAATAAACTTGAAATGATACAACGCCGAGCAGCTCGATATGTTTTACATCGCCACCATAATACGTCAAGTGTCACCAATATGCTCCAGTCATTAGGCTGGAGATCCCTAGCAGACCGTAGAAAAGATGCAAAACTATGCATGTTATATAAAATATCAAATGACCTAGTGGGCATACCTGCAAATAAATATCTAATTCCTTCAAACACAGTCACTAGAAAGCAACATTCCTTGTCTTACGTTATCCCTCACTCCAGATGTAACTACCACTTGTATTCTTTTTTCCCAAATACCATTCGACTTTGGAACTCCCTCCCCCAACATATTGTAAATAAAAACAGCCTTGATTCTTTTAAGAGCAATATCCAGACTTTCCATTATTCCACCTCTTAGATATAACTAGTTTTTTTTGCACGCATTACTTTTACATGCACAAATTACGGCTCTGATACACTGCAATGCACCCAAAAGGAAAAAAAAAAAATATATATATATATATATTTCTGATTTTTCCTGTTCGCCCGCCTGTATCTTCAGCATGTTGAAGCTAGGCGGTACTCGGAAGAAGAAGAAGAAGTGCCCTCTAACCCCCCCCCCAATTAGTACAGGCAGGGACTACTGGGGTGAACCGCTGTGGCGAACCACTGGGGCGAACCGCTGGGGCGAACCGCTGGGGCTACAGTGCATGCTTTCTGTCTGCTTGACAGTGGGAGGAGGTAGAGGGTTAAAGTATAAATTCTCTTGTCGAATTCGTCAGAAGTACAAGGTTAGAAGAGACCGTCTCTGGGCAAATAATATACACAATTTATTCTATGATGTCACCTCACTGGTGTACATCCAAAGCTCAGACAGGAAGACATGGAAGACATTGTGCTCCTAACACACTATTCATACCGAGATAAAGCTGCTACTTTACAACTGGACAGAGTGGAACACCTAAAGCACCACTGATAAGTAGCAATCAAATGCAACACAGGCCAATTGCCCAGAGTGATAAGACAAACAACTGCCACAGCAGTGGGACCCCTCCCTTGGACCACCAACTGTGGGACCTCACTTGGACCACCAACTGTGGGACCTCCCTTGGACCACCAACTGTGGGACCTCACTTGGACCACCAACTGTGGGACCTCACTTGGACTTGGGACTGCTTACATGCATTAAACAATACCAATACACCACTTATCAATACACTTAGTTTGTGTGTGAAATTCATTTACAAACTCACACTGGTCGTGTTTAGCAACATGTGCTGAGTTTAACAAATAGCCATACAATAGTGGCTACAAATAAACCATCCACAGTCAATTTGCTTGAGAAGTCCCACTGTATTTCAAGTGATAAATGTGGCAAGGATGGTGTCTAGAAATAACACTTACTACACAACACAAAGATGTGAAATTCACCTGACTGTTGCCATGACAACGCTATTAATTGTTCTTTACCTGTCTAACATACTCCTACAACCTGAAGATATGCTGGACACACAGAGTGTGTTGACAACAAAGCACCTTGTTAGGAATCAATCAAATCAGAGCTAGGGGGTAATTCAGAAGGGTGTGATCAGTTGTGTCAGGTGGCAGTCCACTTAGTTGGGCTTGGGACTGCTTGTATGGGGAGATCTAATTAGATCCCACAGAAGAGATCTAGAACTCAGCATAGCAATCTTTTAAACTGACTAACCACAAAATAAAAAATCCATACCATGGCAGCCACTTAGGCAGGTATGTCAATCCCCTACAGCTACAAGTGTATGACAGTGTCTTATGAAATACAATACCCGGTAGCCCGGTGGTTATGTGAGTAATCAGTTTAGGCGTATTGGAAGAAAGGAAAATTCCAGCTCTGCACACTGGCGGGGTTTTCACCAGACGAGAGTATTGCGTGACCCCAATGGCCCACAGAATGCTTTGTCCTATGATCTAGCTGAATGGTGCCACTTGCTTAGCAATTTGCACCATTAACAGCAAGTGATCCTGCACATGTCATCAATCAATTCACAGATAAAAAACCTCTTCATGGATGGAGTCGGGTGTTTACTTTTTGTCTCTAATCGGGTTCCTAAAGGGATGGGTTCACACCTTCAAACATTTGGTAAAATTCCAGAACACAAGGTTAATCATAATAACAACTGACTTTGTTACAGTTACTGCCGTCAGTGGCAATGGTGGAACTGGAATGAACTGGTTTGGTAAAGACTGGGGAGAGGATATGAGGAATGCGAAATTAAATTCTCCCCCAGTACCTTGATGCAACAGTCCAACACACAGAGAGAAATGATGTTCTGTCAATGCCGAAGCTTTAGTTCATAATTATCTGGCAAAAATGGCTTTCTCCACGTTTGAATATGTACTTATTGTTGCAAACAGAAAGGTTCAGTGAAAACCATAGATTCAAAGAACAAGACAAGACTCACATATCATACATCACACATTTAAACTGAGAAATGCTGCTGTCATAGCAAAAGAACCCGATTTTGCTTGACTTCTGCACAATGTATGAATCAGAAAACGCCTGCGAGAAGTGAGCATGTTCATTAAAACTAAATATACTGAGTAAACTATTTCCTCCTGTCTTCAGTTGTAGATGGCTACACAGCCACCTGATCAATCTACCTGTATTAGGAATGTGAACTGCCTGTTTGGCTGTATATTTATATATAAAATTAGTGTCTTCATTAGTTCACATAATGGTGCTGTTAACTTTGAGAAAAAAACCTGAGTTCTACTGCGAGTGTGACTAGACCGGGCAGTTGACTGCCTGGGTAGACAGTAAGTGTGCAACCTGATGTCACTTAAATCTGGTGAGTTCGTGTTTATTTAGGTGCACAGCCAAACATTACCACACAGTTATCTGTCACTGTGTAAATAAATTAATTAATAAATAAAACTAATTAATACTCTATTTACATGCAAAACACATACTAAACGATGGCATATATAAATGTCAATACATATGTGTAAAAATGAGATAAGATGAAATATTTGAGAAAAAAAATTCTAAAATGTCATTGGATATTTAAAATGTGCTGAGTATGACAAATATCAAAATGGCTACAAATAGTACCAACCACAGTCAGTTTGTTTAAGAAGTCTCACTGTATTTCAAGTGATAAATGTTGCACGGATGCTGTCTAGAAATAACACTTACTACACAACACAGAGATGTGGAATTCACCTGACTGTTGCCATGACAACGCTATTAATTGTTCTTTATCTGTCTAACATACTCCTACAACCTGAAGACACTCTGGACACATCTAGTATGTTGAAAATAATGCACCTTGTTAGGAATCAATGAGATCAGAGCTAGGGGGTAATTCAGAAGGGTGTGATGAGTTATTTCTGGTGGCAGACCACTTATAAGATAAGATAAGATAGCTTTATTGCCATGTGTTCACATTGTAGTTACAATAAAACATTGGAATGTGTAATGATATTGGTCGTCGTAATAGTACATTCACATGACAATACATTCACATGCACCAAACAATGATGTTAAAATATACTACTACATTAAATAAAATAAATAAGAACAATCACATAAAAAGGTCCGAATAAAAAAATGCTCATTATAACATCGATAAATAATTGATACGATCTAGTAGAAATATAGTAGCTTAAAATGTAAAATATGAAATAAAAAAATAAAAATATAAAATATAATAAATTATGATAAAATATACATACTAAAACTCATCGGAAAGTGGACTATCTGTTTGCTGCGGGTGGGAGAAAATCACTTCTGTTTTGACAGGGCTTGAACGGCTAAGGGGAAAAAGCTAGTACTAAAGCGGTTGGTCCTGGTTTTTATGGATCTGAATCGGCGACTAGATGGGAGAGGTTATGTGGGTCAAGGAGAGATCTAATTACATCCAGAAAGAGATCTAGGATTCAGCATAGCAATCTTTTAAACTGATCAACCACAAGATAAAAGATCCATTCCGTGGCAGCCACTTAGAGACATGTGTGTCTCTCAGGCTTCAAGTGCATGACAGTGTCTTCTCGGTGAAATACAATACCCCGTAGCCGTGGTTATGTGAGTACATCCCTGTAATCAGGGTATTTTACCAGACGAGAATATTGCGTGACCCCACAATGGCCTACAGAATGCTAGGTCATTTGACCTAGCTGAATGGTGCAACTTGCTTAGCAATTTGCATCATCAACCGCAAGTGATTCTGCACCTGTCAGCAATCAATTCACAGATAAAAAACCTCTTTGTGGAGTCGGATGTTTACTTTTTATCTCTAATCAGGTCCATAAAGGGATGGGCTCACACCATCACACATTTGGTAAAATTCCAGAACAGGAGGTTAATCATAATAATTTTTACAACTGACTTTGTTACAGTTACTGCCGTCAGTGGCAATGGTGGAACTGGAATGAACTGGTTTGGTAAAGACTGGGGAGAGGATATGAGGAATGCGAAATTAAATTCTCCCCCAGTACCTTGATGCAACAGTCCAATACACTGAGAGAAATGATGTTCTGTCAATGCCGAAGCTTTAGTTCATAATTATCTGGCAAAAATGCCTTTCTCCACGTTTAAATAATTATGTACTTATTGTTGCAAACAGAACAGTTAAGTAAAAACCATAGATTCAAAGAACAAGACAAGACTCACATATCATACATCACATGTTTAAGCTGGGAAATGTTGCTGTCGTAGCAAAAGAACCAGATTTTGCTTGACTTCTGCATAATGTAGGAATTAGAAAACTCCTGGGAGAAGTGGCTGTAAAATTTCCATATAAATTTGTCGCATTTATTCACATAATGGTGCTGTTAACATTGCATAAAAACTGAGTTCTACTGCGAATGTGACTAGACTGGGCAGTTGACTAGACAGTAAGCATGTAATCTGGTGTACCTGTGATACTACTGCTACTTAAAGGCAAAACAAAGTTAACTGTTTCGTGGCATACACCTAATAGAGTTAATATAAAGTAACAATTTCCACATATACTCAATTTTTTTACGCCAGCGGTTTACCAGAAAAATATTTATTAACACCCAGCCATCCAAATACTACGCGCTACTCCATCTTAGACGAAGAATGACGTCACGACGGTGATCGAGGCGCTCTCGCATAGATTCCCTGCATGGGATTTGGCTGTTGTCATGAAATGGCTGCAACTCGGCAACGCGCGTAACATGCTGATGACGGTAAATATAAAGTTGTCTATTATTATTATCGCTGAAATCATCCCATCAACTGATGATACATGACTACATGTCTACTTCAAAGCATTTCTCCTAAAAATGGACCGAGCAAAGTGAACTGTACTTGGACTGTGGAGGGATTCCAAACAGTACGCCCGCAAATGTGAATCAATTTCTTCAATACTACCGGTTGTTTCAACTATTATTGCAACCGTATGCCGAACAGTAAGGCATAATTACTAAAGTTTACCATAGATTTAACCACAGATTTAGATACACGTCTATAAGCAGCTGCTAGATGTCACGCCAACTGAACGAACTGTCGAAGACTCGAAGTTGTTGACCCTTAACAATGTCGCAGGTTAAGGGTCAGACATAGAATGCCGCGCGCTGAATGGCCAAGTCAATTTAACCCTTCACTTAATGGCGGAGTCTAGACCATTGTGGATTTCGTTAGAATTTTAGACTTTAAAGTCACATTCTGAGTAAACCGCTGACGTTAAAAAATTGAGTATATGTGGAAATTGTTACTTTATATTAACTCTATTAGGTGTATGCCACGAAACAGTTAACTTTGTTTTGCCTTTAAATCTGATGAGTTTGTGATTATTTAGGTGCACAGCCAAACAATACCACACATGTATCTGTGATAAATCACTGACTGGTCACTATTTGTAACATCCTGAATAAATGCAACCAGGATGTACATGAGAACGGTTGCCATGGTTACATCAGCATCACAAATAGCAGACGTTTGACCTGTGACCAGACAATGACACGGTCGGTCGGTGTAGGAACAACTCAACGCTTTCATTGTGTTGTCCTCAGCGAAGGCATTATTTGAAGTTGACCGCAAAAAAAGTTATCTTTCTCTCTCTCTCTGGTTGCAGGATACATACCAGAATTCTAGTCACGTTGTGTACCTATGCAGGTTATTAACTTCAATAACTTTATATCTGAAACAGCTTATATTTATTTCTGGATATAGAATCAACTGATTCATTCATTTTGACACACAAATGGAATCTTCACTTGAATGTGCCATATATTTATACACATATTTATTCATTGACGACTTTATTTGTTCAGTCTAATACCACATAATCATCAAGTCCACTCAGGAGAAGATTAAATAGCCGCCGAGGAATGCTAATCTTTTCAATCAAGTAAACAAATGTTGTACAATGTAGTTGTTCTCTTGTTGTCCCTGTCGTCAGAGGTGAAGTTGGCTATGGTTACTGTCACCTTTTTTCGTCTGTACTTTCCTCTCCTTTAGACAGATATAATTTGTCTTGAATGAGCCAAAAACGTGCCTTTCATTGTGTGAATGGCTCGTGTGGAAGGCAGTCACGTCAGCCACAGCCATCATGGGCCAGTCTTTTCAGTGCTGTTTATTTAACCAAACCTGATCCATTTGGGTTGTCTTGAACTGCCAGTTGTGTCAATGTCAGTCAGTAATCATTACTCTAAAAACTTACAGCCAGTAGTTTATCTAGTCAGTAGACCGGGCCCCCTTTAAATTTCACCAGTCTTGGTCAGTCATGAATCCATTTACAATTCATGGGTAGAGGCAAAACCATTGTTGTCAGGTGGGTCTGTGACTTAACCCCGGCCCCTACAGGGTACTACAGTATCTGCCTCAAACAGTAACACACTATACACTGTACAGCATGATTGTTATATGTGTAACTAGGTTTCAAGTGAACATCAGAACTCTTCAGGTAAAGTCAAGTACACATATAAAGAGACAACTCTGGTTTGAAGGGCAAAACATAAACAAGACTGCTTCATTTGTAACACACATCTGTGCCACCCAAGTATTTATCTACCACCAGCTAAAGAAACTGATAATAATTATGCCATATGAGTGTCTCCCCTAGGTGCCTATACTATATTTAGCACTCTAGCATGGTGACAAACAGCCCTACGACTACACACCGGATGTTAAAAATCAATAATGACTCGGTTAATTTAACAGACTAACATTATGTGAAAGGTGATTGGGCGAGAGACATCAAGACACTCTGGGGGTGACAAAACAGTTATTACTAAGAGTTACAGCAACTGATCTTTATCATAGGGTACACAGGCTTAATTAAAGGAAACAAGATCTTGCCAGAAAGCTCAGTTGTTGACTTCCTACACACCAGCAATATCTTTTGATGTTCTGACCTTGACAAGTGCATGAGTGTTTATAGCTGTATACATTCACAAGTGGGAGCTCGTCAGAGACAGTCCTGTAGATGTTCTTCTGTCTGGGTGTTGTTCCACTGGTTCAGCTCCTTTAGAAGTCTCTAGCACCACAATGTCCAGGAAACCAGCAAACTTACAAATTGTCACTACGAGAGGGATTTCACACACGCATGCACGCACGCACGCACGCACGCACGCACGCACGCACGCACGCACGCACGCACTCACGCACGCACGGGAGAATGATTTATGATGTAACTCAGTGCCAAAAGACACGACAGCATCTAACAGTTTGCTGCTATGTCACCTGTAATGCTGACATCAGCCTTTTATACAGTTAGATTATCACTGATTGAGGATGACCAATCAGTGTGTGCCACAATGACAGACAATATCTAGCTTCACGTGACCAGTACACACACGAGTGCCATTAAAACAATTATGCTGTCACTGTAGTTGTGATTTAGTTTTGCATGGAGCCTTTTGTAATTGTGTAACTCTAAAGATAACTTAGCACCCCACAAAACAGCTGGACGTCTGTGATCTGGACATAGTGAAATATTATGCTATGCCAAAGATGTCCAATGTGCATGACGCTGTACTTACTCATAGTTTATTCATGTATTTCCTGTTGACAACTATAAATCGAAAAACAGCTGTAGTACAGATATTGACAGCAAAGCTGCAATGAGGACAACATAATTTGAATATTACATCAGCAATGCAGCGGAGACCATTCATGGAAAGTTACCTGGCTGTCATCCAGAGAAAACAGACGAACAGAATAGAGGAAACATGTATGATTGGCCGACAACATCACACCACAGTCTGTGAATGGATGGCGTGTTGGTGGCCACGGTGAGGTAGCTGCATTTGTGTGCACTGATGTGGGGCAGTGTGCCAGGCAGGTACACCTGAGGTGTTGGGAGTCACCCTGGGTCTGTGTGATCCAGGTACATCTGAGGTGTCTGTGTCACCCTGGGTCTGTGTGATCCAGGTACATCTGAGGTGTCTGTTGTCACCCTGGGTATGTGTGATCCAGGTACATCTGAGGTGTCTGTGTCACCCTGGGTCTGTGTGATCCAGGTACATCTGAGGTGTCTGGTGTCATCCTGGGTATGTGTGATCCAGGTACATCTGAGGTGTTGGGAGTCACCCTGGGTATGTGTGATCCAGGTACATCTGAGGTGTTGGGAGTCACCCTGGGTATGTGTGATCCAGGTACATCTGAGGTGTCCGGTGTCACCCTGGGTCTGTGTGATCCAGGTACATCTGAGGTGTCTGGTGTCATCCTGGGTATGTGTGATCCAGGTACATCTGAGGTGTCTGGTGTCATCCTGGGTATGTGTGATCCAGGTACATCTGAGGTGTCTGTTGTCACCCTGGGTATGTGTGATCCAGGTACATCTGAGGTGTCTGTTGTCACCCTGGGTATGTGTGATCCAGGTACATCTGAGGTGTCTGGTGTCATCCTGGGTATGTGTGATCCAGGTACATCTGAGGTGTTGGGAGTCACCCTGGGTATGTGTGATCCAGGTACATCTGAGGTGTCCGGTGTCACCCTGGGTCTGTGTGATCCAGGTACATCTGAGGTGTCTGTGTCACCCTGGGTCTGTGTGATCCAGGTACATCTGAGGTGTCTGTGTCACCCTGGGTATGTGTGATCCAGGTACATCTGAGGTGTCTGTGTCACCCTGGGTCTGTGTGATCCAGGTACATCTGAGGTGTCTGTGTCACCCTGGGTCTGTGTGATCCAGGTACATCTGAGGTGTCTGTGTCACCCTGGGTATGTGTGATCCAGGTATATCTGAGGTGTCTGTGTCATCCTGGGTATGTGTGATCCAGGTATATCTGAGGTGTCTGTTGTCACCCTGGGTATGTGTGATCCAGGTACATCTGAGGTGTCTGGTGTCATCCTGGGTATGTGTGATCCAGGTACATCTGAGGTGTCTGTGTCACCCTGGGTATGTGTGATCCAGGTACATCTGAGGTGTCTGTGTCATCCTGGGTATGTGTGATCCAGGTACATCTGAGGTGTCTGGTGTCATCCTGGGTATGTGTGATCCAGGTACATCTGAGGTGTTGGGAGTCACCCTGGGTATGTGTGATCCAGGTACATCTGAGGTGTCCGGTGTCACCCTGGGTCTGTGTGATCCAGGTACATCTGAGGTGTCTGTGTCATCCTGGGTATGTGTGATCCAGGTACATCTGAGGTGTCCGGTGTCACCCTGGGTCTGTGTGATCCAGGTACATCTGAGGTGTCTGTGTCATCCTGGGTATGTGTGATCCAGGTACATCTGAGGTGTCTGTGTCACCCTGGGTCTGTGTGATCCAGGTACATCTGAGGTGTCTGTGTCACCCTGGGTCTGTGTGATCCAGGTACATCTGAGGTGTCTGGTGTCACCCTGGGTATGTGTGATCCAGGTACATCTGAGGTGTCTGTGTCACCCTGGGTCTGTGTGATCCAGGTACATCTGAGGTGTCTGTGTCACCCTGGGTCTGTGTGATCCAGGTACATCTGAGGTGTCTGTGTCACCCTGGGTATGTGGGATCCAGGTACATCTGAGGTGTCTGGTGTCACCCTGGGTATGTGGGATCCAGGTACATCTGAGGTGTCTGGTGTCACCCTGGGTATGTGTGATCCAGGTACATCTGAGGTGTCTGTGTCATCCTGGGTATGTGTGATCCAGGTACATCTGAGGTGTCTGTGTCATCCTGGGTATGTGTGATCCAGGTACATCTGAGGTGTCTGGTGTCACCCTGGGTATGTGGGATCCAGGTACATCTGAGGTGTCTGTGTCACCCTGGGTCTGTGTGATCCAGGTACATCTGAGGTGTCTGTGTCACCCTGGGTCTGTGTGATCCAGGTACATCTGAGGTGTCCGGTGTCACCCTGGGTATGTGTGATCCAGGTACATCTGAGGTGTCTGTGTCACCCTGGGTCTGTGTGATCCAGGTACATCTGAGGTGTCTGTGTCACCCTGGGTCTGTGTGATCCAGGTACATCTGAGGTGTCTGTGTCACCCTGGGTCTGGGTGATCCAGGTACATCTGAGGTGTCTGTGTCACCCTGGGTCTGGGTGATCCAGGTACATCTGAGGTGTCTGTATCTGTGTGTTTGTGTTTTGTGTGTTTATGTATTTGTGTATGTGTGAGTGTACACCAGCCATACAAACACACATGTGAGTGTAATCACATTAAAAACATTTAACAGGAAACTCTGCTTTTTCCTATTTTAAACATGGTTACTTCAAGAGCCTTGAGGTGTTATACATTAATCCACCCTATCACGAAGGCATCATGTACATTCTCGATAAAGTCAATTTCTTTCTTCGCAGCCACATGGTCCTAAACACTGTCTGTGACACAATCTACAGCAGTCAACTACTGTCAAAAACAGACCGTACCATTGCTATGCTGAGTGAGGGATACAGTGGAACTGAGATAAGGAGGGAGGATAAGACAGGGAGATGATGTCAGTAGAGGGGAGATAAAGAGTGTAGGGTGGGGCAGAAGGACAGACACAGTATCAGACAGGTGGAGACTGGAGACAACTGTTGTGTGAGACTGTCTAGACGACATCCTGTCTACCTACTCATCTCACGTCTGTCTAGACAACACCATGTCTGCTACCCACAGCATATAATTAGTGGCTACTGATGCACATAATTAACTATAACCTGTAAGCATTACATTAATTATGTAAATGTCGTTCACACAACCTGATAATATTTTGTTCTAATACTGTCCCAGTAAACACTGATCAATAGAAGGGTAGCCACCCACCCTCCTGTCTGCCTAGTTGTCTGTCTGTCTGGCTGGCTCCCCCATGGGTGTTGACATGTGACAAAATTAGTGCACTTCCTCAGTAAAGAAAAAAATATCTTCTCACAATAAAAACAAACAACTTGTCAAAACCAGTGATGTCATTAAGAGTGAACACAGCAGCAACAACACAGTTACATTAATATTTCTCCCTCTCTCTCCCAAAGAAGTTACGCCAAACCCAGTGATTCTAACATCACCACTGCCCTTAACGGTGTATAAATAAACTTTCTTTTTCTGTTCCTGTTCTAGAATTAGGACAACCAGAAGTTTAGCCGTGTGGAATTTGACCTAAAACTTGAAGCGGAACAGTAACTCAGAAAGGGTGATGCAAGAATTCCCAGGGTACTGTCCTAACAGAAATGTGTAATAGAGATATGTGCAGTGATCCAAGATATAACCACATGAAGTGACACATCACATGATGTGTTGACATTGAAGTTTCTACATCCTGGTGGTACCTACAGGTATAGACAGGCTAGGTACACTTGTACCCAGTCACACCCCATCTAGATAATTATCAAGAGCTACCAGGGGTAAACGCCCACTGTCAGCCAAACACCTATGCACAGCAGCAATGCATAAACTGAGCTAACATGGATGTTTACCTGCTACCTGAAACTTGAAAGCCCAAAGTCTCTCATTCTGTCCATAAAACTTGGACATCGGTCAGTTTATAAAAAATAGAATATACTACATAAAAGAGGTTCAATGTACACCATACATTGTTTCCATGAATAAAATATGACAATGTGTGCCGTCTTTTGTCACAGAAAATACTGACAGTCACAAGGACAAGGCTAAATATATTGTAATGTTTTTGTTCCCAGAAAATAGAAACAGTAATGAGTAGTTTTGTGTGGACTGGTTGAGTGAGTAAGACAAATCAAGACGTAGAGTGGACACAAAACAAACACATCTCAGTGGACTCAAATCACTTCACTAGAACAGCTCTTAATGAAAATTAATCTTTAAAAACAAAATCTGTTGTTAAATAAAAAATTCAAACGCTAATATCCATTACCATATTACAGAGGACACTATTTCCACGACACATTGGAGACAATGCCCCGCTGGCTCATCTAGGTGTTAACAGTTTACAGACATTCAACATCACTGCTAAGGATCAACATTTATTTTAAAGAGAAAAATTGTGTTTAAGATCTCTTAACAACATTAGTGAAATAGTCCCCAGATGTTCAAGACCACAGTTAATACCACAGATAATACCACAGATAAGACCTGTCAGTTGTGAGGTTAAGTCTGTATTACGCCCCAGTTAGTAATCATAAACATAAACCCAATCTATGCACTGTGTCAAGAGCACTCCCAGGAAACAGTGAAAATAACGGCTCTAAGAATGGCAGAAACAACGTGTTAAATAATAGTACTTCCTTTTACTTCCTGCGCAATAATGTCACCTGACTATAACCAGGAAATAACCACCAATAGGTGGCGTGACAGATCACCTCATGTGTCACCTGTTCCTGTCTAGGGCAGTGACAGATGTGGCACTTGGAAGCAAGAAATGTGTTTGATCCACATAATTATATATTTTTAAATAAGTTTATTCACTTCTCTGGCAGCCAAAGCGGCTGAATAGTACAATAAGAACATTCATATAGTTGATGCTGCCTGGTGTGTGGCTGTGTGCCAGCATCTGAACAGCCCATTCATACATCACATGGAGCAAACTGTCTTTTTGTGCCCGTACAACTGACATCAATATTGTTAGTTGTCTAAAAACAACTTGTTCAATTACACAGATACTAATCCTGAGGTATCCCACAGGTTAAGTGCTGGATGAAGGGCACATTTGAGGAAAAGCGAAATAAAAACACTGATCAATGGAAGGGTAGCCAGTAGCCCCACCCTCCTGTCTACCTAAGTTGTCTGTCTGTCTGGCTCCCCCATGGGTGTTGACATGTGACAAATTTAGTGCACTTCCTCAGTAAAGAAAAAAATATCTTCTCACAATAAAAAGAAAAAACTTGTCAAAACCAGTGATGTCATTAAGAATGAACACAGCTGCACAACAACACAGTTACATTCATATTTCTCCCTCTCTCTCCCGAAGAAGTTATGCCAAACCCAGTGATTCAACGTCATCACTTCCCAGAAAAGCCGAGATGGTGTCTGAGCGAACAGGTCTGTCAGGGAAGTAACGTGCAAAGCGCTTGAAATGGTCCTGAGGACTGGATACTGCGCTATATAAGAACTTGCCTTTTTTAATGGTGTATAAATAAACTTTATTTTCTGTTCCTGTTCTAGAATTTGGACAACCAGAAAAGTTTAGCCATGTGGAATTTTACCTGAAACTAAATATCCGTTGAAGCAGAATAATAACTCAGAAAGGGTGAGGCAAGCATTCCCAGGGTACTGTGTACACCCTGTATTAGTGACATGTGCAGTGATCCAACATATAACCACATGAGGTGACACAACACATGATGTGTTGACATTGAAGTTTCTACATCCTGGTGGTACCCACAGGTACAGACAGGCTAGGTACACATGTACCCAGTCACACCCCATCAAGATAATTATCAACAGCTATCGGGGTAAACGCCCACTGTCACCCAAACACCTATGCACAGCAGCAATGCATAAACTGAGCTAACATGGTTGTTTACATGCTACCGGTAATTTGAAAGCCCAAAGTCTCTTATTTTGTCCGTAAAACTTGGACATCGGGCAGTTTATGAAAAAAAATAGAATATACTACACAAAGGAGATCCAATATACATCTTACATTGTTTCCATGAATAAATTATGACAATGAAATGGTTGCCCAACATGGGACGGAAGGGGTTCAGGCATATACACACGAGGGTAGACATGCTATGTTGTAGTCGTCTTTAGCTGAGTATTGAGTCATAGCCCCATTTAGGAGAGTTATGGTATGGTAGTCGGTAGATCATCTGATTTTAATATGAAAAACAAATAGTTATTAACCCTGGCCACGGTTCTTTGGCAGCATTTATAGTTCATGAATTTGCTCATCATCTCTGCAAGATCAGTCCCTGAACGAGCCACTGACATCTGGCGAGTGTTGTGTCCCTGTGTATGTTGTTTTCCGGTCGCCCTATTCCAGTGATACAATGTCGAAAAAACTTCTTTTGTATGTCTTTGTCTTACCCCCAAATCACTCCACAATAATTGCCTAGCCCACACCCAGGTATGTGCTTATTGTAAATAATACCAACCATTGAAACGGCCGTGAATGTACGTCTTGCCAAAAGTAGGATCTATTTTTAAATGAGCACCCGCTGATCTAACAAAAGTGGCTACGCGTCGTTGGTTACAAAAAACTGTCAATACTCGTGGCGAACCGCGTAGTTGGGCAGTAATAGATGTGTGCCGACTTTTATCACAGAAAACACTGATAGTCACAAGGACAACATTCAATGTATTGTAATGTTTTTGTTACCAGAAAATAGAAACAGCCATGAGTAGTTTTGTCTGGTCTGGTTGAGTGAGTAAAACAAATCAAGACATAGAGTGGACACAAAACAAACACATCTCAGTGGACTAAAACAGCTCTTAATGAAAATTAATCTTTACACAAAATGTTCTAATTTTGTTTCAAAACGCAAATATCCATTACCATATTACTGAGGACACTATTTCCAAGACACATTGGCGACAATGCCCCGCTGGCTCATCTTGGTGTTGGCAGTTTTCAGGTATTCAAGATCACTGCTAAGGATCAAAATTGATTTTAAAGAGAAAAATTGTGTTTAAGACCTCTTAACAACATCAGTGAAATAGTCCCCAGATGTTCAAGACCACAGTTAATACCACAGATAATAACACAGAAAATAACAGATAATAACACAGATAAGACCTGTTAGTTCTGAGGTTAAGTCTGTATTACGCCCCCGTTAGTACATGTAATCATAAACTTAAACACAATCTATGTACTGTGTCAAGAGCACTCCCAGGAAACAGTGAAAATAACAGCACTAAGAAAGGCAGAAACAACGTGTTACATAATATTACTTCTTTTTACTTCCTGCGCAATAACATCACCTGACTATAACCACAAAATAACCACCAATAGGTGGCGTGGCAGATCACCTCATGTGTCACCTGTTCCTGTCTAGGGCAGTGATAGTCTCTGATAGATGTGGCACTAATCAAGTAAGGAATGTGTTTGATCCACGTAATTATGCTGTCTGGTGTGTGGCTGACTGGCTGTGTGCCAGCATCTGAATAGCCCATTCATACATCACATGGAGCAAACTGTCTTTTTGTGCCCGTACAACTGACATCAATATTGTTAGTTGTCTAAAAAAAACTTGTTCAATTACACAGATACTAATCCTCAGATAACCCACAGGTTAAGTGCTGGATGAAGGGCACATTTGAGGAAAAGCGAAATAAAAATAAAATAATAACACCAACACCAACAACAACAACATGTTACATGTACAAGGTCCAACTTTCTACAGGTCCTCCCTCATACCCGCCCTCTCTACACACCCCGCCCCCGATTGCACTCTGCTCAAACAAACAGGTGGACACATTGCACCACGTAATATTAGTTCCTTTTATATCCTGTACACTGTTACAAAGACATCAGCTGACTACCCTATAATCACGATATAACCACTGATTAAGTGAGGTGATATTTATCACCTGTGGTGAGGATGGAATGTCTCTGGTGCACAGGCACTCGCCACTGGTGTGTGCTGACATCTGAATACTACAACACCCAACATACACATGGTGAAAAACACCTTCCATGCATTTAGCACTATCTGTGGAATGACTGGCATACCCCAGCTGGGTATCTTTAACAAGATTGCCACCAAGGCAATCAACTCTAGATGGCAGGTGGACAAAGAAGCACTTTGGCCTATCGAGAGTCCAACCATTCTATGTAAATGTACCCCGCCCGCCTTAGGTATATGTCGATCTTATTTTTAAACATATTAACACTACTATATATATAGGACCTATACAATCAGCTGATAATCTAAAGATATTGTCTGCTCGATGTTACTGTGAGCATTGTGCAAGGCGTAACAGTATTACTTTGGTAAATTGTTGGGGGTCCTTTGCCTTTATAACAGATGCTTCCAGAAAATTCCATAATTGTTAAAGTTTGAGGGAAAAGTGATCTCTGTATTGTTCAGTGGCTCTAATAAGTCTGTTTGTGAGGGTGATTTGAGCGTGTGTGTGTCTGCAGGTACTAAGATGTTTCTGGACATGAGCAATGTGATTGTGAGTTGAACAACGTATGACAAAGAGGTCCTTTATCTAAGATATGTGAGTAGCACACAGTGCACAGTGGACAAAGTAATGCCATAAGTCTGTTGGATCTTTGGCCCAAACAACTAAACTTTACCCACATTTGTTTTACTACACACTATACACCTGTTTAGGCTGCATCAATAGCGTTTGACTACGTAAAATGTATTTTGAGTAAGTCACGACTATCAATGAATCACCCATTCACAATAACACCCACGCCATAAGATCACTGTCGACAAACACTTGGCATTATATGTTGCCTTGGGGGGAGGGGGGGGGGGGTTATGCTCCTGTGTATTGTCAACAACAAACTCTTTACATAACCATCGAGATGACTGCAAATCTGTTTACATATACTTAGTATGTAGCAAATTTCAACAGATCAGCTTGTCTTCTTATCTTAATGGGACACTTAGGCATGAGAAAAACAACACGTTTATTCGACAGATTGGGTAATGGCTTGGTAGAATCGAAGCAAGCCATTACTCAAACAATTGTCAGAACATACCATGTTGCATGTTTGTTAATAATGCAATCATTCATTTGAAGTCATAATGTGTAAAAATATGTATGGTTTAAAAAAAAAATTTCACCACACACAACTTGTTAAAATGTATTGCATTGCCAGTGAGTGGCCCAATGTGGCAAATCTCTGTACACTATATATTAGTGCGATTGCTATTATGCCTTGGATATATATATATATATATATATATATATATATATATATATATATTTACAGCCATATTGCACTATCATACAATGTCAAGTAATAAGTAAAATATTTAGGAGAAAATTTATTGTTAGGAGTATGCATGCATTTTATTGAACATAATTTGATATCCTATAATCAACACTACATACAGTGTTCTGAATGATCATCTTTGCTATTCCATGCACACACGAACACATGCATGCACACACACATGCAAACATATTAAAATTATATATCAACACCAGGTAAATTTCCCCCTACGCATTCTGACAAACTTTGTGTAAAATTTTGCACAGTTTTCACAGTTTAAACATCACACAAGCCAAAAAACAAGTTAGCTTGTTGATTAAGAATTGCAGCTGTGTAAATTGTTGCCCTAATCACAGCCACCAAGTAATAACAATAATGGTGGCGTATCAGGTGTGTCACAGGACCTTGTGTCTTAGACTACGTCACCAGTCACTCCTACAAACTATCAGTATTTCTTGCATTTCCCTGAGATCACTACCATATTTTCACAGCTCCTTTTATGGTCATACATCTTGTAACCAATCAATATCAATACATATTTTATGACTCACAGGGAGTACATAATGTTTACAGTCTGCTTATCACTGAGCTGCTTGTTGTTTATTAGTAAACAACTGCCTAGATAAACACAACAATAACTTATGCATGTCACAGTACACATACACATTACATACACACAGCCTGTGGTAATGACTAATGGGGATCATTCTGTCTAATCTACTTAGTTGCATGACAGCTCAAAATATAATAAGCATCAGTGATAAGTTTGTGTTTTAGATTACACTGAATGTCCAGTAACTTATTTAAAGGAAATAAATACACCTACTGCTTGATTCCATATTATATAGCATGTTATTATATTATACTATTTAATTATAGTTCCATGTCCACCATACCCAAAAATAAAAAAAAATAAAATGATTTTTGATAAATGGGCACTATATATATATATATATAGTATATATAGTATATATATATTTATATATATATATATATACTCCTAAAGGCAGCTTATGTCGACCGATTATGCATATAGGACCGGCTTATGTAGACCGCTGTTTTATGTAGACCAAAACTGGTCTACATAAAGATTCGACGTGTTAGTTCACAACTAACACAATTGAATTGATCAGTACCATTGCTTGTGCACACAGTTCATATGACAGTGAAGTACTGTGCGTAATTAATTTTTAAATGAACAACATCTTAAGTGATTTTGAGCATGTTTTCTCCAGCGCTGTGCATATTTTTGAGTATAATGTGTGCCGGGTTATGTGTACTGGGTCAAAGTTCTTATAAATCTATATTTATGGTATATACCGAACGAAGGGTTGGAGTTTCGTGTTCAGTGTATGATATGCTTCATACTGATGCAAAAGACAACATTATTATGTGTAAATTAGTAAAACTTGCATTTTGTCTTTAAAAATGTTGGTCTTTGTTGTTATCGCATCGATACATTCCGTGATCAAACATAACTTGGGCTTCGACTTAGTTTACATTTCTCAACACTGTTTTAGTGTTTAGTAGATTCGGCGTCTACCGCAAAAAAAGCTAATTAATATATGCAGCTTCCGGCGTTGCTCCGGTCTACACAAATCGGCATCTATGCATACGCGGTTTTTATGTAGATCGATTTTTTTGCATATACTTTATTTATTGAAATATTTTGATGAACTTTCATTATGTGTTAAACATTAGTATTATAAACAATGTTCCAGTTTTACATCTTTGGAAAATGTATTAAATAAAACAATACGTCTGCTCTACATAAGCTGGTCCTCTAGGCACTGGTTGACATAAGCTGCCTTTAGGCTTATATATATATATATATATATATATATATATATATATATATATATATATATATATATATATATATATATATATATATATATATCACATGAGTCCACACTATAAGATAACTGTGCATTGTTACTAAAACTAGCTACTACAATGTTGCCTGTTAATTGTAGAAATCAGTGTATATTAGTTTCAAATAGTGCAATCAGAGCTAGACCGACCGACCGACCGACCGACCGACCGACCGACCGACCGACCGACCGACCGACCGACCGACCGACCGACCGACCGACCGACCGACCGACCGACCGACCGACCGACAGACAGACAGACAGACAGACAGACAGACACATAAGCAGACAGAATTTCCTCACAAGTGGCCATACTAACTTAACAGTTGTATTACAAACCAAATCATGCAAGACTTAAAACAATTTGCAAGAAATAAAGTCATCATTGTCCTCTCTAAATTAAACTGTTTGATAACATTCCAAATGTCAACCATGGAAAGTGTAGATGAAAATATTTGTCTGATGTGAATGCAAAATTGATGCATACAAATGACATTTCAAAACGGTCTAACATTAATTTTTTAATCACTGTAAACCATCAGTGTTTGTGAAAGGTGTCCAGGATTTGTTCAGACTAGTGTGAGTCAGCCAATGGATTAATGGTGACATCTAGTGGCCAGTTTACTGCAGTGGAAGATTCCAAATGACAGCAAAAATTCCCCCATTGATTCCAATTTGACCTTTTTACACTTAAGCCTGTGAAGGAGTGGCCTGATGTAGGCATAGAATTACATGAAATAATTATGTTAAGAGGATTAATTAAAACATGCATACATTACAAAGAGATTTAAATTGTCAAACAATCCTTTTACAGGTATCGTAATAACTTTGCTTATATTTCCACAAAAATATTATAATGATTAATTTTATACATATTTTGAACAAGCTGCCTAAATCAACATTTTACAAAAATCTGTCAACTGCTTGATTATACCAGAACAGTGACTGTTTGATATATTCAAAGTAAACACATCACAGATCTTCCATGTGGTAGACCTGTCAGTTATGACATTGACTCTGTGGTTTTCCCAGACACTAATCCTCAGGTAACCGACAGGTGATTTGAGAGAGTGGCAGGACGTTGGGCACATCTGAAGAAAAGCTAAATTATATTCTCACAATAAAAGACTACTATAATATGATAACACAATAACTGTACTAATATATCAAACACAACAACAGCACAGTAGACACAGCAACAATATGTATATAAGGTCAAACCTAATCTACAGGTCCTCATACCCCGCCCTCACCCCCTCTATCACCCCCTACTGCCCTGTGCCCTATAACAGCTGACTACCCTATAACCATGAAGTAATGACTGAGAAAGTGAGGTGATACGTCACGCGATGTTTGTCACCTGTACCAGTCCATTATAGTGAGAGAATATTTCTGGTGCACATGTACTGGTGTATGCTAACATCTGAATACAACAGTAGCCAATGCAAACATGGAACAAAACACCTTCTGTGCCCTTAGCAATGACTGGCCAAAAAAAAAACACTTCTTAAATTTAACTAATTTTTAACTTGCACAATAGGAGATTGACTACAGCTGTGGCAGGTACTACCATTTTAGTAAGAGTTTCAGGTGCTTTCAATAATACTGATCACACCACCAAGGAGAATATTTTAGAATGTAATGTGCCAAACGCAGTTCAGAGCTGTGCTGGCTCCATATAGAATCCATAGAATTACACGAAAATACCTTTAATAATAAAACTTGGAGTACACAGAGTATGTTTTGACCGAGTCACACTATTTATGAATGAGCCATTCGTAACAACGCCCACGCCACAACATAAGTGCCTTAAGTGTTGACTTATGCAGGAGATTCCCATGCTATGCTTTGTGTTTTGTCAACAGTGAACCATGTATGACTACCGGGTAATCTATCTAGATGACTGCAATGTATTTACACATACTTAGTATGTACCTGTAGTGAATTTCAAGAGTTCAGCTTATCTTAATAGCGCACTTAAGACATGAGAAAAACAGCACGTTTACTGACAGATTGCTTTGATTCTATCAAGCACTACTGGTACAAGATACTTCAGCTGCCAATGCAAATAGAAAGCTCATGGATGGCAGAACAATGTTTGTCTTTGGGTGAGGCACAACAAATACAAAACCACCTGTCTGAAGGTTGTGAAGCAAACAAAATATATTTACTGGCCTATGGTATGCTTCATCACACTTAGAAGGGGTTCCTACCCATTATAGCTACTTCTTGTTATAGCTACTTCCTATTATAGCTACTTTTTATACCCGTTATAGCTACTAATGAGCTTTAACAGTTGGACTAGTCCCGTTATAGCTACTTTTTTATTTCTTCATTTCAGTGTAGCAAGATAAGGGAGCATTAACTATTTCATCTCCATCCAGCCGATGTCCATGAGGTCTAGGTCTGTTATGGCTACTTCCTGTTGCAGCTACTCGTTAAGTTTGGCAGGCAAATTGTTTTGCACAAGTGTTTTATGTCATCTTTGCAGAAAGGTGTACAAAATTAATAATGCCTTTCCAAAAGTCAGTGTAACAGATAAACCTCTTCTGTAAAATGTCTGTAAAACTTCTTTAAAATAATATTAAACCACACAGTAATCTTGCATCTGTGCCATTGGCTGAGTCAAGACCATAATCTATATTATGTATTTATCAATTCGTAGTGATACCCAAAATTAATCCAAGTTAGTTGCTGTGAAAATGTATAAATACACCAAATAGAGGCCTACTGTTGATTTAACTGACCTGAATTAAGGTATCCAAGTTTGGTAAACTACCAACTTAAAATAAAATAAATAAAATATTTAGATGGATACTACCCTGATATGTCAGACATATTCCAAAAATAATCATGCCAAGCTCAAATACAACCTCTATAACCAATCCACACTGTTCATTTGTACAGATTACTAACACCATCCCTTCTACAGGTGTGTTCACACTGTTCAATCTGCATACTCGAACGTTGATAGCACTCTAGCTGAAGTGAGTGAGTGAGTGAGTTTATTTGGTAACAATGTATTCATGACAAATAAACATAGTTGAGATGCAAATAAAAATAAGCATATATATATATATATATATATATATATATATATATATATAATATTACTGAGGATAAACACATTAAAGCACACAAAAGTTAAGTACACTTATTTGCAATGTGATCCTCAAAGGGTCCAGGTTGTCTAGTTTGAACCCAGGATTGAACGCAATTGGCATCGAATCTGACGGTTACATTTGACGTCGAAATGAATAGGACATGTTTTATCTTTCTTACGATTGCTTTCAACCAGATTGCTTTCGACGTCAAATTAAATATTGGTTAAACAGTGTGAAGACGGTTTAAGGACACATTATCAACAGTGAAAGTGACAACTATGGAGCATCAGATCAGACTAACATTTGTCAATATGAGTGTGAAATTGATTCATTCAAGGGTCATTTGTGTAACAGGTACACCGCAGGAAGCATATTACCTTCCAAAATTAAATACTTTAAAAGAGTGCAACGTTGTTTCGCTAGATTTGTCAAACATTATCACGAGACAGACGCAGGAGATGTCCCACCCACCCTTGGGTGGCCTACTCTTGAATGGTGACACATTAGCAAACAAGCAGTCATGTTTTACAAGTCAACATTGACACCTCCCCTTAATCTGCTAACATAACAAAAATGGTGTCACTATGTAGCCCGTGGTAGCCGCGCCAATACAGCCGTGTTCTCTTTCACACACTTGTATTGGTCTGTACTAAGCTCTTAACTTCCTGTTACTTGATAGCTTCCAGTATATTCTTTCTGGTACCATGAAAACATGATGGAAAGTGGTGGAAAGAATATAGTGGAAGCTATCAAGCAACAGGAAGTTAAAAGTTTAATTCAGACCAGCACAAGTGTGAGAAAGAGAACACTGCTGTATTGGCGCAGCTACCACGGGCTACATAGTAGTACTACCACCCACACCATAAGATCAATGTTGATAAGAACGTCGTAGCTGAGCAAACTCACAATAACCATTTACGTCACAGTATACTTAGTTATAGTACATACACGCAGTTGTAGTAATGATTAATAGTGACCATTCCTGAATAGGAATGACAATCACACCAATGATCTAGACTGGCACTTTAAGAATGTCAAAAGTGAGTGTACTTTAAAATGCACTCAAGTATGCAAAACTAAACCTCTGTATTAACTAGACAGGGTTAAATAGTTTCTCTTTATTTCCTGTAACTTTTTCCTGGGCAAAAAGTGTTCCATGAATCTTTCTCTGTAACTGTATTTCCAACCACCAGACATACTGCACTGTTACACAAAGTAGTGACATCAACATTGACAGTAGATCGCACCATCAGAATAGGAGTTACAATACAAGACAGGAATGTGTTGAAAAGAAACCACTACCATAATTGTTTGGTGGGGATATCAAAGTACCTTCATCCAGTTTATGACAGCAACCTGGCAGGCAACTTGCAGAGCCATGTAATTGTAACCAACAGGAAGGATGCAGAGGCATTAAAGAGGCTGTTTGGAAATGGAAACAGTGTTTGATCAGTGTCAAGAACTGCAGATCAAAGACCAACACATGTTCACACAGCAACTGAAACAACATGGAATGTTCACACCAGCAACTGAAGCAACATGGAATGTTCACACCAGCAACTGAAACAACATGGAATGTTCACACCAGCAACTGAAGCAACATGGAATGTTCACACCAGCAACTGAAACAACATGGAATGTTCACACCAGCAACTGAAGCAACATGGAATGTTCACACCAGCAACTGAAACAACATGGAATGTTCACACCAGCAACTGAAGCAACATGGAATGTTCACACCAGCAACTGAAGCAACATGGAATGTTCACACCAGCAACTGAAGCAACATGGAATGTTCACACCAGCAACTGAAGCAACACGGAATGTTCACACCAGCAACTAAAACAACACAGAATGTTCACACCAGCAACTGAAGCAACATGGAATGTTCACACCAGCAACTGAAGCAACATGGAATGTTCACACCAGCAACTGAAACAACATGGACTGTTCACACCAGCAACTGAAACAACATGGAATGTTCACACCAGCAACTGAAGCAACATGGAATGTTCACACCAGCAACTGAAACAACATGGAATGTTCACACCAGCAACTGAAACAACATGGAATGTTCACACCAGCTACTGAAACAACATGGACTGTTTACACCAGCAACTGAAACAACATGGAATGTTCACACCAGCAACTGAAGCAACATGGAATGTTCACACCAGCAACTGAAACAACATGGAATGTTCACACCAGCAACTGAAACAACATGGAATGTTCACACCAGCAACTGAAACAACATGGAATGTTCACACCAGCTACTGAAACAACATGGAATTAGCTTCTAGCAAAGGGCAACTTCCTTTTTGAAATCTCAGTCATCAGAATGTCATGGAGGATTAGTTCTGTGCACAGAATTATACAGATAGTCATACACCACAATAAACCAAAACTTATTAAAAATGCAACATGTACATTGTGCAAAACACCTGTACTTATAATGCACAGCATGACCTGATTTGTTTTGTGGTAGGCGTGACTGTCAGTAACCTTACATGACACATCTATACTGCCATTATGGCCACCAGACCGTTCCATGGGTATAGGTATTATAACCAGGAAGCAGCAGACTTCTCACAGACTTCTCACAGACTTCTCACAGACTTCTCACAGACTTCACACAGACTTCACACAGACTTCATACATACTTCTCACAGACTTCATACATACTTCTCACATACTTCATACAGACTTCTCACAGACTTCTCACAGACTTCACACAGACTTCTCACAGACTTCATACAGACTTCTCACATACTTCACACAGACTTCTCACAGACTTCTCACAGACTTCTCACAGACTTCACACAGACTTCTCACATACTTCATACAGACTTCACATAGACTTCTCACAGACTTCTCACATACTTCATACAGACTTCACACAACTTCTCAGACTTCTCACAGACTTCACACAGACTTCTCACATACTTCATACAGACTTCACATAGACTTCTCACAGGCTTATTTTCATAGACTTCACACAGACTTCTCACAGGCTTCATACAGACTTCTCACAGGCTTCATACAGACTTCACATAGACTTCTCACATACTTCATACAGACTTCACATAGACTTCTCACAGGCTTATTTTCATAGACTTCACACAGACTTCTCACAGGCTTCATACAGACTTCACATAGACTTCTCACAGGCTTATTTTCATAGACTTCACACAGACTTCTCACAGGCTTCACACAGACTTCACAGTCGGTTGGTGTGTGCCAATGACCGTGGGTTTAACGATGTGCTTTAGTACACCTACACTAAAGACTTGACATATTTGTAAAAGGTGGCAATCCGGTAAAAAAAAATGTTACGTAGGAATTTGAAGCTTCACTGTCAGCCTGTCAGACGAAATGGCTTGATGCACTGAGCATTTGGCCGATGTTTCAGCAAAGAAATGCATAATGTCGAACTGTGTTTTATACAAAGAACCTTATATTTATCCATTCAAATTAACAGTTATCTTGAAATTTAATCAGTTGCACCCGACGAAATCCTTAAAATCCTGTGTGGATTTTTAAGGCTATTAATCTATGCCCATTAGCAGAGCCACCAGTGGTAGCGCTTTTCACAAGATGAAATGGCAAATCCTATCAGAAGCCGGAAACACAGGCAAAATTATATTTATTTGTTGTGCCAGTTTTAAGAACAAGCAATAAAATATGGTGATCGGACAATAGGAATAGGACAAAACAAATAATTATAGGGGCCTACCACTTTCCGACTGACTGCTTTTACGCCAACTAGTCGATAGGTGTGTGCGCCCAAATTGGCTGGTGTGTGTTTAACATTATCGCAAATGAATTCAGCTGGGGTGAACCTGTAATCTGATGTGTTAAAATAAAACACGTTTCCTCAGTACACACATCTAGCTCATCTAAGTCCACAGTTACACACTGCTCTCTGTAGACAACAGTTTCCTATTTGCAGTCTCATGCAATTCCCAGAGTAAACAAATCAGCAATAGCATCCGCCATCTTCAGAATGTAAAATCTAACAGGACGAAACTGTGTTTGTTAAGACTGCAAAATGGCAATGAATTTTTAACTAAAACACTGGCCGATATTCGGATATCTCCACCCGTGACAGCCTTAGACTCTCTCGACATAAGCAGTGATATTGTTTTGTCTGCCAGTCATAAGATTTATCGTATTAATCACACGACTATAGGTTCAATCTGTAAACTCCGCACAGACTTTCGGTGTCGAAAAACTCCTTCTACAATGTCTCACCACAAACTTCAACCCTATTAGTTCTTATAAGAAGCGGCAAGGTGAGCACGAATTGAAAAGGAAGTATGTTTTGATAAACTGAAGGTAGCAGAATATGTTAGTGATTAGCTTACTTCTATTGCTTCATCACTTATCGAGAAGCAACCATCATTTTTTGGCTGATTTGCAGATACACACGTTATTGATTTTTATCATAAACAAATGTTGAAATGGTACACCACAGATACCCCACAAGAGCAAGCAACTTGGCTTGTGTTATTCCAAGAGTGAAGGTTTCTGGGCAAACGTCGTTCTTTTATACAAGCATATGCCACTGGAACAACCTGCCTATCAAAATAAAACAATGTCAATCTAAAACCAGTTTTAGAAAAAAGGTAACAAACCTTCTATATTGTAGATTGGTGGCTTAAAATGTATTATATATACATGTGTATATATATATATATATATATATATATATATATATATAATTATATATATTTATATATATAATAATAATAAAGCTTTATTGCCATATTCAACGTGTAAAAGTTACATGATAAATTGGAATGTAGTCTGGCGTTGACTTACATAGTGCCTAAATATACAGTAAAATAGAACACGGCAAACAAATATAAAATATAGATATAAAATATACATTGTACATGATATGTTCTTTAAAATAAAATAAAAAAATATTTTAATAAAAAAAATATTTTTTTTAATATAGTAAATAACTAAAGACAACATTAAAATAATAGATTATCTATTTAACAATAATTGTGGTGTAAATTAGTTAATAAAATAAATAAATAAATAATTAAAAAAATATCCTTTAAAAATAGACATACACTATAAGAGGACTAAAATATCATTTTAAAATTATATTTACAATTACAATTGAATTACAATTGAATGCGTCCAATTTTGTTTAAAAATATATATTTATACAATTATTAAGTTAAGCTAACATTTCAGGAGAAGATAAGATTGTTGCTCAGCACCACCGATCCGCCACTGAGAATAGGTACACCCACACCCCACACGCGTACAGCTCAGCCACACCAACCAGCACCAGAAAAATAACAATTCCGCCAGAGAGGCGAAAACAGCCAAGTTTCCAGGGTCTTTACAGCTACGTTCTATATTTCACTCCTGATAAGGCTGCTACGGCACTCGGGTAAAAACTGTTTCTAAAGCGATTTGTTTTCGTACGGATGCACCTATAGCGTTTCCCTGAAGGTAATAATTTGAACAGATGATGGGCGGGGTGAGTTTGGTCTGAGATAATTTTGCCTGCTCTTTTTTTGGATCTGTCTTTATATATGGCTGTTAGAGAGGTGAGTTCACTACCGACAATTTTGGAAGCTGTTTTCACCACTCTGTCAAGCCTGCCCCTCTGGCGCTGGCTGATGCCGCCGAACCATACACATATTGAGAATGTAAGAATACTCTCAATAGCAGAACGATAAAACTGAACAAGAATTTCTCTCCTCAGCCCGAACTTCTTTAGTTGGCGCAGGAAGAACAGTCTTTGTTGGGCCTTTTTGACGACACCATCTGTGTTGTTTTCCCAAGTTAAGTCATTTGATATTATGGTGCCTAGAAATTTAAAACAATCCACCCTTTTGATAGAGTCGCCGTTAACAATAATATATATATCTTTTGCAAATTTCATTTATAAAAATGTATTACAAACAGCTGGATTATGCAACAAATGGACATGAACACTGGAGGAAACTACAATTAAAATAGGGAAATTTCCACCATGGAAAATTACTAAAGAACTGTTGACAATAACAACAGTGTCCTGTCTTTGGTGTCACCATGACAAGTCACCAGTCTGTCAGTGACTTTTACACAATCTATGACTCAACTGAGTCACCACACACACATTTTTATTAGAATTACGTTTCATAACATTCATAAGCCTACTGGATCCTTCCAGATTGTTCTGGTATTTTCTAGACCTCCATTCATGCTGAAAAATTCCCCACTTTGACCTTTTAACAATCTGAAGGAGTGGCCTGATGAATAGTCTACTACACATGACGACTCAGTGTGTTATGCGGTGTAGGCTTTTGTGTTAATCACTTCTCAGAAACACGGAACATGAAATCCCAAATAATATTTTCAAAATATGCTTTATCGATTAGGATGAAATTCAGACCAACCATGCAGACTGTAAATTCATTAAAAAGTTACAGAGTTTTTTTAAACAAAATTGGAAAACTGAAAATTCACAAGTTTTGGGGCCCTATGAGATCACAGGAGATTTTAAAATGAGTCAATCTAAGGACAAATTTCTTGTGCATATATACATAGTGACAACATCTTAAACATGTCTAGATACAAACCTTGAAAAATAGATCTTCAATGGTTTCTGTCCATGGCAGATGGTACAATGCACATGCAGAGTGATGCCATAAATTCATTGAACCATAGCTCCAAATGATTAAAAATATGCAATAGTTACTGACTAGCATGATAACAGTATACATTGTACTTAGCAACATGCCTGTAATAACAAAGTGAACATCAGATATATAGCATAAACTTATCATTGATCTAATGATCTTTCACACCTGTTTATCTACCAGATAAAATGCTCTCTGTATTAGTCACCTATTATAAGACGCATAACTGTAAACGTCATCAGTACATGGCCCAAAGGCATGTCATGCTACTGTCGTTGTTTATAAACAAACCATACCAGTGATCTTTTCTTACATCCCAAGGCTAAGTAGGTCACTACTGGTCATTCGAATTGTGATTCATGTTCTTCAACAGAACCTACGAGATTCTTCTAGAATCTTCTGCATGTGATTATCCACCCAGCTGACCCCATTCATAACAACCTTAGAGCTACAACTACACTAGATTCTCCTAAAGAAGACTCCAGTTCACACTGGGACGTTGCTATGCACTAAACTTAATCTACCTTCCATTACATTCTTTCCACCTACACCCCATGTTTACATGGTGCCAAACATATCATAACAATTAATCTCCCTTGTGACATATGTATGTAATCATATACAACAATCAGTAACAAGTACTTATAAGCTAACTAGTCTGGTTCTATGTAAGTGTGAATTGACCACATTACAAAAAACATACACTGCTTCCTCAGTATCTTGTGAAACAACTTACATTGTGCACTTGTGTCAACTCTCCTCGATTTTGTAGAAGTTTCCTGGATTTGTTGTGAAACTTCCCGAACGGAATCTTCATCTCCTGCCAAAACAACTGTCTAATCCAAACTACTGGGACTCGTAGACTCGTAGCACCCCCTCCCCTTCCAACCACCATCCAAAGTCCAACATAAAAGATAACAGAGACACTGCCACTGCAAGACATGTAATCTCCTGTATTTCTGTAACCTCAAACGCTGGCACCAAAAACTGACAGGGCACGCTCACACCAGCAAGCAGAATAAATAAAAATATATCATCTATTTCAAAAGTAGGGCAATCCACTTAAAAAAAATCAAAACAATATCATGGAAGACTGATAGGGTACCACTAACCATATACAATATGCCCAAAGTGACACTAAAGTATGCTTTCCACTTTGGAAAATATTTCCACTGTGAAAACTTTCCATAGGATATTCTGTCTCTCCCTGGGGTACTCATTGACTGCCTGACTAGCACTGATCTAGCCTCAGGGTACTAACTACTCATTGACTGCATGACTAACACTGATCCAGCCTCAGTGTACTAACTACTCATTGACTGTATGACTAACACTGATCTAGCCTCAGTGTACTAACTACTCATTGACTGCATGACTAACACTGATCCAGCCTCAGTGTACTAACTACTCATTGACTGCATGACTAACACTGATCTATCCTCAGTGTACTAACTACTCATTGACTGCATGACTAACACTGATCTCGCCTCAGTGTACTAACTACTCATTGACTGCATGACTAACACTGATCTAGCCTCAGGGTACTAACTACTCACTGACTGTGTGACTAACACTGATCCAGCCTCAGTGTACTAACTACTCATTGACTGCATGACTAACACTGATCTAGCCTCAGTGTACTAACTACTCATTGACTGCATGACTAACACTGATCTAGCCTCAGGGTACTAACTACTCATTGACTGCATGACTAACACTGATCTAGCCTCAGTGTACTAACTACTCATTGACTGCATGACTAACACTGATCTAGCCTCAGGGTACTAACTACTCATTGACTGCCCGACTAACACTGATCTAGCCTCAGTGTACTAACTACTCATTGACTGCATGACTAACACTGATCTAGCCTCAGTGTACTAACTACTCATTGACTGCATGACTAACACTGATCTAGCCTCAGGGTACTAACTACTCATTGACTGCCCGACTAACACTGATCTAGCCTCAGTGTACTAACTACTCATTGACTGCATGACTAACACTGATCTAGCCTCAGTGTACTAACTACTCATTGACTGCATGACTAACACTGATCTAGCCTCAGTGTACTAACTACTCATTGACTGCATGACTAACACTGATCTAGCCTCAGTGTACTAACTACTCATTGACTGCATGACTAACATGGGGGAGGGGTGTCAGAAACTATCAGGTGTCTGCAGCAGTCAGGTAATTGTTCTTTTGCTGGTTTTTTTTAGCACTGCCACTCCTTGGTGTTTTTTGATTAGGTGAAACTATTTTTAAAGTCTCAATCTATTCTTCACACAGACCACTTAAAAAACAATTAATATTATTAAGTGATAAATACAGCATCACAGTTTATTTTATTTAATACTAGTATTTGTTAAAATTAAATTGATTTAAATTACACTTTTTCTGTGTATAAATTATATTTCTTTTTCTTAAAAAACACGTTTGACTAGTACCACGGTATATTGGAATGGTACCAAAACTTGCTCAATTAGACACTTCAAACAATGTACCTAAATAATGACAGTGCCTCATGTCAATGAAAGTGGTCAATGTAAGAAGATGTGACTGACACTTAAATCTTAGTGAAAATAACATTTAATCAGAATAACCTGAACATGCACATGAAACCATATCTAGGGGGTGCCACCAACACCCACCCTGCAGACATCATTGACATTTCAAAATAGGCTTACATAGTAGGTAGTTGTAGGTATGAGTTTGATCCAGCTTCCTGACAATTCCTTCCATTGCCTGCTGTCGTGCGTCCCTGTTTTTAAATACCACCAAACGAACATCGTACAGGCATGGGTAATTCAGACACATCTGAACAGGTTTATCCTCCAAAGGGAATTATGATTTCACTGGTAGTCTCCGTCACGCACCCTGTGAGCTGTCTGCTGGGCCAACAGTGACGCTTGGCTTCACAGCATTTATATAGTCTTACAACTACAATAAATTCTCCCTTAATTTGCTAAATATCTTTACAGTGTTCTTTACATGGTATTATATTGACTTGACATGACTTAACGGCGTAGGTCAATCTGACCCTTTGTTGCCCTATCAATAATTGGGTGACACAACCCACCACTGGCCCCTGTGTAGACCACACTGCTGTGTTGATAGCAGTGGGAGTCCAGTAGCATGTGTGACTTGATCACTCCACCTTATTGTGGTACAGTAGTGTATCTAATTATAGCTTAGCTCAGATATAGCTGTTTTGTGAACAGGCCTTTATTACTATGATGTCAGTCATGTCAATACCTACTAGATATATCGTCAACCACAAGGTATTAGGAAGCATCTAGCATCTTACAAAAACTGCAGGTGGTATTATAAACATTGCTGCTTAAATGTTAACTGAATTTTATGTGATTACTGTATTAAAACAAAAAACCTTTCCAAACTGAAAAATTCATCCTGAGGCATATGGATAACGATCGACTTTCCAAAAGTCAGTGCAACAGATAAACTTCTTCTGTAATAAAAAAGTTTGTAAAACATCTTTAAAAGAACATTAAAGCCCACACTAATCTTGCACTGTGCTGCTGGCTGAGTCAAAACCATAGTCTTGATGTGTTTGTCAATTCCTAGCATTACCCAAAATTTGCCCCAGTCAGTTGCTGTGAAAATGCGTAATACTTTGCATAGAGGTCTACTGTTGTCTAAACTGACTTGAATTAAGGTTTCCAAGTCAGGCAAACTACCATCTTAAAATTCATTAAATAAGACAAATAGAAACTAACTTGACAGATATATTCCAAACGTAATCATGCAAAACTCAAATACAGCCTGCATAACTAAACCACATTGTTCACTTGTACAGATTACTAACACCATCCCTTCTAAGGACACATTATCAACAGTCAAAATGTCAACTATGAGTCAAATAGATTAACATCAAGATGAATGTTCACCTGATCATTCAAGGGTGATTTCAAAGTACTCTTACCATTTAACCATCTTAAAATCATCAGTGTCCTGCATAATGGGTAATTCTAGACCACAGAAATATAGAACCCATATACTACCTCCCAAATAAAACACCTTGAAACAGTGCAATATCATAGACATCAAACAAACTGAGAAGACCTAACAGCCTCCTTGGATGAATGATTGAACGATCAAGAGAAGCTGGCCCTGGAAGTCTACAAGTCAACGTCACAACTCACACCTGGCCTACTGACACAGGAACTAGAAACATGACACTACATAGTCCACAGGAGCCACATAAACACTGCACCCCCGCAGTAGGCCATATCTGGGGTATGATCTCATGACAAAAATTGAAATTCCTGAACAAGCACAGCATTTCAAACAACAATCATGAACCTCTCCTTCACTACACCCAATCACCTAAACTGCCTGTAAAACAAACAATCAAACAAACAAATAAGGTGACCACAAACAAGCACCACCTCAAGTTTGGACAATTGTCTAAGACTGGATCTATCCTACGAGTGTGATTTAAAGAATTAGTGATGACATCTGGTGGCCACATTAGAAGTTAATAATGATCTGACAGAAACTAAAACCGTATGAGAGTGAAAATTTCCCAGGACCGTCTGACCTTATAAATTTAAAGGAGTGGTCTGATGAATAAAATGGTGTTTCCCGACGAAGCAGTGTGTTATGCAGCCAGGTGGTGTAAGCTTTTGTCAGTTCTAATACAATACAAGGTCAAATGTCTTGCTCATCAAAACAATTGCAGATTAAAAGGATTCTTTGGGACTTGAAACGTTAAGCCCTTTGTAATAAAAACACTCCTGTTAATATAATTATTTCATGTAATTCTGTGCCTTTATTTCATTAGAATTATGTTTTATTAATCACTAATAACCATGCCATAACATACCAGGTAGGAATGGCAGATCGAGCCCAAAGTACAAACTCCACATGTGGAGTAAGTTATTTGAGACTAATAAAACATAATTCTAATTAAATGAAGGCACAGGATCACATGAAACAGATATATTAATTACAAATTGTGTACAATACAAAGCATTTTATACTCCCCAAGAATTCCTTATCATTATAATTTAGGAGACAAAAGAATCCCTTTCATGTCCCAAAGAATCCTTTAATGCAACACTGATTGTAATCACTTCTCAGAAACACATATTTTCAATTTATATGCTTTATCTACTAGGACGAAATTCAGACCAACCCAGTATTGTAAATTCATTAAATAAACACCTAAAATTCTGCTGTTATAAAACGATATGTAGTTTTTCAGCATGTTTATAGGCCCATGTCATAAATAGTCTACAGTACTGCCCTGTGTGATACACCTCAAAATCTGCTGTATAAAGTTTACACATAGTTTACTTTTCTCATATATCACATATAATACTTATACCATAAAACCAATTCAAAATTAAACATATACTGAAACATGTCACATAAAAATATAAGAAACAAAACACTTTGTATGTTCATTTTTCACAAATCCAGTTGTCATGGGCAAGCAACAAACAAAGAATGTTGAACTAACACGACTGGTGGGAATCCCAACAGAATGACCCATTTACCTCCTAAACATTCCATGGAACACAAGCAGAGTGTGCCTGAAATCACCCAAAATATTATGTTATATGCCGATTTAATTGGCTGATGTTAAAAGGGGCAATACATGAAAGGGATGTGAAGGGGTAGGGAGGAGCTGGTAGTGATGTCATCAGCTGCAGCGACCCCTGGTGTGTGAATATGACAATGATGTCATCAGCTGCAGCGACCCCTGTTGTGTGAATATGACAATGATGTCATCAGCTGCAGTGACCCCTGGTGTGTGAGGATAACAATGATGTCATCGGCTGCAGTGACCCCTGGTGTGTGAGGATAACAATGATGTCATCGGCTGCAGTGACCCCTGGTGTGTGAATATGACAATGATGTCATCAGCTGTAGTGACCTCTGGTGTGTGAGGATGACAACGATGTCATCAGCTGCAGCGACCCCTGGTGTGTGAATATGACAATGATGTCATCAGCTGCAGTGACCCCTGGTGTCTGAATATGACAATGATGTCATCAGCTGCAGTGACCCCTGGTGTGTGAGGATAACAATGATGTCATCAGCTGCAGTGACCCCTGGTGTGTGAAGATAACAATGATGTCATCAGCTGCAGTGACCCCTGGTGTATGAGGATGACAACGATGTCATCAGCTGCAGTGACCCCTGGTGTGTGAGGATAACAACGATGTCATCAGTTGCAGTGACCCCTGGTGTGTGAGGATGACAATGATGTCATCAGTTGCAGTGACCCCTGGTGTGTGAGGATGACAATGATGTCATCAGCTGCAGTGACGCCTGGTGTGTGAGGATAGCAATGATGTCATCAGTTGCAGTGACCCCTGGTGTGTGAGGATGACAATGATGTCATCAGCTGCAGTGACGCCTGGTGTGTGAGGATAGCAATGATGTCATCAGCTGCAGTGACCCCTGGTGTGTGAATATGACAATGATGTCATCAGTTGCAGTGACGCCTGGTGTGTGAGGATAGCAATGATGTCATCAGTTGCAGTGACCCCTGGTGTGTGAGGATGACAATGATGTCATCAGCTGCAGTGACGCCTGGTGTGTGAGGATAGCAATGATGTCATCAGCTGCAGTGACCCCTGGTGTGTGAATATGACAATGATGTCATCAGCTGCAGTGACCCCTGGTGTGTGAAGATAACAATGATGTCATCAGCTGCAGTGACCCCTGGTGTGTGAGGATAACAATGATGTCATCAGCTGCAGTGACCCCTGGTGTGTGAAGATAACAATGATGTCATCAGCTGCAGTGACGCCTGGTGTGTGAGGATAGCAATGATGTCATCAGCTGCAGTGACCCCTGGTGTGTGAATATGACAATGATGTCATCAGCTGCAGTGACCCCTGGTGTGTGAGGATGACAATGATGTCATCAGCTGCAGTGACGCCTGGTGTGTGAGGATGACAATGATGTCATCAGCTGCAGTGACCCCTGGTGTATGAGGATGACAACGATGTCATCAGCTGCAGTGACCCCTGGTGTGTGAAGATAACAATGATGTCATCAGCTGCAGTGACGCCTGGTGTGTGAGGATAGCAATGATGTCATCAGCTGCAGTGACCCCTGGTGTGTGAATATGACAATGATGTCATCAGCTGCAGTGACCCCTGGTGTGTGAGGATGACAATGATGTCATCAGCTGCAGTGACGCCTGGTGTGTGAGGATGACAATGATGTCATCAGCTGCAGTGACCCCTGGTGTGTGAATATGACAATGATGTCATCAGCTGCAGTGACCCCTGGTGTGTGAGGATGACAATGATGTCATCAGCTGCAGTGACCCCTGGTGTATGAGGATGACAACGATGTCATCAGCTGCAGTGACCCCTGGTGTGTGAGGATAACAACGATGTCATCAGCTGCAGTGACCCCTGGTGTGTGAGGATAACAACGATGTCATCAGCTGCAGTGACCCCTGGTGTGTGAGGATGACAATGATGTCATCAGCTGCAGTGACCCCTGGTGTGTGAGGATGACAATGATGTCATCAGCTGCAGTGACCCCTGGTGTGTGAGGATAGCAATGACTACTCCTAGTTCAACAAACTGAGAATATTTCCCTAGTTTGCATTGCTCACTAATCCATATATTTAAGCCTACTGTTTTTTTGTTATGATATGTGACTTTTTTTACCATCTAGACAGTGTTAAGAATTTAAATGTGCCTATTCTTTTTCTTAAGGAATGAAAGTATTTATTGTATTAGTGAACTAGAAACTTGCATTTGTGGAATTCAACAAAACAGTTAATAATAATAATTACTGTAATGTCAGTCATGATATAATCTACTAAGTAACACTAATTTAATCTCTAGGATTATGTTGTTTACTAACTCAGCAAGTGTTACATGATACGTTACATGGAAGCATCACCTCAATATTCTTTGCAACTTGCTTTTTTAATTTGCCTCCACAATGGGCAATGTGTGCAACATTTTGAACATGATATAGCACCCTGGTTTGACGTGTTTATCAAATAACATGTTTGCCGAAAATATATCGTCATGTGTGTTACACTATGTGACGCGGCACGCCAAAACCAGGCGCTTGTCGCAGATTCTCGATCGGCGCCAGGGTGTAATTAGTCAGCATGGCCTCAAAATGTCGAACATGGGTTATTGGCGGAATCAATCAGCAAAATCATTAAGCTTTCAATATTTCCATAATAGATACCATGAAATAGTGTTGAAAGGGGTAATAATGAGCATTTGACTACAAGCCCCTAATTAATTTCACAGCTAATTTTTAGGCTAATTTAGCGCAGTATTCTGCACCCAAATAATAACTGAACGGATACATTTCCTACTTCCTGCGAGACAAATGTAGCCATACACTTTAGCTGCTAAATAACATAAAAATGAATCAAATCCGCCGAGAACTTTTATTTTTATGATGTTTTCAACATCGGGGTAGGCCATTTTAGGCTGCCTGATCGCTGCTGCGTTCGCCTCCGGTGCAAACCCCCGGCGCGAGCTGTGGAATGTTGCGCTGACAAATGGTCGATTTTTCAGACCAAAAAGCATATTATGAGTATACACGATCTCTAGGTCTATGCAAAAGTTCAGGACAATTGGAGTATTATAAAGATGTGGTTGCTATGGTAATGTTCCACGATATCACTTTTTACGTCCGATCACTTTAAAAACTCATTTTCTTGGAAGTGACATTCCACAAACTTATGCACTTGAAGTGGAATATCTTCGCCCAAGCACAAGATAGAGTGTTCATCTTGGTATCATTTTAAAGCTCTTCGTCTCCTGTCATTGAATCGGTAATAATATGGAATTGTCAACTTGCCGACAAAAGCCTGGTTTTGGCATGCCGCGTCACATATCTTCAGTGGATTATGAGATACACAAGGCTATGATACTCGAAATATAAGGAAAACAAAAACAAGTTTCTTAAGAGGTAATATCACTCGTCTTCTTTTCATGAAACAGGTATGACAACCATAGAGAACACAGATAAATATATGTCTGATGGAAATATAAAATCAATATAATCAAGGATATCATTGCAATTAAAGTTGTCTAACATTTAACCATCGTAAAACCACAAGTGTGGAAGGATTTTTCCAGAGAAATGTGATCCAATGTATCAGTAGTGACTTTAAAATGCCAATACTGAGCTGGAAATGCGAAATGACAGCGGAAATTCCCCAGACTAGTTTGACCTTTTTACAGTGAACGACCCCAAGGAGTGGTGGGATCTGTGCAGTGTCTGATGCAATCTTATGCACAGTTTACACCATACTATATTCCTGATAACATCCCCACCAAAACTGATTATATACAATCCTTAAACTGAAAGCACAATTTGTTGATGTGATTGAGATGTAGTCATTGCATCATTTCAAACATTTATCTAAAACTTAGATAAAAACCATCAATTTGTTGAAACCATCTCTCAATCTTGTGGTGAAATCAACAAAAGTGGCGCCATCTACTGGACTAATCCTCCGATGAGGGGTCAGCCCACTGCTATGCTCGGCAATAATCTGTAAGGCAACTGATTCACCTTTGAAGACATACATGTGCCCAGCTAGCAGGGTCAGACCAAATGAAATGTCCAATCATCGGCAGTAAAGGTTTTCAGTGTGAAGCAGATGTAAAGACACACCAATGTGTCAATGGAGAAATACCTAAACCACCACAGGAGGGAGGTGATTTTAATAGAAACTTTGTCTGGATTTTGGCTACATAATTTTGACGACATCAGTGAGTTTTCCATTTTTATGGTGGTATTTTTTTACAGTCTCACAAAATATTTGCATGTTCACCAGTGGAAATATTAATAGCGGCCTGTGCTCTGTTTAGGATGGTACCAGCCAACACATACACGTGACTCACTCTAGAAGCATCAGTGGAAATACATAGCGTGAGGTAAGTTTAGGGCTTTTATGTCAAATTTTGATACATTTTTGAGAGTGAATAATATGTTTTGACATTGATGCATTTACATATTACAATATTTGGATGTTTTGAACAGATTTGTTTCCTTGTGAAGTGAATTTGAAGTGACAGTCCGGGCTGGCTTTCCGGTCAGCAGCATGTTTTGAATCCCTAACGTCTGAGCCCACTGTGCAATATTTGTGAATGAGCCACGTGCACTAAGAGACAAGTGAGACTCACCCCCACTGGACCCCGCCCGGCCATCCACATTCCAGTGCAGTCGTTTGGCGTCCTTCAGCAGCTGGTTGGCTCCCAGTGTCAGCTCCTCAACTGACGTCACTTCAAATGTACTAAATAATCCCTGCAAACGACAACGTTTATTGCTTGAGAAACTATGAACAGACATCACACAGAATGTCCCCAAAACCCATACGGTATCTTTCATTTCCAGACATGTTAAAAGATTAATTATTGACAGGTCACAAGCAGCAGCGAGGGGATCACTACTGAGGCCAGGTGGCGCCACTAAGCCAGCTTGTTCGGGCTGAAAAGTCACCAGCGAACTGCTAAACTAGTTAAATGTATAATATCAAAGTGTTATATCTAACTAAATTAATTCCAAACCACCCCACACAGACACTTTCATTTCATTTGTATATGGGTGAGGTCTTAGAAAAACGTACAATTCACCATTTTCACAGTTTTTCAGCTTTACATGGGTATAGAGTAAAAACCTGTACACCAATCTAATTCTTCTTAGTATCATTCAATAGAGAATTGTTTGGGCTTTCAGAAAAATGTAAATTTGTATAAGTCCGACGAGGATTATTTGTGTTATTGGCCTATACATTTTAAAATAAGGGGAAAAATGCATTTTTGAGCATTTCTTCATTTTTTAAATGTATCTTATTTCAAGTAATGTAAAGTTAGAATATCCCAAACTTATTATTTGTCTAGTAAGTGGACACAGTTGACATTTCCATGACATTTTAACATGATTTGGGCCGGCACAATATTTTAAATTCTCATTCAAATGAGAAATTTTATTTAAACAAACGTCCGGGAATTATATTTCAATAGCCCAATTTGGATGTTAAGAAAGTGGGCACCATATTATTTTTACCACCTATGGACAAGGGTACATTGTGGAATTGTTGTGGGTGGAAAATGTTTTAGCCACACCCACTTCCCTTGGCTAGGGTGGCATATGAACATAATTATACCGATAAAAATCACGGACGTTTGTTCAAAATTTTTATCTCTCCTGCATATAATAATAATTATCTAGCTATTTCCTATAGCATTTCTCGTTTCTTGTACCACATTCTTCAATCGTGAACGAAGGTTTCACTCCAGTTTGTGTATTGGCCTTACAACTGGCGTCGAAATGAAAACAAACGTCCGTGATGTTTATTTAAATATACTGATAAGGTGACTGAAACTGGCAGAATGATCGTTTTCACTGTTGAAACTAATAGTAGTCATGTTGGCCTTGTACATTTAGGGTATAGAAGAGATTCTGTGATATATTTGTATAAGTGGGACCACACATAATCTGGAGAAAGTAAAAAAAGGGTTTTTATTTTTCAAAATCATAACACATACAGTGAATGGTAGAAATATATTCTTGTATATAGCTGTATGCACAGATCAACCTCTTTTGTACATGTAGAAGACGTTTTGAGATGATATGAATATGCTTAGTACTCATACAAGTGTCTTAAGTAAATGATACCAGTAACAAACGTCCGTGATTTTTACGCAAACGTCCGTGAATTTTATGTATATATGGTAAGCAGGCATACTGTTCACCTGCAAGTGCTAGCAAGTTCTTTATTACTGTTAAAACTAATAGTAAACGTGTTGGCCTTGTACATTAAGGGTATAGAAGAGGTTATGTGATATATTTGTATAAATGAGACGACACATAATCTGGGGAAAGTAAAAAAGTGTTTTTATTTTTCAAAATCATAAAACATACAGTGAATGGTTGAAATATATACTTGTATATAGCTGTAAGCACAGATCAACCTCTTTTGTACATGTAGAAGATGTTTTGAGATGATATGAAGATGCCTAGTACTCATTCAAGTGTCTTAAGTAAATGATACCAGTAGCAAACGTCCGTGAGTGTTATGTATATATGGTAAGCAGGCATACTGTTCACCTGCAAGTGTTAGAAAGGTCTTTATTACTGTTAAAACTAATAGTAAACATGTTGGCCTTGTACATTAAGGCTATAGAAGAGGTTCTGTTGTATTTGAGAGCACTTGTAACCTGGGGAAAGTTTAAAAAAAAATGTTTTAATTGTCAAAGTCATGACACATACAGTGAATGGTTGAAATGGTCGAAATACATATATTTGTATAGCTATAGCCAAAGATCAACCTCTTTTGTACATGTAGAAGACGTTTTGAGATGATATGAAGATGTTTAGTACAAGTGTCTTAAGTAAATGATACCAGTAACAAACGTCCGTGATTTCTACGCAATTTTATATGACTTTGTATATGTCGGCTATGAGACAACGGTGCTGTTTGTGAGTGCTCTGGACCACATATTTCGTAAAGTAGATATGTCGTAGATTGTGTAGAGTGACTTTCATGTGTAAGAGAGCATTTTTGAGTATGCAAGGGTAAAGTAAAAAGTGTTTTCCAAAGATTTGCGCTATTTTCAGTCATCGGTGAAAGTTGATTAGCATATCATTTTAAAGATTCCTTAATGAGCTTATTCATTTTCTGTACTTTCAAACATACATATCATGGCTAGTTATAAACAAAATTTGCAGTTAATCTGAGATATTAAAGGGTCTTTAATTGTTGTTCAATTTATTTCGATCACGGACGTTTGCCGATCACATTACGTTTTCTTTGACAATCTCTAAAAACTGAACCGCTAGGATTAAGTCAGTATAATTTGGTGCTAAATGTAGGGAATAAGTTGTTCTTCAAGTGTAATAAAGTTGTTTAAAGTAATTGTGAGTTTTATTATTTTTGCCTGTCCAGCCCCAATTGTACATTTTTCTGTGACCTGACCCATATCCCTCTGTGGCATCACCTGTCAATAAATATATCATTAAATAATGACTAATAACCATGTGATGGTAACCATCACACACTACTTGTGAACTGTCTACACAGACATGACTGAATGAGCTGCCGGTCTACGGCCAGACACCCACCTTTAGGCTGACAGTAGCTGGCTTTGACAACGTTGCGTCTTCGTTTGTCTCGTAGAAATGCTCGAGTCGAAGTAGATATGTGGGCCCCTCCCACTCTTCCAAGGTCAACAAGTGCACATTGGCTGGTAGCGCCCTCTTCAGGCCAGACCACTGTTCAGTGGAGAATAACAATTTCTTATAGTGTCATGCTGTTCCATTTTTTCAAGGTCACCATATTTTTTTGCAGAATTATAACTAAAAACTCCTTCGTACTGCAACAGTGCACATAAATGACAAAGTTAGGTAAACTAAACATAATTTAGTATTTACATAATTATTTAAGAAAATTGGGGTCAGTAAATATTGACTCCACAAAGGCAATGGATTGACATAGATGCAATGATTTTCTTTCAAAGACAAATATGGTAACTTCCACAAAGTTGGACACTAAAAAACTACACTTTAAAATATAAGCTCTTTTTGATCAATAGTACAATATTCAAAAATGTAACTAACTTCACTATGGAGTGAATTAAATAAAAATATTATTCCTGTGAAGTCGTGTAGAGAGACAAACAGGCCTAGAGGTTATAAACTTCTGCAGTCAACATTAGTGACACTTGTGATGTACACTGAAGACACCAGTGATTACCTGGGAGTAGATCGACTTGTTGTAGGTCACCACAGACGTGGTTAGTTGTGAGAAACTGACACTAGGGGCCATGAACAGTCGTTCGGCTAGATCACGATGAAGTGAAGCTGACCTTTTAACGTAGTCCAATAGCAGGTAATGTTTGCCTGTGATGAAAAGGAGACATCAGTTTAAAACCATGATATAAAAACTATTGCAAATTAGAAACAAGCAAAGGAGTTGAAATACTATAGTTGTGTATTTAATATACACTTAATCCTACAAACCGTTTGGTTTCTAACACAAATTCCACATGTCTGCCATTGTGTGCATGCAAGATGCCATGATTAATATTGTATCTATACATAATGGTCTTTGCTGCATTTTTAGCATGATGGTATCAGATATGTAATATACCTAAATGTCTAAATTCAAAGTATTATTAAAATTAAAAGGGATGATCACATTATCGTACTTAAAACATGATGTATTATCAGTGTATAAATATTTTTTAAACAACAGCCAATGGTGTTTACTTTAAATAATAATAATAATAATATAGTAAATACTATAGTTGGGTATTTAATATACACTTAATCCTACAAAGCATTTGGTTTCTAACACAAATTCAAAATGTCTGCCATTGTGTGCACGCAAGATGACATGATTAATATTGTATCTATACATACGGGGGTAATGGTCTTTGCTGCATTATTAAGATAATAGTATCAGATGTATAATATACCTAAATGTCTACATTCAAAGTATTATTAAAATTAAATGGACAATCATCTTACCGTTCTTAACACATGATGTATTATCAGTGTATAAATATTTTTTTAAACAACAGCCATAGGTGTTTACTTTAAATAAGCAACACATAAGACCCACTATTTCACAGAGCAGCATGACCTAACCTGAAACCTGCCACTTCTGTGCGACTTGTAAAAGTAAATCACTCACCCCTGGTAACGAGACCGTTCCCACTGATGCCTGTTTCGTTGAGCGCCTCGCCAACACCGAGACCATCATCCACCAGGAGGCGCCGGTGGACCTACAGCAAGGTACGAACAACTGCTTTGAACAATCTAAGCAACCAATGAAAACAGGACTAAGGTCCTTTAAAGAACACAAATGTTTGCACAATTTTTATTTCATATTATCAAAAAATATGACAGTACATATATATGCATATATATGTGTATATATAAATATATATATAATTGTAAATATATATAATATATGTATATATATATGATCAATTTTAAAGACCAGTTGGTTTTTAGTGTATACTATATTTAGTGTATATATATGTGTGTGTATATATGTATATATGTATGTATGTATATATATATATATATATATATATATATATATATATATATATATATATATATATATATGTGTGTGTGTGTGTGTATACATATATAATCAATTTTATAGAGCATTCAGGTTTTTAGCTCTTAACAACATTAGTGAAATGGCCTCTTGGTCTCCTTGACGCAATATCCTAGTAGAAGGACTTTACCAATAACACGCCCAAATACAGAGGAACACATACCATGAGTTCAATTTCTCCATCGTGGATGCTGGCGCCACCTTGTGAGCGATCTGTCAACACAGTCAGCTGAATTTGTTTCTTCTCGTCCTGGAAGGGAAAATTGTGGTATGGTTTCATTTAACGTTGCACTGTAGATCTATTTCAGTACACGTAAACCAGACTATGCGTGTATCACAATGTGTGTATCACATTACCATCCACATGTGTGTTAAACATCAGACGTCAATAAATAACTGACTGTTTGTCCGTTTATGTCTGAATATCAATCTTGCATATACTGAAAATTTTACACTTTGTAATAGTCGCCTTCCACCCCTTCAGACTCACCCTAATGAAGATCCTACTGTTGACAGGGTAATAGTTGCCTTCTACCCCTTTACACTACTCACCCTAATGAAGATCCTACTGTTGACAGGGTAATAGTTGCCTTCTACCCCTTTACACTACTTACCCTAATGAAGACCCTACTGTTGACAGGGTAATAGTTGCCTTCTACCCCTTTAGACTACTCACCCTAATGAAGATCCTACTGTTGACAGGGTAATAGTTGCCTTCTACCCCTTTAGACTACTCACCCTAATGAAGATCCTACTGTTGACAGGGTAATAGTTGCCTTCTACCCCTTTAGACTACTCACCCTAATGAAGATCCTACTGTTGACAGGGCAGTAGTTACCTTCCACCCCTTTACACTACTCACCCTAATGAAGATCCTACTGTTGACAGGGCAGTAGTTACCTTCCACCCCTTTACACTACTCACCCTAATGAAGATCCTACTGTTGACAGGGCAGTAGTTACCTTCCACCCCTTTACACTACTCACCCTGATGAAGATCCTACTGTTGACAGGGCAGTAGTTGCCTTCCACCCCTTTACACTACTCACCCTGATGAAGATCCTACTGTTGACAGGGCAGTAGTTGCCTTCCACCCCTTTACACTACTCACCCTGATGAAGATCCTACTGTTGACAGGGCAGTAGTTGCCTTCCACCCCTTTACACTACTCACCCTGATGAAGATCCTACTGTTGACAGGGCAGTAGTTGCCTTCCACCCCTTTACACTACTCACCCTAATGAAGATCCTACTGTTGACAGGGCAGTAGTTACCTTCCACCCCTTTACACTACTCACCCTGATGAAGATCCTACTGTTGACAGGGCAGTAGTTGCCTTCCACCCCTTTACACTACTCACCCTGATGAAGATCCTACTGTTGACAGGGCAGTAGTTGCCTTCCACCCCTTTACACTACTCACCCTGATGAAGATCCTACTGTTGACAGGGCAGTAGTTGCCTTCCACCCCTTTACACTACTCACCCTGATGAAGATCCTACTGTTGACAGGGCAGTAGTTGCCTTCCACCCCTTTACACTACTCACCCTAATGAAGATCCTACTGTTAACAGGGCAGTAGTTGCCTTCCACCCCTTTACACTACTCACCCTAATGAAGATCCTACTGTTGACAGGGTAGTAGTTGCCAGCTACTTCCTCTGTCTGGTTCAACTTCCATGTGGGGCGGTAGTCTCGGCTGCAATAAATGTTGCCAAAATACTGTTTTCGTAATAACGCAGGCAGCATAAGACTAGGTACATTAGTAGTTTTGTTCTACTTTGTTCCAGCAACTGGACTGACTTTTCTCCACTAATGATTGTTCTCACAGTACTATAGTCCCCATAATTGTTGTAACCTTGGAATAATTCAGCCTTAGGGCAAATAGCCAAAATAATGTGAATCATACGGACTTTTATGGCAGCGTTTATACTGCAGTAATACACAGACATTACATGATTACAGACTAATTATTCAAAGCTCTGCTGTAGTATGTTAGCATCCATGTAAGTATATCGCCATCACCGGTATAAGTAACATCATCTGCCATTACTGTGGTTGAAAATGTTTGCAGTTAGTTGAAACACAATGCATAAGTCTTGCACTATTTTAACACATGATTAGTGCAACTGAAATGTTAAGGCATGAGCTTGTGGCACCACGTGACTGCTAAAACGATCTGTCATATGGAAATGGTTAAATAGGTCACAAAATGTTCTTCTAACTAGCAACTGGTATAGAACACAGTGAACTGTTGCTTGTTTGTAGCAAACTCACGTTCTCCTGAGGATCTGTCTTCCATTGGCGTCAGTGTAGAAGTCCGACTGTGAACTGAGGTTGGATGTGAATCGACTGATCACCTCCTTACCAATGCCATCTCTGAAGGAAGGGGCAGCATACATAGGTCAAAGTCAACAACATCTGAAGAGACTTATACTACATTTGCTGTACCTAAAAACATGAGTCACCTGTGGTTACTGTTCACAGCAATAAGTGGATTGGGCCAGTATTACTTGTATGTAGTCGAAAAACTAATTGCAGAAAAGATACGAATAGTTATAATATAAAATTGTATTCACTTTATTGTGTCTGGTGGATTAATTATGGTTGTATTATGTGTGCAATATTTTGCTTCACTTGGTTGTATATATAACAGTACAAGCATATATTATATCTCCATGCTTACAGATACAAGATACATCTTACAGTGAATCTATGAAAAATGACAATAAACTCAAAGAACTAACTAGACATAAACCAACATATCAAGTACATAAATCTGATCATGAGAGCCTCGTTATAATGTTAGGAGCAACTGAAGGCTTGCTTGGTTGGCGTGGCTTCTGAAGTCCGAGAGATGTCCAGTGATGTCACTGTGAACTGACCTGACAGGAATGGGTCCGACTGTCCACTCAATCTCTACGTGTCTCTCATCGGCATAGAGACGTATCACCTGACTGGCCCAGTCACTGAACACCTGGCGGATCTCCTGCACACGACTGCCCTATAGCAAGACATCAGTTGTACTTGTGTATGTCTCTATCTCCCCTCTCTCTCTCTCTCTCTCTCTCTCTCTCTCTCTCTCTCTCTCTCTCTCTCTCTCTGTCTGTCTGTCTCTCTGTATGTCTGCCTCTCTCGCTCTCTGTCTGTCTCTCTCTGTCTGTATGTCTCTGTCTCTCTGTCTGTCTGTCTGTCTCTGTCTGTCTGTCTCTCTCTGTCTCTCTCTGCCTGTCTGTCTGTTTCTCTCTGTCTCTCTCTGTCTATCTGTCTGTCCCTCTCTGTATGTCTCTCTCTCTGTCTCTCTCTCTCTCTCTCTCTCTCTCTCTCTCTCTCTCCGTCTGTCAGTCTGTCTCTCTCTGTCTGTCTCTCTCTGTCTGTCTGTCTCTCTCCCCCCTCACAATCACACACACAGTGGTTACAATGTATTTCTCAAACAAAGGTTATATTTGACACTCACTGGGTGGGCGTCTGTTTCTCCTCCTGGAATTAGTCCGTGTACTAATTTACAACGAGCCATCTGCTGTCTCAAATGAGCATTATTGCTAATACAGCTTGTTTTGAGGCTGGACACTTTCTTTACCATTTATATGTCCTGTATGGTGGAAACTTTCAAACCTCAAAAAGTAACTAAACATAATCTGGCAGACAAAGTACTTTAAATATATTTACTGTAGTCATAGGAACATAATAAATAAAAACATTCAAACTGATGATTGAACAGTCTCTTTTATTACACGTTGTAATGTATGTTTAATCCATATCAGTGAGGACATGAGTACTTGTAAATTGTAGTTTAATACTGCACGTGTCTACATGCCTACCCAGGTGGTCTTTTGATAACAGAGAACACTACAAAACAAGCTGACCAAAGTAATACACCTGGAAATGTTCTACATATGATGGTCTTAAATGTACTGATAGTTACTCACCTTTATAACTTGAACTTTGACATTGTCTCCAATGACAACGGGGTCAGAGCCATTTGGTCGGAATACATAGGCACCAGAGGCCTGAGTTTTGTCCCTGGTGTTGCTGCCTTTGAATGCCTTGTAATACAGCAGAGACTGCTGCACTGAGGCTGTCACTGAACTCTCCAGGTTCGTGACACTCTTCAACAGTCCTGTGCTGCCATCTACTGTCACGCTGAGGTACTGGTGAAACAAAAAAGATGTCAACTACTGAACTCAACTGACATTATCTAATCAAGAAACTTTGTTTCTATTCACAGTACAGTTAACTTAACATGGAGAACTAGTCCGTTATGAAATGCTATCTTTCAACACCATTGCAACATTTTATAGCAGCAATATTTACAACAGAAAAATTACTTAATTTGATGAATAACCAGTGATGTCTCTGCTTATGTGGATAAATGATACACACAGTTGTCTCACACAGTCAAACCTTGTTATAACATGGCAGTCTGGGTGTACGGTTTATATGTGGTTGACAAATTCATGTTTAATGAATGTTCCAAAGTATCCTCTATGTCATCAAGGGACCCGTGTTGTACCTGGTTTTTGATAGTGACATCACTTTGGCTGTCACCAACATTTATCTCACTGGTTTCTTCTCTCCAGGTGTTGAATTCTACAACAGAATATCATTTATTTTATTTGGCTAATGTTATCAATTAAAAATGTCTAAAAAGATTCTGATAATGGCGAGACCCAGAGAGGGGCTAGACCTTCTATAACCCAACGGTTTACATGTCTCGTCACCTGAAGGTTGCTGTTTTGGCTGACAACCATAATCTGGCTAAAAAAAGCATATATTATATAACGCAGTATTCAATCCTTAGGATTGCTCAAAACACTTTACTCCCTGGCAGACCTGTTCAATCGAACACAGTCTCGGCTTCTCTGGGAAACATTCAGCCGCTCTGCAAATAATGCACGAAGACTATTCATATACAAATATCAGCCAGGTACTCACTGATACAGCTGAATGAAATAAAACATCAGCACAGGATTCAAACCCTGGTTCTCTTAGTCGAATGTCGGAACTGTAGCCACTGCGCTACTGCACCACTACAACGCCTAAACCTGGGTATTAATACACAAAAGCTTATTTCTACAGTCATTTTGACAAACAAAACTCAATGTGAACTCATACATGTTAAACAGATACACACATAGTGGTATGTGGTTATGTAGTGTAGACTCCAAGCCTTAGGACTACTCAAAATGCAGTTCAATTTGGCTTCAACAGATCTCTTCAGTCTAACACCATCTTGACTTCTCTGGGAAGATTCTGCCACTCTGTAATTAGTGCTAGAAACTATTTGTACACCATGTATATAGCACTTGTACAGCTGAGTGAAGTCGGTGGAATGCTTAGAGAACAAATGTGCCAAATGATCGAAATGGAACACAGGATTTGGACTCGGGTTCTTTCGCCGGGGAGTCTGAAGCACAGGGCTCCACCTGGGCAAGTATTAGACAATTTCTGCAAATTATTACCATATTCCTTAATATTTTGGTTTGCTTTGACTTTTTAAACTTGCATAGAAGTGGGTTTTAGAAATGTGACTTACTCATCGAAACTTCAACAAAGAAAGTCTTCAAGCCAAGCGGTGGCAGCTGAACTTGAAACACCAACTCTCCCGTCGCCTTGCTGCCATTGAAGGCAGGAATCGCTCGAGTCTGTGGTGACAGTGGCACCACCTAGTGGACAAAAGAAGAGGTAGCATTTTAGAGTATAAGAGTATGTACATGATGGAAAACTACAAATTACTAATGCCATATATTTATAAAATAATTGTTACACACAAGTTTCATGACCACGTATAAATAGCATATTTATGACATGACCTACATTTACTTGTTTGTCAAAAACAAAGATTGAATGTTCCATGTGAGTACATCAAAATGTTGCATCACTGATGTATTCCTGAAAGGGCTGATTTAATTGTTGATACTGGTAGATTTTTCTGTAAAAAAATTAAATATATAATTTAATAACTGAATGAAACAACTGTTAAAGAAATAGAGCAGCTCTATCGAAAATATGTTTTCTGTACAAATTGAATATCAGGCGTACCCATGTAGCCATAAACAGTGAAATAACATGGGTGATAGCTGCATTTAAAACAGACAATGTTAGTATATAATTAACAGATCAGTAGAGATTTACATGTACCACTGACCTGAGCCTCAACTGTAGTTGCGTCTGGCCCCACCACGGAGAAGGTGGGCTGTGTCACAGGAATAGTCACCCACCAGACAACTGGACGGCCAATAGGGTTGAACACAGTCACTGTGAACTAGAAATATACAGAAACAATTATGCTATTTAAGTGTACCAATTTACTGCAAACTTCAAATCTTGCATTGGCACCTAACAAAACACAAGATAACAGCTCAGTGAACAACTCTACATTTGACTCAGACAACAAACAAATGAAAATTTACCTTAGTCGAAAATTGATGGCCACATGATATTTAGAACGTTCACAGTTAGCAAAGAAAGTAGACAGACCTAAGGTTAAGCTGAAGGTGTCAAATGAAGACATTTTTTCTCACTATCACAGCCGAAGCAGAATGTCTGTGACAACACTGCACTTGTCCACAAGAATCAAAGGTCTGGTTACAAATTCACCACACACACTTACTGGTATTTCAAACTCAACTTTCTGTTCTCCAAAGATGTCAAACTGTTACACAGCATTTATGTGTGAAATAATGCAATGTCTGGCTTTGACGTTTGATTAGACTGTAATCAAATTCACTCAATGTAATTTACATATTTTTGCTGTCAAGATCAGAACTGGCATTGTGCTGTGTTTAATTGGATTAGCTAATTGTGCCTATTTTGATATACACGATTAAAGAGAAACATGTTTTATTTTGGTGCCTGGCAGAGCAATACATTTATGGCATTGAGTGATTTTGTAATATACACATCTAGACATATCACATATGCCTTCATTTTAAGAAACAAACATATGACTGTTATCTAAAATAGTTAATATAAACAAATGAAAAGAACACTAGATCCATTACACAAAACTAGTAGCAAGCACCATCACATAACTGTGTAGACTATGTAGAAATGCAGACAGAGCCTGTTTCGTAATAAGAGACATGTTGAAGATAACGAAATTAACTCACGCATGGTTAATTATTTCTTATTATCTTAGAGTATTTTATTATATCAGTCTCAACTGTTTCACAAGAATGCAAGCAACAATATTAGTCACACCTACTTTTAACAGATTAGGACAGTTGTGACGAGATCACAAAGTTTTGATTACAAATTTGGGTCATTCAAACACACTACAACACCTTAGTTGATTCACTCTAAGTTACAATAAAAGATAACCTGCGATATAACTATAAAAGATAATTGTGTTTGTAAATAACACAGGTCCTCACAGATACGCAATCAACTTATCACAGGTATACTCACATTGTTGTTACTTTCAGTAAATTCACACGTAGAGACATTGAGCAGGTTACAGAAATGTTGTGTGGGGGCAGCTGATTTCACTCCCAGACGGGGCAATATTTTCCCGTAGGCACTATTCACAACTTCCTGGAATAAATCATTCAAAAACCTGCAGATTCATTGAAAGCTGTTGCTAAGACATATTTGCCTACATGCCTTGGACACAACTAAATGGAAATGAAAGTTCATTGTCACAAACGTAATTGTTAAATAAAAGTTAATTAATGCAACCGACTCATAGCAAATATTTTTTATTATTTATACAACTAAAGGATAACTAAACTACATAAATGTTGCATTGTAACCTGTGCATGTGTGATGTTAATGAATAGAACAAAGTTGATGTTCTACTTTGCCTTGTTGCTGTAATGTGATGTTCGTCTTACCTGTGCGGCGGCAGCACCAGTCGCCAGTCTCTTGGCATAGTCTCTCGCAACATGTTCCTGCTCCGTGCCACTGCATCAACACCAAACAACTGCGTACACATCTACCCCTCAAGACTTGCTGTTTGTGGTCTGACTCTTTCAACAAAGAAACCGGACCCTCTAGATATTCAAGAATCAAACAAATTGTCATGTTAACAGATTGATTTTACTACTTTGGAGCATCATACTACTACTACAGTGTCTCTTTATTGAATATTGTTTAGGACATAAAATTATGGCCGGGCTAAAACTATCAAACAAAAACCAAATATAAAAACATGCTTTATTAGAAACTCTGCTCAGTTGGATTCATATTACAGTCATTAATATAACACAAATAACTCAATGACACTTAATACATTAGTATTACAATCTTTGTTTTTATCTTAAAGTGTTTACAGTATTGCCAGTTATATGACCTCATGGTATTAATTAAAAAGTTACGATATCTGTTTGTCTGCTTTATTGATAGTGGGTGCATATTTCTGTGTAATATTATAATTGCCTGGTAGTAGATTGTTTAATATGTATATTTCTACTATTGAAAATTGGTATGTCCCAAAGGGCAAACACATTCCAAGAGGTTTGACAACATTGACACAATGATGACATATATAAAGCAATTGTCATGTTCATTGAAAGCTTTCTTAATGGTGGTTAATTTTCAATTATTTTGATAAAGAGAATTTTGACAAAAACTACTGGTATGTGGGCAAAAAAACAGAATTGTAATGGTCCTCAAAATAGTGTCTGTTGAGAAAAAGCAAATGGCCGACCTGACAGCGTCATGGTGCTGGGCCACACCCATGGCTTTCTCTGAAACAAACCAACTCAGGGTGAACATCTACAAATAAACTCTTCCTACTCTGTAAATTACATTAAATAGTTCACAAAATATTTGAAAAAGTACAGAATTCTGCAATATTTTAATAACAATACTAATAGCAATAATAATTTTATTCTTCTAGATGGTCATCGTGAATTTGGGTTTTGTAAACCCTCATGCCTGGTCAGGTTTTATGGGCTTAACAATCATGTTTGTTTGATAATGTTATGATAAAATGTTGGCAAACACAATACTACTGGCATTAAAATGAGCCATTTGGACTTATTGTAGATGAAGAACTTACTGAAGAGATCCAGTTTCTGTTTGCTGCCATGTTTGGCTTCAAGGTCTGCGAGAACATCAAGTTGTTTACAGACCTAGAGGAAAGACAATGTAGAACATCATAGCTGTAATACAAATAACAACAACATCAAGTTGTTTACAGACCTAGAGGAAAGACAATGTAGAACATCATAGCTGTAATACAAATAACAACAACATCAAGTTGTTTACAGACCTAGAGGAAAGACAATGTAGAACATCATAGCTGTAATACAAATAACAACAAAAAGTTGCTTAATTATGGTGTGGTCTGCTGAAATAAGAACAGCAATAAGTACAACAAATTTATAATCCATAACACATTTAAAGAGAGCACAATTGCTCCTCTACTGGGAATTAGCCAACTTAGTAACTTGTAACAATTTTTTGGCAATCTAGAGCATGGGATCATTGAACATCAAAGGGTATTGCCATTAATTTAGCTGACTCCACTATTACTGCCAATAAAGCTTGTCTTGAAACTGGTTTTTTGTTTACGTTATGTTTGTGTTATGCGGGGGAACTTTCAAATTGCAAACTTTGTCATGAGCTTAATAAAGCAACTAAACACAATGCTGTTGGCAGTATACTTTAACATATATATATATATATATATATATATATATATATATATATTGCAGTTGTAAGAACATAATAAACATTATTAAATAAAACCTAGAAGCAAATCATTTTCTTTAAAGTAGTCGTTTAAAAATTTACGTGGTATTAAGTACTTATAAAATACACTGGAATTATAATTTAACCTAAGATCTAGGTGAGTAGACAATTCTGATGGATAACATTGCATTCTTTGATGTAGTGATCAACAATTCAACCTCTTCAAACAAATACTCATCCTATACAACGTTGCTTTAGCTGATCAAATTTGCCATGGTATCCATGGTGACATTCAGGTAAATTCCAACCAAATGGTTTCAAAGTTTTACACAAACACAGCAAGACATCTGTCGACCCTTTGACCCCACCTGTAGAAAGTTGTTGCATTGTCTGACGTAACCCTTGAGGGTGGGGCGACTGGTGAAGTACCCCGTCAAGAACGTGTGCCCGCGAATGGCGTATGGGAAGAAGTCGTCAGTCTTGGTGGTGTAGGTCTGGTTGGCCTGGTTGAGGGCGTAGAGATAGCAGGAGGGGGTGGAGTAGAGGGCGTTCACCCTACTGCCCTTCACCTGCTGCAAACAACACACACCAGGTGTCTCTGAGACCACAAAGTACAGGTCAAGACCTTTCATCAATAAACCAACTCTAGTGTTTTACGTGATGGCAATGATCAATCCTTTTTATGTGGTAAAATACATATAAAAAAGTTGGAATCTACACATTTACGTGAAGACAAGTATCTAATTAATGTGTAAATAACACTGAACAAATACAGTAAAAATAAAAAATATAAGAAAAGTAGATAACTGAGACAAAATATAATAAAACATAATAATTTATGATAGTTTAATAATGAAACGAGAATATATTTATGAGTGCATACATATGCACAATGTAGGTTAACGGTTGAGATCGGACATTTTTACCCTGTTGTTGACATACTGGATAAGTTTGTCCATGTTCTTGAAGTTGATGTGAGCTGCTTCGTACCAGAAGTCGTCTCCCATGGTCAGCATGATGTGGTCAGTGCTGTAATGTGTCGCCTAGCAACACGTAAACATGTACACTGACAGAGTCTGTACATGTAAACATGTACACTGACAGAGTACGTACACGTAAACATGTACACTGACAGAGTCTGTACACGTAAACATGTACACTGACAGAGTTTCTACATGTAAACATGTACACTGACAGAGTCTGTACACATAAACATGTACACTGACAGAGTCTGTACAAGTAAACATGTACACTGACAGAGTCTGTACAAGTAAACAGGTACACTGACAGAGTCTGTACACATAAACATGTACACTGACAGAGTATGTACATGTAAACATGTACACTGGCCGAGTCTGTACACGTAAACATGTACACTGACAGTCTGTACACGTAAACATGTACACTAGCAGAGTCTGTACAAGTAAATACGTACACTGGCAGAGTCTGTAGATGTAAACATGTACACTGGATGAGTCTGTACATGTAAACATGTACACTGGCTGAGACTGTACACGTAAACATGTACACTGGCTGAGTCTGTACAAGTAAACATGTATACTGGCAGAGTCTGTACAAGTAAACATGTACACTGGCAGAGTCTGTACAAGTAAACATGTACACTGGCAGAGTCTGTACAAGTAAACATGTACACTGGCAGAGTCTGTACATATAAACATGTACACTGGAAGAGTCTGTACACGTAAACATGTACACTGACAGAGTCTGTACATGTAAACATGTACACTGGCAGAGTCTGTACAAGTAAACATGTACACTGGCAGAGTATGTACAAGTAAACATGTACACTGGCTGAGTCTGTACATGTAAACATGTACACTGGTTGAGTCTGTACACGTAAACATGTACACTGACAGAGTCTGTACACGTAAATATGTACACTGGCCGAGTCTGTACACATAAATATGTACACTGACAGAGTCTGTACACGTAAATATGTACACTGGCCGAGTCTGTACACATAAATATGTACACTGGCCGAGTCTGTACACGTAAACATGTACACTTGGATAGTATGTACACGTAAACATGTACACTTGGATAGTATGTACACGTAAACATGTACACTGACAGAGTCTGTACACGTAAATATGTACACTGGCCGAGTCTGTACACATAAATATGTACACTGACAGAGTCTGTACACGTAAATATGTACACTGGCCGAGTCTGTACACATAAATATGTACACTGGCCGAGTCTGTACACGTAAACATGTACACTTGGATAGTATGTACACGTAAACATGTACACTTGGATAGTATGTACACGTAAACATGTACACTGACAGAGTCTGTACACGTAAATATGTACACTGGCCGAGTCTGTACACATAAATATGTACACTGACAGAGTCTGTACACGTAAATATGTACACTGGCCGAGTCTGTACACATAAATATGTACACTGGCCGAGTCTGTACACGTAAACATGTACACTTGGATAGTATGTACACGTAAACATGTACACTTGGATAGTATGTACACGTAAACATGTACACTGACAGAGTCTGTACACGTAAATATGTACACTGGCCGAGTCTGTACACATAAATATGTACACTGGCCGAGTCTGTACACGTAAACATGTACACTTGGATAGTATGTACACGTAAACATGTACACTGGCAGAGTCTGTACACGTAAACATGTACACTGGCAGAGTCTGGATTTGTCATCCATGCGCACGTGCACATATGTGTGTATACATACATATATGAGTGGCAAAACATGGCTGAACAAGAGATGTCTGAACTTAGCACAGTTCTAAGTGACACAAGTCAGTCATAGCTCTAAAGATCAGTCCCGTGAGTGAACAACTAATGGCTGATTACCAATGTAACACGGCACAGCTTGAGTTGGTTGCTGACATGCAACGGGCAGAGTTTATTAGTTACACAAAACATCTGTAGATCAAGTACAACTTAGTCTACAGTTATGAAACTTATGCACACGCAACAGTTGTTTATATTATTATTATACACCACATATACATAGCAGACCTTTCAGACATAAAAAGCTTGCTCAAAATTGCTGTACACAATCAGTACAATTTAAAAGGAACAGAAAATAAAAACAAAGCATAAAAGCAAAAATGATATCTAGATTACCTGTTCTGTGACATATTTGAGAAAGTCATCAACTTTGGCATCAACATTGTAGTCGTCCAGCCTCCTGTCGTCCTGTAAACAACTCTGTGTAACAACTCTTGCTTTGGTGGGTCATAGGAATAGTTCTCTCAGCTAAGGAAAATACATGGACTAGAGAACACGAACTAATACCAGAATAGTGCAGATTAAATATCTGAACTTATTCATTGTCACAAGTTATTTATTTTCAATGGCTTTACAACATTTACACAGATGACTCAATGATAATATCATGCCTATTTAAATTGTAATATCAGACAGGTTAGTGCATTTAGTGCACAGCAACATCAAATACATTCTATTGAATGATGATAATAATAATAAGAAGAACATTTATAAAGCGCCATAAATCTAGAAATATCCATTTGGAGGCGGTGTCATTGTGTCATTCTATTGACATCATGATGTGAATAGAATGGAAAATTGTAAAAAAAAATATAATTATGTATGGCTTGAAAGTAAATAAAAATGCCAAACTGACACTGAACATTAAAACTGCACGTTCCGTGTACTCACCCTTATCCGATTCTCACGTCCAACATTGAAGTTAAAACCAGGAGGGGAGCTGTAAAGATTATAATTCACACCTGTGAATAAATCACCTTGTGTCCCTGAAAGCACGACATAACATCTCAATTAGTAAATTAAAGTGAGAAAATTGCACTGATTTCATCAGATATACCGAACTCACATCGCGCAAATCAGGGTTGGAATTCATTTGTTTCGTATCTTCTGACACCGGTGCCAAGTAATATTGCACAAGAACATGATAATTGAACCACTTTTAAAGATGTAGTGATGGAGAAAGGACCTGGCACCATGAGTCTTGAGCTGCTGTCATAAAGCAGGGTCGAGACCAATTATAGAGTAAATGGACTTATAAATTAGTAACTATTTTAATTGCAAAACATCACTCTGGCAGTCGACTTGTGCACTGACGTGGCAGGCCATACCGGTAAGGCAAAGTGTGAGTATTACCATCAAAGCTGTAGACGTAGCAGCTCTGCAAGCTGACGATGGAACACAAGGAATGGTTGATGACACAGTCCAGCCATAGGACTCACCTAAATCATCACTTCCTCTCCACATCAGCTCCATTGTCCTAGTCTTCTCCCTCTTCGCCTTGTCCTGGTAGTCCAGACGCCCAAAGAACAGGCCGTCAAATCCAAACTGAAACAGCAGGCAAATCTCTAACACCCGTCATACCATAATATTCATAGTTAGTATATAAATTTTGTTGTAAGGACACATTAGTGCATTTAACCCTACATGTGACCATTGGGCCAAATTCAGCCTATGGGTTCCGACAACATTTTTGCCCGATTTTGTATCACTTCGCTTAAAAGAAATTAGTTCCCAATGATATCAACTAACATGGGAATGCATGGTACCATAGGAATGTTGAATTATTCTTCCTTGTGTGGCATTTTTATCAGTGAATTGTAGTCACACTATCATGCAGAAATAGCTAATAAAAACCAAGCTTTGAAACGTTGTCATAGTAGATGACCACATATGGAAAATACGAACCTGTGCAAAGAGAGACGCTTGTTCCCGTGAGTGACCAAACGGGTCAATCTGCCACGCCACCCTCGGGCGGCCACACTCGCCAAAGTTTTGCTGGAGAAACCTGAAGCCGAGGGTGTGCTGGTCTATGATGGCGTTGTAATGTGTCGCACCCTCGTCATTCATGCACCAACCTCCAAGGATGAACTCCAGTCGACCTGGACATTAACCACAGTCACTCAAGGCATGTCTGCAGCTAAGTAGTTAACTGCTGAATCATGTTAGTGGTAACATGTCATTAAAAAGCCATGCAGTCTATTATTATTTCTTAATTAATATACTGTTCTTAAGAATGTAATATACGTTGAAGATAGACGCTGCATGACAGGTTGTAAATAGCTCTAAATGACCACCACTTGATAGATCAGAGCCCAGTGGTCTAAGGAATGAAACAAAGTAATACAGAGAGAGGTAGTTCGACTTTGGCACCTTGGAAACAGATAAACTTACAATATTTGAAAGTTAATATATATATTAATAGTTAATATATATTATTTAATACAATTCACTTTCTATTTGTTGCACCTACCTTCGTTGACAAGACGTTTGACAACATGGCGGATGCTGTCATATTGCTCTTACCTTCATTGACAAGACGTTTGACAACATGGCGGATGCTGTCATATTGCTCTTACCTTCATTGACAAGACGTTTGACAACATGGCGGACACTGTCATGTTGCTCGTCCCACCAACGAGCGAAGAAGGCAATCTCCACGTAGATGAACCTCCTGGCTGGGTCCTTGTTCAGCTCTGAGATGGCGCTGTCCAGGATGTACTGGACCCCGGCATGGTTCACTGTGAGGGGACAGTCGGAGGTTTAGAAGGAGAACTAATGCAGAATTTACTGGCTATGGTAGAGGGACCTGTAAACCACACTAGACGCCAGTATCTCCACGAGACAGAGACCACACTAGACGCCAGTATCTCCACGAGACAGAGACCACACTAGACGCCAGTATCTCCACGAGACAGAGACCACACTAGACGCCAGTATCTCCACGAGACAGAGACCACACTAGACGCCAGTATCTCCACGAGACAGAGACCACACTAGACGCCAGTATCTCCACGAGACAGAGACCACACTAGACGCCAGTATCTCCACGAGACAGAGACCACACTAGACGCCAGTATCTCCACGAGACAGAGACCACACTAGACGCCAGTATCTCCACGAGACAGAGACCACACTAGACGCCAGTATCTCCACGAGACAGAGATATATTATACTTGCAAACAAAATATCTCTATGTACAAGATCACGTATGAATCACAACTTGTCATTCCATATTATGATATTTCCAAGTTTCTGTCTTGACTTTAACACTTTTGTATGTTTGAAATCCTTTCTACCACTCATGGGTATTTTTAATAATGTTCAATTTTTCAAGGAGCATAATTACTAGTGTACACACACTCAAGGGGCAGCATTTAGCAACACATCTGCCAGCAGAATGGAACCATCTGTCCATCTGTTACATGAGAGACACAAGGCCAGTCTGGTGTCGTGAGTGGGGACGTACCGCCGTAGAAGTACTGGTCAACTGCCCTCAGCCAACCCACGTCATCGTGCGTGTGGGGCACAAGGTGGACGTTCAACATGTCCTTCTTGCCAAGGTCACAATTCTGAAATTCAAAATGACACAAGACAAAATGACACACAGTCACTGCAAGTCTGCAACACATGTACCCGCATAGCTTTACGCAGAGACCCGCCCACCCATCATTTGGACGGGTAAAAACCGTTGTGGATGGGTACAAATGAGTGGATGGGTAAAAAAGCAAATAAAGGTCTTCCAAATCCATAGATTTGTCAGTTATGCCTTAGAAGTGAGGGTAAATTGTGTTACAAGTATGATTGTAGTCCATTTCAGGTCATCAGACACATTTAAAGTTTGTACACTGGTTTAACAGTTAACTTCCATGTGTCCACCAAAACGTGTGACTGGCAGTAATTTGGTCGTCCTTGTGTATCGGTAATCACATACATTACTATCATGGGTCAACTACCTGGTACTCATTATTTCAGAACGTTTTGTTAATTATGTAGTGCTTTTCTAGGTACTGTAGCTACTTATATACAAAATACTTAAATGGTTCATTTACAAGGATTTTTTTTTTATTGAATTTTTTTTAATTTTGGACCATGCACAAACACAGTCATATCATCTCCAGACATATAGGCCACACAAATTAGAAACATTACAGGTGATTTATTTAATTAAACTTATACTGGCAACAAGAGATGTGTTCATCATACTTCGGATCTGATGCATTTTTGAATATGCTAGTACATCTGAAGTTGAGTAACTTGCATCTATGCAAAAATATTAAATCCAACTGTTTTGTCAAATTGGTCAATACTGCTCTCTATATGACTCTGGATATAATTTCAGGATATAGTATGAACACATTTCATGATCAATAGTCACTAATAAATATTATGCATTTAAATTCCTGGGCTGTTTTCTCTACTGATAAATTCTCTGGAACAACTGTCTTAAGTTGCACTTTTCCAACTGTTTGGACTCTGTACATTGCACCTGTAGTAGACTCATCAAGATATCCACCTCATCACACAGTTTTCTGTTGCCTTCAGATTTAATCTGTTACAGTGTTCAAGATGTCTGCCACAACGGCTAAGATAGCTTAACAAAAATTGACATGTGACGGTCCTAGAATGTGATTGGATGATTTTTTTCTCAGGTAAAACACCAAGAGTTTTAAAGCTACCATTCAATGTGTTGACACATGTAATTATTTATAAGGTGTTTCCCTCATCAGACTTGGCAGAGCTGTTTTATTCATAAGTGTTTCCTGCGACTCCTGAACAAGTTGAAGTTTTTTTTAAATGTACTGGTAGTAGATATTTTTGGCTTGGTTTTGGTTTTACTTTGTGACGACAACAAAATCATTGGCAAGGTCTTCATTGGCATGATGTTCACTCACTCGCCAAAGACCTTTAAATTACAGATTTATAAAATATGCACAGGTCACAGCATTTCCTCTGTAGAGATGAATACTTTGAAAGCAGAATGTTCTCATACTCATAGTGGATTCAAACTGTGAGATCGCTGGAACTATTTCATTGAAATTATGAGTCACTTCTCAAAACATTACTTTCTGTTCTTGATTGGTCAATGAAATACATTTTAGGCCATTAGTAGTGTCCACATACCTTGATGACATCCACCCTTTACTATGTCTCCAAAAGAACAAGTGTTCACATTTCAACCAATACATGCCATTGCAACCAAGTTCCCGTGTATAATTTCACACGTCTTTTACACCATCGTCTGCACTGGCTGGTCAGTGGTCACTGGATGCTGACCGAGCAACATTACACAAAGTGAAAGTAGTTGATCACAGTCAGGATACATGCTGTGAAACCTCACAAGCATGTGCCATTCGGGTAGAGTAGAAAGTGAAAGTATGACTATTTTTTATTGCTGAACAACAATTTCCAGGAAACTGTGGTTTAATATATTGCACTATCCACATTCTACAGCCTGCCTGTCAATAACCTGTTTGGGTTCATGGGTAGTGCATGGTTTTAATTTTTATGGATGCTGTATACAACTGTATAAGCTGCTAATATTAAAAAACATGCCCTTCTTGCAAATGTTACAATTCTGAAATTCAAAATGACACATAAGTCACTGCAAACCTGCAACATGCACTGACATTTTTTTATTAACATATTCGTTACAAATGTGTATGTTTACACTTTATAGTTATTTTACAATCATAGATCAACAACTCATTATTCCAGAGAACATTTTGTTAAATAGTGATTTTCAGGGTATTGAAGCAGAGGTTATGTTTGTAGATACATACACCGAGTGATTAAAGTTTGAATACCATCCAATGAAAAGTTCTCCAATGTTCAGGGTGGGCCAGTTTTATACATATTCTGACATAGAAAATCAGGCATTTCTAAGGCGGTGTGGTGGAAGCCAATTTGTTCATCTGACACTGAATGACTGACAGCCAACTGCAGTCATTAAGAAGATAGCACACAACAATGAGCAGTGGTAGCATGTAACAAAGTACAAATACCTTGTTACTATGGATATATATATATGTGTGTGTGTGTACATGTGTGTTGTGTATGTGTAGATTTTTCAACTAATCAGCATGTAAAGACTTAGTTTTAATACTGTCCTTTTATTTATAGCAAAGTACTTTTCTCTAAAGTACTCTTACTCCATTACTTTCATTTACTTGGTGAACTATTTTTGTTACAATATTTCTGTGTCTATTTGGCCGGGGGATCTTATCACCATGTCAAAAGCTATTACCAGTATTCAATCACAGCAATTCATAAGCCAGGTTGCAATTATATTTGCAAACAATTTATTTATTTTTGTAGAGGTCTGTTCTTGAGTAAAGATTCATATAATAGAGGAATGTCGTGTTTTGCAACCCAGAAAACCCTACCGGAATCTTTTTATATAGGCTTTGCCTTGAATTAAAGTGTTCAGGTTAATTTGGTCAAAATTGTGCCAGGGCGCTGATGCAATGACTGCCATTTTTTTCTAGTAATCCAATACATAATCTAATTGCATCTTTGAACACAATACTATTTAAACACACTATTTATGCGTGAATGTATATTTAATTATGTAATCTTTCCAATGAGGTTAATATTTTAAATTTGTGTGCTAATTTGAGCATCTTATCAATAAATATTGGCATAGTGAGATTTCCTATGCTAATCAATACGCTACTTATGGTGACTGGTTCGTTTCTACTTTATTTATGGAGAAACATCACCAAGAGGCATCTCAAGGTTGACAAACAGATCTGCTATAGAAATATGTACTATATACATGTCAATCTGCTAATAAAGCATATGTAAAGGTTATTATTGAAGTCTGTCGCAAAATGGTATTTGTATTGAGCCAGTTAACTTGTTTAAATACTTATATAAAATATGTTACTGAAAAGTGAATAAGAAAATAGTAGATTATGTTAAGAGTATACACTGGATTCCATTGTGGGTGCAGAACAATTTACTGGGCCTTAAAGATAGTTTAATAGAAAACATTGCTAAAAGTCCGCCAAATAATTCTGATAATAGACCAAATAATATAGCTTATATTAGATATAAAATGCTATTCCAAGGTCATACAGCCATCCAATGTCACGTATACTATATCGAGGTCATGCAGAATGTTTTCTTTTTTTTAATATATCTGACAAATTATAAGGTTATAGCAGTTTGCAAGTGCATTTCAGCTGAGTGACCCAGACCTGGTATGGACGTATGCTACCCAGCATGCTGTTCAGTAGTCACAATTATATTTTATATCATTTTCTGAAAGTTAAAATTGCCATACGTTTTGAATGCATATATATATATATATATATATATATATATATATATATATATATATATATGTATATATATATGTAGGCCTGTTTAAATTATGTAAACATGTTGTTACCTATTATACATACAATCAATTTGCACAACCATAAACATCGTATTAATTTTTGATTTTTTTGCAGGTCCCTAACAGTAACAATGCCATTATAAAAAATATAACCTGGCTGTCCTGTCCAGCCTCACCAGGTCGTCTTAAAGTTAAACCTGCCCAATTTTTACACAACAAAAACTTTCTTCCCGAACCTGATAGCCGCATTTAGGAGGGTCGTTCTTCTCCGACTGTGAGTGCGACACTTCTTGGTGTTGTGCCCGCTCATCTCCACTGTCACTGAGGATGGCACTTTCGAAATGACTGTTAGTTTTAATCTTCGTCTTCGACATCTTCACTTCCTTGTTCCCGAATGTTTCAAGGAAGTTTTGCTCAAATTTGAAGATATTGTTTGAAGCAAATGTCAACCCCGCCAGTGAAACTAGCAATGTCCCTACTATTACCACCTTCAACTGCATGTTGCAGTAAACGATGAAAACGTGCAAGTTGCTATATAATCAAAAACTGCAAAAGTCAAATAGGACGCTTCCTCTTCTCTTTCGTTCTATTCTAGTAAACCGACTGTCGGTCGGCTGCGGAACTACGCCAGAGTGGCTGAAAAGTGCTGCCACCTCACGCAGCCTGGATAATCAAGGCTAATTCAGAGGCGCACACTAAAAGGCGGGCCACGAACTAGCGGACCACTTTCACAAAAATGTCACCGATCGATACGCTCCATGTTTACGTGCTTTGTTATAGTTGTTGTTTTTACGATGTTCTTGTGATGTTGAGATGTCTTTCAATAATAATATCTGTGTAATAAGCACATTTAACAAGAGTATTACAAGTTAGCTTATACAATGTTTGAAAGGCGAAACAACAATTCTTGGGTTTGCTTGTTTTCATTTTCACCAACATTTAAATACATAAGTGGACAGTCTGTTCTTAGTTTTACTATTTAATTACAACAATGACATCTCATATATATATATAATATATATCACACAAAATAAATAATATATATATATATATATAATTTTTATTCTGAAGATGAACAATTCGAAGACACAAAGGTGATGATGGAAACCGACAACACTCAGCTCAAGAACGTTGAAAGCTACATCTACCTGGGACAGAGATACAGACAAGGAGATTCAAAGAAGAATCATGGCCGGATGAACAGCATTCGCCATGCACCGCGACATCTTCAAGGGTAACATTGGTAACATGGAACATGCTTGAAGAGACAAATATACAGTTCATGCGTACTTCCAGCAATGACATACGGCGCGGAAACATGGACACTCACCACCCATGCAAAGAACAAGCTAGCAGCCGCACAAATAAAGATGGAAACATCACACACCGGGACAGAAAAACAAACATTTGGATAAGAGAAAAGACCAAGATCACAGACGTGATTAAACAAGTCAGAAAACGGAAATGGACCTGCGCATGGCACGTCAGCAGGATACGAGGTAACCGATGGACACTGCGTATCACCACCTGGAAAAGACCTAGAAGAATGCCTTGCAAGACGTTGGATAGACGAACTAGACGACTGTTGGAAGGGTATCAGTGGCGGTATCCAGACATTTTGGTAAATGTCACTTTGGTAATGGACGTTTTGGTAACAGACATTTTGGTAACAGGACATTTCGATAACAGGACATTTCGGTAACTGGACATTTAGGTAATAGGACATATTGGTATCATGCATTGTGGTAGCATGCGATTTTGGTAAAACCAATAAATATTCTTTATAGGCATATTTCTTTAAAAAAACCTTCAGGTGAATAAAAAATGGTTGTGTGTTCAGTAACAGTGTAATTCAAATTCACATATGTATCCAGTTATTAATATAACTCTTCTAGTGATGCACGTCATGTGTTGCCATATTACGGTGGTATATTACTAGTGTCCTAGAAGGTAGTAATGTTCAGCGGAGTGTTTCTACAAACGAACCAGATGGCCAACAGCTGCGAGGAATTGCGGCACCCGCACTACTCCATTAACATAGTCACGACAAAGGTTCTTCAGTCGTGTTTGTAGTTTGACGTATTCCTGCCTCACGCGTTTCCGGGGTGGTTGGCCGGTTGCATCCGGGAAAATGACGGCGCTCCCACACTTCTGTTCCCGCTGTAGGCACTTCATGGATTTCCATATCGAGGGTGACCAATCAAGTGATGATACTTGTTGTTCCAAGCCTCAGACACGTTATTTGTGCGTGGGTCGTCATTTAGAGCTGTATTGTGCACATTCCACGTCTGCACAGGATACAGGGGAGCGATTCGCACCATCCTGGTACCTCTCACCCGTGGCCGACCTTGTCTGTAGTGGCCGTGGACGTACGTTTTGTCGAAGTAGTCGACCAGTGGTACTGCCAAGGCTGGTGCAATCGTACGTAGGTGTGTCATGCCAGCAGAGACGTCTGTTGGTGGCAGAAACGCAAGGCCATCAAGCATGTGACAGAAGTGGCGAAAGTTGTTGTCTCTACGATATGTCGTAGCAATTCCCATCTCTTGAATTTTCCGCCTTGTGCTCTGTGTCAGGTGGAAGAAACAGAACTGCACCTATACATGTTGCCCGAACACAGCTGTCAGAGCACGAGGGACGGCCAGCTCGAAATCAACCGTGACAACATCAGGGTCAGGTCGCACACCATACGTTGCAGAGCGATTCAGTATAGCAGTGAACAGTTCGTGATATGTTGCTTCTGTTTTGTTTTGTAGAAATGCGTACACAAATGGGATCGTCACCTCTCCCAGAGACACATGAATCACGTAGAGGTGTAGGAATTTTGGTGGAGCCATTGCAAAGTTTCCATCCATGTATCACTTATCTGCAGCAGCCAAGCGGCGGAGATTATTCTCTGTTGGGTAGGCAATGTTTCTGTGTGTCGCTTGTGGACCGTTGTCGAAGAAGAGGAACTCCTCTTGTTGTTGTCCTGGGGTGTGGGTCCAAGGAGGAACGATGTGTAGATTCACCAAACTGACTGGTTCGGTTGGGTACTCTTGTGTGTGGTTTCTGGCAATCATGCGCTTACACGTCAATTGTCGACACTCGGTAGAATCGCCTTAGCTGCATCGGTGTTGTCAGCGTAAGTACGAGCTGACGGGTCGTTACTTGCAGCAATAATGTATATTATTATGCATTTCCGTACGGCATCTGCCAACCTCTAGCTTCACAGGTTCATGACAGTGGTTGTGGTCGGTTTTCATCACTGGATTTGCTGGTACCCAGTCGATGTACGCACTAGCAGTGTTTGCTTGCATGACATGTGTCTGGATTTAAATGTGTCCTGTTAGCCACTGGTTGGTTGTAGTGGTTGAACACTCTAGCCACCACTACTGCTATTTGGAAGACATATTCCCTTCAGAGGCAAGCACTACCTTACACCATGCCTGACTGCAGCTAGGAAGCCAAGTTCCCTGTCTGGAGTCTGGATCATCCTAATTTACAGATGGTTTAACTGACTGACATCTCCACAGGTTACCTCCTGATATGGCAGACTGGACTCTGATTATTTTCAGTAGTTTTACCAAAATGTCTTGTTACCAAAATATGTTACCAAAATATCCTGTTACCAAAATGTCCGTTGCCAAAGTGTACTTTACCAAAATGTCATGGATCCGATCTGTAGAAGGGTAGCCAACTAGCCCCCCGCCCTCCTGGCTGCCCAGTTGTCTGTCCCTCTGGCTCCCCCATTGGTGGCGACATGCGACGAATTTAGTGCACTTCCTATGTAAAGTTACAAATATCTTCTCACAATAAAAACAAACGACTTGTCAAAAACAGTGATAACATTAAGAGTGAACACAGCTGCACAACAACACAGCAACAACAACACAGTTATAAATACATGAAGGGCTTCCACATACTGTCATATTCCGAAGACGTTATGCCAAACCCGGTGATTCCAACATAACCACTGCCATTAATGGTGTATAACTAAACTTAATGTTTCTGTACCTGTTCTATAATTTGGACAACCTGAAGTTTAGTCGTGTGGAATTTGGACTAAAACTAAATATCCAGTGAAGAAGAACAATAACTCAGAAAGGGTGGGGCAAGCATTCCCAGGGTACTGTTCTAACAGAAATGTGTAATAGTGACATGTGCAGTGATCCAAGATATAACCACATGAGGTGACACATCACATGGTATTTTGACATTGAAGTCTCTACATCCTGGTGGTTCCACCCACAGGTAGAGGAGGCGAGGTACACATGTACCCACCACCCTGTCACACCCCATCAAGATAATTACCAACAGCTACCCGGTGTAAATGCCCACTGTCAGCCAAACACCTATGCACGGCAGCAATGCATAAACTGAGCTAACATACATGTTTACATGCTACCTGAAACTTGAAAGCCCAAAGTCTCTCATTTTGTCCGTAACACTAATAATAATAATAGTAACTTCTTTTGCGCCAATATCCTCGAAAATCAAGCTCAGTGGCGCGACAAAAACCAGGGGATTAATCAATCTCATAATCGAAAGCAATGCGTGAGTCGTCAACGGATGGATGAAAAAGCTAGGAGGCTAAGGAGGATAGGCAGCATTAAAGAGATAGGTTTTTAGATGTCGGCGGAATGAAACTATATTACCTTGTGATTTAACACTGGCAGGAAGCGAATTCCACACCGTTGGTGCGGCAACCGAGAAAGCTCGGGTCCCGGCATCCCGAGGGATGTGAAGAGGGTTACTACTGGTTGAGCGTAGCTGTCTGGAATTTCTTGTTGGAGTTAGCATTGAATTTAGATATGCTGGTTGTGTAGATGAGAGTGCTTGATAGGTTATTGTACACATTTTGAAAGTGATGCGATAGTGCACAGGTAGCCAATGCAGTGATTTTAGAAGCGGCACTGAGCGAGAAAAACGAGGAGAAAGCGTGACTACCCTTGCTAAACAATTTTGGACACGCTGAAGTTTTGCTATGTCCTTGTTTGCGGTATTGTAAAGGAGGGAATTGCAGTAGTCGAGTCTGCTGCCTACTAGAGCTGTGGCGATGGTTTTAGCAACGGAAAATGATAAAAACCGGCGGATACGGCGAAGATCACGGATATGGTAAAAACAGCAACGGCATGTTTTCGAGATATGTTGTTTGAAATTGAAGTTTTCATCAAACGTTACTCCGAGATTTAAAACTGAGGCGGCTGGTGTGATACTCTGACTCAGAATATGTGTCGGGGAAAAAGCCATTGAGTTTTTCCCGCTGCGTTGAGGTACCAATGATGAGAAATTCAGTCTTATCTGCATTTAGTTTTAATTTACTATTTGTCATCCAAAGGGAGACATCTTGGAGACAATCCCTGAGCTGGTTTAGGGAGCGACAAGTATCTGGTGTGGTCAGAGAAACATAGATTTGTGTGTCATCTGCATAAAGGTGATGATCCACGTTGTGACTCTGGATAACTGAGCTTAATGGTGTTGTGTACAGAGTGAAAAGCAACGGACCCAAAACAGAACCACAAGAGGTGGGCAGCATGTCTGAGAAGCAGTTACCTATTTTAATAGCTTGCCGTCTGTCAGTAAGGTATGAAGTAAACCAGCTCAAGGCTGTGCCAGATATCCCGTACCACGTTGATAAGCGTGTAATGAGAATGTCGTGGTCAATGGTGTCGAAAGCGGCGGATAGGTCAAGCAGGGTTAATGCAGTAACTTGGACATCGATCAGTTCATGTAGGTACACAGCTATTAGAATGTTGTGATGAAGATCTTAGAAGAGATCTCACACGCGCAGCTGGCGGCACCCTAACAGGCAAGGAGGAAGCAGAAGTCCTAACAGCAATTAAAACCCTGGCTGTCCGCCAGGAGAACACCATGATACCCCGTGCCACCTTACACAACATGCGGCAGGATCGAAATGAAACCACCCGATCCGTAGGTGCCAGAATTAAGGGCCAAGCAGGCATCTGCAAGTACACAATCAAATGCCAACGCGAGGCATGGAATGCCGATATCGACTATACATATGCCGTACTCCGAGATGTACTGGCTCGTGGTATTGCCGACTAGAAAATTCAGCTAGGATCAGAATCAAGATATGTCACTCGAAGACATGTTAAAATGTGTGGAAGCCAAAGAGTCAGGAAAGCGATCGGCATCCAGGCTATTTGACCCACCAAGTGTCAGCGCGGCAAGCAGCAGTTATCTTCGCTCGAAGCAACACGAGATCCAAGGGAAACAGCCAGACATCGGCGACAGGACCCCCGTCATCTGTTCGTATTGCGGGGGCAAAGACCATGGCCGTAGGGCACCAATCCACGCCAGGAGGAAAGAATGTCCAGCATACGACCACATATGCTCACACCGTAGTAAGAAGCACCACTTTGAAGACGTCTGTCTCAGTAAAGATAACCCAAAACTACCTCGCAATAGTACTGTCGTCAGTGCTTGTGGTCAAGACGCAACGCCGCTGGATGATTTGTGCACCGTTAGGGCCCTTCACCACTGGAACAGGGCACGCCCCATAACTCTTGACCACCATCTGTACAACAACATGAGTGACAGACGGACAAGGCGAGCCTCGAGACCACAATCGTACATTTGTCTGACCCTCTCAGCCAATGGTGAGGACTTCACGGACTTGGGCTTCAAACTACGGGCAAGCACAATATCACTGACTTCTTCGGTAATGGCTGACACAGGCTGCCAAAGCTGCCTTGTCGGTAGTGAAATAATTGTACGCCTCGGCCTGACACGAGCTGACCTCATCCCCGTCACCATGAAGATGAATGCTGCTGATGAGAAGGGTATCAACATCCTCGGCGCAGCCATCTTGAGATTCTCGGGAATTGGTAAACCGGGCCACAACCTGGAAATTAGACATATTACGTAGATCACAGACTGTTCTTCAGAATTGCGCAATCCAACCACAAAAAAGACCCTGGAGCCCACAGCAACGGCACCACTGCCCCGTGCGGCTGCCCACAAGAGCACCACCACCACCCCTGCCAGTGAAACTGCCATTCCCTGCGACCGAGGCAAACAGAGGGAAACTGCAAACATATCTGGTTGATTATTACAAGAGTAGCATATTTAACACGTGTGAACACTAGACCCTACCCATGATGTCAGGCCCCCCCAATGAGACCGATGATCGACCCGAATGCTGATCCGGTGGCCTTCCATACACCCATCCCTATACCGCTCCACTGGCAAGACGAAGTGAAGGCCGGTCTTGATCAAGATGTGAGTCTGGGCGTACTTGAGCCAGTCCCTGTAGGAACACCAGTGACATGGTGCCACATGATGGTCATCTGCGCAAAGAAAACAGGAAACACGAGACCCACAGTGGACTTTCAACCGCTCAATGTCGATGCCACCCGCGAGACACATCACACCCAGTCACCCTTCCATCAAGCCCGCTCTGTTCCACACGGAAAGTTAAAGTTACTATTTGATGTCTGGAAAGGATACCACAGCGTGCCATTACATGCAGACGACAGGCATTTCACTACCTTCATCACCCCGTGGGGTCGCTACAGGTACTGCTCTGCACCACAAGGCTACATCGCCTCCGGAGACGGATATTCGCGACGCTATGATGAGGTTGTTGCTGACGTCCCTCAGAAAACCAAATGTACCGATGATACCCTACTATGGGCGGACTCCGTGGAGGAGAGCTTCTTCCAGGCTGCTAACTGGTTGGACATCTGCGGCAGGAACGACAAAACACTGAACCCTGACAAATGTGTATTCGGCCAAGAGGAAGTAGAATTTGCAGGTTACACCAGTCACCACGGACAATGTACGCCCTTGCAGTAAGTATCTACAGGCCATACGGGAATTCCCGAAACCCCGCAACATCACGGACCATCGATCATGGTTCGGTATCGTGAACCAGGTGTCTTATGCTTTTAGCATGGCAAGACGGAGGCTGCCATTCCGGCAACATCTGAAACCTGGAAACGCATTTACTTGTAACAACGAATTGGATAACTTCTTCGCCGAATCCAAGGAGGTCATCGCATATGAGATTGAGGAGGGAGTATGGATCTTCGACAAGGCCAAGCCCACCTGCCTTGCCACCGATTGGTCAAAGGACGGGATCGGCTTATGGATGTTCCAGAAACATTGCATCTGCCCAGGCGCTGACGCTTTTGACAAAGGCCAGATTCTTCGTTCTCGGATATAGTGACCTTAACGTGGCGGTTGACCACAAACCGCTGTTGAAGATACTGGGTGACCGCTCCCTTGACGTCATCACGAACAAACGTCTATGGAACCTCAAGGAGAAACCTTCACCTTCTCTTATCCCTTATAGAGAATGGCATGCCACAATTTCGCCATGAGCTACCTCATGCCGTGCGCACCTTTCACCGGTTTCGTGAGCATCTTCTGAAGACACATCGGACGGAGAAATCATCTACAAGGACAGAGTTGTCATTTCGCCGAGCCTACAGCAAGACATACTCTCGGCACTCTACTCCGCTCATCAGGGGACAATATCCATGATGGCATGTGCCGAGTCGTCCATCTTCTGGCCCGGAATAACATCAGCGATCAATGCTACCCGAGCCAACTGTGAGCACTGTAACCGCATGGCACCTTCTCAGCCAAGCGCCCCACCGACACCCCCAATCCTGCCGGTATACCCCTTTCAGTGCGTTTACTCTGATTTCTTCAGCTACAAAAGATGACCTACCTCATTATTGTCGACCGATACTCTAACTGGCCAATTGTGGAGAGAACCACGGGTGGAGTGGATGGCCTAATTCATAGCCTGAGACGCTCGTTCGCGACTTACGGCATCCCCGATGAAATCTCAACTGACGGCGGATCGGAATACATTGCAACGGCCACCCGCCTCTTCCTGTATGCATGGTGTGTAGACCACCGACTCTCATCAGTTGCCTTCCCCCACAGCAACTGTAGGGCAGAGATCGGTGTGAAGACCATCAAGCGTCTCATCACAGACAACACGGGCAGCAAGGGCGACCTGGACACGGATGCCTTTCAGCGAGCAATCCTCCAATACCGCAACACCCCCGACCCGGACACCAAATTATCTCCGGCTGCATGCGTATTTGTACGACCTGTGAAAGACTTCATCCCCACATTGCGTCGTCGATACAGACCGCACAATACCTGTCGAGAGACCCTCTCCGCTAGAGAAGAAGCCCTGAGGAACAAACACATGCGTGCTGCCGAATACTGGTCTGAGCACACGAAACGTCTACCAGCCTTGGTCGTTGGCGACTACGTGAAAATCCAGAACCAGACCGGTCCGCAACCCAACAAAAGGGTCAAGACGGGCCGTGTCATCGAGGTTCGGCAGTTTGACCAATACGTGGTCAGAGTTGATGGCTCAGGACGGATGACTCTCCGGAACAGGAAATTCCTCTGGAAGTATATCACGGTGATCTCCCGAGCACCACGCCGTACAATTGACGAAGACCTTCACAGGCTCATCCTCCGCTACGAGACTCGACCCACGCATACCAAGACATGGCCGCTGATCGGCCCGCCCCAACCATGGCCAGCTACCCCGAAGGGCAATATAACCCAGGCCGCCAGTACTATGCAGACAACACCACTCATGCCACCGTCGCCCACGACGGACAACGGGTCAACGCCGGGTGTCACAGCCGCCCCGGCTACACCAAACACCCAGCGGAACTCTTCCACACCTATGCCGATGCTGGTGCCACGACATCCAAAGAATTTTGCGCCTGCTCTGGCTCATTCACCGATGCCCACGTTCAACACACCGCCACCGGCTAATACGTCACGTTATGGACGCACCCTCAACCCCTCCCCCCAATGGACGCACCCTCAAACGACCCAAGTGGCACGTCGACTACCAAACGGATTAATTAGTTAGTGTGAGTGTGTTCGGGTTATGGTCAGAATACTACCATAATTCTAGACTAACAAATAAAGTAGTGAACACAACTCATGGGACTAAGCCTAAGGGTAGTAAGGCTAAGGCAGTCTACCCTGAATCCGAAGCTTGTTCATCAATATTATTATTTTAATACGTAAGATAACATGAACACCCGCTTATATAATATTATATGTTGTGTCTTACATTGTTATTATACTTTCGGACTTTAATCAGCATTCTTCGCCCTCTTATTGCGATGCACTTCAGGCTTGGAGGAGATAGAACATTACGAAATAACGATAGCTCCCTTCGAGACGCAGGACTCCGGCGAGTACTGGAACGATACGTCAATATGCAAATGGCAACCGCATATTGAGCATATCTTTATATTGTCATGCTTATCAATATCATCAAAGTATATAAGTGTTTAACAAATGGAAGTCGTTCTTATTTACCTGTATCAAGACGTCGGAAATATGTACATCAATATTCAAGCAAAGCGTTGAATAAGTTACATTTTACGGAAATTTGACGTGTGGTGGTTATTGAGATGTCTCTCTCTAAAGACTAATCTAATGCCTTGCTTGCGCCCATGTAATGTGCGACTTATTGCAAGAGGGGTAGTGTGATAATTTGTTTGATGCAAGAGATACGTTTTACTGTATATTACGAATATGCTTCCGCCATGTAACGTGTATATTCCTGAATACACGTCCCACATTTCAGCGCTCTACATACACTTTTATTGAAATTACCATCGAAAGACGCTGCCTGGCCTTTCAATATTGCGAACATTTATGAGAAACAGGCCTATGAGTTTGAGCCCTCCTGGAGACGTATATATATGACACACAGTTCATAATTGCATTATACAATTGAGCAAAGTTTGCGAGCAATATAAATTATTATACAGAAATTCGTGAAATTTAGCACTTTGCGTGTCCGAAAAAATGCTGCTTAAAAATAAGATCTGTTTTATGTGGAAATGTACAATTTATAAAAATATTGTAAACAAAATGTATATCTTCAATATTCTCTATATGATACTGTCAGATGGGTAAGAGACTGTGGTGGACTATTTGCTGTGCACAGTGCCATTTGTTTCAGGCGAACCTCTTATATGTTATCAGTTTCTGAATAAACGTGTTTCGATCAACCCACACACGGTGCTGTTTGTCGCATATTATAATTATTACCGAGATGGTGTCAATTTTTCTAGACAGTTAATCTAGCTATAAGTCATTTTTGATATATTACTAACTTTTCTGCACATTTGGTTGTCTGAATTTATGTGAGCACATATGTAGTGTGGAGTGAATATAAATGATGTTTTTGTGCAGCATGGCATCAGAGCTGTCAAATTATGACAGCTGTCATTCGGTGTATTTCTGCATATTAATACAGTTGTAAGTTTGCTTGGTGATGTAATCAGGGGCAATCCGTGGGGGGTTCAAGCAGAAATGGAGGGGTATAAGGTTTGGAAGTTGTTTGTGGGAGCCTGAGGTATGAGAATTTCACGAATATTTCACAGAACATCTGTCTAGGGAGGGTACATATGCTGTGAAATTGTCAATAACAGACCTCATCAAGATTTGTAGGAAATGAAGAAACGTTATAATGGTCGCCTATACTAACTATGGCTATTGGAAAATACAAATGTGGTCTGACTTCTGTATCCACTAATGCGGTGGGGAAAAGTAATGTTTTCTGCGGATTTAATATTATCATGGTGTATCCATCACCTTACTAGTTGTTGAACAAAAACGCAGTCAACCGATAGAAGGTTCCTTTAACATGTGCTTTTGGTGATTTGGATTAATGGTTTCAGTACTTTTCCAAATCAAACGCGTGCGCATGCCATTGCCATTCACATTAGCCTAGCCCTAGGCTAGCATTTGCCCATTGGCATTGATAACACAGGCGCTTTTGTGTAATGTCGATACACCTTATCTGTGGTAGATTGTATCTTACGTTCCGCATTTCTGCCGGGTAGATCTAAATCAAGCGTTTGCTTGATCGTACCGCAGGTCAAAGTTGGGGTGCCCTGAAGCTACTGACAAAGGTGTTTATGCCAAGTGGCAAGTCACCTACCATCATACTTATAATACTTGTGGCCAATGTGGGTCACGTGTGAATGTCGCAACATTTACCTACAGTGTCTTGGTGGTTTGGATGACCGAGACACGTCGGAAGCCCACATTTCTCTCAGACTCGCAGTGACCAGTGTGTCGTCTCACACTCGCAGTGACCAGTGTGTCGTCTCACACTCGCAGTGACCAGTGTGTCGTCTCACATTCGCAGTGACCAGTGTGTCGTCTCACACTCGCAGTGACCAGTGTGTCGTCTCAGACTCGCAGTGACCAGTGTGTCGTCTCACACTCGCAGTGACCAGTGTGTCGTCTCACACTCGCAGTGACCAGTGTGTCGTCTCACACTCGCAGTGACCAGTGTGTCGTCTCACACTCGCAGTGACCAGTGTGTCGTCTCACACTCGCAGTGACCAGTGTGTCGTCTCACACTCGCAGTGACCAGTGTGTCATCTCAGACTCGCAGTGACCAGTGTGTCGTCCCAGACTCGTAGTGACCAGTGTGTCGTCTCAGACTCGTAGTGACCGGTGTGTCGTCTCACACTCGCAGTGACCAGTGTGTCGTCTCAGACTCACAGTGACCAGTGTGTCGTCTCAGACTCGCAGTGACCAGTGTGTCGTCTCAGACTCGTAGTGACCAGTGTGTCGTCTTACACTCGCAGTGACCAGTGTGTCGTCTCAGACTCGCAGTGACCATTGTGTCGCCTTGAACAAGTGGTGGGTAGTATATCAAGGAACATGACACCATTTATCCAACGTGTGTATGTCCTCGCCGTCTTGTTGGTCGCAGAGTCGCAGTTGGCGGTAAGTTACTCAGTCATAGTGTTCTACTCAGTGTTATCTCCATTCTACGTTCAGGCAGGGGCGTCGACCCAGTTTGAAAGGTGAGGGGGGACGGGGGACCAATTTATACATACATGTATATATATATGTGTGTGTGTGTGTGTGTGTGTGTGTGTGTGTGTGTGCGTGCGTGCGTGCGTGCGTGTGTGCGTGTGTGCGTGTGCGTGTGTGTGTGTGTGCGTGCGTGTGTGCGTGTGCGTGTGTGCGTGCGTACGTGCGCCTGTGTGTGTCCTAATTCTAAAATAAACAAAGGCCTTTATGCTATGCTATTTAAAATAGTTATGTTGGCTACATGTATTTGATTAGGGGCCATGCCCCGCCCCAATCACACACATAATGATAATTTTGACGGTAAACTTTGGACCAATAACTGCTTGTCAGTGGCGTAGCTACGCCCCCCCAATCCCAGAAAAAAATTAGGAAAGTGGGGAACGGAGGACCAATAACTGGCTGCCTAATTCACAGAGTCACAAAGTACAGTGGGTTTCAGGATGCCTGTGTACGATTTTCCTTCCCAATCCTACCCTTTCACAAACACAATTTTTATCATTGAAATAGGTTTAAGTTAGGAATATTTTCTACATTTCTATCGCTGGCAGCGTAAGGGTTGACAGAGCACTGAAAATGTCATTATTCTCAATGTGCATGATGGCTAATGGCTATTAAGGAGTCCAAATAATAGTTACCCAGTTACTAGACTATGGTCACACTGCATTTTGTTGTTATTAGCCTTGAGCTGGTTTACTTCATACCTTACTGACAGACGGCAAGCCATTAAAATAGGTAACTGCTTCTCAGACATGCTGCCCACCTCTTGTGGTGTCCCCCAGGGTTCTGTTTTGGGTCCGTTGCTTTTCACTCTGTACACAACACCATTAAGCTCAGTTATCCAGAGTCACAACCTGGATCACCACCTTTATGCAGATGACACACAAATCTATGTTTCTCTGACCACACCAGATACTTGTCGCTCCCTAAACCAGCTCAGGGATTGTCTCCAAGATGTCTCCCTTTGGGTGAAAAATAGTAAATTAAAACTTAATGCAGATAAGACCGAATTTCTCATCATTGGTACCTCAACGCAGCGGGCAAAACTCAATGGCTTTTTCCCGACACATATTCTGAGTCAGAGCATCACACCAGCCGCCTCAGTTTTAAATCTCGGAGTAACGTTTGATGAAAACTTCAATTTCAAACAACATATCTCGAAAACATGCCGTTACTGTTTTTACCATATCCGTGATCTTCGTCGTATCCGCCGGTTTTTATCACTTTCCGTTGCTAAAACTATCGCCACAGCTCTAGTAAGCAGCAGACTCGACTACTGCAATTCCCTCCTTTACAATACCGCAAACAAGGACATAGCAAAACTTCAGCGTGTCCAAAATTGTTTAGCAAGGGTAGTCACGCGTGCTCCTCGTTTTTCTCGCTCAGTGCCGCTTCTAAAATCACTGCATTGGCTACCTGTGCACTATCGCATCATTTTCAAAATTTGTACAGTAGCCTATCAAGCACTCTCATCTACACAACCAGCATATCTAAATTCAATGCTAACTCCAACAAGAAATTCCAGACAGCTACGCTCAACCAGTAGTAACCCTCTTTACATCCCTCGGGTGAAAACGAAAGCCGGGACCCGAGCTTTCTCGGTTGCCGCACCAACGGTGTGGAATTCGCTTCCGGCCAGTGTTAAATCACAAGGTAATATAGTTTCATTTCGCCGACATCTAAAAACCTATCTCTTTAATGCTGCCTATCCTCCTTAGCCTCCTAGCTTTTCCATCCATCCGTTGACGACTCACGCATTGCTTTCGATTATGATATTGATTAATCCCCTGGTTTTGTCGCGCCACTGAGCTTGATTTTCGAGGATATTGGCGCAAAAGAAGTTACTATTATTATTATTATTTTCTTGGCATCACCGTCGTCAGGGTGAGTTGACATTATTTCGTTTTCCATTGTCTTTTTTTCTTCCTCTCACTTTTCTCTACCTACGTTCTCTTTCAGCAGTCTGCAATTCATTCTATCTAAATATTTTGTCCATTCTTCTTCTACTCTTTCTAGGTCACTTTTAACGCAATTCCCATCACGATTTTGGTCTTCCTCGCCTCCATTTTCCCTCCACTTTCTGGGCACCTGCTCCCTTTGCCAGTTTTTCATCTCCCATTTCTTTCCACATGACCAGCCCATGTGCTCCTCATCAATTTCTTCTTAGAACTTTCCTTCACTCCATCCCATACTCTCATGTCATCCATTTTCTCTTATCAGCTCTCCTAGCTCCAGCGATTATTCTTACCAGGTTTTTTGCCCCGCAATCCTGGACCTTCTGTTGTTTCTCTGCTAGTGCCATCGTCACTAGAGCATGCATTCATGTATACCGGGGTAACACACGAACTGAGCACATTTCATTTACGTTTCCGTGATGTGCGTCTATCCCCCATCACCTCTTTGACTTTACTCCAAGCGCTTGTCCCCCTGTAATCCTCATTGTAACCAAAACAATTAACCTTGTGGATTTTGCACTGGGAAAATTCCACTTCCTATGGTGAATTTATAAATTGTAAGACGCAACGTTACATGTTGTGAAATTACTAGTTGAACACCAACGTCACATCATCTATGTTAAGGTAGTGATGCTTATTTATAGTCGGGGCGCACGGGAGTCAAAGTGGACACCTCGTGCTATTTTTGGTTGCCCTGTCGTTTTATAAACTTCAAACCTTCCTTAACAATATTCCGGAGGGCAACCCTCTGAAATCAGTGTACCTCACTCCGAAAACTGCATTTACATTCAGGCTTATGTGGTCTCTTAATGGCCGCGCTGCATATATTTCTCTTTCCACATTTTCACAGTAAATGTGTGACAACAAACTTAAGCGTAGTATCAAATAATCAGGAATGACGAGAACTAATATGTATGGCAATATCGTATTGATATGTTTATTTATTATGAAGCCAGGTACAAAACATTGGACAATATATCGAAAAATCAGTTCGGTTTCGCAGTTGACATCACACAACAGGAGTTATAATTACCTTAATATGTAATCAAGATATTTCTGTAATATATCACAATGATTTACATTCATTTACCTGCTGGGTTATGCAAAGGAGTGGTAAAATAGTGCTATATTATACGCAATCACGAGCCGAACATATACCCCACCCCTAAGTGTTGCGCAATCGTGACGTGACCCAAATCGGAGTGGATTTCATTGATTGTATCAATTTCGCGTTTCTTAGTGTAATAATACACTAGTAAAGACAGTCCTGATGCATATCCTACGGCTGGTTATTAATGCAATGTTTGTTAAGACAATATAAAATTATGATAACACGCATTATTCGAAATATAAAACACATCAAGGTGTTACTCAATTACATCTTATACATTGTTCTGAGTAATCTTTGTCACTCTTGTCATAGCCATTTTTTTCAACAAGAATCGGGTATTACTCGCCCATATTTGATATCTTTCCCATCGTAGGGCCAAGCAACACAACACGGCACTTGAAAATTAAACTTCAATTCAGGCCTGAAGGTGTCTGAATGACTGTTAAGTCACAATGGCTAATTATGAAATATTCATGGTTTATTTAATGAAATTAGCTAGTCTCTGTACCAAAATATATCTGGAATGGTGAGAGGAATACAGACCAAACAGACCATTAAAATGTATATAATTTAAGGCAACGAGAAACAAACAATTGAAGAATAAGTAGAAAAACATTTCCGTTTTGTTGTCGATTTCATATAAATGTACCACAGTCACCTTACTACATGTTCAAGCTATATAATGAGTGAACATATCAAAGGTGTCCCCATTCATTTCTCGGTTGATTTATACCATGCAATTGTAAAATACATTTGAACATCACTTGTTCTAGAATCAACATACAGTGTATACTTCTCCACCTCATTTTGGTTTGACGTTAGATTTTAACATCATCTCTGGAATAACTTGAATATATAAATACGTTGCGTCTAATAAGTAAATTAAATATAACGTATTCTTGTTTTCGAATACATGAGGTATGTCATCATGTTTGAATGACATGTTTTGCAGCGTATCAGTCATTTGAACTTAGTTTGGTGTATACGGTGTTTTACCGACAACAAATACGAAACTAACAAAATAAACACAACGAACACTTATGATTACCAATTATATGGTATGTGACATCACTATGTTTGACAATGCCTAAAAAACGGTAACTTCTCGTCTCCATAAGCTATTTTGATTGTTGAAGATAACAATTTGGTGACGGCAAGGACGAAGAATTTCGCACTGTTATCATCATAATGTATTGAATCTTTTTGTTGTCGAGCGCCATACCTTCTCAAATTGAACCACACTACATTTCTTTGTGCGAAAAGCTTAAAGCCAGATTACTTGTAAAGATGAGGACTATATATTTGCAACCTATATGTGATTAATAGTTTCAGTTGATGATTGTGGTATGGCAATTTTGCCGTTCGTCATCCATAAAGAAAGTAGACCTCGGAAGCAACCACTATCAATGTTGGAATGCATTCTACACAACACTGGCTTCAACAGTGCCAGCCACATGCTTTATATAGGGTTTAATGATCCATTCTGTTCAAATAGATCCGCTTAGAATATGCAGCAAAGCTGGCCAATAAGTTTGGGTTGAAACACACAGTAGTTATGGCTGATCAGGCTTTGCACGATATTTCATATGGGCTACGGGAGCAAGCTTCCCCTGATGATGACATTGGCATCTTATTGTCATGTGTGTAGTTTCATCTCACTGTAAACGCTATGGGCGCAGTTGGAAAAATTATGTGGAGTCTTATCCTTATAGAAACTGGTTTGTGTAAGCAAGGAACGGCTGACAAAGGTTTTGAACACGAATGACTACGGGATGCACGGGTGCATTTGAACAATGGGAAAATGGGCAATTGGGAACATTTGGTTTAGTATAATAACATGCTCCCATTTGTTGTTGCTGCTGGTCACAACAACTACATTTATTCGCTGCCAATGTGTCTAAAGGAAATGAACAACCTGAAGAACCCAGCACCGTATATATATCAGTACTTCACGAAAGGTCAGTATGATGTGTAAAAAAAACTGAGTCATTCAAATGTATCACTTCTGAAATAGCTCATGGGCAGACATAAAGCATAGATGTGAAGGGAAGTGCGAGTGGGCTTACATAAATACCCCTGGATGCTAAAGTACGAACCAAGTAGCATTACACAAAGCCTGTGTATCTGAGGTATCATTCCATTTCAAAGAAGTGAATGAACCATCTGCAGTCTAACAATCCCACGAAGATGGAAACCAGCAAATGATCAATCATGCATGCATAAAAAACAGCACATGATCAATCACGTCACGGTAGACTCCAGCAACATACTAAATATTGCCACGAAACAGTGAGCCACTGTAACTATCATGAAAACTCTGGAAACTGTGAAAAATATTTGCAAAAATGAGCTCCAGGAATATTTGAATGACAACGCAAAGTCCAAAAGGTACGTGACAGCATATTTGAAGAACTGCATCCTCAATAACATCTTACTGTGCTGCAGAAGCAGACGTAGCAGCTGATCAATGAAGTTGTCGTGCTGATACGCCTTCTTCTTCAGAAAGGTATTGGGGAAAATGTCAATCTTGAGGAAACCATCGGAGAATATGAATGTTCTAAGGTACCGCAAGCTTTGTTTGAGTCAAATGGATCGATGCGTCAAGGCTGTAAGGCTTGAGGTTGACAGCTGTGGTGAAAGAGACTCACTTGAAGATGGAGGAGAAATTATTAGATATCGGTTGGAAGACGGGTTCCACACATTTGGAACCAGTATCTTTGACGATGCCGCCTTTACCAGAACTTTCACAATGGTATACAAGTTACGTGTCGCCAGCAAATGCCCTTGTAATTGTTCTTACGCTAAATACCAATGCCGCGTTGTGCTGCTTGCAAGTGCAAACGGAACGATACCAAATTTAAGGCGAGTAATACCTGTTCGGACTCTTGTTGAAAACAATGGCTGTGACAAGAGTGACACAGGTGACTCAGAACAATCGTTAAGATGTGATTGATTACCACCTTGGTATGTTTTTATTTTCGAATAATGTTATCATAATTTTATGTTGTCTTAACAAACATCGCATTAATAATCAGCAGTAGATTATGCATCAGTACTCTGTCTTTAGTAATGTATATTACCCTAAGGAACGCGAAAATGATACAATCAATGAAATCTACTCCGATTTGCGTCACGTCACGATTGCGCAACACTTAGGGGGTTGGGTAGATGTTTGGCTCGTGATTACGTATAACGTAGCACTATTTTACTATTGCTTTACAGTATTCAGTAGGTAATTGAATGCATATCATTTTGATATATTACATAAGTATATTGATTACATATTAAGGTAACTATAACTCCTTTTGTGTGATGTCAACTGGGAAACCGAACTGATTTATCGTTATTTTGCCCAATGTTTTGTATCTGGCATCTTGAAAAATAAACGTATCAAAAAGCTATTGCCATAAATAATAGTTCTCGTCATTCCTGATTATTAGATACTACACTTAAATTTGTTGTTATACAGTTACTGTGAAAATGGGGAAAGAGAAATGTATACAACTGGGCCATTAAGGGCATGGATATAAACGCAATTTTCGGAGTGAGGTACACTGATTTGAGAAGGTTGCCCTCTGGAATATTGTTCGGGAGGGTAGCGTGAGGAATGTGGTGGCCGGCTACAGGCTGATGTTATGTAGGGGCTTTGGGTTCGTGTCTCTTTAATAATGTGTCGTTTCTCTCTTACTTTCTAACTTTGACGCCTTCTGTGAATGGTTTTGCTGAACTACCAGCTCCATTGGCCAGTGAACTTGGTTGTGATGTCGGTATTCATTTTATGCAAGTTGGGTTTGAATTATATATATATATATATATATATATATATATATATATATATATATATATATATATATATATATAGTCTGCTTGGTCGTTTACCCTGCAATGTAAAATCCTGGCTATGCTACGGCTGCTTGCCTGATTCACAGAGTGACAAGATGCAGAGGTTACAGGGGCATCTGTGTTGGACTTTCCAATGCCACCTTTGGCAAAGAAATTTGTCATCACTCAAATGGGATCAAATTACACAAAGTGCAGGAATCTGCTGGTTCTACTGTAGGCGATAAGCTAACAATTCATGAAAATAATGTTAAATGTCCAGTGTAATAATATTTCCAGATGTCATATATGATTAAGAAAATAAGAAACATCATCGATGGGAATATTCAAAGATAACAATTTATTTTAATCACATGTCAGTATACAAACATCAGACAGATTGTAATTAATAGGATATTCAAGGAGTCTCATGTAAGGATTATGTGTAATGTGAATTTATACAGGAATTTCTAGTGTTCACAGCCTGTTCAGGTGTCAGTGTATCAGACCTGTGTACTCAAGTTCAAGATCTCCGTAATCATGTACTTGAGTAGTGACTAGTGAGTACACATATTTTTACACAAGCACAATGCAGTTCCCCATGATCCACATAATCGACCTACACAACAACGTGGCAGTCTTACATGATCCACATAATCGACCTACCCAATAACGTGGCAGTCTTACATGATCCATATAATCGACCTACCCAATAACGTGGCAGTCTTACATGATCCACATAATCGACCTACCCAATAACGTGGCAGTCTTACATGATCCATATATTCGACCTATCCAATAATGTGGCAGTCTTACATGATCCATATCATCGACATACCCAGTAATGTGGCAGTCTTACATGATCCATATCATTGACATACCCACTAAACTGGTAGTCTTACATGGTCCATATTATCGACTTACCCACTAACCTCTAACATGGTATTCTTACATGGTCCATATAATCTATCTACTCACATAGTATATTTACATGGTCCATAATTATCATTGACCTACCCACTAACCATGTAGTCTGACATGTAGAGTGCAGTGGCTCAGCGGTAGAGCTTCGTACTCTCAACTAAAAGAAACCGGGTTTGAATCCTATGCTGCGGTGTTAGGCAAGAGTTTTTACTCTACAATGCTCCAGTTCATTGAGCTGTATAAGTGAATACATGGCTATAGACAGTGGTATATGTACGAGCAGCCTTAGTGCATTAATTGTAGCATATGGCTGGAGAAGTTTTTGATTAAACAGGTCTGTCAGGGAAGCAATGTGTAAAGCGCTTTACTTCCCTATATAGTAACGTAATACCTTTACATGGTCCATATAATCGATATACACACTAACCTGATAGACTTATATGGTCCATATCATCAACTTACCCACTAATCTGGTAGTCGTACTTGGTCCATATCATCAACTTACCCACTAACCTGATGGTCTTACATGGTCCATGTCATCATACCCACAACCTGATGGTCTTACATGGTCCATGTCATCGACTTACCCACTAACCTGGTGGTCTTACGTGGTCCATATCATCAACTTACCCACTAACCTGATGGTCTTACATGATCCATATCATCAACTTACCCACTAACCTGATGGTCTTACATGGTCCATATCATCAACTTACCCACTAACCTGATGGTCTTACGTGGTCCATATCATCAACTAACCCACTAACCTGGTGGTCTTACACGGTCCATATCATCAACTTAGCCACTAACCTGATGGCCTTACATGATCCATATTATCAACTTACCCACTAACCTGATGGTCTTACATGGTCCATATCATCAACTTACCCACTATCCTGATGGTCTGACATCCATGGTCCATGTCATCAACTTACCCACTAACCTGATGGTCTTACTTCCATGGTCCATATCATCGACTTACCCACTAACCTGGTGATCTTACATGGTCCATATCATCGACTTACCCACTAATCTGATGGTCTTACATGGTCCATATCATCGACTTACCCACTAACCTGGTGGTCTTACATGGTCCATATCATCAACTTACCCACTAACCTGATGGTCTTACATGGTCCATATCATCAACTTACCCACTAACCTGATTGTCTTACATCCATGGTCCATGTCATCAACTTACCCACTAAACTGATGATCTTACATCCATGGTCCATATCATCGACTTACCCACTAACCTGGTGGTCTTACATGGTCCATATCATCAACTTACCCACTAACCTGATGGTCTTACATGGTCCATATCATCAACTTACCCACTAACCTGATGGTCTCACATCCATGGTCCATGTCATCAACTTACCCACTAACTCGATGGTCTTATATCCATGGTCCACGTCATCAACTTACCCACTAACTTGGTGGTCTTACATGGTCCATGTCATCAACTTACCCACTATCCTGATGGTCTTACATGGTCCATGTCATCAACTTACCCACTAACCTGATGGTCTTACATGGTCCATATTATCAACTTACCCACTAACCTGATGGTCTTACATGGTCCATACCAGCAACTTACCCAATAACCTGATGATCTTACATGGTCCATATTATCAACTTACCCACTAACCTGATGGTCTTACATGGTCCATGTCATTGACTTACCCAACAACAAGGTAGTCTTACATGGTCCATATAATCTATCTAGTGACTAACCTTGTAGTGTTACATGGTCCATATAATGTATCTACTGACTAACCTAGTAGTCTTACATGGTCCATATCACTGACCTGTCCACTAACCAGAATAACATACATGTTATCTGTGACCGATCAGCCTACTAGCAGTCTAATCTCGCGTGACCTATGGGGCATTCCATGTCAAATGAATGAAGAATTTACCTGACCGTCTTCAATTTTGAGGACATTTGGTGTTGGTGTCTTTTTAAAGCTAATAGAATTATCTACCTATTTAGCCAACCATTCATCTACCAAAAGTTTTAAAACATTTAAAAAAAAATTGTTTGACCTTTGACCTGACCTAGCAAAAAACATAACCTCCAATTTCGCTGATTTTTTCTGTGTTGAAACATACATATATGTATGCATGCGTGCGTGCGTGCGTGCGTGTGTGTGTGTGTGTGTGTATGTGTGTGTGTGTGTGTGTGTGTGTGTGTGTGTGTGTGTGTGTGTGTGTGTGTGTGTGTGTGCGTCTGTGCATGCATGTGTAAAACATTTTGCAAAACATTTGGGGAAATTGACAGTTTTCTTTGAATTGATTATAAGTCCAAACAGGGTTGCAGCTTGTTCAACCTGTATGCACATGTCTCTGGTGTTTTCTAGCGTATGTGAAACGATAGCAGCATCGTCTGAAAATAGTAGTTTACGAATTCAGAGTTCTCGAGTTTTGTGCTTGCCTTTAGTCTAGCCAATTGGAATAATTTTCCATCAGATCTAGTGCGGATGAAAACTCCTGTACTAAGGTGCTTGGACACTGTAGACTGCTGCCAGAGAGAGAGTGAACAATGTAGGTGCCATGACACATCCTTGCCTTAGTCCATGGCTAATTTCAAATAGGTCAGTAGTTGATCCACTGATTGACACTGCCCCAGCCATACATACCATCAGGAAAATCTTGAATTATCTTGATAAATGTCTCGGAACATCCTTTTCTCCTTAGTAAGATCCACAAGACTTAGTGTTGGACAAGTCAACGAAGTCCACTTTGTTGTTGTTCGACTGCTTTTTCCTGTAGTTGTCGCAAGGTGAATGTCATGTCGATTGTAGAGCGTGAGCGACGAAATCCACATTGGCTTTCTGGGAGAATCACCACTGCAATGGTCTGTAGTCTTTTCAGAAGGGTTTTTGCCAGAATTTTCACCGCAGTTGATAGTAGCGAAATGCCTCGCTAGTTTCCGCAGTAACTACGGTCACATTTCTTTTAGTATTAATCACGAAAGCTAAATCATATGTAGACATATAATATGAATGTAAATTAAAAGACGATATCAAATACAAGGCCAGGATTGTGGGTGAACTTGTAGATCAGGTTTTTTAATGTTTACAAAACATGCCATCACATACATAATTATACAGTAATCAAAATATTGCACAAAACCGTGATCTCCCAAGACCTACAAGTCGGCTACACTAACTAACTACATTTACATAAAACAATATCTAATACAATGTCTGCCAAATGGTGGGTGGGAAAATTACTTAAAAGCCAACATATATTAATCGCTGCTGCTGCTGCTGGTGTCCAATTCAGAATAGGCTGCGTCCCCCCAAAACAATGCGTACGGCCAGTCACGTCGTGTGACTGGGCTATGTGTGAGGTAAACACTATGGTGTGCCAAACCATGCAAAACACGCAAACCACGCATCCCTGATTAATAAAATAATTAAACAATATTAATTACCACACATTGCAATTATCACAGTGCTCATCTTCGAACTGTTGCGGTAGTTCTTTAGCTGTCCAACAAATGCGAAAGAATTTCAGCAGTTGAGCAAGAAGAGCTGTACCTCCATATTTATAGATTTCAGCAGGTATGCCACCTAGTCCTTGTGTTTTTACTGATTTTATTGATTTGATGGCAGATTTCCTCTAATGTTGGTGGGTTTGCCATGTCTTCCTAGTATGGGTATTGATCTACTGATGCAAATGCTTCTTCTCTAGCAGTTGTTGGGCAATTCAGTAGATCGCTTGGAGTTGCATTTACCAATCCCATGTTTGCCCATTACCAAGGGCCACTTGTCATTGTCTCTTTCTATCCTCGCATTGAAGTCTCCTATCAGCAGTAGCTTATCTGTATGAGGGGTGCCACTGAGCCTACTTGTCAGCTGGTTGTAGAAGGCCTCCTTGCTTTTATGTGGGTTTGTCATTGTTGCAGCGTACACGCTGATAATTGTAGCAAAGTTGTCCTTGTTCAGAGGTAGTCTCAACGTCATGATTCTGTCAGCTTTGTGACGATATCCTTTTGGGTATAGCAAAGCCCACTCCGGCCTCCCTTCTTTCTCCTTCGGGTTTGCCACTCCAGAAAAAAGAGTATTCAAGTCGTTGAGACTACCAGACTCTGAGAATCGTATTTCACATACGGCGGCTATGTTGATGTTGTATTTGGCAAGTTCCATTGCTACTAGTGCCGTACGTCTTTCTGGTCGGTCAGCTCCTTCTCGGTCGAGGAGAGTCCTGACGTTCCATTGTCCAATTGTCAGTAGTTGTCTTCTTTGTCTTCTTCTTCCTAACTGATTTTCCACTGTCGACGGAAGATGAGGTCGAGCAGCGCGGTCCTTGGTAACCAGGGCGACAGCCGAACCGGTATGGTGTTTCGTGTAGTTGTGCATTTCATGGAAGCTGCCGGAAAAAAAGTGTGAAATGCCACTGGCTTTTATAAGTTACTAGCGACACACACACACACACACACACACACACACACACACACACACACACACACACACACACACTCTCTCTCTCTCTCTCTCTCTCTCTCTCGGGGAACAAATAGAGGTCTCACACCGGCAAGAACATATCAAGACAGGCGCAAACTATTTGTCCCTGCAGTGGCTGGTCGAGAGATGTTGGGAGTTTCATACATCAACCGCCCTTGATGCTGCCACAGTGACATGGTTTTCTGGTTAGGGTTTGCTCCCTTTGCTTTTGGTTCTGTCAAGAACCTATACCACAAGGCAGTGGTTTACAACTCTGCATGGCAGGGAGCCAGGGGCGTCAAACTCCCTGAGGTAATGCAATACGTGAGGTACTGCAATACCTGCATACCATATATATATATATATATATATATATATATATATATATATATATATATATATATATATATATATATATATATATATATATATATATATATTATAATTACATTAAATTATATATAATTATAATACTTTATAAAATATGTTGCACACACACGTATCTCATAGAGTCATACATAGCAAGTACATGTATATGCAGCATTGAAGCGTCATCTTTTGTATCCACCAGCGATGGGTTACTGCTTATTGCAGGATGCGGCGACCACATTGCTGGGACCATCGGGTTCATTTGGCATCAACAAGGGCCAATATCGAAATAACATGAGACGTGAATGGAAAATTGAGGTTGATGCTGTCAAGGTAAGTAATATATGTATTAAGTATAATGCAAACAAAGCGTTTCACACATTCGGTATAGCACTCACTGTTTGAATACAGCATGATGTAGTCAAAATCTATCAGTCATATGTCTGATGAAATATATGCTCAGTTTTTGCTCACCAGGTAATGCGTAAGACGGCAACCTGTCTGATATATAGATTGTTGACAGAACCTTTGTTCCAGTCTGAACAATGAATGTAATAAAACCTATGTATCATTCCATAATGATTCGTATTTAACAACATTTTAGGATGGTAACTTAGCAAGCTTACCACCCTAAAATTATATTAAATATAATATCCTAAGCCATTCTTATTCCATGACTAGTCCATGAGCCAGTCTAGATGTCGTACGACCTGGGATGGCAAAGTCTAAGTATTCATCTTGAAATAATGTCTCTTGAACGTATTTTTATATAATAGCCACTATCAGGTGGAGCAGTTGATTGGTTCGACGAGTATCTATCAAACGGCCGTCAAATCATATTTCTTCATGTCATAACAACTACGTCATATAATTTGTGATGTCATTATGTAAGCAGTATGGGACACGGTTTTCAAATGTTTTATTTGTGATCTTCTGTGACATAGACATCCGCCCTTTGTAACGATGGCGGTCGTCAATACAAATGTCACAATTTCTCTTACTTTGCGTCACATAGTCAGCTATCGCTGTGGCGTTGCATAGCTTAGTAGATAGCGATGTCAACAGATATGTGCCATTTTTAATGATTGCATATTGGTAAGCGTTTTATATTCAGATCTTAATAACGATATAATCTAGAGTCGGATGCCAAAATAAAAAATATTAAATATGAATATTTAAATTGCATCACTTTTGACCTTTACTGACTTTCAAATACCCACCTTTATTAAATATCTGCCATTTTTAAAGATGGCGCCCATAAACCCTATTATTTCCATACCTTAAAATATACATAGCTAAGAGAAAAAAAGTTGGTGCCAAAATGTAGTGTTTTTAGATACCATGATTTCATGTGTAACAGATAAGCATGTACCACGATTTTATAAATGACATCCATCAAAACCTATTACTTCCAGGTCTTAAGATATACACACTCTAGTGTGGGGTGTCACAATCTTAAGATCTACATACCGTGGATGCATGAAGCTGATGTTAAGGCATAGATGATAGCGTTTGATACATGCATTGGTGGCAGGGGTAGCAGTTATTGACTCCATCAACAAGAGGAAGAAACTTCACCACCATGTAAATGTAAGGTAACTGGAAGGCGATGTGAGATCTAAGTATGGATGTAAACAAACCTCGTTTTTGGTACTACTTTTACTCCCACGCATAGACTAAGAATTTGTACCAGTTAAACCCATATGTAACTCACAAACACATACATACGTATATATATATATATATATACATACATATACATATAGTATACGTATGTATGTACATGCATGCATACATACATACATACATACATACGTTATTACATATACACACGCGCGCGCACACACACACACACACACACACACACACACACACACACACACACACACCCACGCACACACACACACACACACACACACACACACACACACACACACACACACATGTACACACTCACTCACACACACATATATTATAAAACAATGTTTGTTTGTTGTTTGTAACCCAACTTTATTTTGCATGTATCGAGCTGAAATTTTGCATTTGATCTAGCATGCCCACTAGGATGGTTCGTAGAATTATTTTCTAAATTTATCCGGGTGCTGGATAACCTTTTGCCTCACAACATTCTCAAAGAATCAGTCCCAGTTGTTTTCCGTCAAGTATTGACTAATGTTGTTTTACAGGCAGTGCGACTGCACTTCATCAGTTTTAACACTGATACCTGTTGTGACAAAGTCAGTGTCTACGATGGAAATGACGCTACAGCTCCACTTCTACACACGTTCAGTGGTACATCTCGTCCGAGTGACGTCTCCAGCAGTGGAAGCACCGTCTTTGTGTCATTTGTCACTGATCTTAGCGGCACAGGGAACGGCTTCAATATCACATACTCGACGAATACTCATGTTCCAGGTACGTTATAACGATTTATTTGTAATTCCAATGATCTAAAGCAGTGGTATTTGACAATGTTGGCATTCTTCCCCTTAATAAAATGCAACCTTAGCTCAACAGTGGCTTCTTAACCGATACACAAGATCAGACGTGTGATAAGCAATATATATTTATATTACAGTAAGGTAGGGTGGGACAATGCGCCGATTATAAGCAGGAACCGCTGCGTTTGTTTTAATAATGATCCCATCGAATATATTTTAAGTTGCAGGCAATCTAAAATATATATCCTACTTTGTGGAAAAGTATTTTACACAAAGATACAAAACATAATTAAAAATTCTACTTTAGAAAAATAGCTACGTAAAGGGCGACTTGCCCCACAGGTGGGGCAAGACACCCATCTGGGTGGGGCAAGATGCTTTTCCAAAACTCGTTGAATAATTACAAGTATGCGAGTTAGTGTGGATGGTATGTGGTGGGTGGCATGTGCTTGTGTGGGTGGGTGGGTGTGTTGCGTGCAGTGTATCCGCTTATTTACCTCTGACATAGGCATGCAATGATATAGGAAATTACGTTTTTACTAATTTATACTTACAAATCAACTAAGTCATATTTTGTATTCATGATTGTAAAATCTTGCTTCTTTTTATGTTTCTTTTCATCCGCTATGTGGCAGCACGGATATACAAAAACCTTAGTGGCGGTCTGAGCCGTTGTTATGTAGATAGGACGGGTGGGCGTATCGCCTCGTATAGGCGCCTTACCCCACCCTACCTTAATATTTTATTATATGGATGAAGTTGCAGTTTCCTGATCATCTTTGAGAGATGAGAGTTTTTGTCACGGCTGCGACACATCGCAGTCACCAGCAAAAGCCAATATGTGTTATGTCTGCATATGTAATTCCAGTGAAACATCGCATTCAAATGAGTTGAGGAATGCAGGGCTATGTGAGAAATAATTGGATACTCACACCCAGACGAGTGAGCGAAATAATTATTAGGGTGAGAAAATACATCAAACTGTATTGCGGTTAGTTCAAAGGGTATTGCAAGTTTGTTATGAAACTGGATGGTTTTTTTTTACAATTTGAACATGTTGCGCGTGGAATATGTGACTGCATGTGTAAGCTTTTGCATCCGTGTGTTAATAATTAATGTTAAAATGCTTGCACCGCATTTCCCCGGCTTGAATTCTAATTTGTATTACTCTCCGAACATGTTCGTGTATATTGCAGGATGTTTTGGGCAACCCGTCATATTAAATGGATTTACGGAAACAATTGGTATCAACGCTACTCAGTATTAAAACTTGATGGTGTGCAACTGGACGATTCTGATCGAAACGAATCAGGTACCTATTCTAAGGATTACGTTGTATACAAGGCACAAACATAAACGCACTTAGTGATCGCTTCAGACCATGTATTAAACAATATGTTACCTACAATGCAACAAAATAAATACGTTAATTCAATATGTAAATAATGTGTTATGTACGTAGCTTTATAGTTTCATTATATAAAGAACGGAAGCCACCATTTCAGGTACATACACACACATATACATGCATTCGCACACATCCACACACACACACACACACACACACACACACACACACACACACACACACACACTCACACACACACACACACACACACACACACACACACACACTCGTACACTCGCTCACTCGTACATTGGCATACTCGCTCACTCACACACTCGTACAATCACACACTCGCTCGCTCGCACACTGGCATGCTCGCTCGCTTGCCCGCACACTCACTCGCTCGCACACTCGTACACTCACCAACTGGTACACTCGTTCATTCGTGCACCCACACACTCGTACATTCGCACACTCACATATTCACTCACTCGTACTCACACACTCGTATACTAGCATATTCGCTCAATCGCTCACTAGTACATTGACTCACTAGCTCACTAGTACATCCACACATCTGTACACTCGCTCACCCATACACTTTTACAATTGTACACTCACTAACTCCTACACTTGTTCACTCATACATGTGCTCACTCGTACACTCGCTCACTTGTACACTCGTACACTCGCTCAATCATAAACTCACACATTCGCACATTCATACACTTACTCACTCGTACGCTCACTCATTCACACACTTGCACATTCGTACACTCACTCACTCGCTCAACACTCACGCGCTCAATCGTACACTCGCACACTCATACATTCGCACATTCGAACACTCGCTCACTTATACATTCGTACAATTGTACACTTGCGCATTCATACACTCGTACACTCACTCACCTATACACTCGCTCACTTGTATACTCGCTCACTTGTACATTCGCTCACTCATATAATTGTACAATCGTACACACACACTCGTGCACTCGGTCACTCTAACACACACTCGCTTGTTCACTTGCACAATCGCTCACTTGTATATTCATTCAATCATACACTCGCTCACTTGTACATGCGCTCGCTCGTATAATCATACACTTGCTCACTTGTACACTCACACCATTATACACTTGTACACTCGCTCACTCATACATTCATGCACTCATTCACTCGTACTCTTGCAAACTTGTACATCTGCACACTCGTACTCGTACATTGGCACACGTGCTCCCTCGTACACTCGCTCACTCACACTCGTACACTCGCTCACTCACACTCGTACACTCGCTCACTCACACACTCGCTCACTCACACACTCGTATACTCCTCGCACACTCGTACAATCGCACACTTGCTCACTCTTTCACTTGCACGCACGTAAACTCGTACGTTGTCACACTCATATACTCTCATACTTGTACATTCGCTCACACGTTCACTTGCACACTGGCACGCTTGCTCACTTGCACGCTCATACACTCACTAACTTGTACACTCACTTAATCGTACACTCGCTCACTCATACATTCACTCACTAGCTCACTCGTACATTCACACATTCGTACACTCGCTCACCCGTACACTCGTACAATTGTACGCACGCATTCGTACATTCGCTCACTTGTATAGTCACTCACTCATACATACGCTCACTCGTACACTCTCTCACTTGTACACTCACTCATTCATGCACTTGCACACTCGTAGACTTACACACTCCCACACTCGCACACACACCACACACACTCGTACTTGCGCACACATCCACATTAGCTCACATCGAGCATGTTGAAATGTGGACAGATCGGTAAAATGAAGAAAACACTGAAGACGTGGTCATGTTGGACTTAAATAATAAATTAAAATAAACAAAAAATACCAAACTGTGACATTTGTGTAGTACAAATCTTTTGAATCTGAAACTAAATGAAAGTTAGAATCACTGGTAAAATGGATATAATAATTATGATAAACGCCTGATATGGTTGCAGTCATATAGGATTCATGCAAATTAAAAACATAGGGAATAAGGTTTATAATTAATGGTAAGGTCATAATTCAAAAGAGAAGATGCCCGATCATAATATGTTTCACTCTTTGACGGCACGAGCACAGACACAGTAAAAACGTAGCAGCGTGACTAGCAGACATATGCTACATCAGTATGATTCTAAATGTATCATTTCTTTGATTCGTCTAGATGATTAAACTGGAATTCGTGAGATTCAACACAGAGCTAGAGTGCGACAATGTCACAATTGCCGAAGCAGCGAACGTTTCTGAAGTATTTCTGGCTAATTTTTCTGGATCTTCTCTGCCTGATGATGTGATTTTCTCCGCCAACTCCCTTTCGGTGTTATTTCGATCTGATCGTTGGTTTACTCTAACTGGCTTCGAGGTTAAATACACGATCTTGCGGTCTGATTCAGGTAAGACATAACAGGTGACACATCTTGCTGACAAACAAGGAATATTATTGATTGATTCTGATATGGATAACCCTTTTGTTTTGACGTACATTTGGGCTTGGTTTCCAAGGATTTGGGGAAAGAGTGAGGGGAGGGAAGGACATAATGTGTATATGTATATGTTTGTATGTGCGTTCGTGCGTATGTGTGTATGTATGTGTGTGTATGTCCATTCGTGTGTGCGTGTATATAATAATTATAATATAAATAGGAGACAACGGGCGCGTATGTATAAGTGTGTATGACTAGGCATTTGTACGATTGCGTGTCTTGATCTTGATCGAGTAAGTGCATGCATTTGAGTGTGTATGTACGTGCGTATATGTAGGAATAATTGTAGAAAATAAGTGTGATAGTGTATGAGTAACTGATAACACAGCAGTGAAAAAGTAAAATTAATTTCCCATTTTGCTTTACATCAGCATGTGGCAGTAATCCTCTAGTGATCGGAGGCAAAAAGGGGACATTTGGCATCAAACCAAAACAAGCTGAAACCGAAGTGAGATGCAATTGGAATATTCACGTTGAAGTTGACAAGGTGAGCAATACATATACACTGTATGTTACAAACTGCTCAAACAAGTTACAGCTTCACAAACGTCTATAATGCAGTGCATTATCAGTGCACTTATGCTAACGCAATTTGCTTAATATTATTTAACACAGGTAGTACGATTTGCTTTTCTACACTTTGACCTCCTGGACAAAGGCAACTGTCAAATTCAGAGTGTCAAGATCTATGATGGAAACGACACGACAGCGCCACTGATTCGCACTTTGTGTGGCACCATTCGTCCTAGTGACGTCATATGCGATGGGAACACAGCATTTGTATCATTCACGTCTCTGCGTTTGAGAAGACTGTCTGGCTTTATAATCAAATACTCATCGTCTATACTTCCAAGTAAGCAGCTTCTGCATTTTGCTTCATAATATATGCACACTCACCATGGTTGCATATTATGTGTGTGTGTGTGTGTGTGTGTGTGTGTGTGTGTGTGTGTGTGTGTGTGTGTGTGTGTGTGTGTATATATATATATATATACACATATATATAATATATATATATATATATATATATATATATATACATATATATAATATATATATATATATATATATATATATATATATATATATATATATATATATATATATATATATATATATATATATATATATACTCGGACGTTGACTGAAATAACTCCCGAGATGAACTGTAAGACCTGTTGAAAAATATGTTTTAATGGCAATTGTTTCGCATGAAATGGACGTTCTATCAGTGTGCTTAAGGACTATTCATATGTATGAGCATTCATTTTTTGTGTTTTTCTAATTTTTGTTTTGTTCCAATCTCTATCTAGCTTATATATGCAGGACTTCTCTGTGTCAAACTGCGTACAATTTATCTATTGTTTATAATGTGTAACTATGTTTTATACATCATTCTTTTATATGTATTACCAGGTAATGGTGATATTTGTTTCATATTGTTTGTGGTAGTGGACATCTCATGATGTTTGTTACATTATGCCTAGCTGGCTTTTCTGTTTTTCTTTTCTTTTGCATGTTTTTCTTTTTTCTTATTCCTTGTATCGTTTCCAAACATAATGTGTTTGTCTCTATCTCTAGTGTTGTATGTAGCTACTTATCATGCAGTGCTTTAGCAACTCAAACACTGTTAAAAAATGTTATTGCACATTGAAAATATTCCGATTTCAGTAAAATTCAAAGTACAGACAAATGGTAACTGACTTGGTTATACTTGTTCATCATGTTACCTTTAGAGAGCGTAGCATCTTCCGTCTCTCTCTCTCTGTCTTTCTCTCTCTCTTTTCTCTCTCTCTCTCCCCTCTCTCTCCCCCTCTCTCTCTCTATCTCTCACGCATGTACCAATGCACGCATGCTCGAACACACACACACACACACACACACACACACACACACACACACACACACACACACACACACACACACACACACACACACACACACTCTCTCTCTCTCTCTCCCTCTCTCTCCCTCTCTCTCCCTCTCCCCCCCACTCTCTCTATTTCACACACACACACTCTCTCTTTCTCTGTCCCACTCTATCTCCCTCTCTCTCTCTCTCTCTCTGTCTCTCATGCATGCACCAATGCACGCACGCATACTCTCTCTCACACACACACACACACACACACACACACACACACACACACACACACACACACACACACACACAAACACACACACACACACATACACACACGCAGGCACACACACACACACACACACACACTCACACACACACACACACACTCACACACACACACACACACACACACACACACCACACACACACACACACACACACACACACACACACACACACACACACACACACAACTCTGTCTCTGTCTCTTGGAAACTGGGATAAAATCAAAATAGGTATATAATTACTAATTTGAAAATGGTCTGCTGGTTTAGATACAGGAATGAATTTTGATAATTTCATATCATTTGGCTAGTATCTGTATATCAATTTTGTTTTGAAAACATGGGTCAGTGGTTTCCCAATAATCTTTATTATATGCTTAACTGTTTTCGTTACTGATTTCATCATGTCCATAGGAAATTTCACTTTTACAATGTTAACAACTTCTTGCTCAGTCACACGGGGTGCATATATACAGTGACTGTACTTCAATACATTTGATAAATTCGGCAGGCTCCGTTACTGGGCAGGTTTCTATGAGATTAGGTAACACTCCCTATGTTTTTAGGTACATTGTTTCATATTGTTCTCTTTTTGGTTAACATAATGTTGTGTGCAATGCGTTTATTCTGTTGCACGATGAGACAATATGACACATTGCTGTGGCTTCACTATTGGCACTCATTTAAAACAACTGCACATAGTGCCCTAAAACATAATATTGCTAGCCAGCACACATTGACAAATTATTTGAAATGATATATATCTTGTGAAAGTACCCCACACATGTTCTATCACCTCACTGTGCATGTATCAGCATTCAGGAGTGTTTTGAAATAGTTATCATTAAAAACCAACTTGGTTGCCAATTTTAATTTTGAATTTAGACGTCTATTCTTCAGGAAGGGCCTTCATTCTGAACATAAATACCGGTTTGCTAGTTTTTGCGTAGCGTTGTTTTACTGATGTTAGTGTTAACTTACTGTATGCGTTTGATTAAACATGTTTTGTACAGCTATGTTAACAGTGTACTTATATTTTTTGGGTTTGTCTATCTATTTTGCATGTCTTGTGTTTCAACTGATTGTACGGCCGGCGAGTATTTGGTGAAAGAAGAGAATAAGTGTCAGCCGTGTGAACGAGGCACGTATCAGTCGAAACCATTGCAAGAAAAATGTGACGACTGTCCACTTAACAAGACAACACTAGGCCAAGGACACAGAGACGAAGCTGACTGCGTCAGTGAGTATATATTGGTCTCTTCTGAAACTCAAACTTCGGAAACTCAATTTCAAATAAAAATATGTTTAGTTATTTATTTTACAAAAGATGGCTGTAGCCATCTTTTAAAAAACAAATAACTAAAAACATTTTTATTTGAAATTGAGTTTCCGCCATAACCGCTCCGGGATTCAGTGCCCCAATAACGACTTTTACCTGTCCTCTTTATGATTACGTCAACTGATTTTGTGTGTTGCGCCCATGAGCTTGAATTTGTAAGGATATAGGCCAGCGTTCTGCAAAGCTTTTAAGATGCGGGCAAAGTTATGTCCAGTTATATCTCTGCGGGCCAAACCTATGTATCAGTTAATACATAGCAAATTGTTATTATTTCTCCCCATGACCGTCCAATTCACGCAAACAGTTATTAAACAGTGACAAATTTAGTTGAAAAGATTTGTATGGCCACATATTTTCACTGAAGGCTATAATTATTTTCACTAGGCAGATGTGTGTGCACATCCAAATTCATCTAGATCTGCTATGGAAATAACAGCGTAATCTGGGCTTATTTTCAGAACAGCTTTCGAAATAACTGAGATATCGTCGTTTTTCTCTCTCCTCGTTTTTTCGCTCAGTGCCTCTTCTAAAACCATTGCATTGGCTCTCTGTGCACTATAACATTATGTTCAAGATTTATAACATAGTCTATCAAACCCCCTCATCAACACAACCAGCATACCTGCATTTGATGCTCACCTCAGCAAGAAATACGAGACAGCTACGCTCAACCAGTAATAATCCTCTTTACATTCCTTGGGTAAAAACGAAAGCTGGAACCCGAGCTTTTTTGGTTGCCGCACCAACTGTGTGGAATTCGCTTCCTGTCAGTGTTAAATTAGAAGGTAATATAGTTGCATTCCGCCGGCATCTAAAACCCAATATCTTTAATGCTGCCTATCCTCCTTAGCTTCCACGCTCACGACAAACAAATGTTCTCAACTTATTTGAATAACACACAATTATATGATATTTAATAGGTATCACATGCAAAGAAATATATTCACATAATACACTAATAATACATTAATGTATTAATACTAGTGTATTTGCACTTAATGCGTAGGTCATCTTTTCAGTTGCCCTACTGAAGAATTCGTATGATTTGTATAATTTATATTGTAATGATCATCTCCCTGAAATAATACATTTTATTATTCGGTATCATTCCATTTGTTCAGCATTCATTAGGTTGCGATTCTTCAGAGTAGTCCACCACTGGTGATGATTTGTGTGAGTAAAGTTCAGAGTCGCATTTCCCTTCCTGTTCCTACGATGTGATATCTTTTCCAGCACATATTTCCATTATAGCAATCTTCTCAGCAAACTTATGACGCGCTCATTTTAAGATACGTCAGCTATGCTCAACTGATTGTACCAAAGTTCATCTCTACGAAGATTCCATGAGGCAGCTAATCCAAACACTTAATCCCTTTATATATATATATATATATATATATATATATATATATATATATATATATATATATATATATATATATATATATAATGTTATTGAATATATATATAGGTTTATTATTTATTAACATTGCATGTATTTAATTAACTAATTGATTAATTTATGTATTAGTTAAACTTATACCAACACATTTGTTTGGCCAAAGGTCCAGCCAAGCAACCAAGTACGGGTGGTTCTTCGAACTCTCCGTACTTCATCGGAGGTGGTGCAGGTGGCTTGGGACTGCTCCTTCTCGGTGTCATTCTACTGGTCGTCTGCTAGTGCGCCAGGTACGTCCATAAGACAAAGTAGGTTGGGAAGAATATAATAAGATTTCACCAAACATTATTAAGGTGTGTGGGAGTTTTGCGTTGCACGCAGACATCTGCATTGTGGTTACGAATCCTAACTAACATACTCGGATTAAATAATCATTTGTTATTATTACATAGAGAAAATTTATGATATCCAACTCGTGCGCTTTCAGGAGGAGGGCATCACCAGATTCAAGTGCCGGAAGTCTATTTCCCCCGGAGTTTCAAAATGAGGCTTACGAACCAACCAGTGACCACAGGTTGATGCTGCTGATAAACCAGAGAACAACTACGAAACACTCAACGAAGCCACCTTGGACACAAGAGACCGCACATACGCGTAGACCGCACGGGTCCGTCGAAAGGAACGGGATCGGACACCGGACGAAAACTTCAAGAAGGGTTCTGCAGTAATCACAATTTCCTAGTTGGTTTATTGATGCCATGTATGTCACTCATGGTGGTTCCGAAGGATGGAAACATAGTTTACTGATATTGGACAACACAACATGGTTTCCTCGTGGGCAGTAAATGTGTATGTGTGTGTGTGTGTGTGTGTGTGTGTGTGTGTGTGTGTGTGTGTGTGTGTGTGTGTGTGTGTGTGTTGTGTGTGTGTGTGTGTGTGTGTGTGTATGTGCGTGCGTGCGGTTCCATGTTATTGCTTTATATTCCACTGAACGTACACCGTTTTAATGAGAAGCATGATTAGGTTTTTGGCATGACCTGTCATGTTGACTAACCTGGTATGTTAATGACAAGGATCGGAACAACCATACATTATATATTCACGTATCCATGGTGCTTATTAACGGTATTAATGTGGCCACACAAAAAAAAATTGAACTCAACAACGCATACGGGCTAAAGAAATGAGGTTGGGTGAGAAAATAACTATGCTAAAATGTCAGAGAAATCCATTCAGCTTGACTGACCAAGCGGCAACTATGAGCAACTATTGAACACGTGTGACTCAAATTGACAAGTTCTTAAATGTAACACTATGCGATAAACATTGGGTGCGTTGAGAGGTCTGTTACTCTATTGGTTTCTCTGAAATTTATTGTTTTCTCACCCTACCTCATATTTGAGCCCATATGCGTTGTTAATCTCAAAAATAAAGTTCTCACCATGAAAAATTTGCCCACCCCAACGTACATCCACTGTATGTTTATGGATCAAACAGTCCACACACTGTGAGGGTGGACGGGGGTAGGTTTGCCAGAACAGCTCAACTAAACTTGAAAGATATGAGATATTCGCACAAAGCCAGCGCTTTGGAATTAGATGTCTATATTACCTTTACAAGAACCGATGACTTGTAACTTATAATATCGTTTTTGTATTCGTTAACAAACATGTGAATTTTAAGACATACTAATATGTCTGCCATATACATCCAAGTATGTACAATTGTTGTCAATATGTGTATATGAACTAAAAATATTGCTTGATAAACTTAAAGGGGAAGTGAAACACAGCTGTAACATTCCATATACCTAAATGTACACTATATAAGTATACATTAATGGTGGCAGAAGCACATTCACTTATCAGACAAACTGGAAAAAAAATATTTTTCAATGCCTAAATCGTCGTCATAGAACACTGCGTAGCGCCATCTTTATTCCAAGCCGAGTGGTTTGATTACCTCCTATCTAGCCCATGTAAAATTTTGGTTTTTTCCGGTTTTCTTCATAATTAGACATTTCTACGCAAAAACAAAAATATGGTGCCTTATTGTACACGATAGGTGTCCTATGTATCCACAAATAATATTTATTTGCGTTCGAAATAAAAAGGTGAAATTAAATACCGACGATTTTGAACCAATGAAACATTTTCATTTTTACGCTCTCTGTGTTGACAGCCTTCAAGGGGCGGGGCTTACGACCGGAAGGTCTATCGGGACTATTTCTTATTTTGTTTACACAGATATCGGAAGTGTTTTGCGTTAGACTTAGCCTTAGAAGAGTCAAGAGGCGCTAGTTGTTAGTGGTTTTGGATAAATCACAATAGAAAATGGATCCGACAGAGGAATAATTTGTAGCACAAGTGAGAGAAGCATCTGTTGCACAAGTGACACACGTAAAGCCATTTTTGCTTCACCCAGCGTGCGAGCCGAGGTGTGAGATGGCGAGAGAAGATCGCCATGTGATGTGGCATGTTTATGGTCATCTTTGATTTTGGGATCAACGTGCTATAAAACAATGTGAATGTTGCATGGTGTTTGTGTGGATACTGCGTCCCGATGTCGACGCACATCGTTGTATGTTGTCTGGAGATAGCTGACGACCGAGCCAGACCGGGCTGACAGATGCCTGCATGAACCATGACTGACCACGATCGAGTGGCACGACAGCTGTCAGTGACAATGTTGGGAGTATCGGTCTGTTGTCTAAGTGCGATTTGCGTGCAGACTCGTTCGTTCGACCAATAGCTACCCTCGGGGTAGTAGGTAAGTAATACGTAGTTCAACAGGTATCGAAAAGTAGTTTAGCACTTCAAACCTAAACAAAACAATTATACTTGTATGGCCACACAATGTCAATGACATATGTATAATTTAAATAATAAAGTCATTCTATCTTCGAATTCGTAACGTAAATCTATTACAAACTTCCTTTTTTTTTCTGACAAGATGTTATATGATGTGTGCATCCTTTTAATATAATTAATTCATTTAAAATGCTAATACAATTTGTTTAATTTATGTAAATAATGTTATTTACATATGCATGCTGCCATGCAATTTATAATAGTCTGAATAATAAATATATGTGTAATAAGGACATTGTGCAATTCACATGGGAATATTGAAGTGGAGTTTTAATGTATTGTGTACTATGTATTGTATATGTGCGTGTGTGTATGTTATCAAGACCACATCATGACAATGAATCATAAATTCATGTGTTTGCAAAATGCTGTAACAATTTTACATACAAATCATTTGTTTGTAAAATACTGTGATAATTTTATTAAAGTATTTCACAAACAAATCAACCAATGCGCTGACTTTGTGATGTGATATTGATAAATTACACAGTTTTGCCAATTACTAATACATGGTGTAATTATAAGATAATGATTGTTTACTATAAATCAAATGTCAGAATGTATCGGTTAGCTGCATATCATCACTGCACATGTTCAATGGGATGCTTCCATGCAGGCAGCAGGCATGTTATAACAACCAGGGTGTTTTGCAGGTGCAGAAAAGAGAAATACATTTTTTCTCATTAGTGGCAGAACTGCTTCAGTCATCATCAGTGATATTGCTGTCATCCGCTAACACATATTCTGCATAACTCTTTTCAGTGTTTTCCATCTGTCTGTTCCAGACAGAATGATCTGAAGATGGCGACAGTGAGACTGGGACATCCAAGGTGTCATCCACATTGACATGACTGCCATGGTCAGTCGAAGAAGGCATGCAGGACTGCGACGACAACTTCGCATACCCATGGTCATGATGAATATTCAATGGAACAACAATATTATCTGTAATAATTGCTGCATCGATAAAGTATCGCATTGGCGACATGATCACTGGCTCTGTTTGAGTTTGACACTACGAGTTAATGGCGTTGCAATGTGACACCCGTACTGCCATGAGGGACAATATCATCTGGTGCACTGGATCCTTTGAAAGTTGTGTTCAGTATTTGTGAATCCTTCATCTGAAAGAATGATACATATGTATGAGAGTATGTATCTTCTGTGATATACATATAAATAACAATGTTTTGACATCTTTTGTTTTCTCATTGCAGTACCTATACATCATAAAAATTAAAACTGATTAAATCAACTTATAATTAGCATTTCGGAAAGTGTTCAGGATCTAATTTTGTGTAGATGCATAGATCTGTGGATATTGTAACTATGCATGAGAAATCTAAATTTGATTGAATTATTTTGCAGGCCCCATATGGTCCTCCATGGTCCCCCAGACTATTTTTCCACAATTGTTAAACAAATCTACTTTTGCATGGTTGTTGCATGTGGTGGTGCTGATATACACAAAAAATCTGTATTTTATTACATCATTCTATGGGCCTCAAAACACAAAGTAATGCTGGTGATTTGGTTTTTGAGAAGGTCCCTTGAAATGACCCCCAGATCAGTTTGATGTATTAGGTATCTGCTTTCTGGCTTGTCTGCTGCTGCTAGCCAAGTTCATTGGTCAGCTCTTGTCTCAATGAAACTAGTAGACAGTGGGCTGAGCAAGGTGTTGTGTTTCAATCAGGGAACATTCATGCAATAAATAGAACATTACCTTTTCAATGGTGCATTCTGTGTAGATTCCATTATATTATGACTAACCTTCCTGGCATATTTTAATATGTGTGTATCCCGAGTCATTCAGACATCATTACAAACAAGCAAACCCACTCCTACATAAGCAACACATAAATTACATGGTAAGCCAATTATACAAGCCTACTTGCACATATAAGAAAATAAAATGTTTAAGTTAGTTACGTGCAATCAGTGTCCTCCTTGGTCCAATCAGAGACAACTACTTGGCCATAGTCAAAGTCATACTTGTATTTTCAAAAAGTACAAATGTCAATTTAAGACTAAATTTGTTTACATTGGGTTTTATACGTAAGTTTCATTTGTGGGTGGGGTTTTGTCCAACCGAGTCTTTTTCGAGATATGTAAGTTTTTTTTATTGCAATGTATAAGGTTTTCTAAATAGACTTCTTAGCCATTTTCCTAATAAATAATTTTGGGAAGTGATTATGGACACCTTACAGTTATCAAACAGTAACTGCACAAACTGCAACTAACTGAACAATGCTGATGTCTGCGGTACTATTGAAAGCAAAATACATGCCTTATCAAAATATAATTTTCGTACTTTATATTCTTATTTTAGTCTTATTTTGTTATACGCAATAATACTATTCATTTCAGATTCAATATACTAGTCGTGTTAGTCGATAATCATTCTACAACAGCCATGAACCCCAAACATTTTGAAGTTTTATTTAAACACTCAATTTAAAGCTGACCTCTGTTGCACTGGTTTGTCTTTTCATCATGCTCTAGCACATGACTGTGAATTGGTAAGAAATGCAAGTGCACTAGAGAGATAGTGGGGCTTTGTCCAGGCAGTGATGTTTGTATTGGGTATGGGTAGTCTTTTCACTCTTGCTGGGAAACACAGGACACTGGTAAGATTGTGATTTTATTGCCTAATTTGCACTAGGCTATTAATGGCAATTAGTAACAGCAGTCCTCTGTTGTACTTTGATCATGATGTTTGCAACCCTTTCCAGTAACAATGGAGGCTATGGGCTAATGTAAGGTTCCAAATGTTTTTTCACCCATGTAACTATTAATTTTAGTCATGGGATCAGTGATCTTACTACCTGCTGTCAGGAGACTATTCAGATCCCCACCTAAAAATGTGTGCTTGTTTATCACTTGGAAAGCAAAACTGCAGATTCTTAAAGGTGAGATCCACATTTGGGTGCATAATGTTTTGGGCGATAAACAAAACTGTTGTCTTAGATTATTTAGAAATGTATTAATCTGTCAGTGTTTAAATATCGGATACTACCCCTGGAGGGTAGTGACTTATTATGTATGTCAAAACAGTTGCTTAAAAAAAATTGAAATAAGTTCCATGTGTTTTGTGTATTTTGACCACAGTCATGCATTCTACAGCAATAACAGAATGTGCATACATGAAATTATAAAATATTCTACGGATATTTTATGAATTAAAATATTAAATGTGTTCCCAGGTAATATTGCCAACTGACTTGGGTTATGATGGGTAGTGTCATTGGATAAACACATTAACATACTTAATAGTGACACTATGTTAAGTGTGATTGATTCTGTAGCATGTTTTATTGTTGTTATACTAATTATTTTATAGAAAGTTGTGCGATGCACACATGTACATATGTTACCAGAAACAAATACAATGATACCATAATCATAATGATAATAATATTTTACTGACCTGCATGGCTGCCGCTCACCGTTTCCTACTTGTCGTTCTGGTATCTTGCTTTGATGATATAATGCATATAAACAGTACATCCTCAGCTTGCATAATGTCAAAAACAGTGTCCTCGTGTAATGGCCAAGATTAAATTGTACGCAAACTAGTGATCAACAGACAGTATTCATAAGTCAACAGCTATGTCTGCAATTCTTTGCTGTGATGTTAAAAGCTTGAGGATTTTTTTTCACTCTACATTTTTCCAGTTCACTCAGCTGTATAAATGAGTACCTGCATGGCTATAGACAGTGGTGGATATGTGTATGAGTAGCTTTTGCGAATTAATTGTAGCATATTGCTGGATGCTTCCCAGAGAAGTTGAGATGGTATATGATTGAACAGGTCTGTCAGGGAAATAAAGTGTAAAGCGCTTTCAGCAATCCTGAGGATTGGTTACTACGCTCTTTAAGATCTTACCTTTATAAATCAGCAATTAATATAAAAAAATTCTTTAGTGATTTTAATCAGTTGATTTATGGGGTCAAATATTTTTTATACACACTAGTGTTTTATTGAATGCAGTTAACAGTCTAATTTAAATAATAACATAAATTAGTATTTTGCTGTTTCTGTTAATTCATTATAAATAATGCCTGTTATATATCTGTGTCTGTGATTCGTGACTGTTCAACAGTTGTTGACTAATTAGCGAGTCACCCTAATTTAAGTAATTAGCATATGACGACGCTAACAAACACGTCATACGCCTGATACGGTCGTAGCTGGCATTTCTTTTTATGTCACTATCTTGAAGAAAATTATTCCACCACTGTCTATGTCAAAAACATTTTTTTACTTGTACCTAGAAACTCGAGCTGGTTCTAGCAACCAACGCACCGCTAGATCTGGCGATCTGTTGACCTAAACAAATTCAGTGGATTTTAAATTTTTTTATTTCAAATTAAATACTTGTATCTACACATAGATTTATTTTATTACATTCACATTTCTTACTACATTTAAACTTTTCTTAGGTCACATTCGTGTATTATGCAGACAGTGAAATACAACTGTGGGATTAAATTGTAGTCGTAACGATACATGACGGAACTCGTGAGTGCCGAGTCGCCGGCTTGTCACTTCCTACGCGCCGAATCACATTCCAAATAAGGAAATCATGTCCGGTTTTCCTGTCGAGTTCGACGAACTTTACTTCGTCGCTGCGTACTTATATGCAAGCCAATCAATCAAACACGGACCTGTAGCTCTGGTCGAAGCTTATGTTTTGAGGTTCAGCGCCTCGTTGTGCTCGTCACATTCGAAATTAGGCTTACAATCGGCGTTCGAAAGTGACCACCGCCGACTCCGCTGAACTCGCCGCAGGCGGACACGCAAACTTCATCATCTCAAACCTGCTTTTTCTACAGGAATCCTTTGTGGAAGTATGTTAAATAATGCTTACTAACAATTATGGTATATCTATTAGGCATACAGTGCATTAATGTGTTTAATTATATTTGGTTTGAGTGCGTTTCGTCCGTTTTTGCGAGAGCTATGCTGCGCCGCCTGTCGACACGTGCTTCCGGTGATTGTAAACAAACCCGAGTACAACCAGCAATATGGCCAGGCGGAATGGCGGCGCCCTGTGTCGAAAGTAGCTCACTTTGAAAATTTATTTAAAATATACCGTGACACTGGGCTTGTCAAATTATGGTCACTAGTGCTGTAAATTATATGTTCTTATGTTTGGGCTGTGGTTGTTCGGCCGCTTCAGTCCCCCTTTAATAACACATACTTTAGCTAATTATTGAATAACTCACTAATTGTTTCGGCACCTGCACACATGAACGGTATTCATTTTATTATACTGACCCTAGCAGCAGCATATGTTGTCACAACCATTGGTGGTGAAATTATTTGTATTCGTTTGATGTATACATGTAATTACACACTAATTGTTATATGACTATGTTATATGTACTATGCAAACGCCAAATGCTTTTCGTTAAATTTGAATTTAGATTTATTTTATTTTTAAATATAAATGTTTAATGAACCATATATAATTGCACAGAAACGTTGTTTATATAATACGCAATGTTAAGATGTGGTGACGGCCAATTTACACAAAATACATTTATCGAATAACGTATCAACTTGTATAGCGACATAACAAATGATATGATACCCTGTATGCACAAAGCAGCCAATATATATATATATATATATATATATATATATATATATATATATATATATATATATATATATATATATATATATATATAGTTCATGCTGCCTGTCTTAAATCAGCTCTATACTGACTCGATGCAAATTTAAGTAAAAGTGATGGATGCAGTTATCTTCATGTGGTTACATAATAATTATTGTACGTAGAGCACCAAACACATACATGTATATTTTAAGAATATAACCCAACATCTTATTCCAGAAGAGTGTATTTAATTTCTGCTATAACATAACGTATGCTACTAGATGTATTGCAGACGTTTAATTACTTAATTTCAACTTGGTGTGTGTCACATGTGTTTTGTGGTGAGCGTATAGCCTTTACAAGATCTGGCGACTTGTAACTGATATCAGTGGAGGGGACGGCTGAACGTTGACTCAACTCCACCTGCCACCAACTCGACACTTACGCAATTTTGTTCACCTCACATCGACAGTTGGAAAATCAATGAAAATACGTCTGTCTGATGTCTATGTCAAGGGCAGTGAAGGATCCCACATAATCATCTGTTGTCACAACCATTGGTGGTGAAATAATTTGTATTCATACAAATTTATATGTTTAGTTAGCAATGTACTACGCAAACGCAAAATGCTTTTCGTTAAAGTTGCATTTAGATTTATTTCATTTTAAAATATAAATGTCTAGTGAGCCATATATAATTGCATAAATTTACATAATACGCAATGTTAAGATAAAACGGCGCACATCACAGATTATTATAAATGTCATCGTATCACACATTTATTATTGCACTTGGTGACAGGCAATTTACACAACATACATTTATCGAATAACGTTTCAAATTGATTGGAGAGCGACATAAAAAATGATAATATATATATATATATATATACATATATCATTATATATATATATATATATATATATATATATATATATATATATATATATATATATATATAATATATATATATATATATATATATATATAATATATATATATATATATATATATATATATATATATATATATATATATATATATATATATATATATATAGTTCTTGCTGCCTCTCTTAAATCAGCTCTATACTAACATAGAATGCAGATTTACGTAAAAGTGGGTGAATGCAGTTATTTTCATGTGGTCACATAATAATCATTGTACATAGAGCACCAAACATATACATATATATTTTAAGTACATCACCCAACATCTTATTCCAGGAGAGCATATTTAGTTTCTGCTGTAACATAACGTATGCTACTAGATGCATTGCAGATGTATAATTACTTTATTTCAACGTGGTGTGTGTCATATGTGTTTTGTGGTGAGCGTAGGTCGCGCGGTAGAGCACCGGATATAACCTTTACCAGATCTGGTGACCTGTAACTTCTATCAGTGGAGGGGACGGCTGAACGGTGACTCAACTCCACCTGCCACCAGCTCGACACTTACGCAATTTCGTTCAGCTCACATTGTCGGCGACGGTTGGAAAATAAACGAAGATACGTTGGTCTCGTCTGACAGATGTCTATGTCAAGGGCAGTGAAGGATCCCACAGGGGGGGGGTAACGTATCGTGGATTACAAAGTGATGGTATCTATCTATAACCCTCTGGCTCTTGCTCCCAACGGTCGGAGTTGCGTAGAGAGGTGCGGAAGAAAGCAGTGTACACAGTACATATGTGATATCAATGAACACTATTTGTCCTATATCAACGTGTACACAGTATATATGCTGTATCATTGGACATTATGTGGATAGGTGTGTGTGCGTGCGTGCGTGCGTGCGTGCGTGCGTGCGTGCACGCGTGCACGCGTGCGTATCATGTGTGTGTATCACGTGTGTGTATCGTCTGTGCGCATGAGTGCGTGCGTCTGTGTGTATCGTGTGTGTGTCCGTGTGTTACAGTGATGACATCAATTGATAGAATTGAGCTGCTTTAATCGATAATTATTATCATTACATTATACGCAGTTGTACTACTTGCACCAACATAATGTTGACGTCACTGTTGACACTAAAGAACATTATTCTTTTTTCCTTTGAACGTGTTACTTGCATTTAGGAAATAATGCTAGCAGGTTTTAACTATAAACTTACTATCTCGTGTTCCTACACCGAATATACATTTCCTAGTTCGACGGTGGTCTTGCTGTACAGTTCTCAAAGCAATCCCGTCTTCTGTTTCTCGCTCGCCGTAATACGTCACTCGGAATCAACAACCGCTAAGTATAAATCCGCTTCACGGTAAATCAAATATGACAGCCTTTGATAACACACATCTCTAAGATCATGAGAAAAATCCGTAAGCGCGGCAAGCAATCTGTACATATTTTAAATGCAATTATAAGCAATGCTTTATACATATATAAATACCGCTATATCCACTTTGTGCCTTCTAACGTCATACACGCCCGATGCTGACACATAAACTTCGCTTGAACAAATGAAGCACCAAACATGGTGATCGTCCAACTACGATGGCGCGACTATTCAATTACAAATCCGTTTCCAATGATGCTGGTAACGGCCCGCATGTCAACTCCCTCGTGGCCTTTTCGATTATCCTCTTCTTCTTCTTCCGAGTACCGCCTAGCTTCAACATGCTGAAGATACAGGCGGGCGAACAGGAAAAATCAGAAATATATATATATATATATATATATATATATGTATATAATTTTTTTTCGTTTTGGGTGCATTGCAGTGTATCAGAACCGTAATTTGTGCATGTAAAAGTAATGCGTGCCAAAAAAAAAACTAGTTATATCTAAAAGGTGGAATAATGGAAAGTCTGGATATTGCTCTTAAAAGAATCAAGGCTGTTTTTATTTACATTATGTTGAGGGAGGGAGTTCCAAAGTCGAATGGTATTTGGGAAAAAAGAATACAAGTGGTAGTTACATCTGGAGTGAGGGATAACTTAAGACAAGGAATGTTGCTTTCTAGTGACTGTGTTTGAAGGAATTAGATATTTATTTGCAGGTATGCCCACTAGGTCATTTGATATTTTATATAACATGCATAGTTTTGCATCTTTTCTACGGTCTGCTAGGGATCTCCAGCCTAATGACTGGAGCATATTGGTGACACTTGACGTATTATGGTGGCGATGTAAAACATATCGAGCTGCTCGGCGTTGTATCATTTCAAGTTTATTTATTTGTGTAGCGGTGTAAGGGTCCCAGACAGTACAGCTATTTTCCAGGATAGGTCTAACAAAGGTGAAATAAGCAAAAGTTTTTATTTGGATTGATGAGACTTTTAGATTTCTGCAGAGGAAGCCTAATGATCTATTTGCTTTTGAAGAGATGCTATTTATGTGGGCATTCCACCGAAGGTCAGATGTTATGGTTAGGCCAAGATATTTAGCTTGTGAAACAGTTTGAAGTGGTTGTCCGTGGAGAATGTACTGGGTTTTAGTGATAGTTTTATTTCTTGTAACAGGGATGACATGGCACTTTTCAAGGTTGAAACTCATTTTCCATTTTTTTGTCCATTTGTCGAGTGTGTTAAGGTCTTCCTGGAGTGCAGCTGTGTTTATCTTAGGCTTAAGAGCTATATACATTATGGTGTCATCAGCAAAGAGTTTAACTGTAGAAGTAATATTGTCTGGAATGTCGTTAATGTAAAAAAGGAATAGGCAGGGACCAAGTACAGAACCTTGAGGGACTCCTGATGTTACAAGGACTTCAGAAGAAGCCTCGCCCTCTATTAGTACTCTTTGTGATCGATCGTTTAAAAATGCTTTAACCCAGGAATTTGTTTTGCCTTGGATGCCATAGTGATGGAGTTTGTCAATTAGTTTGGTATGGCTGACCTTATCAAATGCTTTAGAAAAGTCCATCACTATGACATCCGTTTGTGCGCCAGATTGCATATTTGTGACTAGGTCGTTTGTGAACTGGATGAGTTGTGTCTCACATGACACACGAGATCGAAAGCCATGTTGAAGGTCGTAAAGGATGTTGTGTGACTGTGCATGTTTCATTATATTACTAACTAAGATATGTTCCATTAATTTAGATGCTATACATGTCAAGGAGATGGGTCTGTAATTGGAAGCGAGGTATTTTTGGCCATGTTTGAAGATAGGTGAGACATTTGCTTTTAACCAGTCTTTGGGGACTTCTTCTGTTTCATATGATTTCCGAAAGATTAAGGTAAGTGATGGCGTAATTTCAACAGCTAACTCTTTTAGAATTCTTGGGTGGATGTTGTCTGGTCCTTGGGCTTTATAGGGTTTAAGATTTTGCAGGAGTTTTAGTACACCAGTTTCTGTAATTTCTATGTCTGGCATTTCTGGTAGAGTTGAATTGTATAGATTGGTTTCTTGAGGAGATTGGTCATCTGTAAAGACTGACTAGAACTGTTGATTTAGTATCTCTGCTTTGGCTGTGGGGTTTGAATGTAGGATTCCATTTTGTCTGAGTGGTGATACCCCTGTGTGGTCTGTACGGCAGTGTTTCATGTACGTCCAAAATTTCTTAGCATAACTTGGTTTTTGAGTACCATCATCAGTAGAGGTGACAATCTCATTTACATAGTTCCAGTAGGCAGATCTTAGTTGTTGCTGTATAGTTCGTTTTAGGTCTTTGTATTTTGGAGTGTGCTTGTGATTTTTATACATTCTGTCCCTTTTCCTCATAAGTTTCTTTAATGTTTGTGTGATCCAAGGGTATCCATCCCTACGTTTAGTCATTCTGGGTGGTATGTACATTTCAGCTCCTTTGACAATGGTATCCCGAAATGCACACCATAATGTATTTGCACTAAAACAGTGCAAATACATTATGGTGTGCATTTCGGGATACCATTGTCATAGCAATTTTGAAGAGTTTTGTTTACTTCTCTCATTTGTTGTCTGATATTTTCCCAGTCCGCCTTATTGAAAAGGGGAATCTTTCTCGGTTTCTGTTTCTGTTTCTGTTTCATTGGGTTTATGTCTAGTTCTGTGTAGCAACAGTCATGGTCTGAAATTCCTGGTAGTACCTCTGTTCGGTTTATGTTAGTAGGATTGTTTGTTATCATTAGGTCCAGGGTGTTATCTCCTCTTGTTGGTTTATGTATAATTTGTATAAGGCCAAAGTCATCAAGAATGTTTCGGAATTGTTCATGTAGCGATACATTTTGGCAGTTTGATTTTAACAGTTCGTTATGCCAATCCCATCCTGGGAAGTTGAAATCTCCTCCAATGAATATGTGTTGGTTTTGTTTTACTCTGTTTAATGATATTTCGAACTGTTCTAGGCTGTTTTCGTCATTTACATTAGGTCTATTGTAGGCACATATATGAAGCAGTTTACAACCAGCTAAGCAGATCTTTATCCAAATAATTTCACAGTCTGTCTCTAGTTCAAATTCTTCTTCACTAATCAGGTCAGAACTCACTGCAACAAATACCCCTCCTCCTCTCTAGTCTTCATTTCTGTCATCTCTATAAACATTAAATTTGTCAGGGAAATATTCAGTGTCTGATATGCTGTTACTAAGCCAGGATTCTGTGCCAATAATGATGTCCGGTTTTGTACTATCAATGAGTGATAACAATTCGGCTTTCTTGTTTTTTAGTGATTGACAGTTTAGGTTGATGATTCTCAGTGGGTTTTTTGTTTTGGGAATATGGGTGTAACTGTGCTGTTTTCTCTGACTGGAAGGTGAAGAGGTATGAAGTGTGGGTCCTAACCCAGCTGGTGTTGACGGAAGTTGAATGGAATTGTCATTTGAATTTGAGATGTGCTGATATATGTTTTCAGAATGTTCAATGTCGTCGTAATTAAAAAGGGTACTACTGAAATTTGGCATACCGCATTTTAGACAGTTCCATGATGTATTTGAGTTTTGCATTGTGTCATATATTGTGTCTCTAATGCTTTCACACTGTGTGTGGAACCAGGTGTTACAAGTATCACAACAAATTGCTTTGTGTTTCCATGTTACAGCTTTTTGGCAGACACCACAAGGGTATTTGGGCGCCCTAGCGCCAGGATTTAGTTCAATGTCATTTGCCAGAACAAGAAGATACAACATGAAGTATTGTGGGAATTTTTTGGGGTTTGCTCTGGATGTCCTTGGTTTATGATGCAAGTTGATGGATAATGCTTTGATGAGAGGGATTTCTGGTACTGATCTATTTATCAAGCTTTCATGTGGGGTTTTACAATGGTTATGTGTACTGTTTTTAATCTCTACAAAAGCAATCACGAGAAAAACAACACTTAGGTAAAACATCCTGTAAAATGTATGTATTGTTCCTGATTGTCAAGAAGTGCAACAGCATGGATGGTACTGCTATGTGCTAAGAACAGGAACAAAAGGAATATAGTATAGAAGAAGTACTGGAAATGGAAATGTAGGGTCTTCGTCCCAGGGCCTACACTGGGCACACAAAGAGCAGCACCGTTTATGAGGCCATGTTAGGCAGACCCAAGCCAGGAAATGTTTTTGTTTTAAAATGTAGAGTTATACTAAATTTAGTTTAACTTTTATGTCTATGTACCAGTCTCAATGACATTTAACAGGTCGCAGTACCTTGGTTACGATTTGTTTACTGGGCGATAATAGAAGTAAACTAGAATACGTTTAAAATTTAGAAACAATTAGAGTATATTTTTATTATTTTTTGTTAATCAGGGGACACCAACTAACAATTCTTACTAAGTACCTTACCGTAGTGTAAATCAGGTTAAAAACAAGTAAAATAATAAGATTAGTTAAGGATCGTTTACAATTTTCCTGTTCGCGCCACCACCCTCGTTTTCGTTCGCATATCCCTGTCGCATCTGACGCCTGCTACACATATTGTGACCCGAACAGAAAACACGGTGATCTTCTTTGAATTCATATCACTATTGTAACTGTTGCAAAGGAGCCGCTCCTCGCAACAACGAGGACGACAAATCTGGCCTGGTCACACGCCACGTCACACACCACGACTTGCGAAAATATCAATTGCAGTAATCGTATCTATAACGTGCTGACATCGTAGTAGTAAGGAACGGTCACGGACTAATATGACAACATAGAGCCACAGTCACACTTTCCCGGTTCGGGGGCCGGACGACCCCGAACCAAATATCCCGGATGGTCCGGGGTGGTCCGGCTGATTTGGGTCAGTTTGTGCATAGCAGTCACACTTCCCCGGATGAGACACGGCCCAGCAACGGATTTTAAACCCGGATGATGCCGGTAGACACCGGAACAAGCCGGAGGAGAACTCACGGAATGTGCCGGAGAACTCACGGAATAATCCGGTCCACCCACGGAATAACCAGGATGAGCCACGGAAGTGCCCGGAATAGCCCGGGTGAGCAACGGAAGTGCCCGGAAAAGCCCGGAAGACCCCCGGAACGTCCCGGTTGAGCCAGGATCGGAAAAATCCGGGGATATACCGGGGATCTACCCGGATGTTTCAAACAGTTTCAAACATCCGGGGACGAACAAGGATTGAGGCGGAACTCCCCGGAACTTCACGGATCCCCAAGGATCTACTACGGATTTACCACGGAGATCCATGGACTACCCACCGACTACCGAGGATCAAACCGTAGTAGCCCCATACATGCCACAATTTTGAAACGGCAATCCGTATGTTTGACCTAAAATTATGTAAACATCCGTATTTATCCGTATCATATATAAATTTGTCGGGCATGCCATAACAACACATGTATACAACTGCACAATTTTATTACTCTCATAATCGCAACAAACTACCCTACATTCACAGACGACAACATTCTTGAATCTTCACTGCGGCTGAACATCAGCTGCATGAGTCGACGATTTCGTCAGTCTCAGCATCTCAGCTGACACAGCCAACTGGTGACAAGGACTGTCAATGTTCAGCTTGCACTGAAGGTATGCAGTGATTGTGTCAGCGTTCAAACGGTGCCGAGCATCTGTATGAACTTTCCGTAATATGGAAAACAGCCTCTCCACGTCAGCGTTGCTGTGTGGGAGGCAGAGAAGTGGCGTCATCACCTTCGCCAGCAGCGGGAAGCGAATGACATGCATCGGTGTCTTTATCGTGAAGACCTCGGACCAGACCTGGTCGATCGGTCGTGCTGAGCCATCCTCCATAAGCCTAATGGCGTTGTAGCGCTTACGTTTTTCCGGCGTTAAATCCTTTCCGATTGACGTTTCTGCGCATGCGCGAGTCAGATACGACCTTGGTTGCTATGCGGGATGTTTACTTTTCCCACCCCGCGGCACCCACCGTTAAAACCGTTCCGATTGACGTTTCTGCGCATGCGCGTGTCAACTATTTTGTTAACCGGCGAAAGTTTGTAGTTTCTGAGATGTTTTACAGTTATCTGAGACATTATATGAGCAGTGGCGTGCACCACCCGGCAGTAGCCAAGCATGACAATGTCCAGTGAAGGGTACGCTCAGCAGCGCTGAAGCATACTTTAAAAGGTGTGTTCAAAAAGGCTAAATTCGAGTCGACCCAGTCAGTGGCAGTGCTGACTCAGCCTCTCAGCCTCAGGAGCAGAGTCCAGTTATCAGTAATAAGATTAACGACAGCGTCAAACGTTCATCACAAATAATAATAATTATTATATTAAGTAACATTGTCATTGGCATCGGAATATAAGTATAGGGTTGCATTAATTAAGTCGTTTATATAGAGTAGAAATGATACAGTAACGATAGGAGTGAGCCCTGCATCAGTGCATGATCGTGTGTGTTTTCAATATCTTTAACTTTATTTCAGATTGTCATAGACATAGTACATACAGATGTCCACATAAACATTACAAAAATACAAGTGACTAGAAAAATATAAAAGTATTGCACATGGTAAATAGAGAAAAAAAACATTGCACAATGGTACATTCAAACAAAAACTATTATGTATATACAACATTTTGATCCAATGTCGTCTTATCCTGGATTGCCATTTTATTGATATCACTGTTGATAATTGCAGTTACCAACTTATTATTACTTATCAAGTCTCCGCATGAATTTATATACAAGGTTTCTAATTACAGCTTTACTATCTGGTACATGGTATTCTACAAACATGGTGGAGGCACTGCAATATTTAGGCTGATTTAGCAATAAGCGAAACACATTATTGTAAGCCACATGAAGATTATGTATACTTGCTACTGTGTAATTCCACCACAGCTGAGCAGTATATATGGGAGAGCAGAAAGTTCTAAGCAAAGTCAGCTTCACTTCAGTGGAACACATGTAAAATTTCCGCAATAGCATATTACCCCTAGCATATAGTTGTCGGCATTGCCGCATTGGCTAAGATATCTTTGTCATCACGTAATGTATTAGAAATAAAGTGACCCAAATATTTCACATTATCCACTTCCTGGATTGTTTTACCATTAATCTTAAATGATGGAACTTCAATATTTTTCTTATATTTACTTTTAAAATATTAACACAGCATTGTTCTTGGAGTTGTACTTGATATCATGATTTAACCCATAGAGTCCACATACCTGCATCAGTTCAGACAGTCTTGATACAGATGGGGACAGAATTACCAAGTCATCAGCATACATAAGATGGTTGATAGTTGTACTACATATTACACACCTTGTGTTACATTTGTTTAAAGCTATGGTTAAATCATCCATATATATATTAAAAAGGTGTGGTGAGAGTATACCACCTTGCCTGACACCATTTGCAACATAAAAATGTTCCAACAATTTGCCTGACCATCTTATACACATAGTCTGATTCGAATACCAATATATAAGCAGTCTAACAATATATCCAGACACTCCCCTGTCAATCAACTTTTGAAATAAGATAGAATGTTTCACTCTGTCAAAGGATTTAGAAGCATCTAAAAACATGTAAACATAGACCCATCTAGACTCCTATGCCTGTCAATAACTTCCTTTAAGACATAAATACACAAGTCTGGCCCGTGTTTTTTCTTAAATCTAAACTGATTGGACATTGTTGACCGCGTAACTGACATTCTGTCTAACAATATGTTTTCAATTTTTTTTTGACACAATACTAGCTAATGCAATAGGTCTATAATTGTCTTTTCTGTTAATCTTGCTACATTTATCTTTGATAATAGGAACCAGCACAACAGATAACAAAGAACTAGGTAAAAATCCATGTACAAAAAAACCAGTTATACACATAGCAAGTAAAGGCACAATGCGCTTATCACAATATTTAAGGTGTTCAGCATATACACAAACCATACCATAAGTCTTATTTATATCTAGGCATTTAATAGCATTTTCAACTTCGCTAATTTCCACAACTATGTCATTTGTATATTTGGAATCACATTTCATCTGTTGAATGTCTATATCCCTAATACAATTAAAAAGCTGTTTAAAATGAGACCGCCATTTACCTGTAAACCTTTACCTAATAGTGTTGAGGATGTTAGTGGTATTTTTGAAATAACTGAATTATGGCGGCCTAATTTTAAACAGCTTTTTAATTGTATTAGGGATATAGACATTCAACAGATCAAATGTGATTCCAAATATACAAATGACATACCCCGGTAGTTGTGGAAATTAGCGAAGTTGAAAATGCCATTAAATGCCTAGATATAAATAAGACTGATGGTATGGATGGTGTATATGCTGAACACCTTAAACATTGTGATAAGCGCATTGTGCCTTTACTTGCTATGTGTATAACTGGGTTTTTTGTACTTGGATTTTTACCTAGTTCTTTGTTATCTGTTGTATATGTTGTGCTGGTTCCTATTATCAAAGATAAATGTAGCAAGATTAACAGCAAAGACAATTATAGACCTATTGCATTAGCTAGTATTGTGTCAAAACAATTTGAAAACATATTGTTAGACAGAATGTCAGTTACGCGGTCAACAATGTCCAATCAGTTTGGATTTGAGAAAAAAACACAGGACAGACTTGTGTATTTATGTCTTAAAGGAAGTTATTGACAGGCATAGGAGTCTCTATGTTTACATGTTTTTAGATGTGTCTAAAGCCTTTGACAGAGTGAAACATTCTATCTTATTTCAAAAGTTGATTGACAGGGGAGTGCCTGGATATATTGTTAGACTGCTTATATATTGGTATTCGAATCAGACTATGTGTATAAGATGGTCAGGCAAATTGTCAGAACATTTTGGTGTTACAAATGGTGTCAGGCAAGGTGGTATACTCTCACCACACCTTTTTAATATATATATATGGATGATTTAACCATAGCTTTAAACAAATGTAACACAAGGTGTGTAATATGTAGTACAACTATCAACCATCTTATGTATGCTGATGACTTGGTAATTCTGTTCCCATCTGTATCAAGACTGTCTGAACTGATGCAGGTATGTGGACGCTATGGGTTAAATCATGATATCAAGTACAACTCCAAGAAAAGTGCTGTGTTAATATTTAAAAGTAACTAATAAAATTATATGAACAATGTTGATGTTCCATCATTTAAGATTAATGGTGAAACAATCCAGGAAGTGGATAATGTGAAATATTTGGGTCACTTTATTTCTAAGACATTACATGATGACAAAGATATCTTACGCCAATGCCGACAACTATATGCTAGGGGTAATATACTATTGCGGACATTTTACATGTGTTCCACTGAAGTGAAGCTGACTTTGCTTAGAACTTTCTGCTCTCCCATGTATACTGCTCAGCTGTGGTGGAATTACACAGTAGCAAGTATACATAATCTTCATGTGGCTTACAATAATGTGTTTCGCTTATTGCTGAATCAGCCTAAATATTGCAGTGCCTCCACCATGTTTGTAGAATACCATGTACCAGATAGTTAAGCTGTAATTAGAAACCTTGTATATAAATTCATGCGGAGACTTGATGCTCTTATAATAAGTTGGTAATTGCAATTATCAACAGTGATATAAAATGGCAATCCAGGATAAGACGACATTGGATCAAAATGTTGTATATACATAATAGTTTTTGATTTAATGTACCAGTCTGGAATGTACCATTGTGCAATGTTTTTTTCTCTATTTACCATGTGCAATACTTTTATATTTTTCTATAGTCACTTGTTTTTTTAGTGTTTATGTGGACATCTGTATGTACTATGACAATCTGAAATAAAGATACTGAAAACACACACGACCATGCACTGGGGCAGGGCTCACTCCTATCATTGCTGTATAATTTCTACTCTACATAAACGACTTAGTTAATGCAACCCAATAGTTATATTCCGATGCAAATGACGTTACTTAATATAATAATTAGTATTATTTGTGATGAACGTTTGACGATGTCGAGTCAGCACTGCCACTGACTGAGTCGACTCGAATTTAGCCTGTTTGAACACACTTTTTAAAGTATGCTTCAGCGCTGCTGAGTGTACCCTTCTCTGGACATTGTCATGCTTGGCTACAGCTGGATGGCCACTGCTCATAAAATGTCTCAGATTATACAATGTTCAAGATCACATCACATAATGACTAAAAATAAACCTATATGCAACCAATCATGCATGTGTATTTTTCAAAAAGTAAATAAACAGTTTCAATTTTAGCCGTAAATAAATAACATAAGACACTTTAAAACAAATTGGCAATACATTTTTGTGGAATCGTGAAATCTAACCACTTTAATGCATATTGCAGTTTTAAAAATATGCATGCATGATTGGTTGCATATATGTTTATTTTTAGTCATTATGTGATGTGATCTTGAACATTTTATACAGACGATCTATGTACAATTATTTTGCTTTAAGAGGAATGTTTTAATTTGTTTATCCCAAGAATTCATTGATTTTTTATATACAGCATGTATTTCAATTTAGCCACAGCCACGCAAGATAGATTGGATTTTGGATTATTTTTACAATAAATTGTTATTGAATGAGGATTAATTGTGTGTCTACTGTGCTTCAACAATGAACTAGGCAACAGTGTTTGCTTAATCAATCCAGTTCAGAGGTAATGGCGGCCACATGAGTTATACCACAAAGAATTGTACTGGGTCCAGTTATGTTCATATTATACTTAAAGGCCAGTATTAAAACAATAACATTATGTGCTATTTATAGAGGACATCAATATGTTTCACTTACACACAACTGCTACAGGCTTATTCAAGAAGTAAATTCAGAATACAATAAAATATCAGTATGGATTCATTTCAACAAAACATCACTGAACATAACTAACATTATCTTTTCACATTTACTCCTGAAGGTAAGACGATGATCATGATGTTATTTTAATAAATGTAACAAATATATATCATGTTACTTCAGTAAAGTCTGTAATTATTTAAACGTAGACTAGAGGAAACTGGTCAGTATAATATAAAGATTGTTAATGTATAAGTCATTATTTTCCTCATGTGTACGCGTTAAATGCATATTTAAGCCACTTATCACACAACAAATTACAAAACTTTGTTATGCCAAACTTGGTGCAACTATTTATTTATCCATCCAATTAATATTAATATTAATATTAAGGATAAATAAACAATACAGCTTTGTATACGAAGCAATAACTACTATATTTTTATTTACTAAAGATGTAGCAGTAAATCCTAGCACAATCAATCGTAACCAGTGACAGCGCTTTGTTATCCGCTGTCACTGGTCCAATTAGTCCGTGCTATAACGCTCAAACTCCCAAATACACGTGAGCAACAGCTAGCGCTGTCGCGCGCGCCTCTAGATGCGCGCATGCGCAGAAACGTCAATCGGAACGTTTTTAACGACCGGAAAAATGTAAGCGCGACCATCGTAGGTAGCGCTTACGTTTATCCCCTAGATACGCGCATGCGCACAAACGTCAATCGGAAAGGTTTTAACGATCGGAAAAATGTAAGCGCGACAGCGTCCTTGCACAACAGCTGAAAGTCCTCGTACTCATCTTTCAGTTGTTCCAGATCGACGTCGGGGGCAAAGCGGGCTGCAAGACGCACAATCGGCTCATACGTGAGATTCTCACGAGCTGCTGGGTCGAGAACACCCAGGTCACGCAAAACTGGATCATCAAAGGGAAACTTGGCGACCATCTTGCGCACTACCGCACAGTAGAACGCTCGCACATCACTGATGAAGGCCGCCTGCACAGCTGGTGCAACTTCGTCATCTTCCAAGAATGCGCGCACCTTCATGCTGACGGCAATGGTCGAGTCACCTCGCTGAATCCCGCGATCGCTGTAGTCGATGGTGCGTAGATCCGCCACATTGCGGATGTGGCGAAGCTGGACAAACTTGACGAGCAGCTTCCGCAGTAGCCGGTCCATCTCCGAAATGAGTACACCGACCTTAGACTCTTCGTTCTGAAAGAGTCGGTTAAACTCATTCAGGAAAGGGAGGGCGTACTGCAGAAACAGCAGCGTCATCGTTGTCAGTGGCTTGCTGAGGCGCTTATGGATGCGCCGGATGCGCCCAGGCCGCTCCACGTCGTCGTGGCTCGCGAAGTAGCTCGTCAACGCAGGCAGTTGGTTGAGCACACGGTTGATGACCCTCTCGAGCGACAGCCAGCGCGTCGGGCAGTGCTTCAAGATGACCGCGTCATCCACATCCACGAAGGCCTGAAACACCTTGTAGTCCTCACGACGTTTAGAACTGGAACCGAACACATGCCACATATACATAAATATGTATACTTTATAAATATATGTAATTTTTATAGAAATATTTACACATTTATTATGAATAATAAGTCCCAGTATTACAATAACGTAGGTTTTCAACAGTTGATTTTAAATCATGAACACTATGATTTTACCACACTTTTTTATAACATTCGTAGCCTGAAAAAAGTGATACATTTTTTATTTGTTTTTAACCTGTGCTCGAAGTGGTAGTAGATGTCCACAAGTAAGTAATCGACTGGCGTGGACAGAGCACTGATGCCCGCACCAGCACACAGGCTGGCAAGGTGACAGATGCAGCCGATGGTGAAGATGTCTGGCTGTTTCTCCCGAACTCGAGACAGCACCGAATTGCGAGCTCCGAGCATTACGTTGCAATTGTCGCTCGCAAAACCCACACAGTTCTCCCAAGGGATGTCAAGGTTGCTACAAACAAAGGATCTCATTGAGTATTTATTCATGTAATCTTCAGTAAATAGTACAGACAGGCGAAAATTGACGTATTTTGGAAGGTTACTACATTACTTACAATTTCCTTAACAAAAATTACAGCAACCACTGTTCCATCAAGGTTGTTATACAAAATAAACAAACAGACACTACAAATTAACAACATAAAGCAACAATTGTGATACAATTAAATGTCAGCAATATTACAGATAAAAGTTCTAAGGTAAAACAGTGGAACTACTTAGAGTCTACACGAATGTCTGGTCGATCGTGGCGAATATGTCATGAGCCTTGCCGCGGTTGCAAACCGGTAGGTCGAGGAGCCTGGTGACAGTCCGGCCGAGACCAGCGTTATAGAATCGAACGAGCATCCCCAGTCGCTTGTCGGATTTCTTGTCGTTGCTTTCGTCGACCATCAGCGCAAACGTCCCCGACTTACACTAATCGACGACTTTTGCTGTCGACACTGCCGCCAAACTCCTCTTCATCAAGTGGGTGGTCTTTGTCCTCTTGCACATGAACCGTTTAGCGATGCCGCTGTCGGGAAACATCGACCTTGCCAAATAGGTGAAATGATCCCCAATTGTCGCTGGAAGGTTATGCTCGGCGACGAAGTATGAAAACATCACCTCGGCGCGGGTCACCTCGTTAGCAAAGTCACCACCGTTCGGCTGTGGCTTGAAAAAGGTTTTTACGGTAGCCCCTTCCTCGTGGCGCTTCAGGTTCGCCGCGTGCAAATTCGACTTCATGTGCTCCGTGATGTCGTACAACCTCGAAGCGGCAACTTTCACATCGCGTGAACATACACTACATCTCGCGTACTGTTCGCCTGCTTTGCTCTTTACTATCATGCCACCGAACTTAGCTACCCATTCTTTCTGAAATTTTCCTGTACACTTTCGTCTTTTCGCAGGGGGAGCCATCTTAAAGTCTGAAGAATTTAGTCTGCGCCCACGAATACGGCGCCCATAGCCACCTGCCGTAATGTTCAGAACTACAGTTTACGAGCGCGCGCGATCTGCTTGCACGCTACAATAAACGAACCGGTCGTTTTGTTCGTTCGTTTCGAGTCGGTTTACTTAGTTACTAACAATAAGCATTATTCAATTTTAGACTGTGTAGATTTGTTAGGTATAATGTGGTTAAAAAGAATGTATCCATAAATTTAGCTAAAATCCGTATCAAAATGGAGTACGGCCGTATCACTTAAAAAAGGCCAAAATCCGTATCGGATACGGGTAATCCGTATCATGTGGCATGTCTGTAGCCCGGATCGGCGGTCCGTGGCGTTCCGGCGCGCGATCCGACACACACACACACACACACACACACACACACACACACACACACACACACACACACACACACACACCCACGCACGCACGCACGCACCCACGCACGCACGCACGCACGTGCGCGCATGTAAGCGCCAATCATGCAACCATGCACAGCATCTAGTTGCACGCACATATGTATGAAGACATGCACGCATACATGTACATCATTAGACGCACCCATGCAGCCATGCATACAACACACAGTGTCACGAACATAAATGGCTATCAGCTAATCCCCCTAACTAACAGGCACAAACAATGTGCCCATTTTGAAGCTGCGCGGGCTGGAAAGCTGAGCCCGCACCCGCCGCGTAGCTATATCATTCGGCCCGCAGCCCGCCCGGTCTTGCATATTTTGCCCTATCCTGGCCCGCAGTTCGGCCGGCACCGCACAGCACTGGTATGGCCCGCACCCCGTCTCGCAACAAATAACAAATCCAGGCTGCGTGCAGAAACTTTCCCCGCGCAGGGCCTTAATACCATCCTGTTTGGGATATACAATGCGCGTCCTGGTTTCTCTCAGTTTAGTTGTTACCCGTTACTTGTACTGGACAAGCGCTGAGCAGCACATGTAAGAACATGGCAAGACTTGTCCAACGTTTGTATGTCGTCGTTTCCTTATTGGTTGCAGAGTCGCTGTTGGCGGTAAGTGATTCATATGTGTGTTTTACACCAGCAACATGATAGAATGATATCATCGAGCTACGCGTAGGGTAATAGTGTAACTGTAATGTTGCGTTTTCATCAGTCCTAGATACTGCGCTATGTAGTAAATGTATATGCCCCAATGTCGGGTACTGGGACTCTTATATTAGCGCGGAAATGATATTATTATAATTGGGGGATGAGTACCGGGGCTCAAACACCTCCCCGTTTCTACCGCCCCCTGTGGGGTTATGCTAGTTAGCGGCGTTACGTTTGACGTACGGTATAATTTAGGAAGCCTTTAATATTCGAAATACCATCGATAATTCTCTGTGCCATTTTGTCTTCCGGAAACTGTTCCCAGCGACTGTATGGCGAGGCAGCCGTGTCCGTTAACACTCGTCCTTATCCTGAAGTATCAGGTTGCAATACAAAGAAGGCGGGTTCGTTTCGTAGGACAACGACGTCTTTGTTCGACGGCGTGTCGATGTGCAGATATGCCAAATACCCGTTTTCAAATACATAGTAGGCAATTAAGATCAAATACGAGCCATTTTACATCCAGTTATGCCTACCTTCTTTGGAGTGACTACTTTTGGGTCTACTTAGCTCTACTTAGCATATAGGCAAGCCACAGAACCACCTAACAGACCGGTTTAAATGGCAACACACCCAAATAATGTTACATCATTGTACATTAGATTAGACCTGTCTTAGAGTTCCCAGATGGTGCAGTAAGCGTTAATCCAAGTTCAAACAAGCTCACCATAAAACGATCCATTTTAGAAATTGGACGCTTTTGAAAACGTCTTGATATTACCATGGTTAAGTAGCTATTTTATACTATTAGTAAATGGCCAAGCCATACATTTTGGAAAACGCAATATCTTATCTCCATGATAATGGACAACGTGGATCCTCAATGGATCGAGACTGAACCCCCAATACTTTTATGTTGTGCGTGCGCGTGCGCGTGCGCGTGCGCGTGCGCGTGCGCGTGCGCGTGCGCGTGCGCGTGCGCGTGCGCGTGCGCGTGCGCGTGCGCGTGCGCCTGTGCGTGTGCGTGTGCGTGTGCGTGCGCGTGCGTGTGCGTGTGCGTGTGTGTGTGTGAGTGTGAGTGTGAGTGTGAGTGTGAGTGAGTGTGTGTGTGTGTATGTGTGTGTGCTCGCGTGTATGGTGACAACCGAGGACATATATATGAATACACACGTTCTACCCGAGGACAGGGTCTTAACCAAGGACGTCCTCGGTTCAACCAAGGATGTCCTCGGTTAGTACTATGAATATGAGCACATTTTCGACATTCTGGAAGCGTGAAATAGTCATATTATATGAAAATCAGCACCATACCTCGATCAGATATAATCGTGCAGATAAGTTGTAACTGTTCAATAAAACAATGTTAGCTAAGTCAAATAATAATTGTTGAAATGAGATACGTCTACTCTTGATGTTGAAACCTAAATGACTATTTGTTTCTTTTCATGATATGGTAGACTTCTCACGAATGACGTTATGTCATTGATGAACATAAATGGTCATCATGGCAAGACTCCATTCGCGGGTACAGAGATGCTGAAAGTAGTAAAAGGTAATTTCATTTTTCCTTGCTAATAAAAGTATTATTTTTCACTCCACTGAACGAAAATATTATGTGGAACATTACAAGTGCGTCTTAAGAAGAAAGTTAAAGCAATTAATGCAAGAAGATGTCCATGTTATGGGTCCAATAAATTTGATGATTTAAGGAAAACGTGGAATGAGGAGTACAAATAATTTGCCTGAATTAATGGAACATGCAGAATGATGAATCAAAGCATAGTTTATTTATTTCTAGTCTATCCAAATTACGTTTTTCCCCCAAAAAAACATTGTTTCATTATAACTGGATAAAGTATAATCTGCCTATATTTAAAGGGTGCTATTTTCAAATATACGGTGTTTCAGTCATGTGATGAATATCATGTTTCAGCGAGTGTCCTGAAGACGTCATGGCGGAACGGAGATGGAGATCACCGCAGCTGTTTCTGGATGCCTGAAGTACGCAGCAGACCGAACTGGAGGAATTGGCCGAAAGGCACGAAAGTTGGGAGAACGCAGTCTCGTATTGGCTTTTGTAGTGTATATAAGTGAAATAAAACGATGTGACTTGTACCACGACATAATCATTTTAATTATATAGATATACTGATAATATTAAGAGGAGACACCACTTGATAAGTTTAATTTATTTTAACAGTAAAATGTTACCACCTATATTTTTTAACGAAATAACAGTAATCAATATTAACACTTGTCTTAAGAGTCCATAAGTATACGTTTTATTCCTCAATCAGTATATTGTCAACATTTGGGAATGGTGTCTCCGGGGGCCCCATCAGTTCATTGCAATCCCCCAAATCAGTATATGACATCGAAACAACGTCGACACCCGACGTCTAAACAACGTCGTTACCCGACGTCGACAATCTTCATATACAACGTGTTTCCAACGTTGTTTCGACGTCGATATGTGGCGTAAAAACAGCGTCGTTACTCGACGTCGGCAAAAACGTTGACAACTGACGTCGATCCAACTTCCATACGTAACGTGTCTTCGACGTTGTTTCGACGTCGATATATGACGCCGAAACAACGTCGTTTCTCGACGTTGACAAAACGTTGACAAATGAATCAATATTTATAGAAATTGAAATTAATAAAACATAAACATTTTTAATGTACATTTTAATGATCTACTAAGAACTATCTCGAATGAAAGAAAGAAATGCATACTCATGCCTGACTTTAATATTGACCTATTAACAAATGACACTAATAATTTAACAGCAGACTTTGTACATAACATGTTTGCAAATATGTTCTATCCAACAATTAGCAAACCAACCAGAATCGCTCAACAATCAGCAACTCTCATAGACAATATCATAACTAACATTCATGAGTATCCCATTAAATCGGGCATTCTATATGATGATATATCAGATCACTTCCCAATATTTAATTTCTATAATATAGGCTTAACAAATTACCCAAAAAATAAATATATATTCAAACGTGCAAACAATGCAAATAACATTGCTAAATTAAATGCAAAATAAAAAAAAAATGCAAACTGGGAAGAGGTGTATACAAACCCTAACTCTTCGTATGATACATTCATTGGAATACTAAATTCCCATATTAATGAATGCCTACCATGGAAAAAAATCAAAATAAGACCGCACACTAATGATTGGCTCACTAAAGGCATTGTAACATCCACAAAGGAAAAAAACCGCCTATACAAAAAATATAAATGTAATCCGACAAATAAAAATGAATATATTTATAAAAGATTTAAAAATAAATTGACACATGTAATAAGAACTTCCAAAAAGTCATACTTTAAAAATAAATTTGACCTATATAAAAATGACTGCAAAAAACATGGAATACCATTAATGAAGTTCTAAAATGCACTAAAAAAAATGCAGTGTACAATAAATTCATAACAACAGAAGGAAACTGTTGTACAGATAAAAACGAAATAGTGAATGAATTTAATAAATACTTTACAAATATAGGCCAAAGCCTTAATGCAAAAGTAACTCAAACAGTACATGACCCTACACATTATATAAATAACAATCCAACTAACTTTTTCTGTACACCAACTTGTCCCACTGAAATAATTAACATAGTGCATAGGAACAATTCCAAAAAGTCTGGAGGTTATGACAACATTGACCCTAACATTATTCAACATGTTATTCCACAAATTGCAAATCAACTAGTTCACATCTTCAATAGTTCATTCACTATGGGTATTGTTCCAAGAAAGTTGTAGATTGCTAAAGTCATTCCGTTATACAAAAGTGAAAAACCTGAACTGTTTACAAATTACAGACCTATTTCGATTCTTCCGTGCCTATCAAAAATACTAGAGCGCATAATGTACAATAGGATTAATAATTTCCTAGCTGAATATAACATACTACCAAATAAACAATATGGATTTAGGGGAAATTACTCTACTTATATGGCAATGATTGACTTGGTAGATAAAATATCAAGCAACATTGATCACAAAAATCATAATATAGGCATATTTCTTGATCTTAGTAAGGCTTTTGACACAATAGATCATAACATCTTATTAAAAAAACTTCAGTGCTATGGTATAAGAGGCATAGCTTGCGAATGGTTCAAAAGTTACCTTAGCGATAGAGCACAATATGTGTTGTATAATAACACATAATCTGAATACATGAATATAACTTGTGGTGTTCCCCAGGGATCCATATTAGGCCCATTACTTTTTATCATATATATAAATGATATTGTAAATGTTTCAAACATTCTTAAGCCAATACTGTTTGCAGATGATACTAGTTTGTTCCATGCACACACACACATTTCCACACTCTCATAGAAGAAGTTAATATTGAACTACAAAAAATTGCAATTTGGTTTAATACTAACAAACTAACATTAAACGTAAACAAATCTAATTTCATAATATTCACACCAAAAGGGAAAATTTATAATACAGACAATGCTGAAATAATAATAAATGGTAACAAAATAAAACAAGTCAAGTTTACAAAATTTCTAGGAATATACATAGATGAACATTTGAGCTGGAAAATCCATATTAATAATTTATCCAAAACAATTGCACGAAATGTAGGAATGCTTAATAAATTAAAATATGTTCTCCCATTGTACACCATGAAGACTTTATACTATTCATTAATATTACCTCATCTGCAATATTGTGTCCTGTTGTGGTCAAATACATATATAATTCATTTAAAAAAAATAAAGATACTTCAGAAGAGAGCAATAAGGATAATTACGAAATCACAATATGCATCACATACAGACCCATTATTTTCAAAATTAAAACTGTTAAAGTTAAGTGATATATATATAAACATCAATTAGGGATTTTTATGTATAAATCCGTTAATGATCAACTCCCAGACAACTTGACTTCTATGCTTAAACTAACAGAAAACGTTCATAACCATAATCTTAGAAATTTTAATGGGTTTTACATTCAAAACATAAGAACAAACAACAGAAAGTTTACAATACATTATTCTGGTCCAGTCTTCTGGAATACACTACCTCAACATATAAGAAAGCTTAGAACAATAACACAATTTAAAAGTAAGCTAAAGGAGTTATTACTGACGGGATATGTATCTTAGGCATTTATAAGGATTATGTACCGTAGTTATAGTATTCTTTTATTACTTATCATTAATTGTATTTATTTTTTAGAATTATTTAAGTAATTAGTAATATTAGTAGTTGTAGTATTCTATTTATTATGATACTGATAATGACATTTATTTATTTTTATATATTTAGTTTACTTTTATAATAATGTCCATAAAGTTTTATGTCTTGGTGGTCCTCGATATAAGCCCCAAGGGGTTTCTAGAGTCTCTCCGCGGTTACATTTAATCATCATGTTTATGCTTATGTTTGTATGTTGTTGTTGTGACCGAAATAAAATTCAATTCAATTCAATTCAATACAACTTTCATAGTCGCCTTGTTTTCGACGTTGTTTCGACGTCGATATATGACGCCGAAACAACGTCGTTACTCGACGTTGACAAAACATTGACAAATGACGTCGATACAACTTTCATAGTCACCGTGTTTTCGACGTTGTTTCGACGTCGATATATGATGCCGAAACAACGTCGTTACTCGACGTTGAAAAAACGTTGACAAATGACGTCGATACAACTTTCATAGTCATCGTGTTTTCGACGTTGTTTCGACGTCGATATATGATGCCGAAACAACGTCGTTACTCGACGTTGAAAAAGCGTTGACAAATGACGTCGATACAACTTTCATAGTCACCGTGTTTTCGACATTATTTCGACGTCGATATATGACGCCGAAACAACGTCGTTACTCGACGTTGAAAAAACGTTGACAAATGACATCGATACAACTTTCATAGTCACCGTGTTTTCGACGTTGTTTCGACGTCGAAATATGACATCTAAACAACGTCGTTACTCGACGTCGAAAAAACGTTGACAAAAGACGTCGATACAACTTTCGTAGTAACCATGAATTCGACGTTGTATCGACGTCGGTACCGACGTCGAAACAACGTCGCTACAACGTCTGAACAAATCACGTCACCGGACGACCATATACACCGCGCTTCTTGTGTGTGTGTGTGTGTGTGTTTGTGTGTGTGTGTGTGTGTGTGTGTGTGTGTGTGTGTGTGTGTGTGTGTGTGTGTCTGTGTCTGTGTGTCTCTGTATATATATATATATATATATATATATATATATATATATATATATATATATATATTAATAGAAGTTATATCAGATTATGGTGTTCACCCGCTATTACGACCAGTTGGATTACTCCGCCATTACCCCCATTACCCGCCATAGTAATCCTGCTCAAAAGAACTGCATTATTTTATGGACGTTTTTAATGTAGGACTGGTTGGGTAGATATGGCATGTCGGTGCAGCATGCTATCAGAGCTGCAATATAATGGCATTTGTGAGTGACAAGGTGCGAATGCATACAGGGATAATTCGGCTTAGAACTTTCAACACGTGCAATTGCCGGCTGATATGAACATAAATTAAGGCGTGTCAAATTGGATATTTAATATTAGGAGACAGAGATATGAGAATTTCACATGATATATACGAATGTGGGTCAATTAATGTCCCAAATTGTCGATACCATAACTTTAAAAACTAAAAAAAGAAAAAAGTTACAATGTCCGCCTATGCTATGGGAAAATATTCAAAGGTGGTATATATCCTCTACCCATTACATAACAGCAAATAATTCATCATACAAATGGCGGGGACATTTTCACACCTTGTCTGTTGGAATAACGTCTGATTACAATTACATTCTTATTGAATATTGAATTTTTATATGACATATACTACCGGTGACACTGCACAATATGCAATATATGACAAGTCTGTGATGTAAGGATTTTGAACCGTTCATACAAGTGTATTAGACGATAATAGAGGTGGCAAAATAAATATGGGTTACCAACTTGTAACGTTACTATCATGAATGAAGAAGGTTGGAACATAAGTCCTCGGTTCGAACCATGTGTGTGTGTGTGTGTGTGTGTGTGTGTGTGTGTGTGTGTGTGTGTGTGTGCGTGCGTGCGTGCGTGCGTGCGTGCGTGCGTGCGGGCGGGCGTGCGTGCGTGTGAGGAAGATTTGTATTTGACACGAGACGTTATGCTTATAGCCAATCCCTGCTAGCATTTTTCCTAAATGTACAACTAACAAGTTTAAAGTGGAAAATAACGGTGTGCTTTATTGCCAACAATCACTATGTTGCAACTTATACAAATACGTAAAATTTAGTGATAATATGATCGGTTAGCGTAGCTCAATTCCATAAATTGCTGTCATCACTGTAACGTATAATGTATATTCACATTGAAGTAGGACACATAATGTTCAATGATACAACACACGTACTGTGTACACTGCCTGCTTCGGCCTCTGTCTAACACCGATCGAGAGGCAACTCCGACCGCTGGGAACAAGACACAGTGGGTTAGAGAATCCACGACAGTGTACGCATTCACCACCTATGTGCGATCCTTTACTTCCCCAGACATAGACACCAGCTCTTGCAAAAGACGCGCGACCGCGAAAAAAAATTCTTTGTTTAATATATGTTTACATCATACGAATATCAATTCCACCACCAATGGCTATGACTGCAGGTTGTGCTATTAGTGCCAGTATAGTAAAATGAATACTTTGTTTAGTGGCGCATGTACCGAAATAAATAAAGAGTTATTCAACAATTATTTAAAACGAGCAATATCTTGGTTTTTTAATTAATATTTCACATACCCATAATGACAGCAATTGTATACATTTGGATAAAACGGAAGGCCCATTTACAATTCCACGTTTACATGTTAGCGAGCTAAAGTATGACATTATAATGTTCAGATATCATGTTATTTTTCAAAAGCAACATCTCGCCTCTACACACGTACCTCACGTACCTCACAAGATATATATATATATATATATATATATATATATATATATATATATATATATATATACACACACATATATACATATATAGTTGAACAGTTACTAAAGTAACTTGTAAATCTACACAACGTGTAGCACAGCACCACAGCTTATGTTACTACACAGAGTGAATTAGGCTCAGACTAACTTGGATAATATAAAGATTATAAATATTCAGGTGGAGTTGTGTCACCGCCGTCCGTGTCCTCCACTGAGACTCCGAGGCTCTACCGCGCCACCTCCGCTCACCACAAAACACATATAATACACACCGAATTGAATAGTGTAACTAAAACAACGACGTCTAGCACTACAAATGATATATCTGACAAATCATACTCACTTTCCTAGAATAAGATATTGGGTGATATACTTAACACATATATGTATGTGTTATAATTATCTAGTGCACAACACGCAATCGCTCTATTTTAATTATATTCAGACCCACTTAGATAATACAACAAAGCAAGATAATATGGTGCTCTACATAAAACAAGTAGTGTGCAGTAATTCTTCTATGATCATAACAAAGATAAATGCAGATTTAGCTAGAAGCAAGTAAGCGTTTGCCTAATACATATAACCGAAACATATAACAACAAACATTCGTTGTCTAATACATGTTTACAGCATATGAGTACACATTTCACGACCAGTAGACTGCAGGACGTGCTGATAATGCCAGTATAATAAACCTAAATGTTTTTTAGCCGATCTAGATCTAGATTTATTCTAGAATTTTCCTAAATCAAGCGATGTCTTTGTTTTAATAATATTTCCTAAATGTATAACGGCAGTTATTGCCATATTTGGATATGAATGAAGGATCATTCTAAATTCCACGTTTAAGTGTGACCGAGTTAAAACATGACGTCATAACCCTCATGTCACCTGTTAGTTTTTAAAAGCTATATCTCGCTCTAATATGCTCACAAGACATGTACGATATGTATCAAGTTGAATAGTGTTACTAAGTCCTGTGTTCGTCTACGCAACGTTATATAGAAATATATACAAGTTAAACATATTGCAAAGATGACCTACCATTGCTAATCAATTATAAGCATTCAAGAACGACTCCAAAAGCCATGGTATTTACTAAGACAATAATGATTGGGAGAAGCAACGATAAATCTGGCATTTCTTTACATTACAAACATAATAATGCTATAATTAAAGATCCTGATCAAATATCTAATATATTATGTTATTTCTGTATACCTGTTGGTCCAAGCCATGCTACTCCAATATCTGAATCCGTAAAGCAACTTACATCTTCAGAATTGCCCTAACCATAACTCAAACTGTCTGTTCTTGAGCCCAATCGATGCAAGTGAGAACAGGCAAATATTGATGTCACTTCAACCCAAGAAAAGTACAAGTTATGACATTCTGAGTCTGCTTATCATAATGTTATTTTATTTTAAGTTAATTATTTATCCTATATGTTTACATATATAATTGATATACATATTCACGATACCAGACAAACTTCACGTATATGTCACATTACTGCTCTAAGAGTAAAATCGTCTAACAGTTTCTTATTTAAAGGTCGAATGGTCTCGAATATAATTCCTATTACCGTCCAGCAAAAAGCAACATAACAGTTTCGCAGTATTACCAAAAGTAATTGTTGTAAACGTGTACGAAGAGCTAGCTGACGCTTATTCAAAATAAACCACCTCTTCATATACTTATGTGATTATATCCTTGTTATTTACGCAGTTTGTTTTACCAAATATTTACTGTACAAGTTAATTTGAACATTTATCATTGAATATTATTATTACGTTTTACAAAACTGATTATTTATAATAAAACAATTGGGTGTTACACGTGAAGTTATTATGATGAAAATTATTAGTTTATTGTTTATACAGCTATGATGGGGTTAGCAGCGACCAGTTCAGTTATGGTTTCGTATTAATTATTAGTATCTAAATCAACTGATTGGCTCCGCTGTCTGCCCGGAATCGTAAACTATATAATTGCTTAAATGTTACATATATTTTTGAATATACTGATTGTATGTGTGATTTGTTCGATTCAAAAAATAAACTATCAATCAATTTATCTATCTATCACGACATGTAGCAATACAGTTTATGTCATTGCACATATTACACGCACTCTCCTGGAATAACATACTTGATGACACCTTTCACACAAAACACACACACGCGCATGTATATTTTGTATATTTACCGCCTCTGAAACACTGATGCTCTATTCTTCGATATCGCTGTGTTTTTATACTTCGGATCCACAATCAATGACAAGAGAAAACCAACTAGTAAATGTAGCTTATTGCAAAACCCTTCCTGTAGATGTCCGGCGTTCGTATCCGTTCTGGTCTACCGGCCAGTTTGATCCACTCGTGTTATCGACAGGTTAAGTGCCGCTCGTTTTACCACTGGTGGCTTCAACGATGTCTAAGTACACGCCCTCTGTGTCATCGACGGCCTGTAGTTCATCGTATTCATGCTCTGCATCATCGACGGCCTTAGCATCACCATGTGCTTCGTATACTTGGTTTTGAAATGTCGGTGTGGAATGACTGTCCGCACTAGGACCAGTTGTTGTCCTTCTCCTAACACAGACAGAACACGAAGTCTATGTCAGCCAGTGGCATAGCCATAGGGGGAAGGGGACTATGGCGAGTGGAGGGTAGGGAGCATACCAATAACAGGCTGCCTGGTGAATAGAATGACAATGTACAAAAGATATAGGGAGTCCTGTGTACGACTTCCCTTCCTAGTCCAAAGGCATTGGCAAACAAATTTGGGCACTCAAATGTCGAACCTGGCCCAAACTTCAATTTTACCGTTAACCTGTATTTGTGCCTACATTTGATACTTCATTTCGTAAACCAAATCACATAACCATTTGCATATTTATATTCCATAAACAGTGCATCTTAGCGCACTTTTGAGGCCGAAAAAACGGTGCCGTCGGCAAAAGCAAACTGTTGCTCATTCTAAATGCATAGCGCAGTAACACATGGTGGCTGACGTTGCCGCTGACACAAAACAGAACACTATTTTGGGGCTCAAAGTATGTGTAAAACAAAATATTTATAACAAATAAATGTGCCTGGGAATTATGTATTATTATCAGTTGGGTCAGGGTTTGTATCACCTATCCAGTGTATTCAAATATACAATTATAACGACAACATTGAGGTTGGTCCCAATTATAATCAAGTACCGAAATATTATATTTTATCTTTCAAGCAGGATGCTGTTACCCAACGTGGAGAAAGCCTCCACGTCTGTCCCAGACGATAAACACCCAGCTGGCTGGAGCCTAATAGGTGACAGGGCAACGGAAATGTCATTATTCTCAATGCGAGTGATGGCTGTTATTATATCAACACAATGATGCAAAATAATAGTTGCCTGACTAATGTCAAATTAGACGTAACAAAAGCAATTGATCTAACGGTAATCGATTTTCTACTGCAGTTCTCTACCATCATAGTCGTACCTGACGACGCAGTAGACGACCACTAGAATCACGCCAAGAACCAGCAGTACAGAGCCACATGCAACACCTCCGATGACGTACAAAGAGGTCTTAGGGCCGCTCGTTGTTTGCTGGTTGACTGAAAACAAACGTGATGATATCAATAAAATTCAATAAAATAGAAAAAAAAAGTACAATACAAGTTATATTTAACTACGTGAACAAATGAATGAATAAATAAGCAAGCAAGCAAACACAAATTCATATTATATTACTGGCCGCAGCCTTAATTGGCTCCGTTGTCACTCAGTAATCATGTACTATTATCATTTATAATCACATTTGCTGATATGTTTATTAATGTTGTATGGTGTATGTGATTCCGAAAATAAAACCGGTGCGGTGCGGTGCGGTGCGGTGCGGTGCGGTGCGGTGCGGTGCGGTGCGGTGCGGTGCGGTGCGGTGCGGTGCGGTGCGGTGCGGTGCGGTGCGGTGCGGTGCGGTGCGGTGCGGTGCGGTGCGGTGCGGTGCGGTGCGGTGCGGTGCGGTGCGGTGCGGTGCGGTGCGGTGCGGTGCGGTGCGGTGCGGTGCGGTGCGGTGCGGTGCGGTGCGGTGCGGTGCGGTGCGGTGCGGTGCGGTGCGGTGCGGTGCGGTGCGGTGCGGTGCGGTGCGGTGCGGTGCGGTGCGGTGCGGTGCGGTGCGGTGCGGTGCGGTGCGGTGCGGTGCGGTGCGGTGCGGTGCGGTGCGGTGCGGTGCGGTGCGGTGCGGTGCGGTGCGGTGCGGTGCGGTGCGGTGCGGTGCGGTGCGGTGCGGTGCGGTGCGGTGCGGTGCGGTGCGGTGCGGTGCGGTGCGGTGCGGTGCGGTGCGGTGCGGTGCGGTGCGGTGCGGTGCGGTGCGGTGCGGTGCGGTGCGGTGCGGTGCGGTGCGGTGCGGTGCGGTGCGGTGCGGTGCGGTGCGGTGCGGTGCGGTGCGGTGCGGTGCGATTTAATCAACCTTTATTGACCCGGATGTGGAAATTATTTTGCAGCGTTCGTCAGAATATATAAAATACAGGAGTATAGAAGTATACAAATGCCGATATATGCATTATTAAAACAGTATGCAAACATTAATCATAATAAAATACAAAACCAATATGTATGTATATATGTGTGCATGAATATATGATGTATCTATGTATGTATATATGCATATATGTATGTATGTATGTATGTATGTATGTATGTATGTATGTATGTATGTATGTATGTATGTATGTATGTATGTATGTATGTATGTATGTATGTATGTATGTATGTATGTATGTATGTCTTAAGAGGGAAACGAAACGGTGTAACAACCATAGCCCAAACATAAGAACATACAATTTAGAGCGTATGTGACCATTAATTGATGAGCACGGAGCCATGGTATATTTTAAGCAATTTTTCAAACCTGTACATCTTAGACTAACGGGAGCCGCCATATTACGCTCACGCTGCATTTCGTTTGACTAGTTCTCATCTACTCAAAATGTCTGGATTTTGTCGATAATTATGGTATGCATTATATAGATCAACACATCAGTTGTATACGTGTTCAACATTTTAACAGAATGAAGTCAAGCAACAGGCAATGGTCGGCAGTATCGTAGGCAAGTCTCCAATCGAATAGCACCAGTATGACGGCAATCCGAGTACCCAGTAATGAAGAATGTCTTCATGTATTCGAAAGAGGGCAGTTCACAAATTTGTGCCCGGCGGTACGCAGTCAAACATATATCATATACACCATCCGTGTCCATGTGTCGTCGAATTTACGAAGCAAAATTTCCTGAAGGCGTTCAGAAATGAAACTCACTTTAGATATTGGTCGGTAGTTAACCAATGATTGAGCATCGATACCACTCTTTTTCGACAAAGGTGTTACGACGGCATGTTTCCTACCAGCTCGCACGCACCGTACATGACTCGACCGACTAGTCCACAGTGTATATACACTTTGATGTTAGCGTGTCAGTGTTCGATTTAAGTATGTTTGTAGAAATGCCATCCAAGGCAGGAGAAACAATTTGCATGAAAACTGGTCTACGAGTCTACGAGTAAGGTCATCTGTATCTAAGTGGAAGCCGCACAAGAGTTCAACGACACGGATTTCGTAATAAGTATCAGACCCTGATAAATGAAATCGCGAGTGGGTTGTTGCCAAATGTGTCGATCTTTCCCGTGAAGTGTACAACGGCTCGTGAATCCAAGAAACGAGGCATCGTCATATTTTCGCAGATCAGGGCTACGATAGCAATGTTTCGACCGGTGAGAGAGAGGCCGGCAGAGAGACAGAGACAGGCACAAGGAAAGTTAGACAGAGAGATAAACAGACAGACACATAGATACAGAGAGACAGAGAGATACACAGAGAGATAGAGAGAAACCAGAGAGAAAGGGAGAGCGAGCGAGAGAAAGAGAGAAAGAGAAAGTAAGACAGAGAGACTATCAGACCGAGATAGAGACAGAACGCAACAGATGGAGAGGCAGAGAGGGAGAGAGAGAGATAGAGAGAGAGAGAGAGAGAGAGAGAGAGAGAGAGATAGCCAGAGGGAGGGAGGGAGGGAGGGAGAGAACGTAAGACAGAGACACTATCAGACCGAGATAGAGACAGATATATAGAGATCGATAAAGAGATAGAGACAAATAGAGACATATTGATTGAGGGAGACAGAGACAGCGGGAGGAGCAGAGAGACAGAGACAGAGACTGGACTGAGGGATTCATAAAGAGAAACATACAAATAGAAACATATTATATATAAATAGATAAAGAGCGAGAGCTAGAGTCAGAAAGAGACATATGAGAGACCGATACTTGAGAGACCGATACAGCGGGAGGAGCAGAAAGACAGATAGACAGAGAGAGAGAGAGAGAGAGAGAGAGAGAGAGAGAGAGAGCGCGCGCGAGCGCGAGCGCGAGAGCGCAAAGAGCAATCTGTTGAATTGAATCTACACAATGATGGAGGCTTGAGTATGGAGAACAAATATCGCTGTTTAGCTCCGTAGCTTCACTGAAGCTACAAAAAACTTGATGTCTTACCTGGTGCAGTAATAGTTGTTGAATACAATATCTTGAAGCCGTCTCCAGTTGCGTTACTATCGGTAACAAATGACACAAAAGTGACGTTTCCACTACTGATGACGTCACTCGGACGAGATGTACCACTGAGCTTGTGGAGAAGTGGAGCTGTGTTGTCACTTCCATCATAGACAGAGACTTTGTCAGAGATGTCTTCAAGGTCAAAACTGACAAATTGTAGATGCACTGCCTGTAAAACAACATTGATTACTACATGGCAGGAAATGTTTCGGGAATTTGTTTTTAGCAAAAACGTTAAAAGACATGGACATATTGATTGGATATATATCAGTGTTGTAGAAATAGTGTACATAATCTAGTTTAATATTGGTCCGGAATTGTCGAAGGATATAGTACTACCAACAAACGCTTCCATTTATGATTTCCTAGAAAACATAAATAATAAAACCTTATTTCTAACTCCAATTAGAGACGAGGAAGGTAACTGAACTGTGAATAATTGGGAAAGTAAAACACCCACATATTGCGTTATGAACATGCTTTTGGTAAATAAAATATTATTTATATAGTATCATTTCTTGGTAGACACTAAGATATTTTGAAATCTTTGTATCTTTGTGTAAAGGGAGTGCAAATATGGGATTATCTATGTGATGCTCTAAAATTGATTAAATACTGATGCTGCATTTAAGTGCAAATGCAATAATAATTATTAAGTGTTAAGAAATATCTGGTTGGTGACCATCAACACATATAATTATGCCACTGGGAAAACTCTAATATGTGTAAAGATGCTTACTAATATTATACTTTAAGTTTTTAATACGAATATATATTCCATTACATTATATAAATTAGTGTAACCATTACTTAAATGTGTGTCAGGGGTAAATTGACACAAAGGTCGTTGACTTTATATTGATTTCTTTCAAATATTGTAACTTGTAGTACTGCATTTAAATGTGCTTGTTCATGTTGTGTTTTATTGTTGCTACCAAGGTTCTGAGTACAATAAACTTTCATTCATGTTTTCACTAGAGAAATTACACACGGAGCACAGTGAACACCATAACCCATACCATAACTTCGAGACGTTAAAGGCAAAAGCATATATAACACCTCGCAGCTACTTGCTAAGCTGCATACTAAATAACTATAAGAAAATGAATACCCTCAGCGTGTTACGATTGTGATACGTCTCATGAAGGGACATAAGAAATATATCAACAACTCCAGAAATAGTACACTTTATTAACCAAAAAAAAAACAATAAAGAACAGACCAAAAGCAAAACAAAAAGCTACAGAAGACACTTGATGAAAACTACCTATGACAGCAAGCTTGACTAAGAATGTGGCTCTGATACGAGAGACCACGACCGACCACGTTATATATCAATTATAAACACTATGAGAACATAACATCCCGCTTTGTATCGCATCAAACTCCTGACCATTTCTACACCAACTGCTGTATTTTATACATGCGATGCTACAACCGCAATTATAATGTATGGCCCTGAAAAATCAATTATAAATTTGTATCATGGTTATGATTTTATTAATTCTTTAGTAATGTATTTATTAGTATTCTTCCTTACTTATTATTAATATTCTTATACTTCGTTATTATCTATATTCCCATTCACAGCTGAAAACTTATGTACCGTCATGGAATATCACGGTTTTATCATATTGTATTTATTGACACTAATTAGGGCAGTAACATACCCTGTGATTGTCTAGACTATCACTCATTATTAGGATAAATATGAGTCGTTATGAATTTATATATTATATGTATTTGTGAGAATAGTTGTTCAGATTTCAACATGTCTTCAACCAGTAAAGGTTTTGTGTAACCTGTTTCAGGTTGCAACTATTACCTATTTCCGGTTGGGGATCATTTTACCAGACACCTGTTTGGTGTTTGGTAGGCAATGACTGCCTTACCCTATTTTTGATTATCGACTGTTATATTTACATAGATTATGTGAAACTATTTTGCTTGCGTTGCATGTATGTCTCAGTTTACTTACCTTTCCTCTTTCAACCTCAATTTTCCAACCACAATTCATGTTATTTTGATATTGGGTTCTGTTGATGCCAAATGAACCCGTTGGTCCGAACAGCATTGACGGGTAACCCAGGCATCCTGCAGTAAGCATTAACTCTTCTCTGTAGGCGAGAAAATCCCCCGAAAGTGTTTTACTGTATGCATTTAAATGCTCTCACACACATTATAATTATGCTGTATCATTAGGGGATTTACCGTTAGAAAGCACATCTCCCCAATTTTAAAATACAAAAATCTTTATAGAATATAATTAACTGTTCATATTATTTTCATATAAAGGCATTGTTCTTGTTTGTTGAGTTGTACTGTATGTTATTGTATATAACATATTTGTTTGGAATGAGATGAGAGTGTTTTGTTTTAACATTTGAATACCATCTCGGTTTCTCTGGAAAGCATTCAACCACTCTGTAAATAATGCACGAAGAGTTTTTATGTATAATTTCATCAAGGCAGAAAATCATTTCAAATGCATAGTAATCAATTTAAATTGTATGTTTGTTAGGTTTCCTAAACTGTTGCGTACACATTAACTGAGACAGTGTAGATTTCGACAAATAAACAAGTATTACATATTTTAATTAAATATGTAATATGTTTGCATAAAACATAGTGTTTCTAAATTTGTCTATGACTTAACATTTTAAGGAATCAATAACTAAAACATTTCAGTGGGTACCTTGGCATGGCAGTGCATGAGACAGAAATGCTAATCTTTGCCACACAATCAAAAGTAGCGCTATTAATATGCACATATTGTACACTTGATGGAAACAATGTATTAGCATTGGCGTCACTCTTCTTGAGTACAATTATAATAATGTATATTCACATTGTTTTCCCAAATAACCATTACCAGCAAACCCACGGCTACTGATATAATGCTTGTTTTAATTTTTGTTTATTTGATTAGAGCTTTAAGCCATGAAATATGGAGGGAACGTGCTTCAAATTGTTTTGATACAAGTATTTTTTGTATATACGTATGTTTTAGTGAAGTGGTAGTCAAGATGCACCATCGACATGAAACTTGTGATTCAACAATAATTACAAGAATATGAGTGTTTCCAAAGTTGGC
>OZ024858.1:51849353-51854353 GCA_964017155.1 Oasisia sp. SBJ-2009 | reverse complement strand
GTGTGTATGCATGTAGAATGCAGTGGCTCATGAGTAGAATTTCTGACTCTCGACTACGTGAACCCGGGTTCGAATCCTGCCGTGCGATGTTTATGTTCACCCTACATTGTTCCAGCGCACTCGGATGGCAGGGATAACATACCACTGCTTTGTATCAATTAATTTACAACGAAACGATTGTGTCTTACCGTGATTAAGCGTCGAATACACGATCTTGAAGCCGTCCATTGTTTCGCTACCATCTGTGACAAATAACACAAACATGGTATTTCCACTGCTGAAGACGTCCACGACAATTTGCGGAAACCATGATGTAGTACCAGAGAACGTGCTTAGAAGCGGTGTTGAAGCGTTATTTCCATCAGTTTGAGTTTGACATGTATGCACAATCATGTATTATTAAAAACAATTGTGTCAAATAAAACAAACTTGTCATCTTCTTCAAAGAAATACATTATTAACAAAAAGATATGGATAAATATTGTTTCAAAAATGGCCAGACCCTTACGACTCGAATTCTACATGAAAACACGCATATTTAATATGAAGAATATACCTCTCTACCCTCATCCGTATGTTTTAGAATTGTTACATGCACCACGAATAAGAAGTACTGTCATTTGTTTTGAGAAATCCATGTGATGTTTCAAAGAGCCAGATTTTGTGTAATTTATCATTATTTATACTTGTTTATTTATACCTGTACACACGTTTACCATCATGAGATAATAACAATATAACTGCAATGTATTTAAGGTTATTTGTGTAAGGTAGTAATCATTATAAACTTCCACCCAAAACTCTTGGTATTTACGAATCGTTAAAGAAATACATATGGGTAATATTGACAATAATTATTTTATTATATTTTAGGGATTCTATCAGCTGTCTGTTAGATAAGTCTGACATGTTGCATCTATTACGCATTTTCTTTGCGGGAAGTATTTCTTTTAGACATGTGTTTGATATGTAATGACTGCATTATTCTATATTCGAATAACGACTGTCATACTTACACAGATTATGTGAAATAGTATGTTTGTTGATACATATGTTACTTACCTTGACTGCTTCAACCTGAATTTCCCAACCACAACTTATGTTATTCTGATACTGGTTGCTGGTGATTTGAATTGATCCCGTTGGTCCAAACAGTGTGACAGGTTGGCCCGCGCATGCTGCAATAAGCACAAACTCGCAAACGTAACGTAAACGGACACATGAGGTGATGTGGCAATGTTCATACGCCATTATACTGGCCAGCCCGCCAGTCGAACACATGAGTCATAACATGGCAAGTCATAAATTCAAAACCTGTAATAGTTGTTTATTTTTAATTGTACAAACGATTAGCTAAACACGTACACATACACCAAGCCACGCGTCGAAGATAATAACACGGTGGCTGTAATAATTACATGATTTAACAATATTGCCATTCACGAATACACTTTCAATGTTAAGTGAACAAAGAATAACATACGTTTGCTACGTATGACATAACAAGAGGGATGATTATGGGATGATTATGATGGTAATGTATATATAATTATGCGTGTGTGTGTGTGTGTGTGTGTGTGGGGGGGGGGGGGTACGTGTGTGCGTGTGTGCGTGTAATTACAAAAATATTATTTACATTCTTGTAAAGAATATAATTAAGAAAACAAACTCGCGCAAAACTCGATACGATCTACGTACGGGGCTACGTATAGATCGGTGATTACTGTAATATCGGTATTTTATCGCAGGCGTCGCTAAATAAGTCACTTCACAAATTCCGGTACATGCTAACCCTAATGTAACCGTAACCCTAACTAAGTCTAAGCTAACTTAAACTAATCCCAAACTTACCCGAAACCCTAACTATAAACCTTAACCCGACACTGCTAAGTGCTAATAAAATAGCCTTGACACAATGCCGACATTACGCCACGTGTTGCCGCCGAGTTTTACGCGAGTTTGTTTTGTGAAGTGTATAATTTTGTTTAAGTAATGTTATAAGATATGTGAGGAGTAACTTGGCGGTTGTAGTCTTTTTCATAGTTAAGTCAGAAAATTAACCGATTTTGCGGCGGAGGACATGAAGGAAAACATTCGAGCGATACTCGTTTACATAGCTATGAATTTGAACTTTCGAATCGAATCGAAAAGCGAGAAAACGTGCGAATATTCGAAATTTTGAATATGAATCGAATATTCGTCCCATCCTTAGTGTGTGCATGTGTGTGTGCGTGAGTGTGTGTGCGTATATGTATGTGTGCAATATATGTATATATATATATATATATATATATATATATATATATATATATATATATATATATATATATATATATATTATGTATATGCATATAATGTATGTATGTAAGTACGTATGTATGTATGTATGTATGTATGTATGTATGTATGTATGCATGTATGCATTTATGTATGCATCTATGCATGTATGCATGTATGCGTGTATGCGTGTATGCGTGTATGTGTGTATGTGTGTATGTGTGTATGTGTGTATGTGTGTATGTGTGTATGTGTGTATGTGTGTATGTATGTATGTATGTATGTATGTATGCATGCATGCATGCATGCATGTATGTATGTATGTATGTATGTATGTATGTATGTATTGTATGTATGTATGTATGTATGTATGTATGTATGTATGTATGTATGTATGTATGTATGTACGTATGTACGTATGTATGTATGTATGTATGTATGTATGTATGTAACGTATGTATGTAACGTATGTATGTAACGTATGTATGTAACGTATGTATGTAACGTATGTATGTAACGTATGTATGTATGTATGTATATGTGTGTATGCATGTAGAATGCAGTGGCTCATGAGTAGAATTTCTGACTCTCGACTACGTGAACCCGGGTTCGAATCCTGCCGTGCGATGTTTATGTTCACCCTACATTGTTCCAGCGCACTCGGATGGCAGGGATAACATACCACTGCTTTGTATCAATTAATTTACAACGAAACGATTGTGTCTTACCGTGATTAAGCGTCGAATACACGATCTTGAAGCCGTCCATTGTTTCGCTACCATCTGTGACAAATAACACAAACATGGTATTTCCACTGCTGAAGACGTCCACGACAATTTGCGGAAACCATGATGTAGTACCAGAGAACGTGCTTAGAAGCGGTGTTGAAGCGTTATTTCCATCATAGACTTGGATTGTGTCAGCAACAGCCTCAAGGTCAAGACTGACAAAGTGCAATTTCACTACCTGTAAATCAAAATCAATGTTTTATAACAGAGTTGATGCGCTAAAGAAAAAGAAAAATAGGTGATATAGCCAGAATTGTAACAATAGTCGCCATGCACCCTCGTGGCGTATTCTTCAAACGTCCTTTTTAATAATCCTCAACGTGTTTAGTAAACGCATTTTCCTGTTCCTGTAAAAAAATATTGTCGCAAGGGGTTGCGCGCTAAAAATCAAATTTACATTTTGCGTCATATGTCTCTGAATGATGTATAGTTCAAATGTTACGCCACTTATGACCAAGACGACCGCGTAACCCCTTTGGTCAATATTTTAATTGGTAATATGAAACTGCGTTCATTCTGAACACACGGTCTTATCACAGTGCTGACTGACCACACGTTGGTGTGTTGCAATATCAATCTACAACCAAGTAGGATCTATCGCATCAAGAAACAGTGGAACCCCTGCATCGATGTTACCAAGATGCTTCAGCCAAACCTCGTGGAACAATTTGCAAAAGCTTTTGAAAGAGAACTTGGCTTCTCACAGTCCGGAAACTCTGCTATGGGGAGGTGGGAGACTCTGAGGGACTCCACGCATCGCACACAGCCTATACTATCTTCCGAAAGAAGACCTCGAAGATACACGGCTGGTTCGAGGCCAACGTGACCGAGATGAGTCCTGTAATGGACGCCAAGCGAGCCGCACTAACTGAGTACATGGGATCCTCCAACGAGAAGAACCTGGAGATCCTCAGGGCAGCCAGGGGCCAGTTTTACAAAGCCGCGTAACTTTACGAGCAATTGTGCGGTCTACTGGTCGCAGCTAACAGCGACAATTCAAAGGAGGTTTATTTTGTAGGAAGGGTGTTTTTCTTTGGTATACCATTACATGTACAAGATTAATACTCCTTACTTCATAATCTGGTGAAATAGAGTATAAAAAAGGTATACAAATGTTGGATAGTGAACATTCATGCCCACTTATATCTAATGTTAATTGTTAGTGTGGTAATCTTGCTAAGTGTGGCTTAATCTTGTTAAATGCGATGTTGATGTGATATACCTGACAAATTGCGGGAATTACGCAAGTTAGGGATTTATGTTTTGTATGTTTGAATCACTACTAATGCATTATAGCTTCGAACAGTGACTGTTACATAAAAACAATTGTGTGTGTGTGTGTGTGTGTGTGTGTGTGTGTGTGTGTGTGTGTGTGTGTGTGTGTGTTTGTGTGTATGTGTATGTCTGTGTGTATTACATACCCCGACTCCTTCAGCTTGAATTTTCCAACCACATTTCATGTTGTTCTGATATTGGTTCTTGTTGATGCCAAAAGTACCACTTTTTCCCAGCAATGTGACCGGATGGCCCAAACATCCTGCAGTAAACAAATGCTTGCTTTGATATTTGTCAATTGTTGTATACTGGTTATGAATTGGTAGGTAGTTGCTGAAAGGCCTTGAAATGATATATATATATATATATATATATATATATATATATATATATATATATATATATATATATACTTTTATAGGTATGTCATCCTTATCCAGTTGGGTATTTATTCTATCTACTAATTCTAGTTCCGCATATGCTACTGAATATTTCGGTTGAAAGCCATAATGATGATAAAGAAACGCATATAGGTTTTTACGTAAGATGGTCACTGTTCAAAAATACCTTTGTCAGTGTTATTTATTTGTTTTCAAGTAATTCTAAAAAAGCTAGTAGGAGACCTGCTTAATTATCTCCTTTATAACTAATAGTGTTGAC
>OZ024858.1:51749353-51841853 GCA_964017155.1 Oasisia sp. SBJ-2009 | reverse complement strand
TTACGGACAACCTTTATATTTGAAAGTGTCAGCATATGTCCCGTTCTTGACATCCTTCCTTGGTTCTTTTGTCCAACACTCGATATGATCGCGGATTTGTGTGAACTAATTTATTTTACACACACATAATAGTAATAATAATGATGATGATGATGATGATGATGATGATGATGATGATGATGATGATGATGATGATGATGATGATGATGATGATGATGATGATGATAATAATAATAATAATAATAATAATAATAATAATATAAGTTACTTACTTGGGCTGCTCCAACTTCGATTCTCCAAGCACAGTTCATGTCATCGTCATATTGGCTCTTATCGATGCCAAATGAACCCGTTGGTCCCTGCATTCTGGCAGGTCGGCCTCCACATCCTACAATATGCAAATCTCTTATAGCGCACAGGATGTGACAGGGTAATGTTGCATCAGAGCGAAGTCATACAAATATGGAACACTTTAAGTTTGTGAACTTGTGAGAGTAGCAAATATAGATTTGTTTACAATGTACTACAGTTCTATCTGTAATTTTCATCGATTTCTATTTCTTAAACCGGTGAGGTTGCATCCCGCGAACCACAGCAGGAACACAGTCCATGGCGGATGTATTGTGACATCTCAAATGTCTTGTTGATATTTAAACATATCCTCACATGTATAATACTTCACATTTTAAATATATTTTATTTAACCTTCACCAAAAATAAGAGACTTGGCCTGATTGTGTAGAACCGATTATTGATGGTATTTACATGTGTTGTTATATATTCTGTTCTGCCATTAATGTGTTTTTTCACACCCGTGACGTGAAATGTACATGTCTGGTACCTTAACAAAAATCACTACTTTGTTTATAATAAGGAGGAGGGAGAGGGGAGAGGGGAGAGGGGAGAGGGTAGAGGGGAGAGGGGAGAGGGGAGAGGGGAGAGGGGAGAGGGGAGAGGGCAGAGGGCAGAGGGGAGAGGGGAGAGGGGAGAGGGGAGAGGGGAGGGGGAGAGGCGGAGGCGGAGGCGGGGGCGGGGGCGGGGGCGGGGGCGGGGGCGGGGGCGGGGGCGGGGGCGGGGGCGGGGGCGGGGGCGGAGGCGGAGGCGGAGGCGGAGGCGGAGGCGGAGGCGGAGGCGGAGGCGGAGGCGGAGGCGGAGGCGGAGGCGGAGGCGGAGGCGGAGGCGGAGGCGGAGGCGGAGGCGGAGGCGGAGGCGGAGGCGGAAGGCGGAGGCGGAGGCGGAGGCGGAGGCGGAGGCGGAGGCGGAGGCGGAGGCGGAGGCGGAGGCGGAGGCGGAGGGGAGGCGGAGGCGGAGGCGGAGGCGGAGGCGGAGGCGGAGGCGGAGGCGGAGGCGGAGGCGGAGGCGGAGGCGGAGGCGGAGGCGGAGGCGGAGGCGGAGGCGGAGGCGGAGGCGGAGGCGGAGGCGGAGGCGGAGGCGGAGGCGGAGGCGGAGGCGGAGGCGGAGGCGGAGGCGGAGGCGGAGGCGGAGGCGGAGGCGGAGGCGGAGGCGGAGGCGGAGGCGGAGGCGGAGGCGGAGGCGGAGGCGGAGGCGGAGGCGGAGGCGGAGGCGGAGGCGGAGGCGGAGGCGGAGGCGGAGGCGGAGGCGGAGGCGGAGGCGGAGGCGGAGGCGGAGGCGGAGGCGGAGGCGGAGGCGGAGGCGGAGGCGGAGGCGGAGGCGGAGGCGGAGGCGGAGGCGGAGGCGGAGGCGGAGGCGGAGGCGGAGGCGGAGGCGGAGGCGGAGGCGGAGGCGGAGGCGGAGGCGGAGGCGGAGGCGGAGGCGGAGGCGGAGGCGGAGGCGGAGGCGGAGGCGGAGGCGGAGGCGGAGGCGGAGGCGGAGGCGGAGGCGGAGGCGGAGGCGGAGGCGGAGGCGGAGGCGGAGGCGGAGGCGGAGGCGGAGGCGGAGGCGGAGGCGGAGGCGGAGGCGGAGAGAGAGACAGGACATATGCAGCGACAGCGACAGCGACAGCGACAGCGACAGCGACAGCGACAGCGACAGCGACAGCGACAGCGACAGCGACAGCGACAGCGACAGCGACAGCGACAGCGACAGCGACAGCGACAGCGACAGCGACAGCGACAGCGACAGCGACAGCGACAGCGACAGCGACAGCGACAGCGACAGCGACAGCGACAGCGACAGCGACAGCGACAGCGACAGCGACAGCGACAGCGACAGCGACAGCGACAGCGACAGCGACAGCGACAGCGACAGCGACAGCGACAGCGACAGCGACAGCGACAGCGACAGCGACAGCGACAGCGACAGCGACAGCGACAGCGACAGCGACAGCGACAGCGACAGCGACAGCGACAGCGACAGCGACAGCGACAGCGACAGCGACAGCGACAGCGACAGCGACAGCGACAGCGACAGCGACAGCGACAGCGACAGCGACAGCGACAGCGACAGCGACAGCGACAGCGACAGCGACAGCGACAGCGACAGACAGAGATATGTGCATACAGATATATCTAGAGACAGAGGTAGAAACAGTGATAGCATTGACAAAGGACACTGTTCATTTATCCAGTGGATCAATATGTATATGGTCAATGGTGGATGCTTGACTGAGTATAAAATGTTACTGAAAGAGTAAAATACGGCTGATTTACAACAATGTATTTACAAAGTCGTTGTGATTTACCAGGAGTAATCGTCGAATACACGATATTGAAACCGTCTTTTGTTGTGCCATCATCAGTGACAAATGACACAAAGATGTTGCTTCCACTGCTGACGACGTCACTCGGACGAGATGTACCACTGAACGTGTGTAGAAGTGGAGCCGTAGCGTCATTTCCATCGTAGACACGGACTTCGTCATAACCGCTCTCAGTGTTAAAACTGGTAAATTGCAGTCTCACTGCCTGTAAAACAACATTAGTCAATAATTGGAGCGAACATTCTTGGTTATTCATTAAAATAATTCGTAGCAAACAACTTGAATTGTGGTTGTAATGATTGCGTATATGTTGGTCTTTCGGAAATGTTGTACGCGAAGTATATGTAAACATGTATTAAGAAGCAGTGTTTGCTAAGTATGTCGAAGAATGTGCTACATTAGGTGTCGTAACAATACACATTAGTGTACGTGTGCCCTTTTCCTTTCATGTATTTTATCTACTACACTTTCTTATAATTGAATTTATATACAATAAAGAAACAATTATAACTACGCGCAAAAGTTGAATTTGTTCCTTAGCGTCATGTGAATAGAACAACGTTAGCCTCGTTAATTGAGAGCATTAAGAAGGGTATTTTGGTTAAACGTCAAATTAGTTCTTGCAAATATATGAGAGTAACGAGTACGCGGTATGTACAGTAGTATCTAATATAGTTCTGTCAGAAATGTTGATTAAATTGTTTCCAGATTTGTAATAATATGTACCGACGGCCGGAGGATCGGGACCAGAGACTGCCGCTCGTCAGATTTGAAAGTGTCAGCATATGCCTCGATCTTGACATCCTTACTCGGTTCTTTTGTCCAACACTCGATATGATCGCGGATTGGGTGAAATAATTTATAGTACACACACTTAATAATAATAATAATAATAATAATAATAATAATAATAATAATAATAATAATAATAATAATAATAATAATAATAATAATAATGATAATAATAATAATAATAATAATAATAATAATAATAATAATAATAATAATAATAATAATAATAATAATAACAATAATAATATAAGCTCCTTACTTTGCCTGCCCCAACCTCAATTCTCCAAGCACAGTTCATGTCATCTTCATATTGGCTCTTGTCGATGCCAAATGAACCCGTTGGTCCCTCCATTCTGGCAGTTTGACCTCCACATCCTGCAATAAGCAATGCGCATGTACGTAAACGGGCACAGGAGGTGACAGGGTAATGTTGCATCAGAGCGAAATCACACAAATATGGAACACTTTAAGTTTCTGAACTTGTGAGAGTGGGAAATATAGATTTGTTTACAATGGTATCTCATTTATTTTATATATGCACTACAGTTATATCTGTAATTTTTTATCGTCTTGTTTCTTAAACGGGTGAGGTTGCATTCCGCGGATCACAGCTGGAACACAGTCCATGGTGGATGTATTGTGACATCTCAACTGTCTCGCTGACATTTAAATATATCCTCACATGTATAATACTTCATGTTGTTAAGTATATTTTATTTATCCTTCACCAAAAATAAGAAACTTGGCTTGATTCTGTAGAACCGATTATTGATGTTATTTATGTGTTGTTATATATTCTGTTCTGTCATAAATGTGTTTTTTCACACCGTGTTTTCACACCCGTGACGTGAAATGTACATGTCATGTACCATAACAAAAATAACTACTTTGTTTATAATAATACTTCGATAGAATAAACAATGTTGTGTGATGTGAATAAACGTTGACAGTATGTTTTCCTCAAACGTATTTTCCTAATGTCTCCACTTTTTTAACAGGGGTTTCTGTAATGGCACTGTCGTGATTAGTGATACCTCCTGGCGACCAAATGAGGCATTTGGTCTAGTTAGTCGTGCTACGTGATATAGACTTGCAAAATCGCCGGAGTGGAAATATCGCTTTGATCTTTTCAGAATTGCAACCAAGCTTGATAAACAGGAAGGAATACTTTCAGTAAGTCCAGCCGTGTGCGCTATGGCACACGAAGTCCATAGTATTAACACCAATTTACATACGCTGATGTAGCTGGCAAAACTCCAGCAAGCAAAGACGTCATGGTCATGGAGAAGTTTGACCATTATTTTGTCCCTAAGAAAAATGCTATCCATGAGAGAACAAAATGTAATCAACGGTGCCATTTCCTGGGTTAATCGGTGGAAGTGTATAACAGAACCCTGCACGACATGGCACGAGGGTGCGACTTCTGACAAAATGAGTATGACAATATCAGAGACAGAGTAATAGCAGGGATGGCCGACAAAGAACTATTACAAAGGTCATAGTTTGGACAAGATGACTTACGCTGCAAAAAGCAGCGGACACTGCGAGACACTGGGAATTGGTAAAAATGTCAATTATGACAATAAATACACACACTGCTTATATATATATGTATATAATATACGTATATATGGTCGAGTCAAACTTATAAAATATCGCCCCAAAAGATGGCCATGTTGCGATCCTTCACGGTAGATGATGCTACTCTTCAGTCAGCTATCTTCCTCACGTTGACTGAATGGCAACACTATGAGGAGGACGTACCAGAAGGTTTGAAGGCGTTCTTCATTGTTCGAAGTCTCCTTTCTGTCAGCAATGGTTCTCCGACATATACTGACCGAATCGTCATCCTAACACTCTTGAGGCCAGATATACTGAAGAAGATTCACACAGATCATCAGTGAATAACGAAGTGTTTGGAACGAGCCAGAATGTCCGTGTGGTGACCAGGGATAACGCGCGACATTAAGCACATAGTGGGAACTTGTGAATATTGTCAAGTCCACAAACCGAGTCAACAGAGGAAGCCACTGATGACAACGCCTCTACCCACAGGAGCATGACAGAGAGTAGCAGTGGACGTATGTTTGTATCAAAGCAAGGACTACATGGTAGTAGTGGACTACTAGTCTAGGCGGATAGAGATACTGCACCTCAGTAACATGACAACAGCTGCGTGCATTGCGAAGCTGAAGGACACCTTCGCCCGATTTGGCACCCCAACTGAGTTGGTGTCTGATAACGCTCCCCACTTCTCGTCTTCGGTGTTCAAGTCATTTGCAGAGCAATATGGATTTATACATGTGACGTCGAACCTGCCAAATGCCAATGGAGGAAACGGCCAAAAGGATTCTCAACAGGATGTTCCTTGATTAGGCCTGATGGTTTATACACACATTGATCGCCGCTCTATGTTGCAGTCATGCACAGCCCATTCGTACGACCCAGCCAATCCTGCTAACTGCACTCGCACCAAGATGGCCCAACCCGGACCTAGTGCGTCAGAAGGATTTTGACACTAAATTGTCATATCTGCGCAACTATGATCGACACCACGGAGTACGTCCACTACCTCGGCTGTCTCCGGGAGATACAGTGAGGGTCAAACGAACAATTAGAAGAGTTGGACGAATACAGATGTCATAACCAATCGAGCGGACACGTAATACACAGTCCAGACTGAATCTGCCGTGTATCGTAGAAACAGACGACATCTCAGTTACGTGCCGCTGTAACCATCACAACTGCCCCGTGCTCTTGTCAATCAGCCTCAGCTGCCAGTTGTACCGACCGAAACTGCAACTGGCGAAGTGCCCCTGGACCAGCCTCCAGTGTCCGCCAGTCCAGTGCTGCGACGATCAGTGAGGTCGATAATAGGACCTGCGAGACTCTTTGAAGAATGACACTAGTTACTTGCAAATGGAGAACACAATAATTACTTGCAAATGGAGAATAAACGTTATTTTTTTTAGATTCACAGACATTCCGGAGAACGACCGTAACTATTTTAATAAGGCCTGTAAGTGGGTTACGATACATGGCGAGACACCGAGCGACTGGAGCTGATTGGGGACAGGTCATATATATCTTGTGTTATACCCACATACTTAGATCATTAATATTTCCCCTATAGACTGGTTTGTACTGGTGTGTTGTATTTATATATATGGTTATATCTGTCTTATCTTAAATGTCCGATTTAATATTGAGTTTACTACACTATCATAAACATATAGCGATTTACGTAATGCTGATAATAGACACAGTTTTAGGCCGTATGTGTCTTTTACGGGATTTGCATTTTACATTGCTCTACGTTGCGGTTTCGATAAGCACTTATTTATGACAAGTTGTCTAAATGCACATCATCATAATACATGTATACGTTTGCCCCAAACAGGTTGTACTGCGCAAAAAATGGCACCCTTAATTATTAGTCAAGACCGCCAAACACAAGTTCAAGCCCGCGATGCCATGGCAACCACCATAATAATCGATTAAAATTCATGATTTCCTTGAGTATTGTCACCGGCAAAGTGCTTCTGCTTGTAATAATTCTTCGGACAGTAAAACTGAAATAGTTATATTGGAACAGTTCGATTATTACAACCAAAAACAAAACGAAGTCCCATATGTTAACATGGAGAATATGGACTTTCTGCTCCCAACTGCCCCCAGTCTCGATTTCGCGCGCGAGACTTGCACGCCCTATTACGGCGATATTTGCTGTAATGACGGCGCTTCTAATACCTGGGTGTATATTGTTGTAATAAGCATCGGTGTGTCACATTCTATTTCGGGGAGAATCGCTAATATCGCGACTATTACTTTGCAATCCTTACAAGGTAGGCTGCATACACGTTCTTAACATCATAACACAGAACGTCCGTGATGGAGTCGTATCGGCATTTTAGATGTACGCAATTTCATATTTGGATGTATAATACATTTCAATAGACGGCAGACGGAGGGTCATAGACACAGAGAGACAGGAGTAATGTCCTGAAGGAGAGCAGAAGACCAGTTTCATAGGTGGCACTACGTTATCTTTATTAAGTCTGTGTTTGCTTTCATAAATGGAGGAAACGCGAGAGCATTACATTATATCAAGAATGCCAAGATCACATCATAAAGTGGGTAATTTATGTAGTTAATATTGACTTACCTGATGGAGTGCTTATCTGAAAAAAGAAAACAAATATGGTAATGTTTTGTTTAATAAATTGTGTACCATCTAAATGTTACACTACTACATAATTATAATGAAGTAAGCAGTGTCATAACAATTGATATATATATATATATATATATATATATATATATATATATATATATAATTTTTTTAATATATATATATATAATTATGTAACATATATATATATATATATATATATATATATATATATATAATATATATATATATAATTATGTAATATATATATATATATAATTATGTAATATATATATATATAATTATATAATATATATATATATAATTATGTAATATATATATATATACATATATATATATATATATATATATATATATATATATATATATATAGAGAGAGAGAGAGAGAGAGAGAGAGAGGGAGAGATAGAGAGAGAGCTCTGTAATTAATACATTTATATATTTGATTGTTTTGGCCTTCATGCATGCCATTGGCTATCTCACTGATCTGTTATTGTTAAACAATAGTGTGCACGACCATCACACCCGCAGCTGCACATATATTCATTTGAAGAAAAACAACCTTTCCTTAGACCAGAGCATAATATTTTCAGAAAGACGAATACCCACAGCGTGGAAGAACGCTATGATGATGAAAATATTTAAGAAGGGAAGTAAGAAAGAGACAGACCGATATGTCTACTAGCAAACATCTATAAAGTACTCACGAAAGCATTAACGAAAAAGGCTAGAGAAGACACTCGACGAAAACCCGCTACGAAAGCAAGCTGATTTCAAAAGCGGATACTCAACGACAGACCATATCCACGTCGTAAACCAACTGACGCTGAAGTGCAGATAATATAATATCCCACTCTGCATCGCATTCGTCGACTACGAGAAAGCCTTCTATTCAACACAAACTCAAGCAGTACTGGCCTTGCTTCAAAAACATGGGATAGAAAATGTGTATATCGAACTCATGAAGGAAATCTAAACCAACATTTTGATGAAAGTCCACCTACACAAAGAAAGCAACAAGATCAACGTCAAGAGAGGTGTACTACAGGGATATATAATATCGCCCACGTTGTTCACTGCAGCACTCGAAAGGATATTTCGACGACTGACTTGGGAAACCAGAGGCTTGATGAAAGACGGCGAATATCTTAGTCATCTTCGCTTCACCGACGACATTATTCTTATGCGCTAAAACACCACATGAACTACAACAAATGCTACAGGAATTGGCTGATGAAAGTGACAATCACGGTCTGAAGATGAACAAGTCGAAGACAAAGGTGATGAGGGAAAACGACACACCAATACATGTCAAGAACATTCAGATCGAGAACGTAAAAAGCTACGTCTACTTGGAACAGATATAGAGCACCAGGCACACAACTCAAGACGCGGTGATTCAACGAAGAATAACGGCCAGATGGACATCATTCGGCAAGCACTGCGACATCTTCAAGGGTAACATTGGAACATGCTTGAAGAGACTATGCTCGGCCTTTATATAAATATATACACTGTATCATTACAAATATTCAACATTAAACTTTTATTCACACACAAATAAACATAAATAAACATTTGTAGTTGTCGGGCCCCATGAGATGGCAGCACGTGTTAGATAACATTTAAAGCCGGATAAGGGTTCAGCCTGTCTTATCGGCGAAGATACACACAACCGAACGAAAGTTGGTTAAACGAGACTATAAGACAGCCTTATCCAGAACAGGCTGATTTGTTCTCAGATCGAATTTTAAATAAGACATTTAATACGGATACGCTTTTTATCAAATAATATATTATATTATACTATATGTAACATTATAAAACAATTATTAAACACTTAATTTATACTGAAACATGTCATGCACAAAATACACATAAATTCCCATTTTGCATTGTTATTTTTTCATATCACCTTTTATTTTCCACTTTATTTTGTATTAAGATATGTTATAATCTATTGTCGTTACCAAATACATCCGTACATGATAAACTTTAATTACTTTTATACACGTAAACCTGTGAATTAGTCAAAAACAATTATACCGTATGACGGCTTTGAGCAGTGTCACCACATAAGCAAATCATATTTATCGCCAGACTATCTGCTCGGCGAAATTACGAAGCCGAGCGAGAGTCAGTCAAGCGAGACCACTGCGTAGGTAAACAGAGCTAGCTATGTAGGGTGGCTATATTTAGCATGGTGACACCGGTGTCTACAGTGTACGACATTGACAGCCATAGTCTAGGACGTGATTTCTTTAAGCAACAATTGTTCCAAAACAATGTCGTGTTCTTCTAAACATCAACATCGCATGGAATGTTGTGTTCTTCTAATTACTATTAAAGTTAAACATCACATGGAAGAGTGACGACAACCTCGACAGGTGTCATTGTGTGCCAATGAGCTAAATAAGCCCACATGTCCTGTATCTGTGACAAACTAACACCAGCGCCTGACACACGACGGCACGGAGTCAAAATGCTGTAACACAGACGCAAAGCAATGGTCCCGCAGGCAGTAGCAGGGCCGCCATGTTGACTGAGGATTGTTGCCAAACAGGAGCACACTCGTTTCTACGGCTTATACGTTAGTAGGTCAGTGCACTGGTAGCGCAAGCGCGCTTATACAAACCTGCTCGCTACTGTTGATAAACACGGCATTCAACAAGTGTACGTGACTATGAAATAGCGAGGTGCACCGTCGGCTACAGGTTAAATGTTCTTCAAACGTGGCCAGAAACGAAGAGAGAGAGAGAGAGAGAGAGAGAGAGAGAGAGAGAGAGAGAGAGAGAGTGAGTGAGTGAGTGAGTGAGTGAGTGAGAGAGTGAGTGAGTGAGTGAGTGAATGAGTGTGAGTGAGTGAGTGAGTGAGTGAGTGAGTGAGTGAGTTAGTGAGTGAGTGAGAGAGAAAGAGGGAGTGAATGAGTGAGTGAGTGAGTGAGTGAGTGAGTGAGTGAGACAGAGAGACAGAGAGACAGAGACAGAGACAGAGAGACAGAGAGAGACAGAGAGAGACCGAGAGAGAGAGACAGAGACAGAGAGAGAGAGAGACAGAGAGAGAGAGAGAGAGACAGAGAGAGAGAGAGAGAGACAGAGAGAGAGACAGAGAGAGAGAGAGAGAGACAGAGAGAGAGACAGAGAGAGAGAGACAGAGAGAGAGACAGAGAGAGAGACAGAGAGAGAGACAGAGAGAGAGACAGAGAGAGAGACAGAGAGAGAGAGACAGAGAGAGAGACAGAGAGAGAGACAGAGAGAGAGACCGAGAGAGAGAGACCGAGAGAGAGACCGAGAGAGAGACCGAGAGAGAGACCGAGACCGAGAGAGAGACCGAGACCGAGACCGAGAGAGAGACCGAGAGAGAGACCGAGAGAGAGACCGAGAGAGAGACCGAGAGAGAGACCGAGAGAGAGACCGAGACCGAGACCGAGACCGAGACCGAGACCGAGACCGAGACCGAGACCGAGACCGAGACCGAGACCGAGACCGAGACCGAGACCGAGACCGAGACCGCGACCGCGACCGCGACCGAGACCGAGACCGAGACCGAGACCGAGACCGAGACCGAGACCGAGACCGAGACCGAGACCGAGACCGAGACCGAGACCGAGACCGAGACCGAGACCGAGACCGAGACCGAGACCGAGACCGAGACCGAGACCGAGACCGAGACCGAGACCGAGACCGAGACCGAGACCGAGACCGAGACCGAGACCGAGACCGAGACCGAGACCGAGACCGAGACCGAGACCGAGACCGAGACCGAGACCGAGACCGAGACCGAGACCGAGACCGAGACCGAGACCGAGACCGAGACCGAGACCGAGACCGAGACCGAGACCGAGACCGAGACCGAGACCGAGACCGAGACCGAGACCGAGACCGAGACCGAGACCGAGACCGAGACCGAGACCGAGACCGAGACCGAGACCGAGACCGAGACCGAGACCGAGACCGAGACCGAGACCGAGACCGAGACCGAGACCGAGACCGAGACCGAGACCGAGACCGAGAGTAGCCTTGTAATTTAACAGGTTAAAAATAAGACTACACAACTAGTAGGCTGATCGGTGACAGATACCGGATACGATATCCTGGTTAGTGGACAGGTCAGTGATATGGACCATGTAAGAATACCACGCCCAGTTGGTAGATATATGATATGGACCATATAAGATTATCATGTTATATTGCTCACGTCAGACTAACCCGTTAGTTGGTAAATATATCTTATGGACCATGAATGACTATCTCGTCATTCGGTAGATATATTATATCCCCCATGTAAGATTACCACATTAGTCGGTAGAGTGATGATATGGACCATGTGAAACTACCAGGGAAATGGATATGTCAGTGATATGGATCATGCCAATGATGAGACTTCTTAGTTAAGAGGTAGAGTATATACAAAATTGAAAGGAAATCACTAAACATGGTAACGTATTTTATATTAATATTTTGTTTGGTTTTGTCACTCAAAATCTACACTATATCAAGGCTAATCAAGCCATTACTTACATTACGTTTTCAGTAAAATTACGGCTATAAAAAAATATAGCTATGCTTGGATATTTCAGTATGTCAATTTTGGGGTCATAATACGTAAATCAAATAATGATATCCCAACGTCATAAAAATATACGTTATCCTGAAAGCATATAAAATAAGTTTACAGTTTCAAAGATATCACAGTTTGAATATGCATTAAATTGTCATTCTGCGGTGTGTGGGGTCTCACCATTCCACTAGGACCTAAGGGCCACAAGCGCGGGAATCTGGAGGGAGTAAGGGAGGCAGTCGCCACATCAAATTTCGCTTGGGGCAGACATGTGTTTCTGCCCGTCCTAGTTTAACTTAAGGCATATTATTTGGGACTATCCCCAAGTCTGTCGTCGGTGTCGCTGCCAAGACGAACGAGACAAGACAACAGAGAAACTAGTTATGATGACGGAAGCGGAGTGGCGCTGAAGTTCCGGTGTGGAGGTCCCAGGTTCGGTTAAACGCCTACCCCGCATGCGCGCGCAAGCGCAGTCCTGCTTTTATCTGTTCTGACGTAGTGTTGATGACATACGTCACGCCCGGGCCGAGTTTCCTCAAAATGTTTACCGCGCATGCATTTTATTTCAAACTTGCGAATACCAATGATATTGGAATATAAGTGTATATTACTAGCGGGAAGTATGTTAGTAATAATGCAAAACCCATGCATGCTACCGTTGTGGTCCCAGATTCGGCAAATTCGTGCCAAATCTGACACGGCCGAATCTGGGACCCCCACACCGGTTCTCAGCCTCCTAATAATTATTTCATTCCCGCATCAATGCCAAGGCCCATGATTAGAATTGAACCCACTCGCGTGGGAGACTATGTTACTCTTAATAAGCTACTCATCCCCATGACAAATATCTAGTCCCCTTTAGGGAGAAATCGGCAAAATGCGTTTCCTTAGGGCCAATTCATGTGTTGACTTGCATTAGACCTACTCCTTAAACATTAACCTCGCAAACACATATCAATTGTTTTACAATGTAGCGTAGTTAATGTTTGCTAATTAAAATCCTTGTAATTATTTCTATTAATACTCTATCAGATCACGAATATAAAATAGCTATTCGCGGGTGAACTACTGCTAGGCAGTGGTTACTCATCCCCACGAATGCATACGCGAGCCTGGACGAGCATAGTCGATCCCTGTCGGCAGTAGACCAACGGGGTCCCGTCACCTAAAGTTCTACCATAGAGTAAAGGTAAGTGATTACAACTAGCGCGCTATCCAGGACTGATCAAAACGCTCAGTTAACGGTTTTCATCGCCGGTATATTGTATACTGTTGGTCTAACGTCGATTGTACATCGACGCTATCACGGTTTAATTTCACTGATGTAGAACACACGTACGAATCACTTACCGCCAGCTGCGACTGTGCGACCAACAAGACGACGAGGACATACAAACGTTGGACAAATGGTGTCATATTCCAAGGCGACACACTGGTCACTGCGAGTGTGAGACGACACACTGGTCACTGCGAGTGTGAGGCGACACACTGGTCACTGCGAGTCTGAGACGACACACTGGTCACTGCGAGTGTGAGACGACACACTGGTAACTGCGAGTCTGAGACGACACACTGGTCACTGCGAGTCCAAGGCGACACACTGGTCACTGCAAGTCTGAGACGACACACTGGTCACTGCGAGTCTGAGACGACACACTGGTCACTGCGAGTCTGAGAGAAATGCGGGCTTCCAACGTGTCTCGATCACCCTCCAGGGAGACGCTGATCGTAATTGCTGCGCTATTCAACGGTGGTTCACAAGGATTGTGTCGGTGCACTGACATGGCATACAGACCTTTGACATAAGGGCAGGCCAACATGGACCTGCGATACGATTCAAGCCAATTTTTAATTGAGATCAGCCCTGAAGAAATGCGGGATGGAAGATACAATCTACCACGTCACAAAGCATGTACATTACATAAAGCACCTACTTTGAAATGCGCACCTGCAGCTGCCGGTTTTGACCTCAATGCAACGGTAACACTGCCCGAACAAAACAACCATTTATCCAGCCGTGAAACACTTATACAACTGTATTTACGTATCCAGTGAAGCCATTCCAAACCATATATTTAACCAGAGAGGCACCTAAAAAGGAAGAGTTTACCGAACCATTGCTTCAACAAATCGGGTGTTTACCAAGCAACAAACCGTAAAAATGATTATGCAAGTATTGAATTACGCAAGTATTGAATCTGTGCACTTATATTATATTAATTTATTTGTAATTGGATCATATAAACTTGTGTTACATTGTTATATAAACAATATTCATAATTTCATTGTTATGTAAACATCTTTCACCAGAAATATGGCTCTAAATAATGAAGATGAACCTAATATTATATTCGAATAAAAAAGATTCTGAGATGAATTCGGATTATTAATTAAACAAAACCAATATAAACAAGTCTCTGTTTAAACATTAATATAATAAGCTTATTAAAAAAGAAGAGCTTGAAGCTGTACTTTATGATCTAAACTCAACAAACAAAATCACCTTTGATTTAATAACCATACAGGAGTCCTGGTCAAATGGAAATCTACAGCAACTTGTAACACTTTTAATCAATGCTAAAAACACATGTTCAGAGAACCATTTTTATTGCTTGATGGAATATTTTAAACAGCTATTCGGGTGATGGATACATGACGCAAGGCATTTGACACTTCCGAGTAAAACATGAAACACGTATATGCTCGCACAACCTTAAAACCTATGAGTATGATCAGTATATGGGGTTAAATTATGGAACCTAGCGGTATGATGAAAACGTTACTAGTTCAACTATACAATAAAAGTTCTCAAAGCAAGACTTAAGCAACTATTTCATAATAACTATATGATGCCCATCCACAACACAGAAATTGTGATTATATCTAACTATCAATGGTATTTATAAATATGAAGAGGAATACGTTTTAAAGATGTATTTATAATGTTGTTTACGAACTGTTTCCTTTTTCATTCCACATGGTTGTGATAGTGTTGGGGGAAGTGATTGATAAATATGGAACTTCCATCTTCCCCCTTTTCCATGTGCAAGTGTTTGTTTATGTTATTGCATATTAACTATTTTCTTTGTATTGTTTACTTCGAAAATAAACTTCATTCATTCTTTCATTCACTTCTTGGCAAAGAATTATAACATAATTGTATTATATTATATTATATTATATTCGTTAGAGGATACTACTACCTTTTGCGTGACATTGCCGATTTTCCGGAAGCGGAAATAAGACCTGGTGCTTATTTAAAGGACAAAAAAAGGCTACGGCTTCGTGTCATACACCTAATAGAGTTTATACAAAGTAACAATTTCCACATATACTCAATATTTTAACGTCAGCGGTTTACTCAGAATGTGACTTTAAAGTTTAAAATTCTAACGAAATCCACGATGGTCTAGACGCCGCCATAGGTGAAGGGTTAATTTGGCTTGGCCATTCAGCGCGCGGCATTCTATATCTCGGTCAGTTTCCGGCGACGTTGTTAAGGGTCAACAACGAGTCTTCGACAGTTCGTTCAGTTGGCGTGACATCTAGCAGCTGCTTATAGACGTATATCTAAATCTGTGGTTAAATCTATGGTAAACTTTAGTAATTATGCCTTCGTGTTCGGCATACGGTTGCAATAATAGTTGAAACAACCGGTAATATTGAAGCAATGGATTCACGTTGGTGATTTGCGGGCGTACTGTTTGGCACTTTACTCGGTCCATTTTGAGGAGAAATGCTTTGATGTAGACATGTATCATCAGTTGATGGGATGATTTCAGCGATAACAATAATAGACAACTTTATATTTACCGTGTTACGCGCGTTGCCGAGTTGCAGCCATTTCATGACAACAGCCAAACCCTATGCAGGGAACCCTCGATCACCGTCGTGACGTCATTCTTCGTCTAAGATGGGGTAGCGCATAGAATTTGGACGGCTGGGTGTTAAAAAATATTTTTCTGGTAAACCGCTGGCGTTAAAAAATTGAGTATATGTGGAAATTGAGAAACATCATTACTCTCAACGAAAGAAATTCTTCAATTTTAAAGTTTGTAACAAAATATTGTTTTATTATTTTAAAAGGAATAACTAATGATGCAGCATTGTAGCCTTTGTCATAGCAAAGCATACCCAGTTTTAGGCGCGCAGCTCATCTAGACCAGATTGCTATTATAAAATAGCGGTTTGTATTAGGGTTAGACTTAGAGTTAGGGTTAGGCTAGGTTTTGGATGTGTGTATTGCACAATGCAGCATGCTACAGGAGCCCAGCCTGCAGGGTAATTAATCAACCATAGGTCATTAACACAGTAGGAACCCTGATTACTAGACCCCTATTTTATAATAGCAGCCTGGTCTAAATAAGCTCAAAGGTAAAGCAGACACATGACCCTCCATGATCAGGACCAGCCAGTCATGGAATCAGTGTCAATGCAGTAGCAACACACATAACATCAGCAGGGGGCACTTTAACCTGATCCCTGGGGGCCAGTTCTCTGCTCTCACTCAGTCCATGTGACCCCAGAATATTAGGTATGTATTATAAAAAAAATCTAGTTGCTTCACACTCGCTTTCAGGTGTACAGCAATTGTGTCTACCCACACACTGTCTTCTGTGTAGCGTCCTCCCAGGACTGTGTCGGTAGCTCCAACAATCCAAGCCTTGGGGGGGGGGGGGGGGAGCAGTGGTTCACACTTCTGAACCGTGGTGTATGGTTTTATTCGCACCTCGCTGATTCGATCTTTACTACACTTTGTGTATATTTTTTCTAGCACCTTCCCACAGGTCTGGCATAGCACAACTATAAATATACGCACACTCGTCAGCGTCAAAATCCAGACTTAAAGCGACATGATCAGCTTTTTATTTTTATTTTTTATTGCAAGATCATGTTATGCGGTATACATTATACCTATTATAACGTACTGACCGTCCAAAGATGTTTTCCTTTCCTATTTTGGTTTTTGAAATAGACATAGTAAGGGGTCGCTTACTCAGTGTACACATCGACGAGACGTTTTCGAAACCGTTGTAGGTGTGGCTAGAAGCCCAGAAGGAAACGCATGATCACGTGATGCAATGATCACGTGAACACAAATTGACGGGTTGCATGCTACCGTATCGTGTATTTGTTGTCATTCGTAATGGTATGAAGTCAGTTGTTATGTGTGAATGCGATTTGTATGGGTGGGTGTGTTTTTTCCATGGTCGTTACATTTGTTATAAAACCATGGTATGTATTTGTAATAGCATGTTGTGTGCACATCTTACGACTAGACAGGAGACATTCTATTATTAGAAAACCTTTATAGCCAATAACAACGAATTAACTAACTGCCATACCCAGCCAGGTGCACACTCCCTGTTGGTAAAGGTCAAAGGGTGGGTGTCACTCCAAACATGTGGGTGACACTCCACATGTAAGATATACATAACAATAAAGACAACAATTTATCTTAGTATCCCACTTTGTGATTTTGCTTCCATTTAGCCTATATAACAAATATAATTGTATGCATGTATGGTAGAATTTTTTTAATTTAATAACTTATGCTTTTTACCTCCTGCATAGCTAGTCATTCCACGTTACTTTTACAAGATAAACTGTGATACCGCGAACGCCATGATGGATTGCAAGCGTCATATGTAGCTCCGCCCCCGTCGGGTCACGACCTCGGTATTCCGGAATTTGAGTGACAACGCGGCGATTTGAGTGACAGCGTTGGGATTCTTATAAACATTCGACGTTTAACATTACGAAGTCAGTTCTGTTTCGCTAACACGTTTATTGGCGGCCAGGATGCTGCAATATGTATAACTTATACTGATTAACATGATTTAGCAATACAAATTAAAAGCCACGAACTGATCATGTCGCTTTAAGGACTATGTTGAATAAGCATGTGGAAGTAGACGTATGTTACCTGACTAGTCTGTATATTGTGGTTATTGAATATGATCTCATGAGTTATCTTTCTTTGTTGGCAATGATGCCGATCACTGCCACCATCAGTGGTTCCTTTACATCCCATATTGAGGTGGTACTGCCAACGCTGCATGACCTACAAGTCAAACTTTCTCGCAGAGTCAGAGAGCCATGTTTTTACAAAAAAATAAACTTGCTGATCCTCGTTCTTAAATTTGTATTTAATACTACATACAACAAGTAGATGTTGATGGATAAAATGTACCGCGTGTTAAATTTCAGTTAAGTATCCAGGAACAGTGTTTGCAAATATTTAAAAAAAATCAATGCATATGAAATTTTCAGATGTGTGTTATTGTGTTTTATATCAATTTAATGTCGAGTCGACGTAAATAAGCTGATGTCACTGGGCGTGAGCAGTACATAGCGCTTCCCAGACGCATCGTGACCGCAAAGGCGATGTCTTACGATTTGCGAATATGTCCCCAAAACTAATGCTACATCATTAATTTATGTTCTATATAATGCACATATATTTTTAAGCATACATTTATAATATATGGCTAATTGTTTTTTCTCGACTTCGCAGTGCACACGCTAGACATGGCTTTTGACCAAGCCGGGATTTGAGGCCCCGATGTGTCTAGGCTGGGCTAACTGCTCGCGCCATGTGACATCGGCTTATTTACGTCGACTCGACGGCACTAAATTGATCTAAAACACATTTAAAAAAAATACACACACACACACACACACACACACACACACACACACACACACACACACACACACACACACACACACATATACATATATATATATAACTTCTTTTTTAGCGGGAGTGGTGCAGAATGACATTCCAATCACATACACATCGAAACAACGTTGAAGAACCCATGGAAAACCCGTTTTAGAAAAAGTCAAAATAACTTAGCCCAGCTAACTGGAAGACCTGATTAGTGATACGGATTGATACGGATTCCCACATAATTTTAGATCAAAAATACGGTTTGCTATCTCAAATATGTGACATGTCTGAGTGAACTTTCTGAGCAAATAATTCTTAGCCATTTCTTGAGTTCTACTTTGATTCTGGGGAATGAAACAAGAATCCTTGCTTCAATAACATTAGTATTGTTTAACTGTAATGCTGCTTTGATGATTAAACTGGAGTCAGTCACATTCACAGTATTCTGCCTTGCATATAGCACATTTAAACTGCATTGAATCAGTGGTGTATTGCAGTATCATTCATACCTTGTCCTGGCCTCACTGTATCATAATGGACAACAGCTGCTTTCAGATAACTACTTTTTTGTACTCCGATACAGTTCCTGATATGCTTTCAAATTCTTTATGTTGTCATATTAGTCCGTGACCGTTCCTTACTACTACGATATCAGCAGGTCATGGTGTGAGATGTGACGTGTGACCAGGCCAGATTTGTCCTCTTCGACTTCATTGTTGCGAGGAAGGGCTCCTGTGCAGCTGTTAGAATAGTGATATGAATTCAAAAAAGATCACCGTGTTTTCTGTTCGGCTCACAATGTGTGTAGCAGGCGTCTAATGCGACAGGGACAGTCGAACAGGCCACGAGGAAGTTAAGACATGCGGGCCGTTACCAGGATCATTGGAAATTGAGTTTTAATTGAATAGTCGCGCCATCGTAGTTGGACGATCACCATGTTTGGGGCTTCATGTGTTCAAGCGACGTTTATGTGTCAGCATCAGGCGTGTATGACGTTAGAAGGTACAATGTGGATGTGATATAGCTGTACTTTTATATGTATAAAGCATTGTTTATAATTGCATTGAAAATAATATGTACACATTGCTTGCAGAGCTTACAGATTTTTCTCATGACGTTAGTCTTAGAGATATGTGTTATCCAAGATTGACGTCTTTGATTTACCGTGATGCGGATTTATACTTAGCGGTTTTTTTTCTGAGTGACGTATTACGGCGAGCGAGAAACAGTTGACGGGATTGCTTTGAGAACTGTACAGCAAGAACACCGTCGAACTAGGAAATGTATATTCGGTGTAGGAACACGAGATAGTAAGTTCACTAGTGGGTAAATGCTTCAAGGATGAAGCAGGACTGGGGTAATATGAATGGGAGTGGGACTACTACTACAGGGTAAATGCGTCGCAGCTAAAACACGTTTGACACTCGAGTTCAAGTAAGGAGACAAGCCCCCCCCCCCTCCTCGCCCCCTACCCTCGCCCACCTCCTTCCGACCGTCCCCAGTCCAGCCGCCGTCCTCTCCCTTCCCCGTTCATTCATATTTCCGGCTGATACTACGCCACTGCAGAACGTTCCTCACCACCGACGGTCACATCGCATGTGGAATATTCCTTGGGAACCCTCGACTCAGTGACAGGTAACAGCGACTTTTGCCAGCTGGCACCGCGAACTATTTGTCTCCGTGATGAGTTCGCATAATTTTGATTTGGGGTGGAAAATAGGCAAACATGCGGCAACATCGGAGGGGGGGGGGGCATTCAACTACTGGTGACGGCCTGGGCTCAAATTCTGATTGGTGGTAGGACGAACACGGAGCCAAGCCTGCCACGGACAGCATGCCAGCGCACATTTCAGCCGGAAATATGAATGAACGGGGAAGGGAGAGGACGGCGGCTGGACTGGGAACGGTCGGAAGGAGGTGGGCGGGGGGGGGGGGGGGAGGGGGGGAAGGGGTAGGGGGCGAGCGGGGCTTGTCTCCTTACTTTAACTCGAGTCTCAAACGTGTTTTAGCTGGGACGCATTTACCTTGTAGTAGTAGTCCCACGCCCATTCATATTACCCCAGTCCTGCTTCATCCTTGAAGCATTTACCCACTAGTTTTATTCCTTTACCCGCGAAGCCAAAATCTCTATATGCAATAGTTGCTGCATGACCTGAAATAATGTCGGTTACAATTATCACATCTTAGGTTACACGCATATCTATAATAGCATTTTTATAAATAAACGCAACGCAAAGGTCACCACCCTTAATCATCGACGGCCGAATGCAATGTAACAATTGTTTCCCGCTGAACATCTTCTGAAGGCATTCATTGGTCGATATCAATGTTAATAATAAAAAAAATTAGTATGCATAGCGAGAAACACGCCGTTTCCCGAGACCATGTGATCCAGCCAGTCGCTTCGGCGGCAAAAAACGTGCGCCATTTCTGGAACGCGTTATGCGGATAGCATGATAGAAATGGTGGCGCCATACTACGGAGTTTTCAGAACGCTAGCCAACACGCCACAAGCCGATCCATTTGTTGACAGGGTTGGCGGGTATAGACGGTCCATTTTTGAACGTCGACCGTTTGAAACATCGAAAACTCGAGTTGTGGGGTGAAAATAAAAAATCGACGATGTTTGTATTTGAGGCTTGCTCTGGGCTTTCCAAAATGGTATAGCACATGTCTGTAGCTATTCCCAATCGCTGGAGTAATTCGGATTAACCTTAGTGTTTAGGAAACTAAATCTATCCCATTCATATTAGGAAGGGTACGTACTGCCGTAACCTTCCTGATAGCTAAAACCTGCTAGCATTATTTCCTAAATGCAACGAACACGTTCACGGGGAAAAGAATAATGTGCTTTATTGTCAACAGTGACGTCAACATTATGTTGGTGCAAGTTGTACAAATGCGTATAAGGTAATGATAATATGATCGATTAATGCAGCTCAATTGTCCAAATTATGTCCAGTGATACAGCATATACAGCATATATTCTGTGTACACGTTGACATAGGATAAACAGTGTTCCATGATATGACATGTGTACTGTGTACACTGCCTGCTTCCGCTCTCTAAGCAACTCCGACCGTTGAGAGCAAGATCCATTGGGATAGAGACCATCACTTTGTAATCCACGACAAGTTACCCATTTCCCCCCTCTGTGGGATCCTTCACTACCCTTGACATAGACATCAGACAGACGGGACCAACGTATTGTTATTTATTTTCCAACCGTCGCCGACAATGTGAGCTGAACGAAATTGCGTAAGTATCAAGCTGGTGGCAGATGGAGTTGAGTCAACGTTCAGCCGTCCCCTCCACTGATATCAGTTACAAGTCACCAGATCTTGTAAACGTTATATCCGGTGCTCTACCGCGCGACCTACGCTCAGCACAAAACACATATGACACACACCAAGTTGAAATAAAGTAATTATACATCTGCAATACATCTAGTAGCATACGTTATGTTACAGCAGAATTTAAATACACTCTTCTGGAATAAGATATTGGGTGATGTACTTAAAATATACATGTATATGTTTGGTGCTCTACGTTCTTCATTATTATGTGACCACATGAAGATAACTGCATCCATTCACTTTTACTTAAATGTGCATTTTGAGTCAGTATAGAGCTGATTTAAGTCAGGCAGCATGAATTATATATACACATATGTATTGGCTGCTTTGTAGATACATGCCATCTTATCATTTGTTATGTCGCTATACAATTTGATACGTTATTCGATAAATGTATTTTGTGTAAATTGCCCGTCACCAAGTGCAATAATAAATGTATGGCACGATGATACTTATAATTGTCTGTGCGCCGTTTTATCTTAACATTGCGTATTATATAAACAACGTTTCTGTGCAATTATATATGGTTCACTAGACATTTATATTTTAAAATGAAATAAATCTAAATGCAACTTTAACTAAAAGCATTTGTCGTTTGCTTAGTAACCTAGTCATATAACAATTAGTGTGTAATTACATGTATACATCATACGAATACAAATTATTTCGCTACCAATAGTTGTGACAACAGATGATGCTGTCAGGGTCAGCATAATAACAATTAATGAATATCGTTTACGTGTGCAGGTGCCGAACTAATTAGCGAGTTCTTCAATGATATGCTAAACTATGTGTTATTAAGTTTATCAAGCAATATTTTTAGTTCACATACACATATTGACAGCAATTGTACATACGTGGATGTACACGACGGACATAATATTATTGTCTTAAAATGCACATATGTTTGTTAACGATTACATATACGATATTATAAGTTACAAGTCATCGGTTCTTGTAAAGGTGATATAGACATAGCATTCCAAAGTGCTGGCTTCGTACAAATATCTCATTTCTTTCAACTGTAGTTGAGCTATTCTGGCCAGCCTACCCCTGTCCACGCTCTCACTCTGTGGACTGTTTAATCCATGTACATACAGTGGATATACGTTGGGGTGGCCAAATTGTACATGGTGAGAACATTATTCTTGAGATTAACAACGCATACGGGCTCAAATATGAGGTTGGGTAAGAAAACAACAAATTTCACAGAAATCCATAGAGGAACAGACCTCTCCATACACCCAAAGTTTATCGCATAGTGTTACATTTAAGAACTTGTCAATTTGACAGTCACATGTGTTCAATAGTGAACCTATAAATATTCTATCCTATGAATGTGTTGGCTGATTTGGACTCATCAGGTCCTAGAACGAATTCAGCTTGACTGCCCAAGCGGCAACTATAAGCAATTCTGGTAATCTGAAAAAGTCGTAAAATTCCTAAGGGCATGCATGCCATGCTACTGCAGACACTGTGGCCCAGCATTGTCATATCCCACCGCCCCATCTGCACCATGCACCATCTCCTCCCGATACATCCAACGTACCAGTTGGACAAACACGTCTGTGTTGTCATCGCTAAGTCGCGGATCATGTTTTTCCCAGATTTGGCCGCAACAATGAGACATAAGATCATGGTGAACACATTACCAAAATGCTTCATCGTCACGAGTCTCCATCAACAAGATCTATCCTGCATTTAACGTAGAAACACATGCAATATGTTCCGCTTATTGTTCTTGATGATATACATATCGTACGTATGTTTTTCTTATTACAAATGTTCTTCCCGGAATTTTCAAATGTTCATCATGGTGTGCAATAAATCTGTTTCACTAAAATGTATGCATTATTTTTACGTCACAGTAATAATGTTAATAAAATAAAATATGTTCATTCCTTGTAACATATGTATAATGACTTTCACACATAATTACTTAATGCATAAAAATTACTTTAGGGAAATATGAATGCCAAAGTTATTAACACTGTATGTAACATGTGTTTGTGTTTCAAGTAATTCAAATTCTTCTAACTGGATACTCTTCTCATAAACAAATGTGTCATACATTGTAAGATTATCCATTTATATTCATGAATAAACTACATTATAATGTCATAGAAGTTTCCATTTGTTGTCTGCCGAGAGGACAACGTTGACCATTACCTGACCTTCAGCATCTTATCCTGAACTTAAAACTTATCATCAGAAATGGATTCCACATACCCAATTACCCCTAATAATAGGCACAGTTCTAAAGTATTTTGTTAATATCTGACCAGTGACCATCTTGGATTTACGCAAATTACTAGAGTTGCTCATAGTTATCGCTTGGTCAGTCAAGCTGAATTTGTTCTAGGCCCTGATGAGTCCAAGCCAACCAAAATACTCCCAGGACATAACATTTATTGGTTCATTATTGAACACAAGTGACTGTCAAATTAACAAGCTCTTAAATGCATCACTATGCGATAAACTTTGGGTGCATTGAGAGGTCTGTTCCTCTCAATGGATTTCTCTGACATTTTAGCATAGTTATTTTCTCACCCAACCTCATCGCTTTAGCCCGTATGCGTTGTTGTGTTCAGCAATGATTACTTTTGGACACATTGTTACCGTTGATAAGAAGCATGGATGCGTGAATATATAATGTATGGTTGATCCGATCCTTGTCATTAACATAGCAATTTAGTGAACATGACAGGTCATGCCAAAATTGCAATCACGCTTCTCATTAAAAAGGTGTACGTTCAGTGGAACATAAAGCAATAACGTGCAACTGCACACACGCACAAACACACGCACGCACACTTACACATTTACTGCCCACGACGAAACCATGTTGTGTTGTCCAATATCATTAAACTGTTTCCATCCTTCGGAATCACGATGAGTGACATACATGGCATCAGTAAACCAACTAGGAAATTGTGATTACCGCAGAACCCTTCTTGTAGTTTTCGTCCGGTGTACGAGCCCGTTCCTTTCGACGGATCCGTGCGGTCTACGCGTATGTGCGACCTCTTCTGTCCAAGGTGGCTTCGCCGAGAGTTTCGTACTTGTTCTCTGGTTTGTCAACAGCCTCAAGCTGCAGTTCACTGCTTGGTTCGTAGACCTCATTGTGAAATTCCGGGGGAGATTGACTTCCGGCACTTGAATCCGGCGACGCCCTGCTCCTGAAAGTGCAAACACCGAACGGCGAGTTGGACATCATTCATATTCTGTATGTAATAATAACAAATGATTATTTAATCAGAGTAGGTAAGTTAGGATTCGTAAGCGCAATGCAGATGTCTGCGTGCAACGCAAAACTCACACACACCTCATGTTTGGTGTAATCTTATTATAGTCTTCCCAACCTACTTTGTGTTATGGTCTTACCTGGCGCAGTAGCGGATGACCAGTAGAATGACAACGAGAAGGAGCACTACCAATCCACCTGCACCAGCTCCGATGAAGTAGGGAGAGTTCGAAGACCCACCCGTGCTTGGTTGCTTGGCTGGACTTTTGGCCAAACAAATGTATTGGTATAACTAATACATAAATTAATCAATTAGTAAATTAAATACATGCAATATTAATAAATAATAATAAACCTATATATTCAATAAAATTATATATATACATATATATATATATATATATATATATATATATATATATATATATATATATATATATTTATATATATATATATATATATATACAAGAAAAAGATAAAGGAATTAACTGTTTGGATTAGCTGCTTCGTGGAATCTTTGTAGAGTTGGCCTTTGGTACAGTCAGCTGAACATAAATGAAAGGAGGTTGTCACAAGTTTGCTGAGAAGATTGCTATATATGCTGGAAAAGACAGCTTAGCAACAGTAAGGGAAATGCTAATTGTAAACAGTCTGAACTTTAATCACACAAATCATCATCAGTGTCAGTCATAGGCGAAATACTTTGAAGAATCGCAACGTAACGAATGCTGAACAAATGGAATGATACCGAATAATAAAATGTATTATCTAAGGGAGATGACCATTACAATATAAATTATACAAATCCTACAAATTATTCAGTATGGCAACTGAAAAGATGCGCTCTGCATTAAGTGCAAATAGACTAGTATTAATACGTTAATGTATTATTAGTGTATTATGTGAAGATATTTGTTTGCATGGGATATTTGATAGCTGCCTTTAAAATATCGTGTAATTGTGTGTTATTCCAATACGTTGAGAACACTGTTTGTCGCGAGCGAGACGTACCAACTTTACACTGGTCTAGAGTGGAAGCCCCTGACGTCACTGTTGTTCTATCTTCAGGGCAGTGAACACATACGTCGTGGACATGTTGTGTCCTGTAGGCACCTCGTGGACACGGCTCACAAGATCTGCTAGATGTGTCGTAGTCCGTTCCATTGGGACAGTTGGCTGCAAGACATAAACACAATGGTTGACTAAATACAGAGAGTAGATATTAATGTGAAAGGGATGTAGTTGCAATGTGTACTTGCATTGCTCCACATCCACACATGTTCATGTGCGCGCATGCGCACACATTTGCGTTCATGGTGTCTGCGATGCTTGAAGTAAGTAATAGCTAAGTATGTGTAGCCTTCTACAGCGCCTATATCAATGTTCCACAAACCCTGGTCCCCGGCCAAATTCGATGGTTTCTAGTTGCCCGGCGATACTCACTCCAGGGGGTTTAGAAATTACCGAAGGCAACCATGTTCTATTATGCAACAGTATTTAGATCTGCTAAGATGTATGTAATTTGTGTGAGTTTCAACGTGGACTTTGCTGGCAGTGATGTGCTTATCGACTGCGCTTCTTCTTTGAAAGTCCATTTACTGCTCAGTGTCAAGATGATAAAGCATATTTTCCTTGAAAATCTCTGCATGACATCAACATAAGAGGGATGACGAATCACATAAAGAACGTTTTCGATGCCGTCTGACCGTTGTTTCGTGACCTTCAATTACCTGTTCTCTATAGACAGCATTAAGCCTAGTTCATAGAAGAACAAACTGTGTCACAATTTTGTTTAGGCGTTGTTTCACTTAGTATTCAAACAGTGTGATTATTTACTGTTCACATGTGGTTCAAGTTAACATAAATCACGAGCGCTTACGAGAGCACCTATGAAACGGTATGTATTAGCTGATACAGCCTGTACATAGGCTTGACCCGCAGATATATAACTGGACATAACATAGCACGCACCTTAAAAGGTTTGCAGAACGCTGGCCTGTATCCTTAAAAATTCAAGTTCACAGGCGCAACAAACAAAATCAGTTGACGTAGTCATAAACGGGGACCAGTGAAAGTCGTTATTGGGGCATTAAATCACGGAGCGGTTATGACGGTAAATCAATTTCAAATAAAAATTGATTTTGTTATTTTTACGAAAGATGGCTGTAGTTTCAGAAGACATCAATATATACTCACTGACGCAGTCAGCTTCGTCTCTGTGTCCTTGGCCTAGTGTTGTCTTGTTAAGTGGACAGTCGTCACATTTTTCTTGCAATGGTTTCGATTGATACGTGCCTCGTTCACATTGCTTACACTTGTTCTCTTCTTTCTCCACATACTCGCCGGCAGTACAATCAGCTGAAACGCAAGACATGCAAGATAGATAGACAAACCCAACAAATATAAGTACAATGTTAACATAGCTGTACAAAATATATTTACTCAAACGCACACAATAAGTTAACTTACATCAATAAATCAACGCTACGCAAAAACTGACAATGCGGTATTTATGTTTATGTTCAGAATGAAAGCCCTTCTTAAAGAAGAGACGTCGAAATGTAAAATTGGAATTGGCAACCAAGTCGGTTTTTAACGATAAATCTCAAACCACTACTGAATGCCGATACATGCACAACGAGGTGATAGAACATGTGTCGGGTACTTTCACAAGATATATCAATTCAAATAATTTGTCAAGGTGTGCTGGCCGGCAATATTATGTTTAGGGCACTATGTGCAGTTGTTTTAAATGATTCGATGTTTCAAGATTCAAAGATTCCAGATTCAAACGACTTTATTGTCCATTTAAAACATCACATTAGAAACGGAAATTGTTCTTCAGTTACACAGTAAAATGACAGTAATAAAATAGGAGAGCCATAATATATACGGTTAATAAGACACATTAAAATATTAATAATACTAATCAGCACTAAAATTGGTAAGGTAAGTAAATTAAGTATATCAATAAATACTCAAAATAATAAATCAATAAGCAAGTAATATTCCTTAAACGGTTCTTTGATAAGACGCAATGTGGTAAAATTAATAATATATATTAAATTGATAAATAAATAAGATTACATAAATCAGTACATGGAAATAAGGGTATGGAATAAGATAAGTATACAGTACAGTAAAGTTTAGCACTCAAAATTAAAATGGCAGATGGTATAAATGATATCTTGAATAGGTTCCTTTTAGCTAGTGGAACTTCTAGGCATCTCCCGGACGGATGTTTCTCAAAGGCGTCATTCAGAGGATGGGTAGGATCGTACAATATTTGTCTGGCCTTCCTTTTCAGTGAAGCATTGTATCTACTGGACAAGTGTTTCTGTTCGTTACCAATCAACTTGCTAACTGCGTTGACAACACGAGCAAGCTTTATTTTATTCTTGGCACTGACACTGTCATACCACGTGATTATGTTAAAAGATAGAACGCTCTCTATTAAACCCATGTAAACAAGTTGAAGAATGTGCTGGCTAACATGAAAACGTTTCAGTTTTCTCAGTAGGAACAGTCGTTGTTGTGCTGTCTTGTAAATATAATCAACATGATCACAGAATAACAAGCTTTCACCAAGTAATGTACCTAGGTACTTGAAGCTCTTCACTACTTCTACTTCTTGATTATCTATGAATATTGGTTTTGGTGACAGAGTAGTCCTCCCCTCTCCAAACATTAACTCTTTAGTTTTAGTGGTATTAAGTTTAAGAAATCTGGATTTAAACTGAAAAGCTAACGCATCGATTTGAAGGAGATATTCGAAAAGAGAGTATTCATCTTTAAGACAACCTAAAAGGGCCATGTCATCTGCATGTTTGATCAGGGTAAGAAATGAATTGTTTGACGATATGTCGTTCTTATATTCTGAAAACAGGATTGAGGAAAGGACGCGTCGTTGGGGAGCTCCGGTGTTTACTACGTTCGTCCGACAGCACGGGATCTCTGCATAGAGGACCGTTCAGTCTGACGCGCTGTGGCCGATCACATAGAAACTGCCTAATCCATAGAATAAGATCAGGATTAACCTCAACGTTCAACAACTTCTTCTTCAGCGCGGCATAGAATGTGTGTTTAAGAGCAATTGGAAAAATCTTGTGAAAAAGCTGAGCTGATCTGCGCATACTTTCATAACACAGTCCCGCAAACTGTCGGGCCCAGGTGCTTTGTTTTGGTTAGACGAGCTATGCAAATACACTAGCATTAATACATTAATATTTTATTAGTGTATTATTAGTGTATTCTGTCAAAATATTTGTTCGCATGGGATACATGATAGCTGCCTATTAAATATCATATAAGTGTGTGTTATTCCAATAAGTTGATAACATTGTTTGACGCGAGCGAGACGTACCAACGTCACACTGGTCTAGAGTGGAAGCCCCTGACGTCGCTGTTGTTCTGTCTTCAGGGCAGTGAACACACACGTCGTGGACATGTTGTGTCCTGTACGCACCTCGTGGACACGGCTCACATGTGCTGTTAGTTACGTCGTAGTCTGTTCCATTGAGACAGTTGGCTGCAATACATAGACACAATGGCTGACTAAATAAAACAGTAGATATTAATGTGAAAGGAATGTAGTTGCACTGTGTACTTGCATTGCTCCACATACACACATGTTCATGTGCGCATGCGCACACGTTTGCGTTCATGGTGTCTGCAATGCTTGAAGTAAGTAATAATTATACAATATAATACAATAACACTTTATTGTCCAGGACCAGGAAATTCATTTTGCAGTGTTCGTCATAGAAATTTAAAATACAGGAAACAGATAAGTATAAAAATACAGATGCATTCATTATTAAAACAGTGTGTGAACATTAATCATAATAAAATACAAGACTAATCTATATTATAATTAAAAATTATAATTATATTTGTAATTGTGGTCAACCTTTCACAAATAAAAACTTAAAGAAACAAAATACAACATACACACAAAACGTCAGAAGTGCATGTCGTTGAGAAGTCATACAAACATTGGAGGGTCATTTCACGGTAACAGGCATATTTCGGCCAGAGTAAAAAAATATTTTCGACCATAATATTTATCGCATTTTTGGCGTTAGCTACGTAGCTTAATATAGTGTGTGACTAATCCAATGAACAGCAGTGAACTTTTGCAGCGCTTCCTATTTCGTTTTTATTTTATTAGCATGACGTCATGAATGAATGTCATCTACGTCACGAAAATATATCCAGATTGATGTCCATTTATTGCCCCTTTTCCAAACATATTTTCTTATAATTTATCGCCCACTTTATTTACGTACTTTTGCAAAAGTTGTATTCAGTGTTTATTCGGCTCTTGTGACACAGCCAAATACCACAAAACCAATCGAAGCGTCTACCGTCTCATATATGTGACATGGGCGAAAATTAGGAGTAGTTAGTTATTGTTTTGAGACTTATATATACCTCATGTTGCGGTAGGTTTATTCATGAGGGAAAACGAGTCGAGTTTCTGTATGAAACGGTGTGTATTCATTAGATCAGTCAGTTAAGTTTCGAGATATTAAATAAAATATACGCCGTGACGTAGATGACTTGTCGTGACGTAGGTGACACGCCGTGACGTAGATGACATATCTACGTTGATGACTCGGAATAACAAAGTGATACTGCAACTATTCGTAGATTCCTGGGTGCAAAACGCATGCCTGTCCAAGCCGCCGAAGTGGACGCTTTTGACTTCGGTAGATTGTCCACATTGTCTTCCTGGAGATTCTCCCTAAGGCCACGCAGAATGGCATAGTTCAGGCTAGTGTTGAATGTATTGGTTGTTAAGCATGGTTTCCGCTTCCAAATGTCGTGTAGAAGTTGTTTTTCTTTTAGTCATGCAAGATTCCTACATGCGCATCTTCATGCGTTTAACTGATTTGTCTTTTAAATCCGTCTTGACCGACTCATTTTGTTAAGTTACCAACTGGTCACAGCTTATGACGTTGTTGTTCGTTTCCGGTTTACGCAATAGTCTCATCTCTTCTCATACAACCCTTATTCGTGCTCATCTTGATTTGACAGATCATATTACATATTATACACCCGATCGTTTTAACCTGAGTAGTTTCAAAGCCCAGACTAAAGAAATGTCGACTGTCATTACAGACCTTCAGTATGCTGATGACTGTGACGTTCTTGCCCACACAGCAGAATAACTTCAAACTAGCTTATCAAAGTATATTCTTAACTTTCCAATCAACATAAGAAAAACCAACATCATCTGCCAACCCGCTCCTGGCAACAATGAAGGACCTCATGACATTAAAACATATGGAACAACCTTAGACATTGTTGAACATTTCCCTTACTTGGGGAAACATCTATCCCAGAAGGCCACTATCGAAGCAGAAATTCAGCATCGTAGTTCCCTGTATCATCACATCCTTCATGGTCTGCGTAACCGAGTCACCCACAACCTCATGTAAGAAACAAAGGTGATGGTCTATAAAGCCGTTTGTACTATCACTCTACAGGAGCGAGGGGTGGGTTACATATCGATGTCATCTGAAGACCATAAAGACATTCCACCAAAGTTGTCTAAGAAAGATTCTTTGTATCCTATGGGAAGATCGCCGCCTCAACGCGTTGTCTTCTTGGATGCCAACGCAGCTATAATAACGAGGCAATGATAATGCAGATCCAACTCAGATGGGGACTGGCCACTGTGTTAGAATGTCGGATAGCCGCCTTCCCCGATAAGTATTGTTTTCACAGCTAACACATGATATGAGAACAGAACACGTGGTAACAGCCAGAGAAAACGATTCTAATGGATTGCTAAACATTACATGAAAAAAAGACAAATGCACTTGGGAAGGAAAACCTGAGGACTTTGAAACATATCATCTTCTTCACGAGGCGGAGAAACAGCAGAAGAGAAATGACAAGGGAGATGTCGAAATATGATCACGTCTCCCTTCCACCTGGCACCTCCTGCCCACACTGCAACAAGATCTGCAGATCAATAATCGGGCTTTGGAGATACACACGACAGACGTCTGAAAGACGTAATTCTCGTTTCGATGGACCGCTGATGATGATTAAATGTTCTCAGTAAAGTGTTTCTTCCATCATCTCCACGCTATTGTGTCACTGTACATATATATACATATACGTGTTGCGGTCGTCTTCAGTGTTTGCCTGTAGCCCATGCCAATGTCATTGTGCTCATCGGGGGCCTAATGCAATTTTGCATATGATATCACCATGGTGTCCGAGAGCAAACGTTTCTTTTTCCTCAACTTATTTCATTTATGTGACGGTATCTTGCTTGCTATGTGTGATGTAACTGTAGTTGTTACTGTAGTAGAATATACGGTTAACATATGCACTTGCTGTTCACCTGTCATGCTTTAAAATGGCGTTTTGTGTCCTTTTCTCGATTAGCAGGCGAATTCGAGTCGTCTATAATCCAGCAGTCGATGCTTCTGGAATATCTTTTCTGTAGTCAGTCTCTTGATGAACTGATTAGTATAGTTCTAGTAGCAGTTAATATGATATGTCGACCCCAGCTCCATTGTAAAGGCATTGTGAAACGGAAGCCTCGAAAGACATTTTCGTGTTTTGCGATGATGCATTCATGAATCTGTTGTTCTTTGTCTGATAAATGCCGTTGCCATATAGCTGCCATGTCAACCCCTTATAGTGCTTCTTGTAGCGTTGAGGTGGTCTACTTCAGGCGGCTAGACTTTCTGTCAGTTTGCCAATCCGTTTGTACGCCTTTGCTCGGTCTTGCAGAGCATTCTTTCGACCACGTTCATAGGTTGTGGGGTTGAGACTATTCAATGAAGCTGCTTGGCGATCGAAGGAATTTTGATCGCTTGATGTCTACGCGAAGACATTTGGTTGCTTCTCCAACTGCACCTAATTTGATGTTGCACGCATGGTTGCTTGTTATCTGCAAGTTATATATACATATGCCTACTAGGTTTCTTCAGCATTTTCTTTCTTTCTAAAGAAATTCTTAATGGCCAGCCTGTTTCGTTTGTTTAGATTCTTTCTGTTATGTCAATGTCTTAAAATGGAAAATATCATCAGATATTAACTTAATTTCTCAAAGATGATAATTATCCAATTTCAGCTAATCCTGTCACCGTTTTATCTTAATTACAACTACGTTTGTCATCTACGTCACGCTCCATGTCATCTCCGTCACGACAAATATGTGACGTAGATGACTGTGACGTAGATGACGTGCCTTGCGAGTCATGGCCAATACCATGTCTGTCGTGAGCTTAACTGGCGTATGCAATTTATGATTGAGTTGATTGACACCACTTAACACGTGATTATCAATCATTCGGTTTGTCTGACGTGTATAGCACGCGGTGCGGACCGTTCGTAGATGACATGGAATAAACCTACTCATCTGACTCCTGCCCTGAAATGTCGAATATCTCGCATAAATCGCAGCAAAAACGGTTTTGGTGTTGTTTTCAATATGCAGATATGGCGATAACGTAATTGTGATTCCACGTGGATGTGGTAGTGCTTTCGACTCTGGACAGGCGTGGCATCAAAGTTGTCGTGACGTAGATGACATGGAACCAGGGGACATACATTTTTATGTTGGAAAACATCGACTACTCAAAAAATCTAATAAATAATACTGTTTTTTGGACAAATATGAAGAGAGACATCGCAATGAGAACCATACGGAATATATTTATAATTTACTGTGTAATTATTACACCTTTATAATAACGTGCAAATTGAAGACCAGGTGATGGGGACTGACGTTCCCAAACAAACACATAACAGAAAATGTCAAAATACTCTGGATACAAGTTTTATAAACCTTTGACAAAATTGTGCTATCAATGTTAATAGGGTTTTCTGAGACAGTAACAGACGCTGCTGACATTTCTTATACGTGACACTGCAGTGGCAGTCCCACTTCAACCTAGACTCAATAGTTGAGCCGAGGTATTTATACTCGTCAACTACCTCTACATTGTTATCGTGGATGACAGTATCAGTCTGGGATGGAGGGTATTTTCTAAAATCAATGTACATGTCTCTGATTTTTGTTGCGTTCAGGCACAAATACGATCTGTCACACCGTGCAACAAAGTCGTTTAACACAGAACCATTGTCAACTTCAACGTTAGATAACAGACTGAGTAAAGCAGTATCATCTGAGAATTTAATATAATACATGTTGGGGCTTCCCACCAAAGAATTCAAATCAAGCTGACACCCAGAAATTAATTTCTTAAACAACAAGTGAAGCTGTAGCATATTAAAGGCAGAGCTCATATGTCCAAATAGAGAACTTTGGCATGGGCTTTGGCATCCTCAAGATGACAAAGTACATAGTTTACTAAAGTAGTGACTGCATCCTCCACCCCTCTCCCAAGCTGATATGCAAATTACAGGGGACCTAAAAGATGGTCTGTACGGTTCATGATCATGGTTTTGATGATGTTTTGAAAGCTCTTCATTACATGCGACGTCAACGCTACTGGACAAAAATCATTATGACTAGCAAGACAAGATTTATTCGGGACATGCATGACAATAGGGTGTGTACGTCTTGCGCGCAAAAACGAGGCTGGGGGCAATTGGGGGCAGAAATTCCATATTCTCCATGTTAACATGTAGGAGTTTGTTTTGTTTTTGGTTGTAGTAATTGAACTGTTACCAAATAGCGTATTTCAGTTATCTTGTCCGAAGGATTATTACATGCAGAAGCAATGGAACATTTTGTCGGTAACAATGATCACGGAAATCATGAATTTTAATGGATTATTATGGTGTATTATTGTGGTTGGCAATCTTGTGTTATAAAGAAGAGTGCTATTTTTTACGCAATACAACCTGCTTGGGACAAACGTATACATGTGTTATGATTATGTGCATTTAGACAACTTGTCAGATATCAGTGCTTATCGAAACCACAACGTACAGCAATATAAAATGCAAATCCCGTAAAAGACACATACGGCCTAAAATCGCATCTATTATATGCACTACGTAAATCGCTATATGTCTATGATAGTGTGGTAAATTCAATTTTAAATCGGACATTTAAGATAAGAAAAGTATAACACGAGATATTTGTAACCTGATTTTCCTTGTATTCAATAGTCGGAAGCTACAACTGTCTTCCATCATTATAATATTATTCTTGTGTCCAGTCCTCAATCTGCTCCAGTCGCGCGGCGTCTTGCCATGTATCATGACCCACTTACAGGCCCATAGACGTTTTCCATAAGGTAGGGACTTTCTGTAAGCTAAGAGAAAGATGGAGTGGAAAATACCAGACAACTGAGTGGCACAATTCTTCAAAACCTGACCAGAAATACCATCAGGACCAGGGCTTTTCCGCACATTTGTACACTGGAATACTCTCAACACGTCTTTGTCTTCAATACATATGTTACCACCTGTCTTAGTGGAGCTTATAATATCATCAATGACAGAACGAAAATCATGTTTATCAAAACGAGAACAGAAAGAATTCATATCCTCTGCAAACGCCCCGTCATCTTTACTCCACAAAGGGGATAAGTGATTGGAATTAAGATCAGTCAATACTCACTGATGCAGTCGGCTTCGTCTCTGTGTCCTTGGCCTAGTGTTGTCTTGCCCAGTGGACAGTCGTCGCATTTTTTTTGCAATGGTTTGGACTGATACGTGCCTCGTTCACATGGCTGACATTTATTCTCTTCTTTCACCAAATACTCGCCGGCAGTACAATGAGCTGAAATACAAGACATGCAAAATAGATAGACAAACCCAACAAATATAAGTACAATGTTAACATAGCTGTACAAAATATGTTTACTCAAACGCACACAATAAGTTAACTTACATAAATAAATCAACGCTATGCAAAAACTGACAAACCTGTATTTATGTTCAGAATGAAAGCCCTTCTTGAAGAATAGACATAAAAATGCAAAATTGAAATTGGAAACCAAGTCGGTTTTTAACGATAAATATATCAAACCACTACTGAATGCCAATACCTGCACAGTGAGGTGATGTCGGGGTACTTTCCCAAGATATATCATTTCAAATTATTTGGCTAGCAATATTATGTTTTAGGGCACTATGTGGAGTGTTTTAAATGATTCGACATTTATCATCTATGATAATGGACACATAAGGTAGGGAAAGTAGGGGCATGTCTGCACACTTAAGGTGAAACAAGCTATAGATAATGCACTGAGTGCGCTAAGAGGGTGACATTTAGTATTCAGAATGAGCAATCATATTACTTTGTTGTTAGTTAGTTAAGAAATCGCATATCCCATCAGATATTTAAAAAATTGGTCAAATGTAGAGGTATAGCTTTGTGCGGACATGCCCCAAGGTACGGGGCATAGCCGCACAATGTGTGCGGCTATGCCCCAGGAAACGTGAAACAACAGCTGGTCTCACAGAGCTGACCATTAACTGCAATAATAATATGTATTGGTATATGTATACTACTGACACGTGCATTACTAAAACAAAAACACCAGAGAACATAAATCAACGGTTTCAAGTTTTCATATATATGTAATGTTTAGAAAATACAGTGGCCTTGAATCATAGTCCACGTTTATTCCTCCATGAGAGTCAAAGCAAACAAAAGCATGATTTTGTAACAGGAAATGTCAAAGTTTGCAACCCAGCTTGTCTGAAGCCTAGCTTCTAGCTAAAACAGCATAGTCTCGTAAAGTGCAAAGTCAAGCTAAAAAATCAGTTTGTCGGCTGTGCGAGTATGGCTTTGTATGGACTAACGTATACGGGCAAAGTTCTATATTATAGATTATACATCATTTGTCATCTTGGTTATTTTAGTCTATGAGCAATGATCAATTAAGCTTTATTTATTTAACGGACGTAATGATACACAACATAGAAAATGTGACGTCAGCACGATATTGTCAATTACACATTGACGAAGCGATGAATGATTATAATAAGTTTGATAATATTAAATAATTATATAATAATCATCATATACTATATCACATCAAAGTTTACTATGATATTTGTGGTAAGCAACTGAAGTATCCAAATATGTATCTAAGTAGACTACATCATAGTTTAAGCACGATGCACGAAATACGTCTGCACAGCGGGTGGGGCATGACCGCACAGGCCTGTGCGAACATGCCTCAAGCATACAACACGTGAATAATTCTGAATTGCGTGAAAATGCTACTTACGAAAGTATGCTTTATTTCACACATCATAAAACATTAAAATGCAATTTGGAATTCTGAAAGAAAATGTATATGCACGTCTTACAGTTAATTGTTTCCTACACATAACAGCATATGAGTAAAATTACATCAGTGTTTACGAAAATAACATTTTATATCATAACCTTTTAATTATTCACTTCTATCAAAAAGTATATGCAAGTGGTTGATTTGGGGGTGCTGCTTAGCATGATTCCACTAACCAGATGTTACGCGATGTGCAAATAATGGGGTGTGCGGACATGCCTGAGTGTGCAGATATGCCCCTACTTTCCCTAGGTCGCAGCGAAGTGAACATCCTAACCATACGCCTGTTACTGATGCACCATACAACTGTTACTGATGCTAAAGGTAACATGATGAACAAATAAAACGCAAGTCAGTTACCATTTGTCTGTAGTTTGAATTTTACTGAAATCAGCATATTTTCAATGTGCAATAACATTTTGTTAACAGTGTGTGTCTTTAGTGTTTGAGTTACTAAAGCAGTGTATGATAAGTAGCTACATACAACACTAGAGACAGAGACAAACAAATTATGTTTGGAAAAGAAAACGAGAAAAACACGCATCCATGATCACAAGGATCATAGACTGATAGCAAAATAAAAGAAAAATTGAAAAGCCAGCTAGGCATAACATAACAAGACATCATGAGATGTCCACTTCCACAAACAATATGAAACAAAATATCACCATTACCTGGTAATACATATAAACGAATTATGTATGAAACATAGTTACATATCATAAACAATATATACATTTTACGCTGTTTGACACAGAGAAGTCCTGCATATATAAAGTTAGATAGAGATTGGAACAAAACAAGAATTAGAAAAAGACAAAAAAAACAGGTGCCCATACATATTAATAGTCATTGGGCACACTGATAGTGATAGAACGTCCATTTCATGCGAAACAATTCCCATTACAACATATGTATAAATAAATATATATATATATATATATATATATATATATATATATATATATATATATACACACACACACACACACACACACACACACACACACACACACACACACACACATAATATGCAAATATGGTGTGTGTTCATATGTTATGAAACAAAATGCAGAAGCTGCTTACCTGGAGGGGTAAAAGCTGAGTATTTGATTATAAAGCCAGCCCGTCTTCTCACCCTCAGAGTTGTCAATGATAGGAACGCTGTGTTCCCACTGCATATGACGTCACTGGGACGGGTGGCGCCACACAAAGTGCGAATCAGTGGTGCTGTCGTGTCATTTCCATCATAGATCTTGAGACTATGGAATTGACAGTTGTTTTTGTCCAGGAGGTCAAAGTGTAGAAAGGCAAGTCGTACTACCTGTGAGAATATAGTGTTAAAAATTATATTAAGCAAATTGCGGTGACAATAGTGCACTGATAATGCACTGCATTATAGACGTTTATGAAGCTGTAACTTGTTTGAACAGTTTGTAACATACAGTGTATATGTATTGCTCACCTTGTCAACTTCAACGTGAATATTCCAACTGCATCTCACTTCGGTTAAAGGTGGTGTTTGTCTGATGCCAAATGACCCCTTTTTGCCTCCGATCACTAGAGGATCACTGCCACATGCTGATGTAAAGCAAAATGAGAAATTAATTTCACTCTTTCACCGCCGTCTTATCAGTTACTCACACATTATAACACTTACTTTCTACAGTTATTCCTACATATGCACATGTACATATGTACTCGAACGCATGCACTTACTCAACCAAGATACAGACACAACCATTGTGTGTGTGTGTGTGTGTGTGTGTGTGTGTGTGTGTGTGTGTGTGTGTGTGTGTGTGTGTGTGTGTGTGTGTGTGTGTGTGTGTGTGTGTGTGTGTGTGTACGTCCGTTCGTACATGTTAATACATGTTACGTTACATGTTAAATTTTGGAAATGCCAATGTGGGAGATTTATACGTAAGTCGGAGGCTCTTGGAAAAGGTTTAATTAGGTTTTTAATCATAAATGCAAAGAGTATAATATAAAGAGGAATACATTCCACTTATTAAGATATTGACATAGATGTTGTTATATGAATTAACTTACTCTGGAGCAAAACTATTCTTGGAGCCATGGACAATATTAAATATTAACATAGATTTTGTATTATTATTAGTCATAATACCACAAATATAATATAATTCCCTGCTAATCTCATAACAAATTAAGTGTTGTTGTTTGGCCCTCGTGAATTAAAAAGAAGGCTTGGTTATAGAACAATAAATATTATAATGTTCAGTAATGTACTTCTTGTGTTCTAGGTATAGGCCTAACATAAGCATATTTGTTCAGCTTCTGATATGTATCATAGGTTGCAAAGAATCCCTTGCATGAAAAGCACAGCATCTACATTTTTTTTTACACAACTAACATAATCTTTACATGTACAACTTGAATATGGAATTCATTATTTTATGAGCTGGACTGAGCCATGGTAACGTAGGCACGACTGGAGCTATTTAAATAACCATGCTTTCAGTCTGTTAAGGATGTTTTTAATTTACATGTCAAATGTACTCAAATAATAAAGCGCTTAGCTAAAGTACATACATTTACACACATGCACATGTAGTGTAGATGTATGGATGGACATTATTTGTAAAGATGTAAACGGATTTCACTTTGTTCTACAAGACTGGAACGTACACAGTGGGCGATAATACGGTATCGAAGCGGCTCGCGGCAATTCTATAAACAATGTTAGCGACAGGCAATGTGTAGGCCTTGTACTTAGATATTTATTAGACTGTTTTTAATGTTCAGTCATGACAGTAAGATGTGATTTAAATAATTCCAATTGAGGTCATTGTTCAAATCATTGTCAGCGCCGCCGAGCGCCCTGCAGTGTCTGTGACTGTGAGCATTACTCAGTCTCAGACTCGATTGCAATTAGTTAACTGGTATTGCTATTCATTGTGAGGTGACTCTGAAAAACATTTGAGACAATGCCCAGCCAGAAATAAACCAATTACCCGCACACAGTAAGGTAAATTACGTACAATTTGTTTGTTTTGGGTGGACTGAAAACCGGAAAAACCCGGATGCTCCCGCAAATTTGTTCACTTCGTTTCGATGAAATTGCGGGAGATTGGTTCTCCCGCGCGGGAGATCGGGGAAATTTCCTGTAATTGCGGGAGTCTCCCGCCGAATGCGGGAGACTTAACATGTATCTTAACATGATTTGAACATGTGTGTCACACACACACACACACACACACACACACACACACACGCGTGCGCGCGCACACACACACGCATGAATGCACATGCAAACATATACACATATATATGATATCCCACCCTCCCTGCCTCCCTCTTTCCCCAAATCCTTGGAAACCAAGCCCAAAGGCACATCAAAACAAAAGGGTTAGTCAATATCAGAATCAATCAATAATATTCCTTGTTTGACAGCAAAAATGTGTCACCTGTTGTGTCTTACCTGAATCAGACCGCAAGATCGTGTATTTAACCTCGAAGCCAGTTTGAGTAAACCACCGATCAGATCGAAACAACACCGAAAGGGGCTTGGTGGTGTAAATAACATCATCAGGCGGAGAAGATCCAGATAACTTATCCAGAAATACTTCAGAAACGTTCGCTCCTTCGTAAATTGTGACATTGTCGCACTTCGGCTCTGTGTCGATTCTCATGACTTGCAATTTAATCATCTAGATAAATCAAAGAAACATTACTTTTAGAGTTATACTGATGTAGAACATGTCCGCTAGTAATGCTGCTACGGTTTTTACTTTGTCTGTGTCTAGGAAAAGTAGGAATATAATCCATCCGCAACCACCATGGCACCATTAGGCTTTTTTTTTAATTTGCATAAATTCAGTATGGCCGCCCTATATTGGGATATATGTCATACTTATATATTCAATTATATTAAGAAGTTCACAATATTATTCTAAATACATTAAGTGTCTGGATGCTCGTGCCATCAATGAGTGAAACATATCATGACAGCAGGGAAACATTGGCGGATGTAGATCGATGGTTGAAATTGTTGGTGCTACTTAAACTATAGGCCCATGGTATAGGAAATGGTATGATTAACTGGATAGAAAAATGGCTTATTGATAGAAGACAAAGAGTAGTAGTTGATGTGGAGGTTTCAAACTCGACATATATTTTGAGTGGAGTACCGCAGGGATCAGTATTGGGACCTATTTTATTTTTTAAATATATCAATGATTTGGATGATAATATAACAAGCAAGGTGTTGAAGTTTGCGGATGATGCAAAAGTGTTTAGAAAATTTAAAGTGATGCAGATAGACAGCAATTACAAGATGATGTAAATAAGTTGACTGAATGGTCAGAGAAGTGGCAAATATTGTTTAATTTTGGGAAGTGTAAGTGCCTCCACACAAGACATGGGAATGAAGATGCACAATATACAATGGGTGATATTGTACTTAATACTACCGTAAAGGAAAATTAGTTAGGGTTAACTATTAGTGCTGATATGAAGGTATCAGAGCAGTGTGGAATTGCTGCAGCGAAGGGAAACCACATGTTTGGATTAATTAGGCGAAATATAGTGTACAAGGAAAAAGAACTAATAATACTGCTGTACAAAACAATAGCTAGGCCTCACTTAGAATATTGCATACAGGCATGGAGGCCATATCGCAAGAAGGATGTTGATATACTAGAAACAGTACAAAGGAGAGCAACTAAAATGATACAAAAACTCAGGAATATTAGTTATGAATGCGTCTAAAAGAATGTGGATTAACAACACTAGAAACCAGGAGACTGAGAGGAGATCAGATAGAAGGATTTAAAATATTCAATGGGTATGAAAATATTGACAGAACTATTTTTTCTCGGTTAAGGAAGAGATAAAGAGTAGAGGACATGGAATTGCATTAGCAAAGAAGCAGTGTAGACAAGATATTAGAAAATTCTCATTTTCACAAAGAACTGTAAATGAATGGAACAGATTATCAGCTGATTGTGTAGGTGCTGGTAGTGTTAATATGTTTACAAATAAGATTGACATATACCTGAGAAGGGCGGGATACATTTAGATAGATAGGTTGGACTCTCGAAAGGCCAAAGGGCTTCCTTGTCCACCTGCCATCTAGAGTTGATTATCTAGGTGTCAATCTTGTTAAATCATGATCGGGCATTTTCTATTTTGAATTATGACTCTACCATATCAATGTCACGGTCAGATTATATGCAATTGTAGTTTGAATTTCAGATCGATTGAGGTGGCCATTAATCATAAACCTTATTCCTTATGTTTTTAATTTGCATGAATCCCACATGATTGCAACCATATCAGGGTTTTATCATTATAATATTATATCCATTTTACCAGTGATTGTAATTTAAATTTAGTTTCTGATTCAAAAGATTTGTACTACTAAAATGTCAAATATTGGTATTTATTGTTTATTTGTAAATGTGCGAATGAGCGAGTGTGTGAATGTGCGAGTGTATGAGTGAGCAAATGTACGAGTGAGCGAGTGTACGAGTGAATGAGTGTATGAATGTTGTGAGTGAGCAAGTGTATAATTGAGCGAGTGTACGAGTGAGCAAATTTATGAGTGTACAAGTGAGTGAGTGAACGAGTGTACGAATGTGTGAGTGTACAAGTTAGCTGTACAAGTGTACGAGTGAGCGAGTGTACAAGTGAGTGTACGAATGTGCAAGGGAGCAAGTGTATGATTGAGCGAGTGCATGAGTGAGCGAATGTACGAGTGTGCATGTATGCAGTTGAACAAATATATGAGTGAGCAAATGTATGAGTGAGCGAGTGTATGAATGCGCAAATGTACAATTGTACATGTGATTGTACAAATGAGCTAGTGAGCGAATGTGCAAGTGTGCAAATGTACGAGTGAGCGAGTGTACATGGATACACAAGTGTACAATTGTATGAGTCTACAGGTGAGTGAGTGTACAAATGTATGAGTGAGCTAGTGAGCGAGTGTACGAGTGATCAGTGTACCAGCTTACAAGTGAGCGAGTGTACGAGTGAGTGTGTGAGAGAGCGAATGTGCGATTGAGCCAGTGTGCGATTGAGGAAGTGTATGAGTGAGCGAGTGTACGATTATGCAAGTGAACGAATGTACAAGTGTGCGAGCAAGCGAGCATGCCAGTGTGCAAGTGTACGGGTGAGCCAGGGTATGAGTGTGCGAGTGAGCAAGTGTGCAAGTATATGATTTAGCGAGTGTACGAGTGAGCGAATGTATGAGTGAACGCGTGTGCATGTATGCGATTGTACAAATATACGAGTGAGGAAATATACGAGTGAGTGAGTGTACGAATGAATGCACATGTGTACAATTCTACAAGTGTACAGATGAGTGAGCATTAGAATGAGCTAGCGAGCGAATGTGTGAGTGTGCGAATGTACGAATTAGCGAGTGTACGAATGCACAAGTGTACAATTGTACGAGTTTACAGGTATAAGTCAGTGTATGAATAAGCTAGTGTGCTTATGTGCGAGTGTATGAGTGAGCGAATGTACGAGTGATGAATGTACAAGTTTACAACTGAGCGAGAGTACGAGTGAGTTAACGAGTGAGCGAAAGTGCAATTGAGCCAGTATGCAATTGAGGAAGTGTATGAATGTGTGTGTGTGAGCAAGTGAGCGAATGTGCGAGTGTACAAGTGATGAGTGTACAAGTTTACGCATAAGCGATTGTCCGATTGAACAAGTGTGCGATTGAGCAAGTGTACGAGTGAGTGAGTGCAGGAGTGTGTGAGTGTACGAGTGTGCGATTGTACAAATATATGAGTGAGCGAATGAATGACTGCAAGTGAACGCGTGAGCAAATGTAAGAGTGAGCGAGTGTATGGATGAGCGAGTGTACGAATGCACAAGTGTAGAATGGTATGAATGTATGAGTGAGTGAGTATAAAGGTGAGCGAGTGTACGAGTGAATGTATGAATGTGTGAGTGAGTGAGTGTACAAATGTACAAGTGAGCGAGTGTATCAATGTGCAAGTGTATGAATGAACGAATGTATGAGTGAGCAAGTGTACGAGTGTACGAATATGTGAGGGAGCGAGTGTGTGATTGAGCCTGTGTACGAATGAGCGAATTTATGAGTGTACGAGTGAGTGTACGAATGTGCGAGTGAGCGAGTGAGTGTATGAATGTACGAGTGTACAAATATGCGAGTGTACAAGTGAGCGAGTATATGAGTGAGTGAGTGTACGACTGTGCGAGTGTATGATTGAGCAGGTATGAATGCGCGAATGTATGAATTGTACAAATATACGAGTGAGCAAATGTATGAGTGAGCGAGTGCATGAACGCGCAAGTGTACAATTGTAAAAGTGTACAGGTGAGTGAGTGTACGAATAAGCTAGTGAGCGATTGTGCGAGTGTACGAGTGAGAGAGAGTACGAGTGAGCGGGTGTATGAGTGAACGAGTGAGCGAGTGATGAGTGTACAAGTTTACGAGTGAGCGAGTGTATGAGTGAATGTATGAGTGAGCGAATATGCAATTGAGCCAATGTGCGATTGGGCAAGTGTGGGAGTGAGCGAGTGTAAGAGTATGCAAGTGTATGAGTGAACGAATGTACAAGTGTGCAAGCGAGCAAGCGTGCCAGTATGCGAGTGTACGGGTGAGCGAGGGTACGAGTGTGCGAGTGAGCAAGTATGCGAGTGGATGAAGGCGCGAGTGTACAATTGTATGAGTATACGGGTGAGCGAAAGTACGAATGTACAAGTGAGCTAGTGAGCAAATGAACGAGTGTACGAATGTACGTGGGAGCAATTGAACGAGTCAGCTAGTATGCGAGTGGGTGAACGTATGAGTGAGCAAGTGTACGATTGAGCGAGTGTACGAGTGTGTATGTGTACGAATGTGTGAGTGAGCGAGTGTATGAGTGATGAGTGTACAAGCTTACAAGACAGTGAATGTACGAGTAAGCGAGTGTACGAATGTGTGAGTAAGAGAGTGTACGAGTATATGAGTATGCAAGTGTACAAGTGAACGAATGTATGAATGTGCGAGCGAGCAAGCGAGCATGCCAGTGTGCGATTGTGCCAATGTACGAGTGTATGTGTATGCAAGTGAACGAGTAAGCGAATGTGTGAGTGAACGAGTGAGCGAGTGTGCGAGTGAGCAAGTGTATGAGTGTTCGAGTCTGCGAGTGTACGAGTGAGTGACTGTACGAATGAGTGCATGTATGCATGCATTGCAGTGTGTGTGTGTGGGTGGGTGGCTAGGTGTGTGCGAACGCATGTATATGTGTGTGTGTATGTGAGTGATATCGTGGTTTCCATTCTTTATATAATGAAGCTATAAAGCTATGTATAAATTGAAATATTTATATATTGATTTAAAGTATTTATTTTTGTTGTATTGTAGTTAACATATTTTTAATACATGGTCTGAAGCGATCACTAGTAAAATCAGTTTAGTCTATGTTTGTGTCTTGTATACAACGTAATCCTTGGAATAGGTACCTGATTCGTTTCGACCAGAATCGTCCAGTTGCACACCATCAAGTTTTGATACTGAGTAGCGTTGATACCAAATGTTTCCGCAGATCCATTAAAAATGACGGGATGCCCAAAACATCCTGCAATATACATGAACATGTTCAAAGAGTAATAGAAATTAGAATCCAAACTAGGGAAACGCCGCGGCAAGCATTTTAACATTGATTATTGATTCACGGTCGCACATGCTTACACAAGCACAGTCATATCTTCCACCCGAAACACGTTCGAATTGTAAACAAATCCAGTTTCAAAACAAACCTGCAATACCCTTTGACATATCCGCAATACCTTTTGTTTTATCTCACCCAACAACTATTTCACTCACTCGTGTGTGTGTGAGTATCCAATTATTTCTCATCTGAATGTGTTGCTTTGCTGGAATTTCATACGCAGACATAAAACATATTTGCTTTTGCTAATGACTGTAGCTGAGACAAAGCCTCTTATCTCTCAAAGATGATCAGGAAGCTGCCACTTCTACCACATTATCAAATTATACTGTAATAAAACAAAGGCTTATCATATGTTTGATCTTATTTAACGGATAAGAAGCCCCTGTATTGTAAAGGTTGCATTGTACTAATACATGTACTGCGAATGTTTTTGCGGGCATGATTAAGGGGAAATAACAACATTGACAAATGCCACTGCGTTAGATCATTGGAATTACAAAGAATACATTGTAACTTACCTGGAACAAGAATAGTCGCCAAATATTTGACCTTGAAACCGTCATTTGTGTATCTACCATTAGTGACAAATGACACAAAGACGGTGTTTCCACTGCTGAAGACGTCACTTGGACGAGATGAACCACTGAACGTGTGTAGAAGTGGAGCTGTAGCATCATTTCCATCGTAGACACAGACGATGTCACCACCGTAAGTGCTAAAACTGGCAAAGTGCAGTCGCACCACCTGTAAAACAACATTAGTCAATACTTGACGGAAAACAACAGGGAGTGGTTCTTTGAAAATATTGTGAGGCAAAAGGTTATCCAGCGCCCGGACAAATTTAGAAAATAATTCTACGAACCATCCTAGTGGGCACGCTAGACCAAATGCAAAATTTCAGCTCAATACATGAAAAATAAAGTTGGGTTACATTGTTTTATAATATATGTGTATGTGAGTTTGTGTGTGTGTGTGTGTGTGTGTGTGTGTGTGTGTGTGTGTGTGTGTGTGTGTGTGTGTGTGTGTGTGTGTCTGTGTGTCTGTGTGTCTGTGTGTCTGTGTGTCTGTGTGTCTGTGTGTCTGTGTGTCTGTGTGTCTGTGTGTCTGTGTGTCTGTGTGTCTGTGTGCATGTGTGTGTATGCATATGTGCGTGTGTGTATGTATGTACGTATATATATGCATGCATGTACATACATATGTATACTATATATATATATATATATATATATATATATATATATATATATATATATATATATATATATATATATATACGTACGTATGTGTTTGTGAGTTACCTATGAGTTTAACTGATACAAATTCTTAGTCTATGCATGGAAGTAAAAGTAATACCAAAAACGAGGTTTGTTTACATCCATACTGAGGTCTCACGCCACCCTCCAGTTATCTCACATTTACACGGAGGCGAAGTTTCTTCCTCTTGTTGATGGAGTCAATAACTGCTATCCCTGCCACCAATGCATGTGTCAAACGCTATCATCTATGCTTTAACATCAGCTTCATGCATCCATGGTATGTAGACCTTAATATTGTGATACCCCACTCTAGACTGTGTATATCTTAAGACCCGGAAGTAATAAGTTTTGATGAATATCATCTATAAAAATCGTGGTACCGTACATGCTTACCCATAAATGTTATACATGAAATCATGGTATCTAAAAACACTACATTTTGGCACCAACTTTATTTCTCTTAGTTATGTATATTTTAAGGTATGGAAATACTAGGTTTTATGGGCGCCATCTTAAAAAATGGCAGATATTTAATAAAGGTGGGTATTTGAAAGTCACTAAAGGTCAAAAGTGATATACCGTAAATTCTGTATTACTAGCCGCGGCTACTATTACAGTAGTGTGTAGCCGAAATGAGGACTGTGTCCCATGTCCATAAAATGTTCAGATACAACGATCAGAATGTGAAAACGTGTCATAGTTAAACTCCACAAAAGTCTCTTTCATCGTCGCCGTCAAAGAATGCCTTGGCTACGTTGGGGAAGGGAACGGCACGGCGGCGCCATTTCACGTATCCATAACGTTGGCAACATCGGTGACCGTTGCCGTGAGTCCGCGTGCACCAGAAGATCAGCATTAAATATGATGAAATAAGTCCTTTCACAGTTAATATAATCCTTTGTCATCACGATTGTACTATTGTTGCTGTCAAAGAACGCTGTCGCGAATGGCATGACGGAGTCGTTCAGTACGCGTGTAGTGTATCGGTGTCTGAGTCGTTGCCGCTACCGCTGCCGCACGCGCCGGCAAATAAATATTATGTCATCGTCCTTTGTTGGCATCAATCCCACGCCGTCTGTTTTGTTCTGTCACTAGTCTTAATCTCAGTTCAAAGAACAATATTCACACGTTTACAAAAGCCAGGCTTCATGCTGATTGTCAAAATAACACCAAACTCTAACAGAGCTTCCTAACCACTGACGACCGAGTTAATTGCATTTGCTTTCTGGATCAAGATACAATGTTAATTGTAACCCCGACTTCCCTGTGCCTGGGCAAACACAGGTGGCTGGTGACCCAATTAAGGGACGACTGTCTGAGTTACGTCCGTTCCCACGCTGGCTGCGACGCCAGCTATTACAGTGTTACAAGCCGGCAAGGAAGCGTCTTTGAAGTAAACACAGGCCTGGTTGAGGATGGGTACCGTAGCTTACCCGTTATAGGCGCCAGCATTATGCATGGTTCTACATAAAATCCTATAAAACCAAAACTTCTTAACGTATTTTAATAATTTTAGCACCATTGAATAGTTAAAATATGTGGCTACATTTTATCCATTGGATGTATGGACATTCTGCCACCCAATTATATTTTGATAGCATGGTGAAATTCTGGTTATGTTTTCCTGTTTTTCTATAAATCCACGTAGTAATATTCCGATTAAAATACATACTGTGTCGTAATTATATAAATGCATTACAATAATGAGTGTTTCAGTTATTCATTTATGATCATTATTAGCAAAGTTCTAACTTTTATGAAACACATTAAATTGTTTCCAAATTGCGTGCGCTACGGCAGTATGACGCACGTAATTAATGGTCTTGGCTCAAAGTCGGGGTGCGGCTTTAATTAAGGGTTTTGCCGATATCAAACAGCGCGGAAGAAATTCGAGATTTAGGTAAAAAGTCGGGGTGCGGCTTTAATTAGGGGTGCGGCTAGTAATACAGGATTTACGGTAATTTAAAACTTCATATTTAAACATTCTAAATTTTGGCATCCGACTCTAGATTATATCGTTATTAAGATCTGAATATAAAACGCTTACCAATACGCAATCTTTAAAAATGGCACATATCTGTTGACATCGCTATCAACTAAGCTATGCGATGCCATAGCGATAGCTGACTATGTGACGCAAAGTAAGAGAAATTGTGGCATTTGTATTGACGACCGACTGTTCAGTCTGGAACAAAGGTTCTGTTAACAATCTATATATCAGACAGGTTGCCGTCTTACGCATGACCTGGTGAGCAAAAACTTAGCATATATTTCATCAGACATATGACTGATACATTTTGACTACATCATTCTGTATTCAAACAGCGACTGCTATACTGAATGTGTGAACGACTTTGTTTGCATTATACTTAATACATATATTACTTACCTTGACAGCATCAACCTCAATTTTCCATTCACGTCTCATGTTATTTCGATATTGGCTCCTGTTGATGCCAAATGAACCCGATGGTCCCAGCAATGTGGTCACGGCATCCTGCAATAAGCAGTAACTCGTGGCTGGTGGATACAAAAGATGACGCTTCAATGCTGCATATACATACTTGCTATGTATGACTGTATGAGATTCGTGTGAGTGCAACATATTTTATAAATTATTATAATTATATATAATTTAATGTAATTATAATATATATATATATATATATATATATATATATATATATTATAATTACATTAAATTATATATAATTATAATAATTTATAAAATATGTTGCACTCACACGAATCTCATACAGTCATACATAGCAAGTATGTATATGCAGCATTGAAGCGTCATCTTTTGTATATATATATATATATATATATATATATATATATATATGTATATATATATATATATATATATATATATATATACATATATATATATATATGTATGTATATATATATATATATATATATATATATATATATATAATATTATATATATATATATATATGTGGATTCGAGTTCCCAAATGTACGTTGCTAACTGGGAGAAGATAACAGTAAATGTTTACGATAAAGATTACTAGATTGTCCTATTCATGACACTAACCGGCTTCCTCGCCGTTTCTACGTCAGTGTACTCATGGCATTGTAACACCTAAGTTATTCCTTTAAGCAATATGCAGGTAGATTCTTAGTTACGACAAAACAATGTTTGTTTCCTTGTTACATCTTGGAACCACATGTCCAGCTTTACTAATTGCACTGCCAATGGGTCACTCACGAAGTCCACAATGTCACATTGTTGACCACTGCATGTGCCCCAAGACGTGTTTGAATGTGTATTTGTTATACACTCCAGAATTGGGGACAACATCCGGGTCGTCTTCTTCCGTTGTCCGAGACAACGGAGTGACGGTGACACTCATGCTGAACACACTCAACAATAATTTTGTTCTAGCGCCAGTGCCTTATGTTATGCGTTGCGATATAATTAACACATTAACATAAAACGAATGTCGTTTTGTGTGGGTAAATAATTTAGCTCAAGATAAAACATTGTCGTGTTTTCTGCCGATGATTTAACGTAAACCGCCATTAACATATTTGGAGATCGCTAGTTTACAGTAGGCCTACTGATCACACGCAATTGCGCTTCAAAAATTAAACAGAAAAATGGGGACGGGAGATCGGTGCGAATTGCATACAGAGACTTTAAATGAAACTTATGAACTAACCCCGATCTCCTCTATGATCCTTTCCGGAAATATTGGTTGTTAAACCACCCCGCTACAGATATTGGAGTTTCAACCCTCAACCTACCCACCCTGTTTACAAATACATACAGTTACGAAACATTGCATTTGTGCATTGGGAATAAGCCGCTGATTTGTGTAATGTACCTATTCGATGTTTGTAAAAGACTATCATGTTCATGTTACTCGCAAGCTTGTCAATGATTTGTTAAACTAAATTGAATTTCGTGTTGACGAGCGCTATTTCTTAACGACAATTCAAAATAAACCCGTCTCATAACAGATCAAAGGCACAAATAAACCGGAACCAACCAACCACACAACACAGCTACATTTATTTACGAAACAACCAATACATCGGAACCGTGCTAGCGCGCAGGGGATTGTGGGCCATACAGGAGTACCCAATCGAGGCGACGACGCGTCGGTGACGATCAGAGTTTTGGCAGAAGACTCATGGGGCTGTCAGACGGGAAGAAGACGAAGGTGAGGGCCGGTTTCTCGTCCTCGTCAGCCACCGCTCTCCCCGTGAAACAACGCAGCTTCTCCACGTACCCAATCGTCAGGGTCATATCTCCTCGGGCACCGCGAATCTTGAAGTCGAAATCATTCCGTCCCTCCTGCGTCAGCCAAACAGACGTTGTCTAGTACATTCATTAGCTCAACAATGTTTAGTTGTACAGTTATTAACCAGAACAAGACACGAAAATTGCACGATGGAACACGTGGAAGTCTGGTTTTTCCGGAGTCTTGTTGTTGCTATCCCCTGGGGGATTCAGGTGTGGTTTCTGTTTTAAAACTATATATTTTATTATTCAGTTTGCTAGAACTTACGTAGATAGCTGCTCAGGTGTTCCGTTAGTTTATAATCTTTGTCAAAATGAATACATATGTTATATATAGGCAATAAAGTTCGTTTACTGAAATAATTTCGACCCTCCTGCGTCAGCCAAACAGACGGTGACTAGTTTAGTTGTGAAACGATCTACCGGACAGTCTGCGCCTAATAGACTGACTGGAACTTTTTTAAGTCCAACTTAAAAACACATTTTTAAGGCTGCATTTGTAAATTACTTTTAGGGTATTTTATAATGAATTTATTTTAACTGTAATTACAGTTTTACAATTTTTTACTGACTTTATTATTAAGTTATTAATATATTTTATTATTTATTTATTATTTTATCTATTTATTGCTGATAAGCTTAGCTTATGAACTAGGACTTTTCAAGCTTTATTTAATTATCTATTATTATCATTTAACATTTCGTCTTTACGTGCAAGTTTAACGGAGTATGAATATTTAAAATATGTATGTGTTACAATGTATTTTATGCGCATCTGAGCTGAAATGTTTCCGGATATACGGCGCTTTACAAATAAAAATTATTATTATTATTGTAAAGTTATTACCCAGAAGAAGAAACGAAAATTGCACGATGGCGTGGAAGCCTTTGGTTTTTCCGGAGTCTACTGTGATCCAGGTGCGGATTCTGTTTTGAAATAGTATAATGTTATGATTCAGTCTGCTAGCACTTGCGTAGATAGCTGCTTAGATGTTCCATTGGTGTATAGGCTTTGTCGAAATGAATACCTATGTTATATATAGTCAATAGAGTTCGTTTACTGAATTTATTTACCATCCGCTAGTTCTTAGAAGAAACACGTGCACCTGTCGATCATTACGTAGCCATTCATTATACTTAGTGTCTCCATCTAATATGGTTATGGTCTACGTTATTAACTAACTTTTCTTTTTCACACAATTAAGTTACTTTCACATTTACAATACCATACTAAACGGGGTCAGCATTGTCAATCTTACAAATTAAAGATATAACAATTAAGAGTCTCTTTACAAATATAAATCATTATATAATAAGCGGAGTTGAGGAAGTGACTGTCACAACTCTGTGACGTATTCGTGGTGCAGAATAGAATGAAATACACGAATTCACATTATATGTTGGTGATGCTGTCACAGAAGAAAGCTTTCAGGAGGAAACGTAAGGAAAGGTTGAAGGCAACAGAGGAAGACACGGGAAGAGAAACACAACTATGGATGTGAAGATCTGGTCAGATCCACGTAACACAACATGATTAAAGACTGTCGATCTTTGCGGCGTCATATATATATATATATATATATATATATATATATATATATATATATATATATATATATATATATATATATATATATATATATATATATATAATATATATAAATTATATAATATATATAATATATATATAAAATATATATATTGTATTATATATATATATATATATATATATATATATATATAATACATACACACACATATATATATATATATATATATATATATATATATATATATATATATATATATATATATATATATTTGGTATGCAGGTATTGCAGTACCTCACGTATTGCAATACCTCAGGGAGTTTGACGTCCCTGCCATGCAGAGTTGTAAACCACTGCCTTGTGGTACAGGTTCTTGACAGAACCAAAAGCAAAGGGAGCAAACCCTGACCAGAAAACCACATGTCACTGTGGCAGCATCAAGGGCGGTTGGTGTATGGAACTCCCAACATCTCTCGACCAGCCACTCCAGGGACAAAAAGCTTGCGCCTGTCTTGACATGTTCTTACAGGTGTGAGACCTCTATTTGTTCCCCGGCACTTCAACACTTTTTCCCGGCAGCTTCCATGAAATGTACAACTGCATGAAACACCATACCTGATCAGCCGTCGCCCGGGTTACCAAGGACCGCGCTGCTCGACCTCATCTTCCGTCAACGCTGGAAAATCAGCTAGGAAGAAGAAGAAGACAACTACTGACAATTGCACCATGGAACGTCAGGACTCTCCTCGACCTAGAAGGAGCTAACCGACCAGAAAGACGTACGGCACTAGTAGCAATGGAATTTGCCAAATACAACATCAACATAGCCGCCCTATGTGAAATATGATTCTCAGAGTCTGGCAATCTCAACGACTTGAATACTCTTTCTTCTGGAGTGGCAAACCCGAAGGAGAAAGAAGGGAGGTCGGAGTGGGCTTTGCTATATCAAAAAGGATATCGTCACAAAGCTGACAGATATGTGACAGAATCATGACGGTGAGACTACCTCTGAACAAGGACAACTTTGCTACAATAATCAGCGTCTATGCTCCAACAATGACAAACCCATATAAAAGCAAGGAGGCCTTCTACAACCAGCTGGCAAGTGGGCTCAGTGGCACCCCTCATACAGATAAGCTACTGCTGATAGGAGACTTCAATGCGAGGATAGAAAGAGACAATGACAAGTGGCCCTTGGTAATGGGCAAACATTGGATTGAGAAATGCAACTGCAAGCGATCTACTGAATTGCCCAGCAACTGCTAGAGAAGAGGCACTTGCATCAGTAGATCAATACCCAGTCTAGGAAGACATGGCAAACCCACCAACATTAGAGAAAATCTGCCATCTAATCAATAAAATCAGTACAAACACCAGGACAAGATGGCATAACTGCTGAGATATGTAAATATAGAGGTACAGCTCTTCATGCTCAACTGCTTAAATTCTACCGCATTTGTTGGATAGCTAAAGAACGACCACAACAGTTCAAACATGCTTTGATAATTGCAAAATACAAAAAGAAGGGTGACCGTAGTGACTGTGGAAACTATTGAGGCATTTCGCTACTCTCAACTGCAGGGAAAATTCTGGCAAAAACCCTTCTTAAAAGACTACAGACCATTGCAGAAGTGATTCTCCCAGAAAGCCAATGTGGATTTTGTCGCTCATGCTCTACAATCGACATGATATTCACCTTACGACAACTACAGGAAAAAGCAGTTGAACAACAATAAAGTCCCTACATGCACTTCATTGACTTGTCCATCGCTCTTGACACAGTGAACAGGTTAACCTTGTGGATCTTACTAAGGACATATGATATGGATGTTACGAGAGTTTTGTCAAGATAATTCAAGACTTTCATGATGGTATGGCTGGGGCATTGTCTACTGGTGGATCAACTACTGATCTTGTTCACTCTCTTTCTGGCAGCACATCTGTCTACAGTGCCTGAGCACCTTAGTGCAGGAGTTTTCATCCGCACTAGATCTGATGGAAAATTATTCCAATTGGCTAGATAGAATAAAGGCAAGCATAAACTCTCAAGAACTCTGCATTCGTAAACTACTATTTGCAGATGATGCTGCTATCGTTGCCCATATACTAGAAGACACCAAAGAGATATGCAAACAGTTTGAACAAGCTGCAACCCTGTTTGGACTTACAATCAATACAAAGAAAACTGTGACGCTCTACCAACCACCACCTGGACAAACCTCAATCGATCCATATGTTGAAATCTACGGCATGCCACTAACATTAGTTAAGAACTTCACATACCTGGGCAGCCCTGTTGCATCTGATAACACCATTGTTGTATAAATTAACAACCATATTCTTGCTGCCTCTGGAGTCTTTGGAAGACTCTGGACAGTCATAACTTGGTATTACAGTCTCCACAAAGTTCAAGGTGTACAAGGCAATTGTGCTTACAACACTTTGTCGCAGGGTGTTAACTGCTTTCTTGCGCAATGTAGTCCATGTATAAGTACACAACTGTACTCATATATAAGCTGCTGCACACGGGTGGTATGGCGCAGCCACGCCTATAATTCATAACCAGCTACTGAACGATGCTAAAGTTGGATGCAATAAACACATGCAGGCAATGATCCAAACGTGTCTTGCGTCCTTCCACAACTTCTGTACTCAGCTGAGACATACACTTTCTACCGTCGCCACTTTAGAAAATTTCCCAAATGCATCTCCAACATATACGACAAATCCTGTGCATCTCATGGAAAGACCACATTCCAAATGTTGAAGTTTTGAGAAAGCTAATATGTCCTGCATAGAAGCCACTCTAACGGCTTCCCAACTCCGCTGGACTCGACATATCACCCGATATGACAGCAGACTCCAAAGGCTGTGTTCTATGGGGAATTAGTCAAAGGGAAACATCTTCATGGAGGACAACGGCTGCGATATAAAGATGTAATCAAAAGACACTTAATGGCTACATACATCCTGATGCTTCTGTCACTATCATCTTCAATGTCACCGACGAGCAAAGCATATGGATGAAGCCCTACACAGATGTCATCGTCGGGCTTGATAGGTGACATAGAGAGAGAGAGAGAGAGAGACAGAGACAGAGACAGAGACAGAGACAGAGACAGAGACAGAGACAGAGACAGAGACAGAGACAGAGACAGAGACAGAGACAGAGACAGAGACAGAGACAGAGACAGAGACAGAGACAGAGACAGAGACAGAGACAGAGGCAGAGAGACAGAGAGAGAGATATGAGAGAGAGAGAGAGATGAGAGAGAGAGACAGAAGGAGACACAGAGAGCAGGGCAGGGCAGGGCAGGGCAGGGCAGGGCAGGGCAGGGCAGGGCAGGGCAGGGCAGGGCAGGGCAGGGCAGGGCAGGGCAGGGCAGGGCAGGGCAGGGCAGGGCAGGGCAGGGCAGGGCAGGGCAGGGCAGGGCAGGGCAGGGCAGGGCAGGGCAGGGCAGGGCAGGGCAGGGCAGGGCAGGGCAGGGCAGGGCAGGGCAGGGCAGGGCAGGGCAGGGCAGGGCAGGGCAGGGCAGGGCAGGACACAGACACAGACACAGACACAGACACAGACACAGACACAGACACAGACACAGACACAGACACAGACACAGACACAGACACAGACACAGACACAGACACAGACACAGACACAGACACAGACACAGACACAGACACAGACACAGACACAGACACAGACACAGACACAGACACAGACACATACACAGACACAGACACAGACACAGACACAGACACAGACACAGACACAGACACAGACACAGACACAGACACAGACACAGACACAGACACAGACACAGACACAGACACAGACACAGACACAGACACAGACACAGACACAGACACAGACACAGACACAGACACAGACACAGACACAGACACAGACACAGACACAGACAAAGACACAGACACAGACACAGACACAGACACAGACACAGACACAGACACAGACACAGACACAGACACAGACACAGACACAGACACAGACACAGACACAGACACAGACACAGACACAGACACAGACAGACAGACAGACAGACACACAGACAGACACACAGACAGACACACAGACAGACACACAGACAGACACACAGACAGACACACAGACAGACACACAGACAGACACACAGACAGACACACAGACAGACACACAGACAGACACACAGACACACAGACACGCAGACACGCAGACACGCAGACACGCAGACACGCAGACACGCAGACACGCAGACACGCAGACACGCAGACACGCAGACACGCAGACACGCAGACACGCAGACACGCAGACACGCAGACACGCAGACACGCAGACACGCAGACACGCAGACACGCAGACACGCAGACACGCAGACACGCAGACACGCAGACACGCAGACACGCAGACACACAGACACACAGACACACAGACACACAGTGAGCGTGAGCGTGAGCGTGAGCGTGAGCGTGAGCGTGAGCGTGAGCGTGAGCGTGAGCGTGAGCGTGAGCGTGAGCGTGAGCGTGAGCGTGAGCGTGAGCGTGAGCGTGAGCGTGAGCGTGAGCGTGAGCGTGAGCGTGAGCGTGAGCGTGAGCGTGAGCGTGAGCGTGAGCGTGAGCGTGAGCGTGAGCGTGAGCGTGAGCGTGAGCGTGAGTTAAATAAGCCAGCACGTTCTGTATTTGCGACAAACTAACACCAGTGCCTGACACAGCATGGTAATAAGTCAAAATGCTGTAACACAATGATGCATGCAGTAGCAGGGCCACCATGCTGACTGTGGCCAGATTGCTGCCAAATAGGAGCACACTCGTCTTTGTGACCAGTAGTAATATAGGTCAATGCAATGGCCGGTACACAAGCTTGCTTACATCAAACAGCATGCTACTTATAAAAAAGCTGTTGATAGAATTGTGACTATTTACATAGTGAGGTACACCATCGGGTAAAGGCTAAATGTTCTTCAGACGTTGCCAGAAATGTATAGAGAGAGTAGCCTTGTAAATAATTAAACAAGGGGATATTCCATTTCAAATAGATAAAAAAGGGTGAAATTTACATGACCATCTTTGATTTTGATGAAATTTGGTGTGTTGGTTTATGATCATGAGTATATGCATACCACCAATTATTAGATCCCTCTGACCTTCAGGTCCAGAGATTGAGGTCATCAAACTTTGACCTGACCTTGATACCTGAAGACCTTCCAGACCTATGTCATAATTCCACTTCTAGGTGACCTACAGATGTGATGTTTGTGTCATTTTAAAGCTAATATAATTGTCTACCTATTTAGACAACAATTCATCTACCAAAAGTTTGAAACATATTTAAAAAACTTTTGACCTGATCTACCAAAAAACATGTAACCTCAGATATTGCTGATTTTTTTATGTTGAAGCATACATATATGGCAAGAATCTGTAGAAGTGTTATTGTGCGCAATTGAATACTTCAGGAGTTATGAATTTTTTTTAAACATTTCTTGAACCATATTAATGCTGAAATGTAGGCCAATGCTCTGTTAGCATGCAAATGGTGGCTAACACGATAACTTTTGTTGTTGCTGTTATCTCCATTACTATCCAGTATCCACACATTGATGTCATTATGTGCTGGTGTACTTTGCATGTACATGCATGCATGCAAGCACGTATGCATGCATGCATGTTAACGTGCATGTGTAAAACAACATGCCCAAAATTGGGTGAAATTTACTTGTACAGGATTAATTTTAAAGAAACATTTTATGTATTACTTCATATTCGTGAATGTATGTTACAAACCAACCATATTTTAGGTCAATCTGACCATCATTTAGTCACCATCAGGTCATTGTGATGACTTCTATCTATGATGTTAAAAATGTCTGGATAGAAATCATAACTATTTGATCTACCTGGTGACTTTCTAGATGTCATAATTTGTTTTGTAATCACCTTTACTATCCACTAATTTATATATTAATCTACTGGTGTACTTAATATGCAATATATAATTGGTCAGAACATAGCACTGGTACACATTGTCCATCTAACAGACTGCTTTGGTCTCCACTGCACTTTCATTCATTAAGCCTATTCTGCTGAATTTGATACAGATTTTGTTATAGCTATAAAGCTCTTGGGTGTTAGCTTCTAGCTGGTTCCATTCTACCTCTGGTTGTGACCATATTCTAAAGTCATATTTAATAAGTGTTACCAACTGCTCGCATGGTGAATGTATTACTGTTACTTAGGAGAATCCCACACTTTTTTGGAGTAGAACACATTTCATGCATATCTAATACATAGATCTGACTGGTTCTCAAATTAAGTCTAATCAGTATGTCAATGTCATTGTCATATTTACCTCAATTTGTGTCCATATTACCTAGTGTCTTACATATTAACATCATGTTGTCATCTCTTAGCGATGCAGAATGTTATCCCAGTTTCCACTGCCATTATACCAGTTACAGAATGTACACATTTTAAATGTAAATTATGCATTTGAATTTATTGGTGATGTCCCATTTTTGTGTACCAGTATTGTATACTGACCTGTATGCCAAAAACTGGGTGAAATTATTCACTTTTTCTCCATGTTCAAGACAAAAAAGCTTTAAAGACAAACTTGTTTGCTAATATAATCATAAGTCAAAGCGTATGCTGCAAACCAGGTCAATCTGACCTTCCCTTTTGTCATGGTAAAATAATGTCATTAAAAGTTGGCATGGTGGTAGCTACCTGGCAACTTTTCAGATCTCGTTCTTATCTCCTATGCAGCTTACATGTTGGTATCATTTAAAATATATAATAAAGTTCTGTCTCTCTTTGTACCCAATCAAAAAACAAATAATAATTTGGAATAACATTTTGCAAAACTCAAGCTTGATTTTGACCTGACATTGCTAAAATCAAGTAATCTCTCATTTTGGTGACTTTCTATTTTGAACCATATACATATATATATACTTGGTAATAATTGCAGAATGTGTTATCAGGTACACAACGCCCCTTTACAGAATGTAAATGGCATTTTAAATAGTGATCACCTCAATGCTATAGTGGTGTAGTAAAAACAAAATATGTCAGTTAATCTATCAGTTTGCAAATGGATGCTGCCATCAAAGAACTTCCTGCCTGTTTCTTTGCATATTCTCTGCAAATGTAGTAAACACCTGTATCTGCTGGTATTTGTATAAGTAATACGATATGTATGTAGCAGAGACCACAAAAAGCTATTTAATATGTGGCCTTTGGAGACAAGTTATGACATCTAGAAAGTCACCAGGTAGTTAAGTTTAGATCAAACAGTTATGATTTCTATCTAGACATTTTTAACATCAGATATAGAGGTCATCACAATGACCTGACCTGGCTGACCATGACTAAATGATGGTCAGACTGACCAAAAATATGGTTGGTTTGTAACATACATTCATGACTGTAAACGAATACACAACATTTTACTTTAAAATTACCCTGGACAAGTCAATTTCCCAAAATGTTTGGCACACCATTTTTCACATGCATGCACGCACGCACGCACGCATGCACGCATGCACGCACGCATGCACGCACGCACGCACGCCTACACCAGCACATAATGATATCAATGTGTGGATACGAGACAGTAATGGTGAAAACAGCAACAACAAAATCTAGGACGTTAGCCACCATTTGCCTGCTAACGAGCATTATGACTGTACTAATTGGCCTCTATTTCAGTTTAATGCGGTTCAAGAAAAGTTTTTAAAATTCATAACTTCTGAAGTATTCAATTGCGCATAATAAAACTTCTACAGATTCTTGCCATATATGTATGTTTCAACATAACAAAATCAGCGAAATTGGAGGTTACATGTTTTTTACTAGGTCAGATCAAAAGTCTAACCATTTGTTTTAAATGTTTTAAAAAAATTGGTAGATGACTTGTTGGCTAAGTAGGTAAAAAATTATATTAGGTTTAAAATTACACCAACATCACATCTGTAGGTCACCTAGAAGTGGAGTTATAACACATGGAAGGTCTTCAGGTATCAAGGTCGAGCTAAAGTTTGATGACAACCTCTATCTATGGACCTTAAGGTCAGATTGACCTCAAAATTGGTGGGACGCAGACTCATAATCATAAATAAACGCACCAAATGTCATCAAAATCAAAAATGGTCAGGTAAATTCTTGATTAATTTGACATGGAATGCCCCACAGGCCACATAAGATTAGACTGCTGGTAGGCTGATCGGTGACAGATAATGTGTACATTTTCCTGGTTAGTGGACAGGTCAGTGATATGGACCATGTAAGTCTACTAGGTTAGTCAGTAGATAGATTATATGGACCATGTAAGGCTACCATGTTGGTAGGTATGTCGATTATATATACGGACCTTGTAAAAAGTAAAGGTATTATATTCTTATATAGGGAAGTAAAGCGCTTTATACATTGATTCCCTGACAGACCTGTTTAATCAAACATTTCTCCAGCCATATGCTACAATTAATGCAATAAGGCTGCTCGTACACATATCCACCACTGTCTATAGCCATGTATTAATTTATACAGCTCAGTGAACTGGAGCAATGTAGAGTAAAAATCTTGCCTAACACCGCAGCACAGGATTCAAACCCGGGTTCTTTTAGTTGAGAGTACGAAGCTCTACAGCTGAGCCACTGCACTCTACATGTCAGACTACATGGTTAGTGGGTAGGTCAGTGATAATTATGGACCATGTAAATCTACTACATAAGTCGGTAGATATGGACCATGTAAGAATACCAGGTTAATGGGTAGAGCGATGATATGGACCATGTAAGACTACCAGTTTAGTGGGTATGTTGGCGATATGGATAATGTAAGACTACCACGTTATTGGGTAGGTCAAATATATGGATCATTTAAGACTACCACGTTATTGTGTAGGTCGATTATATGGATCATGTAAGACTACCACGTTTTTGGGTAGCCGATTATATGGATCATGTAAGACTACCACGTTTTGGGTAGGCCGATTATATGGATCATGTAAGACTACCAATTTAGTGGGTATGTCAGTGATATGGATCACGTAAGACTGCCACGTTATTGGGTAGGTCGAATATGTGGATCATGGGGAACTGCATTGTGCTTGTTTAAAAATATGTGTACTCACTAGTCACTACTCAAGTACATGATTACAGAGATCTTGTACTTCAGTACACACGTCTGATACACTGAAACCTGAACAAGCTGTGAACACTAGAAATACCTGTATAAATTCACATTAAACATATTTTTTAATGAGACTCCTTGAATATCTTATTAATTACAATCTGTCTTATGTTTGTGTAATGATGTCTGATTAAAATTAGTTGTTATCTTTGAATATTCCCATCAATGATGTTTCTTGTTTTTTTTAATCATATGACATCTGGAAATATTATTATACTGGTCATTTAATATTATTTTCATGACATTTTAGCAATGGTATTTAGCTTTTAAAAAACTTATTTATATTATGATGCATTTGAATAGCAAGTCTAATTATATATAATATATACCTGGTGTTGTAACATCTAATGATAAAAGCTATTTTGTTAATCATGTTCTCAAATACAGTACTGATCCCGATTACAAATGTTATTCTCTAAACCAATTATGAAATAAGGAAAAATTGTAATTGTGTGCATTATTAGTGAAAACATACATGTAGGGGGTTATTGGCAGTTGTATTTTTAGTTATTTGATATTCATGAGAATATGTTGTGATCTACAGGGTTACTGTGGGTATAATCCCATATTTTATTAGTTTGATGTTATATTGTAGACACAAAAATAGGTGTAATTAAACATGTATAATGTGTGTACATTTATATGATGTGTACATGTTTATATAATACTGACATATTTTGATGATAAAACATTCATAAATAAAAACGACGCAATCAATAAAAATGTGTTATCTCAATATTGATGCACTCGACATAGCATTTTCTGGTATACTATTTCTGAAGAAGCGTATCTCAAAAACCTGGAGGCACGCTTTATTACCCATTATTTGTTATGCAGAAATGTGCTAATGGCAGCACAGTGGCTATAAATTAAGCTTCAGATTCTTGATTATGAGAACCCAGACATGAATCATGTGCTGCCATGTCAAACCTTGGGCAAGTGTTTTCACTTAACATTACTCCAGTTCACTCAGCTGTATGATGGGTAGACAATAGACAGTGGTGCATATTTGTGTATGAATAGTCTTTGCGCATTAATTCCATCATGGCTCAATACTTCCCGAAAGGCTGATATGGTGTTCAATTCAAGAGGTAAAGTGCAAAATGCTTTGCACAATCTTGAGGATTGGACACTGTTAAATACGAACTTACCATTAGTACTGAATCATTCAGTACTAAAGGTAAATGTATAATTTTTTTATATAAATTCTTTTTTCTAAATAAGCTAATAAAAATCTATGCAAGATCAGGTTAACTAAAAACTAATTTTGAATTGCAATCCGAATGTCACTGATATTACCATTATGGAACCATCCACAAGTCCAAATCACATAATAATATTAACATCTTATAATCATATCCAGGGTGTCTGAGCTATTGCATAAACATTATAAAGAAATAATGTATTTGGTAGAAATAGATTGTCACGGCATTGCTATTGCATTCGACTGTAAATAAATATGGTTCAAGTGAATTTAAACGTGCTTATATAAAATAAGCCTAAGGGCAGTGTTAACAAAACTGCACGCAATTACCTTAATACTGTAAATTACAACTTGGTCCTATTGGGGGAGGGGGTCTGATGGACCTGCTTGTTGACATTTTGTATGCAATTACAATGATCAAATAAAATTGACAAATTCACATCAGAGTCATCTAATTACACAATATTTATTAATATATGTAGGTAATGTTATAACACCAAACTAATGGAAAAATCTCAAATGAAATACTTGTTATGCTACTCATGGTATTACTTTGCCATTGGCATTTGTCATAACTTCAGTCTGTCAATAGCTCAGTCATACTCTTTTGACCAGTGTGATATATACATCACACATCACGTTCACGGAAAAGAATTGTACCACATCGCAGGTTGAAACAAGTTTGCCTAAGCGAGTGTTCTATAAACAGCCCGATGCAGTCACAAATGTTGTTCTAGCTGCTCGGCTGCGTAACTTCGCTGAGGAGACATTTTGAGGAGCTGAAAGTGTGGCCACCACATGGAGGTTAATCGAAGCTAGCATATTGGATAAACTTTGCTGTTTGGAGTGGAGCTGCCAATCCAATACAGTCCCTTTTGATTACTGTAATGAATACATACCTTTAATGCATACAATATGCATAGTCACTCATTGTATTTATAGATTTTTCCACTGATTTTTAATATTATAGTAGACACTACACTAAACACAATAACAAACTGTTCAAGTCCTCCGGTTTTTTCAGCAGGTTTCATGCAGTACGAATAATGTGTATTTTTTTCTATTTACTCCTTAGGCTTAGCTGTTCTACCTATGATATGTTGTAACTTAAAATGCAATACATGTCAACTTAACAGGCCTTTTCATAAGACGTTTCTTTATACCCAGAATCACCCTGAGGGTGAAGACCTATAAACGTTTCATTTAAAGACTCATTCTATATTTAGAATTTTACAGACTTATTTAGGTTTTTATAAACTCATTTGAAACTACTGATTCATTGTATTATTAATTTTGTAGTACACTTTTTTATAACAACTGTGATTACCTTTTTAGTTTTATATAACGGCTGTATGTGCATTTATTACAAATTATTAAGTTTGTAGTCTTAATGAATATATAATCGGTGTATAAACTATTTTGAATAAAAAAGTCTGATATGGAACCGTGCAAGCCACAGCTAGACTCCGTCTGGAGCTTGGAGCTTGGCTCCGGGCGGCAACCTTGTTGAACTGTTTGATTGTTCTTAGTTATTAGGTGGTTTCTTCCAAACAGCCCAAACTTGGGCTAACGCAGGAGTTCTTCTCTAGAATTAGTGAGTCCACTACAGGTTACACATTTACCCCCGTGTGGGATATTTTACTTCCCCTGGCATAGACAACAGATAGAAGGGACCACCGACTTTTATTAGTGTATCTTCTGAAAGGCACAGGCAAATGTGGGGTAAACGAAATTGCCTATATTCTGGAGCACCAGACCCTCGTAACTAACGGTAGTGGATTATTGGAAGAAGAAGACTGATACCATTAAGTAGTGATTCTACATGTAGTTATGCCTAGCTACGCCCCTGAACATAGAACAGAGAGTGAGTTATCACTGTGTTACAGTGTGTATAAACTGGTGTAGAACACCCGTACGAGTCACTTACCGCCAACTGCGACTCTGCGACCAACAAGACGGCGAGGACATACAAACGTTGGACAAATGGTGTCATGTTCCTTGATATACTGCCCAGCACTTGTCCAAGACGACACACTCACTGGTCTGAGAGAATTAAATGTGGGCTTCCGACGTGTCTCGGTCATCCAAACCAGGAAGTCGCGGTTCATAAATGCTGCGACATTCACACGTGACCCACAAGTATTATGACGGTAGGTGTCTCGCCACTTGGCATTAAGTCACTCCTTTGTCGTAGCTTCAGGGCACCCCAACATTGACCTGTGGTACGATCAAGCAAACGTTTGATCGAGATAAACACGGCAGAAATGCGGAATGTAAGAAACAATCTACCACAGATCAGATACAAGTATCGACATTACACAAAAGCGCCTGTGTTGTCAATGGGCAAATGCTAGTGGCAATTTAATGCCAATGGCATGCGCACCGGTTTACCTTACCTTAGGATACCTTAGGACAGTTCTGATCGTAGGATTCTGTGTTCCTCTGTGATCAGCTCTTCATTTTCATAATCTATTAATATAAGATCACGTGCTCCGGTCGGTTCTATTGTTAGTAATTGTTAACGGTGCTTCAAAAGTCATACACAATATCCTGGTTATACCAGAATTTGTCTAGTCGTGTTTTGAATGATTCTAGAGATTTAGCTGTTACCACTGTATCAGGGAAACTATTCCATGGTTCGGTAATTCTAATTGGAAATAATTGTTTTCTTAAGTTAAGTTTGGGTCTTTGTGTGAATAATTTTAGAGAATTGACGTCCTTTGGGCTGAAGGTCCAACGTAAAGTCGGTAAGTAAGTAATTATAATACTTCTATAGCACATATATCCTTGAAGATTCAAGTTTATAATTAAAAAAAAACCACACCATCTTAGAACTGGTTGATTCGTATATTTCAAAATATGCATAAAACGTTTTCCAGGAAATGTACACTTCATTTTACAATTTTGGTGGAGACTAAAACTGTGTAACATTTTGTTGAATAACTTACCTTTTCAGGAGCTCGTATCAATATAAATATTTAACATTGGCAGGCAGCATTCCGTGAACCCCGTATGCTGATAGTGACAGACCCACGCATGGACCACCAGGCTGTATCTGAGGCCTCCTACGTCAACATCACTGCCATCGCTCTGTGCAACACGCCATCCCGTGCAACAAAGTAGGTTTTTGCCTCAGTGTCGTATTTTACTGTTTCCACCAGGTACTACACACACATTCATGTGTGCGTGCGTGCGTGCGTGCGTGCGTGCGTGCGGGCGGGCGGGCGGGCGTGCGTGCCGTGCGTGCGTGCGTGCGTGGTGTGGTGTGCCGTGGTGTGCCGTGGTGTGCCGTGGTGTGCCGTGGTGTGCCGTGGTGTGCCGTGGTGTGCCGTGGTGTGCCGTGGTGTGCCGTGGTGTGCCGTGGTGTGCCGTGGTGTGCCGTGGTGTGCCGTGGTGTGCCGTGGTGTGCCGTGGTGTGCCGTGGTGTGCCGAGGTGTGCCGTGGTGTGCCGTGGTGTGCCGTGGTGTGCCGTGGTGTGCCGTGGTGTGCCGTGGTGTGCCGTGGTGTGCCGTGGTGTGCCGTGGTGTGCCGTGGTGTGGCGTGGTGTGGCGTGGTGTGGCGTGGTGTGGTGTGGTGTGTGGACTGTAGAAGCATGCAATGCGTAATGTAAACCTTGAGTTGCAGAACAACCACTCGATTGGTCTGATGTGGTGGATGCTGGCGCGTGAGGTCCTGCGTATGCGAGGCACCATCCTGCGCGAGCAGCCGTGGGACGTCATGGCTGACTTGTTCTTCTACCGCGACCCAGAAGAGGTGAGTAGCTCGTAGCCTCGATTACCCAGGCTCCGATTACCCAGGCTCCGTGAGATGCCAGCACTTTTCAACCCTTCAACTCTGCCTGGCATAATACTGGGCTGCTGTTGTAACTTACCCCAGATTAGGGTAGAGACGCCGATTGGCTCTCAGGCCAACTATGGAATAAAATTAATATAACGATATCCTTTTACAAGGTAATGATATCATATGAAAAGAATTCAACATTGAACTTATATTAACACAAAACTAATAAACATTTGCAGTTGTTTATAAAATAGGAATTTACGGCAGGATTAACCAGTATCCGTGAGGTGACAGCATTGTTTAGCCCCACAAGGATATATTCAAAGGCCGGCAAAGTCACCAGACTGTCTCCTTGGCGTAGTTATACAGACGGCCAACAGTCGTTTAAGCGAGACTAAGTAGCTCTGTGGCGGCGAGACAGTGTACATAACAAATGTGCGGTATGTCGTAAATTGCATTATAATAAATGTATAAGAGTAATCCCCATTTCATTTACCTAAATGATTTCTCTCTCTCGTACCAGGAACGCTTTTCATTCAACAGGTGTCACCACACACCAAATACAGCCGTGTTTGCTAACATATTTTAGGTTGCGCTAGAGTGTAAAACAAGCTAAACACCGCAGTGTCCACCAGAGCCTGCCATTCAAGTTGGTAATTTGTTATCATATTGTAGATTTACGTAAATACATGACATGTTGTCAACGAATTATGTCTGTTTGTCGTAGACGGAGAAGGAGGAAGTGGCAGCCCCGGTTGTTGAGGTTGCCATGGCAACACCAGCGAAGGACGACTACGTCCAGGACTGGAGCACAGAGATAATAATAATAATAATAATAATAATAATAATAATAATAATAATAATAATAATAATAATAATAATAATAATAATAATAATAATAATAATAATAATAATGCACTTTATTTATACACTAAAATCCAAAGTACAAACTCTGTTCAGTTGTGTTCACATTGTAAGAAATTAATATAATATATAATACAATACAAGTAAACAAGTTTGAATACGTATATCTAAATCTAAAACCAATTAATAAATAACTTAAATTATATGCTGGCTGAGCTACTTAAAACATTAATATCAATATAAAAGGTACATAGGAACTAGACATTAAAAGCAATTTTAAAATAGAATATCTTAAGGTGCGCTTTAAATGTGCACTCTGTGGAACGTAAATCCTAGGTAGTGCGTTCCATAGAGTTGGTCCAGCACGGGAGAATGAGCGGCGTCCATAACGTTAGAGGTTGTGCCGGGGAATCACTAGCAACGCGCGGTCTGCAGATTGCAGGGCGCGAAGCGGCATGTACGGGGTGATGAGTGAGGCGATGTACGTCGTCGGCGTCCGATCACGTAAGGCCTGAAACACAATAACGAATATATTGTACTCGATCCGATACCTAACGGGGAGCCATTGCAGTTGTTCCAATGTGGCCGTCATACTTCGTCGGTCTGATCCTTAGGTCGACTCTGGCCGCCGAGCGCTGTACCATCTCGAGGCGGTGGAAGAGGCGATCTGATACGCCGTACAGGACAGCGTTCTCGTAGTCCAGCCGTGATGTGACGATGGGGTGGACGAGGGTCTTGCACGCTGCAGTTGTGAGACTCGTTCGTATTTTTGCAATACGAAATAGATTCAAATAGGCAGCACGACAGACGTTCGATACTTGGGCCGACATGTCAAGTCGGCTGTCAAGTAGAACGCCTATGTCTCGAACAGTCGGCGACAGTGATAAGGGCCGTGACCCGCATACATAAATGGAGGGCAGCGGAGAAGGCGAGTGGGCGACGAAGGAACGAAAAAGGATTGTTTCAGTCTTCGCCTCGTTTAGAAACAGATGGTTGTCATCCAGTCACCGTCTAATATCGTTTACGCATTCGTCAAATTTCCGTTGCGCATCTGCGTGACTCGATGGCGGACACTCAGCATATAATTGCGTGTCATCTGCATATATATATGATAGCGGATCTGGTGGTGATCAAAGATGTCCGCAATGGGTAATAGTCAAGGTCCTCGTGTACCTAAAACTGGATCCCGTGAGAATCACTTGCCCAAATCGATTTTTGTTTGTTTGAATGTTATCATTAGGGTATTAGTAAAAAGAAAAGGTTTGGTGGCAATTTTACTTTTGGGTTTTAAGGTGTTGGTGATGTCTCAAACATACCCACCCAATAGACCCATAAAATAGCCTGAAACGGAAATCCAAAACATCATACTTTTATTTTTATCAAATTAACTAGAGCACCAAAAAATCTGAAAAATTCCAGGAATGTTTAACTGCCAAAGACGCATGTCTAACAGACATATTTAGGTATTATCGGTAATATTTCTCTATTTATTGGCAATAATGTGACCTTTTTTGCCACCGCGGCTCAAAAGAAACTAATCATTTTTTGAAAAATGTGTTATTTAAGCCAGTGTGTCATTTACATTATTTTGATTATCAGTATGTTTATAAATCTGCAAAATCAAATAATTTACAATGGGTTTGCAAACTGAGCGGTCAGATATTATTATGCACGATGATCACATTACAATCTTAATTTGAGCACTAACCCTATTCATCATAGCAGCAGAATCATGAGCCTGGAAACATGTGAGTATATTATCTGAACATAATTATCTTGATACTGTATGTCCACATATTCTGTCACGCATGTTATGATACAATGTACGTTGTCTTTATGCGATGTGTTTCAGAGGTCATCTTCAAGAACGATCCTGTAATCAGGAATGTTTCCACAGTCTGCCCATTTGCATAGTGCTGTGCAAAAAAGACCATTCTTGTGACAAGAGCAGTTGGCCTTCCCACGACATGACCGTTTACAGCCACACTTGACAAGCTCCAGCACTGCTTGTGGGGCTAGCTTGTCAAGACACCTCACATACTCGAGCTTCCCATCAGCTTTATCTTCCCATCCATTGTCCTTCGGGTGAGGGAGGATTGGTCTTGGCTCTTTGTAGGATTTGTCCCGTCTAGAGATGAAGTTTACTCTCCGAATGTGTGGCTTCAGAGTGTTCTGTGTTGGTGGGCGCTTTTCTCATTCGAAGTTTTTCGTCTTGAAAAGCTCCTATCGTAGGTCGATGACAGTGACGCATGAACGTTTGCTGGAGTACACATTGCAAACAAACCTCTCCATGTGCTTGAGTGCAGGTTCGTCTGGAGTATCCATAGAAACAAATCTGTGCAATGTCCCAACAATATCGTCTGTTGGTGTTAATGTCAGAAACTTTGTAATCCACGCCTTCTTGGAAATGTTGAATAATTGTCCACCCCAATTCGAGCCCGAGAAGTTATGTAGTCCAATCAGTGCTTTAGACTTCTCTGATCCAATCACAACATATCCTTCCTTCACGTCAATTGTTCGGTAGAATTTTCCTCTGCCAGTCAACAACTTCACATTACCTTGTACTGTGTAAGTTGCAACAAGGTCTATGAGCAACAGGAAGACATATGTGTCTGTGTCATAAATATATCTTATCGATGTGCTCAGTTCTGTGGCATCAAGGACATGAAGAGGGGTTTGAGTATCTGCCTCCTCGTGAGTATGCGTCGATAGATCCGGATAAAAAATGCCTTCTTTGTTGCTTAATGTTGATGTTCCATTAACAACAACAAACCCTTTTTCGCTCCCAGCAAAATGATCCAGCAACCGTTTTCCGAAGTATTCAGTAAGATGGCCCTTCGTGTCAGTATGGGAGAAAAGCAGCTTCATCGACACATTACGGATGCTCATTTGACCTTCTATGATGAACTTGACTGACTGTGTCGAACCGGCTCTCTTGGCTCGTGTGTTTTCCTTCAACGACCCTGTGATATATCTGTCGAATATCACCCTGCCTTCTGTATACCACTTCGTCATTCTGTCGATTCGCTTTACAAAGGCGTTACCCAAGTCACATATTGTGTCCACTCCTGGGAGTTTCGTCATATTCTGCACGACAGCTTGTCCATCAATAATGATGACTTTGTCTCGGTCGATCGAGCCATGTTCGTTTGGCTCTCCGTTCATCTCACAGAGATGTGTTTCTTCTGCCATGCCCTCCATCATATCGTCCATGTCTAACTGTGGATCATTGTTGACAGGTCGGTCGTCCATCTCGGTTTCTGCTTCTCGGGAATCATTGCCGCCAGATACTGCAATTTCCAGGTCACCACCAACTGCTGGTCGTGAGTACTGCTCAATTTCCTTCATGAACGAACTCTTATCAGTGGGAATCAAGAGTGTTCCATCTGTGGCGAAGAGTGACCTTGGTGTTACTGCCATCTCATACTTTCCGATGGTCTCCACTAGTTTATCAATTAGTTGTGGGCGCGACTGCTGGATGGCCAAGAACCGGGCAAGTAGTTGTCGATCCTCACGCAGTTTAAGAAGTTTGTCTCCAACAGCAATGGTGGCCTTCGTCATCCACGTGCTGTATCTCTTCAACTTCAGATTTTCAACTCGATCCCAAAGAGACGTTGGGGAACCATTTATCATTCTGTGCGTCACAAACTCCTCATACCGGGCTTGTCCTTTTTCGTCCCTGTTGAGGATATCGTACTTGACAGCGTCTGGTATGGCCATCATGGACACAATGTTCACAGCCTAATCATCAATCGAAACCACTCATCATTTATTATAATAATTATATAAAAAAATTACAGTTGAATTTTCTGCATTATCATTACACTCGTCACTGAAAACATTCATCATCTTTGGAATTTGCATCATCAAATAGTTTATAATTATATATTTAAATGATTGATTGTGTATGCTCTAAATACATCACAGCTTTATTGCGTTTACATATCATATTCGTACTGCATGGCGGGGCAAGACGGCCCCTGGGACCGTTTTGACCCATTCTGACAGGGCCGTCTTACCCCATACACACCAGTGCCGACTTTTTTCACCTTCACATGTAATCCTTTAAAGGGGAAGTGAAACACAGCTGTAACATTCCATATACCTAAATGTACACTATATAAGTATACATTAATGGTGGCAGAAGCACATTCACTTATCAGACAAACTGGAAAAAAAATATTTTTCAATGCCTACATCGTCGTCATAGAACACTGCGTATCGTCATCTTTATTCCAAGCCGAGTGGTTTGATTACCTCCTATCTAGCCCATGTAAAATTTTGTTTTTTTCCGGTTTTCTTCATAATTAGACATTTCTACGCAAAAAAAAAATATGGTGCCTTATTGTACACGATAGGTGTCCTATGTATCCACAAATAATATTTATTTGCATTCGAAATAAAAAGGTGAAATTAAATACCGACGATTTTGAACCAATGAAACATTTTCATTTTTACGCCCTCTGCTTTGACAGCCTTCAAGGGGCGGGGCTTACGACCGGAAGGTCTATCGGGACTATTTCTTCTTTTGTTTACAAAGATATCGGAAGTGTTTTGCGTTAGACTTAGCCTTAGAAGAGGCGGTAGTTGTTAGTGGTTTTGGATAAATCACAATAGAAAATGGATCCGACAGAGGAATCATTTGTAGCACAAGTGAGAGAAGCATCTGTTGCACAAGTGACACACGTAAAGCCATTTTTGCTTCACCCAGCGTGCGAGCCGAGGTGCGAGATGGCGAGAGAAGATCGCCATGTGATGTGGCATGTTTATGGTCATCTTTGATTTTGGGATCAACGTGCTATAAAACAATGTGAATGTTGCATGGTGTTTGTGTGGATACTGCGTCCCGATGTCGACGCACATCGTTGTATGTTGTCTGGAGATAGCTGACGACCGAGCCAGACCGTGCTGACAGATGCCTGCATGAACCATGACTGACCACGATCGAGTGGCACGACAGCTGTCAGTGACAATGTTGGGAGTATCGGTCTGTTGTCTAAGTGCGATTTGCGTGCAGACTCGTTCGTTCGACCAATAGCTACCCTCGGGGTAGTAGGTAAGTAATACGTAGTTCAACAGGTATCGAAAAGTAATTTAGCACGTCAAACCTAAACAAAACAATTATACTTGTACGGCGACACAATGTCAATGACATATGTATAATTTAAATAATAAAGTCATTCTATCTTCGAATTCGTAACGTAAATCTATTACAAACTTACTTTTTATTTCTGACAAGATGTTACATGATGTGTGCATCATTTTAATATAATTAATTAATTTCCAATTTAAAATGCTAATACAATTTGTTTAATTTATGTAAATAATATTATTTACATATGCATGCTGCCATGCAATTTATAATAGTCTGAATAATAAATAGATGTGTAATAAGGACATTGTGCAATTCACATGGGAATATTGAAGTGGAGTTTTAATGTATTGTGTACTATGTATTGGATATGTGCGTGTGTGTGTATGTTATCAAGACCACATCATGACAATGAATCATAAATTCATGTGTTTGCAAAATGCTGTAACAATTTTACATACAAATCATTTGTTTGTAAAATACTGTGATAATTTTATTAAAGTATTTCACAAACAAATCAACCAATGCGCTGAATTTGTGATGTGATATTGATAAATTACACAGTTTTGCCAATTACTAATAAATGGTGTAATTATAAGATAATGATTGTTTACTATAAATCAAATGTCAGAATGTATCGGATAGCTGCATATCATCACTGCACATGTTCAATGGGATGCTTCCATGCAGGCAGCAGGCATGTTATAACAGCCAGGGTGTTTTGCAGGTGCAGAAAAGAGAAATTAATTTGTTCTTGTAAACAACAACAATTTCTCTGTTTCTCATTAGTGGCAGAACTGCTTCAGTCATCATCAGTGATATTGCTGTCATCCGCTAACACATATTCTGCATCACTCTTTTCAGTGTTTTCCGTCTGTCTGTTCCAGACAGAATGATCTGAAGATGGCGACAGTGAGACTGGGACATCCAAGGTGTCATCCACATTGACAGGACTGCCAGGGTCAGTCGAAGAAGGCATGCAGGATTGCAACGACAACTTCGCATACCCATGGTCATGATGAATATTCAATGGAACAACAATATTATCTGTAATAATTGCTGCATCGATAAAGTATCGCATTGGCGACATGATCACTGGCTCTGTTTGAGTTTGACACTACACGAGTTAATGGCGTTGCAATGTGACACCCGTACTGCCATGAGGGACAATATCATCTGGTGCACTGGATCCTTTGAAAGTTGTGTTCGGTATTTGTGAATCCTTCATCTGAAAAAATGATACATATGTATGAGGGTATGTATCTTCTGTGATATACATATAAATAACAATGTTTTGACATCTTTTGTTTTCTCATTGCAGTACCTATACATCATAAAAGTTCAAACTGATTAAATCAACTTATAATTAGCATTTCGGAAAGTGTTCAGGATCTAATTTCGTGTAGATGCATAGATCTGTGGATATTGTAACTATGCATCAGAAATCTAAATTTGATTGAATTATTTCGCAGGCCCCATATGGTCCTCCAGGGTCCCCCCAGACTATTTTTCCACAATTGTTAAACAAATCTACTTTTGCATGGTTGATGCATGTGGTGGTGCTGATATATACAAAAAAAAATCTGTATTTTATTACATCATTCTATGGGCCTCAAAACACAAAGTAATGCTGGTGATTTGTTTTTTGAGAAGGTCCCTTGAAATGACCCCCATATCAGTTTGATGTATTAGGTATCTGCTTTCTGGCTTGTCTGCTACTGCTAGCCAAGTTCATTGGTCAGCTCTTGTCTCAATGAGACTAGTAGACAGTGGGCTGAGCAGGGTGTTGTGTTTCAATCAGGGAACATTCATGCAATAAATAGAACATTACCATTTCAATGGTGCATTCTGTGTAGATTCCATTATATTATGACTAACCTTCCTGGCATATTTTAATATGTGTGTATCCCGAGTCATTCAGACATCATTACAAACAAGCAAACCCACTCCTACATAAGCAACACATAAATTACATGGTAAACCAATTATACAAGCCTACTTGCACATATAAGAAAATAAATTTTTTAAAGTTAGTTACGTGCAATCAGTGTCCTCCTTGGTCCAATCAGAGACAACTACTTGGCCATAGTCAAAGTCATACTTGTATTTTCAAAAAGTACAAATGTCAATTTAAGAATAAATTTGTTTACATTGGGTTTTATACGTAAGTTTCATTTGTGGGTGGGGTTTTGTCCAACCGAGTCTTTTTCGAGATATGTAGGTTTTTTTTATTGCAATGTATAAGGTTTTCTAAATAGACTTCTTAGCCATTTTCCTAATAAATAATTTTGGCAAGTGAGTATGGACACCTTACAGTTATCAAACACTAACTGCACAAACTGCAACTAACTGAACAATGCTGATGTCTGCGGTACTATTGAAAGCAAAATACATGCCTTATCAAAATATAATGTTCGTACTTTATATTCTTATTTTAGTCTTATTTTGTTATACACAATAATACTATTCATTTCAGATTCAATATACTAGTCATGTTAGTCGATAATCATTCTACAATTGCCATGAACCCCAAACATTTTGAAGTTTTATTTAAACACTCAATTTAAAGCTGACCTCTGTTGCACTGGTTTGTCTTTTCATCATGCTCTAGCACATGACTGTGAACTGGTAAGAAATGCAAGTGCACTAGAGAGATAGTGGGGCTTTGTCCAGGCAGTGATGTTTGTATTGGGTATGGGTAGTCTTTTCACTCTTGCTGGGAAACACAGGACACTGCTAAGATTGTGATCTTATTGCCTAATTTGCACTAGGCTATTAATGGCAATTAGTAACAGCAGTCCTCTGTTGTACTTTGATCATGATGTTTGCAACCCTTTCCAGTAACAATGGAGGCTATGGGCTAATGTAAGGTTCCAAATGTTTTTTCACCCATGTAACTATTAATTTTAATCATGGGATCAGTGATATTACTACCTGCTGTCAGGAGACTATTCAGATCCCCAACTAAAAAATGTGTGCTTGTTTATCACTTGGAAAGCAAAACTGCAGATTCTTAAAGGTGAGATCCACATTTGGGTGCATAATGTTTTGGGCGATAAACAAAAGTGTTGTCTTAGATTATTTAGAAATGTATTAATCTGTCAGTGTTTAAATATCGGATACTACCCCTGGAGGGTAGTGACTTATTATGTATGTCAAAACAGTTGCTTAAAAAATATTGAAATAAGTTCCATGTGTTTTGTGTATTTTGACAACAGTCATGCATTCTACAGCAATAACAGAATGTGCATACATGAAATTATAAAATAGTCTACGGATATTTTATGAATTAAAATAGTAAATGTGTTCCCAGGTAATATTGCCAACTGACGTGGGTTATGATGGGTAGTGTCATTGGATAGACACATTAACATGCTTAATAGTGACACTATGTTAAGTGTGATTGATTCTGTAGCATGTTTTATTGTTGTTATACTAATTATTTTATAGAAAGTTGTGCGATGCACAAAGTACATATGTTACCAGAAACAAGTACAATGATACCATAATCATAATGACAATAATATTTTACTAACCTGCATGGCTGCCGCTCACCGTTTCCTACTTGTCGTTCTGGTATCTTGCTTTGATGATATAATGCACATAAACAGTACATCCTCAGCTTGCATAATGTCAAAAACAGTGTCCTCATGTAATGGCCAAGATTAAATTGTACGCAAACTAGTGATCAACAGACAGTATAAACTTTTCTTAGGTCACATTCGTGTATTATGCAGACAGTGAAATACAACTGTGGGATTAAATTGTAGTCGTAACGATACATGACGGAACTCGTGAGTGCCGAGTCGCCGGCTTGTCACTTCCTACGCGCCGAATCACATTCCAAATAAGGAAATCATGTCCGGTTTTCCTGTCGAGTTCGACGAACTTTACTTCGTCGCTGCGTACTTATATGCAAGCAAATCAATCAAACACGGACCTGTAGCTCTGGTCGAAGCTTATGTTTTGATGTTCAGCGCCTCGTTGTGCTCGTCACATTCGAAATTAGGCTTACAATCGGCGTTCGAAAGTGACCATCGCCGACTCCGCTGAACTCGCCGCCGGCGGACACGCAAACTTCATCATCTCTAACCTGCTTTTTCTACAGGAATCCTTTGTGGAAGTATGTGAAATAATGCTTACTAACTATGATGGTATATCTATTAGGCATACGGTGCATTAATGTGTTTAATTATATTTGGTTTGAGTGCGTTTCGTCCGTTTTTGCGAGAGCTATGCTGCGCCGCCTATCGACACGTGCTTCCGGTGATTGTAAACAAACCCGAGTACAACCAGCAATATGGCCAGGCGGAATGGCGGCGCCCTGTGTCGAAAGTAGCTCACTTTGAACATTTATTAATAATATACCGTGACGCTGTGCTTGTCAAATTATGGTAACTAGTGCTGTAAATTATATGTTCTTATGTTTGGGCTGTGGTAGTTCGGCCGCTTCAGTCCCCCTTTAATACCGCTCACATTTCGATGAAAGTCGTTGAAAACGTGTATAGATGCGAGTACACCAGTACCAATCGCTAGCTAATTATCACACGGTGGACATGTTAGCATCGATTTTTACCAAAGAATGATTATTAACTCAGAGGGTATGCAAAACGTTAAAGAAGGTTTGAGAAGTTACTTTTGGTGACGCTTGGCATTGCGTTCGCTAAGAATATTCGCTAGGTGGCAGAATCATGTTCCACTATTCAAAGTTAGTCTGTGTTCACTCGTTTGGCAGGTAAGACGGGGGGCCGTATTACCCCCAAGGACCGGTTTGCCCCAGGTTACCCTTCCTAAATATGTATGTTAGACCTGCGTCTTTGGTAGTTAAACATTCCTGGAATTTTTCAGTTTTTTACTGCAAGAGTGAATTTTATAAAATTAAAAGTGTGATTTTTCGCCGATCCGTTTCAGGCTATTTTATGGAACTATTGGGTGGGTATGTTTGAGACCTCACCAAAACTTTAAAACCCAACAGTAAAATTGCCACCAAACTGGTTCCTTTTACTGATACCCTTATGATAACAATCAACAACAAAAATCGCTTTTGGCAAGCGATTCTCACATGATGACACGAGGATCCTGACTATAACAGGTAGATGTTAAATAGTAGTGGACCTAGGACCGAGCCCTGTGGAACATCGTGTTCAATAATTACCGGAGCAGATGTCACGTCACGTATCTTAATTTAGTTTGTGCGGCCAACTAAGTATGACATGAACCAAGGGAGGACTTCTGGCTTAGTCCTATTGCACGAAGACGACGCAGGAGAGTGCTGTGGTCTAGAATGTCAAATGCTGCGCTAAGATCTAACAGCACAAGCAGTACGCCATGCCGTAAATCCACTGCCTGCATCAGGTCTTCGTGTATCCGCACTAGTGCTATCTCTTTGCTGTGTTTGGGCCGGTACGCGCTCTGGAATGGGTCGTTGTAACCGTTGATGTCTAGATAGCAGCGTAGTTCCTTAGCGACGTATCGTTCCAGCGTTTTCGACAGAAAACTAAAGTTCGATAAGTTTGATCGTTTGAAAAAAGGTTTGAATTATACACTATGCAGAAATTCGCATATACGTCACTAGGTGAAGTCTCAACATATGGGAGTGTAAACCATTGTTACTGAACCAGTATGCAGGTGTTGCAGTAGGTATTGCAATATCTTAGGGAGTTTGACGCCCCTGCCATGAAGAGTTGTAAACCACTGCATTGTGATAGAGGGTCTTGACAGAATCGGAGGCTAAGGGAGTAAACCCTAACCAGAACCATATCACTCTGGCAGCTGCACAGGCGGTTCATGTATCGAACTCTCATCGACCAGCCACTGCCGGGACTAATAGTTTGCGCCTGTCTTGACATGGTGGGTGGCGTCTACATGCAGTCCATACAGACCGTTGACCTAGTCAAAGTCGCACACTTCAGAGCGAAGACCAATCCTACTTTTTTCAGATGACAGTGTACTGGTTGCCCACTCTGCTGAAGAGATGCAGAAAATAGTGGATGCTATCTGGATATATATATATATATATATACATATATATATATGTACACATATAGTAGATATATATATATATATATATATATATATATATATATATATATATATACATATATAGTAGATATTTATATATATATATATATATATATATATATATATATATATATATATATATATATATATATATATATATACACATATGTATCGCCGCGACGTTGGATGAGAAGGGCAAAGTTTTACTTGTGATGCTTGATTTGTCCAGTGCATTCGACACAATCAATCACGACATCTTGATGAATCGACTGCAACATTCGGTCGGCATTAGAGACGCAGCACTTTCATGGCTCCATTCGTACATCACTGAACGTTACGAGAGAGTCCCCGTGGACAGCGCAACATCAGCTGATTGTGTCATGAAATGTGGTGTGCCACAAGGGTCAGTACTTGGACCAATTCTGTACTGCATAAACACGAGACCCATCGGTGACATCGTTGCTCGACATGGCCTGAAATACCATTGTTATGCTGACGACACACAAATATATATGGCAGTGAAACATAACCAGCCAATCACAGAAGCAATTACAAAGATCGAACAATGTTTGTCGGAGGTGACTGACTGGTATGGAAAGAACCAACTTAAGTTGAACACTGAGAAGTCAGAGGCAGTCATCTTCTTAACAAAAACAAAACGAAACGATTTGCCCTGTGACATTTCCGTGACAATTGGTGGACATCGAGTTGTACCAAAGCCATCTGTACGAAACCTTGGAGTCATACTCGACAGTGGACTCACTATGCAAGCGCAGGTTGCACATATAGCAAAGTCTTGCTATCACCAGATACGCAACATTGGACAAATCCGGTCAAGCATCACTGATGATGCGTGCAAAACCCTAGTACACGCGCTTGTCACTGCAAGCCTTGACTGATGCACTGCTATACGGCCTTCCGCAGACAACGCCGCAACGTTTGCAACGTGTGCAAAACTGCGCTGCCCGGCTCGTCAGCCGAAATAGAACATACAACCACATCACGCCAGTACTACAACATCTACACTGGCTACTGATTTGTGTACGCCGACATACAAAGTGCTTCTGTTTGTTTATTCGGTTATGCATGACCAAGCACCGTGTTACCTCGCGGAACTACTGTCACGTCGTCAACCCAATCGCCGACTGAGGTCTGCGTCTTTGCCGCTATTGACACTACCTGCATCGCAGACGGTCACTCACGGTGATCGCCGTTTTGCCGTAGCAGCAGCCGCTCTGTGGAATGGACTGCCGGACAGTGTTAGGACGGCAAAGACACAGCCACAGTATTACACACTTCTAAATACACACCTTTTTTTATCAGCGTTTCTGTGACGTGATCATGTGGACTTTAATGACATACATTTACCAATAAGTTATACAATTTATATCAAATATTTATTACGCATTGTTATCATTTCAGTTTGATAGTTTTTATAATTGATTAGCTATGTTATTATTATTATTATTTTAATCATATACTTTTTTTATTATATATTTTTTTTTTAGCATACTTAGGAATATTAAGTAATGTAACGACTGTGCTATTTTATTGTTTCATGCTTATATTTATAATGTGTGTGTATATATATATATATATATATATATATATATATATATATATATATATATATATATATATATATATATATATATATATATACAATAAGTGAAACAAATACCGACACTGAAAGTAGTATGTCGGTTTCTCGTACTATTAGTCATCATCAAATTCAACATCACACTTAGAGTCGAGGTAGATGTAGACTTGGGAAGCAGTTTGTTTTAGCCCATAATGATTTTGGTTTATTGGCACTTTCTCTGATGACAGTGTCATAGTAATCTTTTTTAGCATTTCGTAAACAGGTTCTCGTCTTGTATGTGTGTGTGTGTGCGTGTGTGTATATGTATATGTATATGTATATGTATATCTTAACAATATTTTATCATCCATATATATATATCTCTCTATTTTAATAATAATTTATAATACAATTTTAGCTACTACTTGTACATTTATGGGAAGCGTTTGAGAGCAATATTATTGATTCGGGCGATATACAAATAAATTGTATTATTATTATTATTATATATACATGCATTGCGGTCATATCAACAATTGGCCACGTGTTTTAACACCATCATACGAGCTCATATATTCTTTACGATACGGTTGACTTTCTGCGCAGATGTGTTTTACTCAGTCTGATATGTATCGGACAATTGTCGGTCCGCAGTAATCGACAGGAAGACCGGTGCCAATTCGACTACATCCTCAATAGATTGACCACACATCTACGTAGGAGGCATATCGTGTCGCCATCTGGCGGGAGCCATCTAACATCGATTTCTCAAAGCCGCCTGGCCGTCAACGAAAATTATATTGTTAAAGAATGTGAAATACGAATACAAAATTGTTAATTGAACAATAAATATAAAATATATCCTATGCAAACATATATTATGGCTATGGAAGTGAGTTGTGGCTATTATTATAACGCATGTGGGACGACATTGTGCATTGGGTAGAATAACAAATTCACAATCAAGCTAACCCGGGTTATGATAATGAGCTATCGTGTCGTACCTTGGACTAGTTCATTCGTTCTTAGCTTATCCCGTTCATCCAGTTATTAATGTGAGTAATAGGCTATGACCAATGGTGTATATTTGTGAAATAATAATCTTCGCGTGTTAACTACAACGTGGCTAGGTGATTCCCTGAGAAGTCGAGAACATAATGTTACCAAGTAACGGGGCTAGACGAGGCATTTTCGAACGACCCGTTCTGAGCCAATCTGACAAACACCAAGCCAGACAAGACAGCTCTAACCCCAAATGCATTGCCTTACGTTATAATCGCACACACGTTTCGACTGACCCTGCTAATTGTTATGATCGGATATGTGAATACACTGGCTGCCTGGTTCAAACTAGGCTCAGAATCTGACACTGACTCGTCAAATAGGATCGGATCAGTATAAAAAGAATTCAGTGTGTCCCGACGTTACGGATCCGTAACGACGAAGTTGACATCATAATGTAATAATGTGGGGCCGTTCCTTGCAGTGACCGTCTAGTTGCCGCAATGGATGCACTCTGTTTGCCAACGCTTGTCCTGGTAAGTGCCGACCGGACACTCTCTACTCTCTGCATGTCTTTCCCACGATCATATATCCAGCGGTGCAATTGCCTAGCAAATAAAAAAACAATGTACTCTGTCAGCCGATGTGTACCCATCATGGAAGCCAAGCTATAAATGGCACACAAGTTATATTTTCTGATGTGTTGTTTTATGTACACATCGTCATAATGGATCTTGTATTAATGTGTCTAGTCAACGGAGGATCGTCCTTGTAATGGTAAGCAAGTCTGAACTATACGATATTACGCAGAAGGTAGGCGTGGTTGCGGAGATCATTCTCTCCGGGATATTGCCAGGTGTGAGCAGGTGACTAGGACAGGGCTGGCAGTAGAAGTGTTGCGCCTTGTCTTAGTAAAACCCACGACGACACAATGCGCAATTTCCTGTCGTTTCATCCAATCCCCAACAGGAATCACACTCTCCTGTCGCACACAGAATATGCCGTCATCGCCCGGCTAACCTACCAGTGAAATGCACCTTTTTACAACGACATTTTATCAACTAGTACATTAAATTAATTACTGAAAAGTTGTGTTCTTAATGAAAGCGTCTTCTATGGTTTGAACCAAATTATATCATATAAATTTCTATAGTAAATTAAAATCGTCGGCGGTCGTCAATCTATGTTATAATAAAAGTTGCTTCGCACAAATGATCTAACATGAAAAAATGCTTTATAATAAAATGTCCCGAGGTGTGTCAGGGATCTATAATCCAAACTTGTAGCTTCTTCCTTTCTAGAACTACACAAATTTCACAACCACAAGTGTTTTTCGTTTGTTAACTGTGCCATGTACATACTAACGTGGCACTGTGATCGTAGATGAAAGACACACACACGTTTGCAATCATCAACACTCGTGCTGCGGACCGATGCGGTTGTTTTAGAATCGGGCACACTTTACAGTCGTACTGCAACGGTTTGTTCTGATAGTAGCCACGCTGGCAGTCTCTGCTGTTTTGTCTGGAGCTGTCGATAAAGTGGTGACCCGCTGTGCAGTTAGCTGGTCAGACAGAATCACAATCAGAGCTTTCCCGTTGTCTCCATATGTATGCCAACATAAAGTAGAGTTGTAACTACAGGATCACACAAGAAGTAACCAACAGGTCGGTAAAATGCTTATGTTTTTGCTTTGGATAGGATCAGTAACTAACGACAAGCTTGTCTACAAGTCATTGGATTAACACGAATTTAATATTCTACATTCTTAACTTGCTGTTTCTCCCATTGATGCTCCACAATACACCATTCATGGTCTGGTTACTCTCAAAGTATATACGTTTATTATCAATGTCTCCATAACTACTAGACAGTATCTATCTATCCAATATGACTGTACTATATTAGTGTCAGCTGTAATATAATGTATAAAGCTATGTCTAGTATGGCTTGTAATTACTAGTGAAATATAAATTAGTTATGCTTTAAATTTCTCCATTTCATTGTTTTATAGAAGACTACGAAACCAATACTGCATAGAGCCATATACTGGAGACCAGTGTTAGAATAAAGCTAATTAGTATAATTGTGGTTATTATTATAATATGTTTTTTGTTTAACACATATTGTGCAGGTGTTTTCAGAGAAACAAATGGATGGAAATAGAGTCCTGTGGCTACTTAATATTTCAAAGATGCACATTACAAGTGGACTTGCTGCAGCACCAATATGAACGTTTACCTACAAAACAGTCCATAGTGACAATGATGTGGGACCTGATCTCACCTGGGAGGGCAATGAACTGATCTCACCTGGGAGGGCAATGAACTGATCTCACCTGGGAGGGGGCAATGAACTGACATCACCTGGGAGGGCAATGAACTGATCTCACCTGGGAGGGCAATGAACTGATCTCACCTGGGAGGGCAATGAACTGATCTCACCTGGGAGGGGGCAATGAACTGACATCACCTGGGAGGGCAATGAACTGATCTCACCTGGGAGGGCAATGAACTGATCTCACCTGGGAGAGCAATGAAATGATCTCACCTGGGAGGGCAATGAATTTGTCTCACCTGGGAGGGCAACGAACTGATCTTACCTGGGAGGGCAATGAACTGATCTCACCTGGGAGGGCAATGAACTGATCTCACCTGGGAGGGCAATGAACTGACATCACCTGGGAGGGCAATGAACTGACCTCACATAGGAGGGCAATGAACGGATATCACCTGGTAGGGCAATGAACTGATCTCACCTGGGAGGGCAATGAACTGACATCACCTGGGAGGGCAATGAACTGATCTCACCTGGGAGGGCAATGAACTGATCTCACCTGGGAAGGCAATGAACTGATATCATCTGGGAGGGCAATGAACTGACCTCACATAGGAAGGCAATGAACGGATATCACCTGGTAGGGCAACGAACTGATCTCACCTGGGAGGGCAATGAACTGATCTCACCTGGGCGGCCAATGAATTGATCTCACCTGGGAGGGCAATGAACTGATATCACCTGGGAGGGCAATGAACTGACCTCACCTAGGAGGGCAATGAACTGATATCACCTGGTAGGGCAACGAACTGATCTCACCTGGGAGGGCAATGAACTGATCTCACCTGGGAGGGCAATGAACTGATCTCACCTGGGAGGGCAATGAACTGATCTCACCTGGGAGGACAATGAACTAATCTCACCTGGGAGGGCAATGAACTGATCTCACCTGGGAGGGCAATGAACTGATCTCACCTGGGAGAGCAATGAACTAATCACACCTGGGAGGGCAATGAACTGATCTCACCTGGGAGGGCAATGAACTGATATCACCTGGGAAGGCAATGAACTGACCTCACCTAGGAGGGCAATGAACTGATATCACCTGGTAGGGCAACGAACTGATCTCACCTGGGAGGGCAATGAACTGATCTCACCTGGGAGGGCAATGAACTGATCTCACCTGGGAGGGCAATGAACTGATCTCACCTGGGAGGGCAATGAACTGATCTCACCTGGGAGGGCAATGAACTGATCTCACCTGGGAGAGCAATGAACTGACCTCACCTAGGAGGGCAATGAACTGATATCACCTGGTAGGGCAACGAACTGATCTCACCTGGGAGGGCAATGAACTGATCTCACCTGGGAGGGCAATGAACTGATCTCACCTGGGAGGGCAATGAACTGATCTCACCTGGGAGGGCAATGAACTGATCTCACCTGGGAGGGCAATGAACTGATATCACATGGGAGGGCAATGAACTGACCTCACCTAGGAGGGCAATGAACTGATATCACCTGGTAGGGCAACGAACTGATCTCACCTGGGAGGGCAATGAACTGATCTCACCTGGGAGGGCAATGAACTGATCTCACCTGGGAGGGCAATGAACTGATCTCACCTGGGAGGGCAATGAACTGATCTCACCTGGGAGGGCAATGAACTGATCTCACCTGGGAGGGCAATGGACTGATCTCACCTGGGAGGGCAATGAACTGATCTCACCTGGGAGGGCAATGAACTGATCTCACCTGGGAGGGCAATGAACTGATCTCACCTGTGAGAGCAATGAAATGATCTCACCTGGGAGGGCAATGAATTTGTCTCACCTGGGAGGGCAACGAACTGATCTCACCTGGGAGGGCAATGAACTGATCTCACCTGGGAGGGCAATGAACTGATCTCACCTGGGAGGGCAATGAACTGACATCACCTGGTAGGGCAACGAACTGATCTCATCTGGGAGGGCAATGAACTGATCTCACCTGGGAGGGCAATGAACTGATCTCACCTGGGAGGGCAATGAACTGATCTCACCTGGGAGGGCAATGAACTGATCTCACCTGGGAGGGCAATGAACTGATCTCACCTGGGAGAGCAATGAACTAATCACACCTGGGAGGGCAATGAACTGATCTCACCTGGGAGGGCAATGAACTGATATCACCTGGGAGGGCAATGAACTGACCTCACCTAGGAGGGCAATGAACTGATATCACCTGGTAGGGCAACGAACTGATCTCACCTGGGAGGGCAATGAACTGATCTCACCTGGGAGGGCAATGAACTGATCTCACCTGGGAGGGCAATGAACTGATCTCACCTGGGAGGGCAATGAACTGATCTCACCTGGGAGGGCAATGAACTGATCTCACCTGGGAGGGCAATGGACTGATCTCACCTGGGAGGGCAATGGACTGATCTCACCTGGGAGGGCAATGAACTGATCTCACCTGGGAGGGCAATGAACTGATCTCACCTGGGAGGGCAATGAACTGATCTCACCTGGGAGGGCAATGAACTGATCTCACCTGGGAGAGCAATGAACTAATCACACCTGGGAGGGCAATGAACTGATCTCACCTGGGAGGGCAATGAACTGATATCACCTGGGAGGGCAATGAACTGACCTCACCTAGGAGGGCAATGAACTGATATCACCTGGTAGGGCAACGAACTGATCTCACCTGGGAGGGCAATGAACTGATCTCACCTGGGAGAACTGATCTCACCTGGGAGGGCAATGAACTGATCTCACCTGGGAGGGCAATGAACTGATCTCACATGGGAGGGCAATGGACTGATCTCACCTGGGAGGGCAATGAACTGATATCACCTGGGAGGGCAATGAACTGATCTCACCTGGGAGGGCAATGAACTGATCTCACCTGGGAGGGCAATGAACTGATCTCACCTGGGAGGGCAATGAACTGATCTCACCTGGGAGGGCAATGAACTGATCTCACCTGGGAGAGCAATGAACTAATCACACCTGGGAGGGCAATGAACTGATCTCACCTGGGAGGGCAATGAACTGATATCACCTGGGAGGGCAATGAACTGACCTCACCTAGGAGGGCAATGAACTGATATCACCTGGTAGGGCAACGAACTGATCTCACCTGGGAGGGCAATGAACTGATCTCACCTGGGAGGGCAATGAACTGATCTCACCTGGGAGGGCAATGAACTGATCTCACCTGGGAGGGCAATGAACTGATCTCACCTGGGAGGGCAATTAACTGATCTCACCTGGGAGGGCAATGGACTGATCTCACCTGGGAGGGCAATGAACTGATCTCACCTGGGAGGGCAATGGACTGATCTCACCTGGGAGGGCAATGAACTGATCTCACCTGGGAGGGCAATGGACTGATCTCACCTGGGAGGGCAATGAACTGATCTCACCTGGGAGGGCAATGAACTGATCTCACCTGGGAGGGCAATGAACTGATCTCACCTGGGAGGGCAATGGACTGATCTCACCTGGGAGGGCAATGAACTGATCTCACCTGGGAGGGCAATGGACTGATCTCACCTGGGAGGGCAATGGACTGATCTCACCTGGGAGGGCAATGGACTGATCTCACCTGGGAGGGCAATTAACTGATCTCACCTGGGAGGGCAATGAACTGATCTCACCTGGGAGGGCAATGAACTGATCTCACCTGGGAGGGCAATGAACTGATCTCACCTGGGAGTGCAATGAACTGATCTCACCTGGGAGGGCAACGAACTGATCTCACCTGGGAGGGCAATGAACTGATCTCACCTGGGAGGGCAATGAACTGACGGAGCTTCAGCACCACTCCGCCTTGTCCGTTGTTCCGCGCCGCAGCAGGCTTCTTGTCTCAATACATCCACGTGTCTCACTTAGGACATATGTCTGAAGGGGGACGTGCTGGTAAAAACAAATGACTGTTGCCATTGCATCCTAAATAACCTTGCTGCAATTTAAACGAGGGCCACGACCACTTCGTCAGTCCCCCAAACAAAATATCTACGAACGCTTTGCCCCCGTTTCCCCAGGTGTTCAGATGTTTTCAGGTGTAGGTGCATTACTTTTCACACGCTTTCACACCCAATTTAGCGTCACAGCATTCTGATTCTGATTTACTGTTGGAGTAGAACCCGACATTTAAGCGCTTGACTGACCCAGCCCCGCCCCCCGTGACCAAATCTGTGTGAAGTGACCAAAACTCATATGTATCGTTGGTGCATTGCTTGATACACCTGATTATTACTGTTGCTATTATTACTGTTGACATTATTACAGTCGTTAGGATTTATATTGTTATTATTCATGTTTTTTATTATTAATGTTGTTATTTTTACTGTTGTTATTGTTGTTATTAGTATTGCAGTTGTTACTATTACTGTTGTTATTAGTAATGTTATTATAGCTGTTGTTATTACTGTTGTTGTTATTATTGAAGTTATTATTACTACTGTTGTTATTGTTAATGATATTATTATTACTGTTATTATTATTGTTGTTGTTGTTATTATTATTATTGTTGGTGTTGTTTTTATTATTGTTGTTGTAATTGATGTTGTTAATATTACTGTTTTGCTGCTGCCTGGGACCGTTGCGATAAAATTGAAGGTCGGATACCAACGCATGTCTTTTTTTATTCAAATACCTTTAGATGAGATGACGACAGAAAGTTAAACAAAATACGAAGGATGCGGCGAATAAACATGTCATCATCCCTTCCTCGAAAATGTGACGCTGGCACACACGAGGTCTGGATGATTATCCAAGGTCATTCCTAGTTAATCAAATTTCGACATTTCTGTCACGTCATATTCAGATACTATGCATACCCCTAACACCCGTGCCAATAACCTCAACTTTCAATAAAACCAAGCCAGTTTCACAAAACAACCAAAAACAATAACAAACACATAAAACACAACTTCGTAAATATAAATAGGTCAGATATATAGTTACTCCTGAATTAACAGCACCATCACCAAAACAAAACGACATATCTTCCATGGTTGTTCTATGTGTAACTGTATACATGACGAATTGGATATTCATAACGAAAACCTCATTTGCTTGTTGTGTGTTTTCGATAAGATGACTAATAATTAATTTAGACCCAAACAAGTCAATGATGTACAATAAACTGTATAGATAGTTACAATTGTCCAATGAATGATCTCCATGATACAGCATTGTACATGCTGACATATTCGTTTCATAGTTATGCCATAATAACATTACAGCTAGATTACAACATTTGTCTAGCACAATGTGCTAGTTCACCATAATATTATGTCAGCATACATGCACATATAACGCCTTGAAAAAACATTAACCATTCTTTCCTATTAATTTCGTCGATTCACATGAAGGGCGTCTCAGTCATTATATATACACCGTCATGCCGTATTAGCAGTTATATTGCTATATATATATATATATATATATATATATATATTTGTATATATATATATATATTTGTATATATATATACAAATACAGTACATTAATAGTATAATAATAGTCATATATAAAGGAAAACACCGTATCAACTAATGACTGCTTACAACTCTTAATCATACTAGCAGACAACGTTCTCAGCACTTATGTTTTTCGCCAAAATGTCAATAATATGTCAAAGATATTATAGTGTATATTACTACTCGATAGCCTGTATCGGGGGTTGACCAGAAATTCATGGAATTGCGAAACAACTTCGAAGACACGACTGAGCCCACAACCAAATATGGCTAAGTGGAAAATATTTTGGATTCAGCAAATTGAATTACCACCAAACCCGCCTTGGCAATGTCATTCTGGCATATATTAGTGATCGGGATAATAACTCAAGGTCATTCCTTGTTATCTACACTTCAACATATTATGTCACGTCGTATTCAAATACTGTGCATTACCCCAACACCCGTGCTAATAACCACAACTTTAAATAAAGTCAAGCCTGTTTCATACAATATAACTTATGGAAACACATGAAAACAACAAATATGTAGTTAAACATATCAACAAGTGAGTTGACAACACCACCACCAAAAGCAAAACGATACATAGTTTACATATATTTTTCCGTCTGTAGCGGTATACCTCTAGAAGGAATGTCCTGTTATGGGATATACATAACGAATACTTCATTGTCTTGCTGTTGCTGTGTTTTCGTTATGCTGCTATAATGACTGTAGACAAAATCAAGACAATACTGTATACAAAACAGTAAACATAATGACAGTTGCCCAATCGGTTGTCTCCCTGACCGTACACTATAAATCCATGATTACATGCTGACATATTCATTCCATTATAATGCTAACTTACTATTTTACCTTGATTGCAACATTTGCTAACAGCATGTGCTAGTTTATCATAAACCAACATATATCAACATGAATTAACGCCTTGAAAAGACGTTCGCCTTTCTTTCATTGTAATTACAGCGCCTGACACAACACAATCACAATGGTGTATTAGCCAATAGATAAACACTATCATGCCACTTTAGCAGGATTACTATATACGGTCAATCATGTGAATTACATTACATTCGGTACATTAAAAATCCCAATAATAGCCATATCGGGAGGCATAGCCTTATTTCCACTAATTACTGTTTACAGCTCTTAGTTATTCTGATAGATAACGCTATGACATATTTTGATATTTCATTTAAAGTGTGACTAATATGTCAACACAATTGTCCACAAATTCCTGGATTTGTCCAACAATCAAATACGGCGAAGACATAAATTGGGATAAACGACGTTGGATTCAACGAATAACATTACTCGAGGTCATACATTCCCTGTTAAATAAAATGCGACATTTCTGTCATGTCATAATCAAATACTGTGCATTATTCCAACACCCGTGCCAATAACCACATCATTCAATAATACCAACCCAGTAACACAAAACAGCCAATAACCTGTGGATACACAATAAAACAAAACAATTGTCGTCCACAAATATTATTAAGTCATAAATATGTGCTCGATTCCCCACTAGAGAGACCGTGGTTTGAATCCCGGTGCCGGCAAATCGGTGATTTGGTACTGATACCCGCACTGGCCAGCGTGGAAGGGTAGGCTAACAACACCAGCACACAAAGCATTACAAAGCCATGGCCCCCAGTCGCCAGCGGCACCGAAAGAGTCCATCATCAAGGAAGCGGCTCTGGTCAACTAGGACTACGTGCTGGGGTTAACTAAGAATTTCTATTCAAAATGAGCCAAGGAAACAGAGAAAGTGGACTAAAGATAGCGACCTACAATGTAAGAACTCTAAGAGATGAACCCGAAGAAAACTTAGGGAAACCAGGTTGGTATGGGATGTAATCGGGTCCTTGTCGGGATTTCCGAAGTGAGAAGACCAGATAAATGTTTTGTTACCTTGAAAAGCGGCCACCTACTATACCATTCTAAAAAAAACAAAGGCCAAGCATGAATAGGGGTTTCTGATAAACAGGAAATGGAAACACTATACTTAGGGAGGGTAAACATAATCAGCCCCAGATTAGCAGAACTTGTACTGTGCATAACAAAGCGGTACAAACTAAAAATAGTGCTAGTATGTGCACCAACAACATAATACTCAGAAGAAGACATAACTATCTACTATAACAACGTCGATGAGACTTTAGAGACACGACAGTGATGAGAGACTGCAATCCTCAAATAGGGAAAATAACAAACCCTATTGAAATGGCAACGGGCACATTTGGCTCGAATTGAGAAACTAAAGAGGCGACAACTTGGTAGAATGGGCAACACAAAGAAAATATAAAATCACGAGTACCATGTTCCAGAAGAAAGCAGTAAGCTCAATCGGTGTACTGAAATTTACTATATCCTAATAACCAGGCCAAACATCATCACAGAAATAACAGTCATCAATAAAGCCAACATTGGAATTGACCACAGACTGGACATGAGCAACGTAAAATTGGACGTAGGGTTGGAAAGGAAACAGTGATGACCAAGAGGCCATCAAGGGTAGATGCCACAGGAATAGGTTCAAAGAAGATCGAA
>OZ024858.1:51701853-51744353 GCA_964017155.1 Oasisia sp. SBJ-2009 | reverse complement strand
AATGCGATGTTATAATACCATAACGGGACTTATAATTATATTATGACACTGTGAATATTACAGTTGTACGGTGGGTAAATTGTTATGGACAAAGGATGGGCGAACGAATAAACGAACGAAAGAACGAACAAACGAACAAACGAACAAACGAGCAAACGAGCAAACGAGCAAACGAGCAAACGAACAAACGAACAAACGAACAAACGAACAACCGAGCAAACGAGCAAACGAGCAAACGAACAAACGAGCAAACGAGCAAACGAACAAACGAGCAAACGAGCAAACGAACAAACGAACAAACGAACGAGCAAACGAGCAAACGAGCAAACGAGCAAACGACCGAACGACCGAACGAACGAACACACGAACAAACAAACAATGTACGAACAAACGAGTCACAACATTAAAATGTAATTGCCATTTTAACGGGCGACTACAAAATTTGTATCAGAGAAAAAAGGATGAAAACATGCTGATGAATAAAACAAAGATATAAGGTATCTTAAAAAAGGCTTCGACATACGACATATGAATGTTTTGGTAAAGTCTCGAGTTGCATTTGTTAGAAATCGGCTATCGTGTCAAGCAGCGGCAGCAACTGTTTTTGTTTAAAAATACGGACAATAAATTGGTTACATCATTGTTAATAATAAAGAAGCATATATCACGCGTATGTGAAAGAAAAGTATCCACTGAGAAGTTAACTTACGCGTGCATTTAGTTGTACGGGTCAACACCCATCCCTCTCTGCATCCGCACTTGAACGCTGGGCCCCCGTTCACGAGGCTGCATGTGCCTCCGTCGTCTGCACCGGTACAGTCGTTGTGTCCGTTCGTGCAAGAGTCAGTGGCTGCGGAAAAAAGGGGAACATTCGATAATTGATTCGTCAGAGTGGTGGTTCAGAACAGGGCTATTCTACTCGTTATATACAGGCTGTTTGTTCTTACTGTCCGTAAAATGTAGATGGCAGTAGATTTTCTGCGCAGACATAATATTATAGTCATGGTGATATGCATCAGACACTCGACAGACGGCTCCAATCGACACAAAGGTCTGTGCCGATTCGACCACATCCACACTAGAGTGACTACACATCCACACTAGAGTGACTACACATCCACACTAGAGTGACTACACATCCACACTAGTGTGACTACACATCCACACTAGAGTGACTACACATCCACACTAGAGTGACTACACATCCACACTAGAGTGACTACACATCCACACTAGAGTGACTACACATCCACACTAGAGTGACTACACATCCACGCTACAGTGACTACACATCCACACTAGAGTGACTACACATCCACACTAGAGTGACTACACATCCACGCTACAGTGACTACACATCCACACTAGAGTGACTACATATCTACGCAGGAGGACAACCGTGTCGCCATCTAGCGGTAGCCAACTAAAGATGATTGCTCAATGCAGCCGAATCGAAAATCACTCATGTAATAACGAACACCATTAATGACAATAAACATAAAACAAATCATATACAAACTGGGCTATTATTAGTATGCTTCCTAGAGAAATCGAGACTATATTTGTCAGCGAGTAACGTATATATCCCATTGAGCTGTCTTGAAGAGTGTATATAGCGCTAACAAGAAGTTACTTATTTACTATATCCCGACCACACCAAACCAAATAAGGTTGATTCACCCCAACTGCAGTGCATTATTTACGTTACAATCACACCAACGTGAAAATCGTCCAGTGAATCCAATTGACACCAACTGGCGCTAGTTACGATCGGACGTGTGAATTCACTGACCGACTGATCGGGATCGGGTCGGTCGAAAAAACGTCAGTGTGTCGCGGAGTTACGGATACATAAAAACGAAGTTGACATCATAATGTAATAATGCTACACGACACTCACATATGCATTCTTCGCTAGACGTCGTGCCCTTCCTTTCAGTGACCATCTGGTTGCCGCAAGGGATGCACTCTGTTTGCCAACGCTTGTCCTGGTAAGTGCCAACCGGACACTCTCTGCATGTCTTCCCCACGATCATATATCCGGCGGTGCAGTTTCCTAGTATAAAGACAACGTACTTTGTTAGCCGATGTGTTTCCACCATTGCAACCCAGCAATCAATGATTCATGTGTTATATATTCTTACGTGTTATGTTATCAATTGGAAACACAATTGTGAATGCACCCAACACTAGTAATATTAACTCAGAGATAATTTTATATCGCAAACAAATGATAGTAATTATAGGGCAACTATTTTTTTCTGTGGCAATTCAATGATAAAAACGAATGACAAAAACAACATCATCATGTTTTGCAATTTCGATCCCATGATGACCAACCAACGGCAGCTATTAATGAACCAATTATATTTTGACAATTGTACCTGAACGATGACAATAAACAACAATCAGTATACGGCCAATAGTGATATAACCTTTGTTAAACATGTGATTGAAAACTTGGGCCAATTATGTTTTCACAATGGAAACTAATAACAAGATTTAAGCCAAACTCAAACCATTATTCACCTAGTCATACACATTTCTGCAGCCATCATTAGCACAATGATGACGGCAAAACAACAAAGGTAAGACTAGTGCTCTCGTGTACACTTTTTTTTCTGAAAATTAAAGTAATGTGTCTTGTCAACGGAGACACATTTTTGTGAAGCTAAGCAAGGTCAAAACTATAAGCAATTAGGCTGAAAGTAAGCAAGGTTGTTGCCAGTAAAGGAAACACGCTGATCAATTCAGGATGATATTCATCGCAGTTGTTGCTGGGAGAGGAAATATGTCCAGAAAGTATTATATTTAATGGGACATGGGTGGAACTGCTCTGTAGCTTAATAGTGAACGAACAGTTTAAGGTATTTAAACCAGACTTGCAGAGGTTTTGGTAGAGACGGTAATATACAAAAATGCATGTGATGCAAACACGTCAACAAGGAACAGTCTATAAAAATACATTCGAAGACATAGTCATCATCATCACCATCATCATTATCAGCATCATCATCATTATCATTGTGCAACCATAGTGCCCCGTGGTTTAGCGAAGGCCTCAGCATGCTGTTTCCAAATATGCCAAATCTTGCGGTATTCTCTGCCAGATGGTACCCTTCCAGTACACGTGTTCTTCCTCTATGCACTTTACTTTCATAGGTTTCCAGGTGGTGACACGCAATTTAATGTCCATCAGTTATCTCGTATTTTACTGGCGTGCCGTGCCCAGGCCCACTTTCGTATTCTGACTTCAGGTATGTATCATTTGTCATATAGTCGGAGTTTGTTTTATTTGATAACGATACCTTGACTGCAGTCAGACGACACGGTCGACCCCGTGCCAGGCGTGACCAGGTGACTAGGACAGGGCTGGCAGTAGAAGTGTTGCGCCTTGTCTTTGTAGAACCCACGACGACACAATACGCAATTTCCAGTTGTTTCATCCAACTCCCATCCGGATTCACACTCTCCTGTCGCAAACAGAAACAACCGTTCCTCACTTGGCTTACCGACGACTGAATCACCTTCTTAGAACACGATTGTATCAACTGATACATTACGTTCATTACGCAAAAGTTGTCTTATTAAAGTAAACGTCTTGTATGGTTTGAACCAAATGATATCATATAAATATCATTACTAAAATCGGCCGTTATTGTATGTTAAGAAGAATAACAACAGTTGTGTTTACGGTTACAAATGATTTCCGTTAACAATTTATAATAAAATGTTTCATAGCAAAATGTCCCGAGGTGTGACAGCGATTTAAAATTGGAAATTGTAGTTTTATACCATTTCGACACATCACCACTCTGATAAACAACAGTGGTTTTTGTTTGTCCCATGTACATATAGCGCGACATTGTGATCGTAGATGAAAGACACACATACGTTTGCAGTCATCAACACTCCTGCTGCGGACCGATGCGGTTGTCTTAGAATCCGGACACACTTTACAGTCGTACTGCAACGGTTTGTTCTGATAGTAGCCACGCTGGCAATCTCTGCAGATTTCCCTGGAGCTGTCGACGAAGTGTTGACCCGCTGTGCAGTTAGCTGCTTAGTCAGAATCACAATCAGAACTTTCAGATTGTCTCCCCATGTATGCCAACTGTAGTAATCGTAACTACAAGCGCATTCAAGTAACAAGCAAACGGTAAAATCGATAATTTATGTATGTTTACGCTTTGGATATGATACCGTAATTAATGATAAGTTTGTGTATATCCCAGTTTACTATTTTGCATTATTAACTTGCCGTTTCACCAATCGATACTCCATAATACACAATTCGTGATCACTCTTAAGTTGTGTATATTTCTGATCGGTGCCTTTGTTAAACGGATAACACATTGAAACGAATTGCATCCAATGAAAATAGACATCACACATTTTACATTATATTCATCAACTTATATCATACCTACTATGGGTATTGGCTAATGTAGTGTATTGTATTTATTATTGCTATTTTGTTTACCACACACTACTAGAACCAGGACTACGATGTGAATCAGAGAACACATACCGACTGTGCAGTGGTGCTCAGTGACACTTCCTGACTGGGTCGTTGTTTTACCCTCAGGGCAAGACATACACACATCTTCAATACCCTGCGATCTGTAGAATCCCTGCCGACAGGGCTCGCAGTTGCGACTTCGCAAGTTGTATCCTTGACCGTCACTACAATTGGCTGGAAAACAAAATGTTGTTGTTGTTGTTGTTTTAATGATGTTGCAACGCTACAGCTGCGGCCACTGCCACTGTCACTACTTGTGTGTACCATAATTATTCAAGTAAAAACAATCATATGCTATCAAAAGTTGATTAACTGACTTCAATAAGATGACAGATTCACACCTGAAACGAAATCATGATCTAAAACAAATTGTTGAACTATCAACAAGAGGCAATGCAATGCCGGATAACATCTACATCTAACGTACCTAACTTCTACCAACGCCGTGTCATTGGTGGACCGATCGGCCTCTTTGATCACAAGGTGGTTGTCTGCATCACATCCACATGGTCGAACTATACAGCACCAGTGGTTTCCAGCACACCATCCCGCAGCCACAAATGACGTGATCGGGTCCGCTTTGCGGTTGCGCTCAAAAACACCTGATGCGGAACACTACTCCGTCTCCCAAGCTACGAAGAGCAACATTCTTCAATTCTATTACACACAAAAAAACATTACTTGACTTGCATCTTCCTGAACGCCAAATCAGATGATAACTTTCGCCATTTAATTCGTCGGCAACAAAGAGCGCTTCTGGCTAGAAATCGTACATTGTACAGTACATATAGAAACAAAGTCAACCGTGACAAAAGTCGCTGCAACGGAGATACGAGATACTACGAGCGAAAAATCCAGGCTCTTGAAAAAGATCACCTGAAACGATGGTGCAATAACAGCAAACATATTGCTGGGGTCAAAGGAAATTGCGACAGTGTACAGCTAACTCGCATTGCGCGGGAAATTTAGACTTTCTTGCCGATAACGTGTGTGATTTCTTGCAATCCGTGACGTCTGAATTCACCCCACTATCACCGGACGATACCTTCCTCCAGCTAGGATCGTATACATGCGTCCTAGCTTCCTACATCATCAGTGTCGCAGACGTAGTTAATTCTCTATCACGGATTAAAATATAAAAGCTGCCGGCCCGGAATAAATACCAAACATAATCCTACATGACTACGCCACCATACTTGCTCCTCCCGTGTGCGCGATCTTCAACAGCCGCCTAAGGGAAGGGACCGTACAACTACTATGGAAATATGCCTACGTAAAGACCACTACCCAAAGCGCAATCACCGAACCTCATTCACAAAGACCTGCGGCCAATATCACTGACGCCGGTATTGTCTAAGTGCCTTGACCAATTCAATAGCACCTGGATAACGGCCATCGCCGGCAACCGAGTTGACCCCAGCAATTCGGGTCATTCAAGGAAACGTCTACTGTGCACGCATTTATCGAGCTATATAGCTCGATAAATGCGTGCACAGTAGACGTGTATAGTTGGAAATCTGCGCTCGATTCTACCGAAACCATGGTACGCATACTACTTGTTGACATCAGCAAAGCGCTTGACAGAGTAGATCACCATGTTCTGCTGACTAAAATTAATGTGCGCCACTTGGTCTGCCAAATGTTATAACCAAAAGGCTAACATCGTTCCTATGCCAATGCAAACAGCGAATGAAGGTCGGCAGTACAAAGCCAACGTTCACTACCATTAACGCAGGCGTGCCACAAGAAACACTATTCGGCCCCATTGGTTTTGTACATCATATCAATGACCTACGCACAACCTGTGATCACGTGAAATACGTAGATGACTGCATAATATGGGAAATATGTTCACCTTCGCGCGCCGACAGCTCGCTTCCATCAGCGGCAGACGACGTGGCACAATGGACCACCATCAACAAAATGGCACTTTCAAGAAAAAAAAACGACACATATCGCCGATATCGATAAACGAGAGACAAATCGAACAAGTAAACTGCACTCGCCTATTAGATGTCACCATTTCACATGATCTAGGCAACTCCATATTGACGAAATCACAGCAAACGCTTCACGACGCCTGTATGTTATTATCCTGCTTACGCGTGCTGAAATAGAACCCCTTCATCTCGTTAAGATATACACCACAAGCATCCGCTCCGTCATCGAGTACGCCTGCCCGGTGTGTCATAGGAGCCTAACAAAAAGCAAGCAAACCAGCTTAGAAACATTAAGAAAAGGGTCATGAGCATTATATTTCGCGAAATGAGTTATATTAACGCCATGGCCACTCCAAGACTACCAACGCTGGCAGACCGGAGAGAAGCGCAATGCAGATCGCTGTTCGCGAGCATGCAGCAACCCAATCACAAGCTGCACCATCTCCTGCCTCCCCCGGACATGTAATTATGCAATCCGTAACCCTCGTGCTTACGGTGTTACTCACTGTAGAACCAAGCGATTTTACTAGATATTCTAATTTGTAACAATTTCATATATAGTTATGCTTTCAAATTTAGTTTTACTAATATACATTAATTAATTTTCTTATCTGTCATAATGTGTCATTGTACTTTTCAGCCGCCATGGCTGCTAGAGAAGGAAATGTATTATTGTTATTATCTGTGCTGCTGTCACCCAGTATCTGGCGGACAATAGCCACCTTCAATACGTTGTGCACCGATATATCGTCATAAGCCCTCCATACGTTTTACAGAGCATCAACAGTTAAACCATGAAATTATTCACTTTACATGTCGCGTTACTGTAATATACAATCTAGTCCTAGTTGTTTCCAGCACTCGTATGTTCTAATAACTGACAACTGTGTATATATTGTGGTTACAACATTATGATCTGATAAGGTCTCAGGGAACTATCTATATGCAGGCCGCGGGGGATGTACGACGGACAAGCAAACTGGAATAAACATATATGTCTATATATCCAATGTTTGTCGCTAATAATCACAATGTATAATTATTTTGATATGCAAGACTATATAAATTGCACACGGTATGTCCATGCCATTTGCTTAATAAGTTATGCACCTTCGCAGTGTTGTTAGATCGCGCACTCACCGACGCAGTCAGACAACGCAGTGGAGGCTTCACCAAGGGTTGTTTGACCAGACGGACAGTCAACACAACTAGTCTGCTGCTGCTTGGACTGATACGTTCCACGCTCACAAGACCTGCACACGATCTGATTCACGTCCAAATATTGGCCCGCAGTGCAGTTAGCTGAAACACCGCAGAATACATGTAATTACTGAAGCTATACCAGGGACCGGTTTCATAGAATCTGCTTGCGACGTCGTAGCGGGCGATAACTCGTCGAAAGTCTAATAGTTATGTTCCGTTCGTTTCACGAATCTGCTCCATAGTTGCACTTAGACTGCATGATGTATTTAATAGGCGTAATCTTACGCTATTTGAAATATTTACGTGATGCTCCCAAACTTCGTTGACGCTCCCGACACGTCCACTCTCAACTTATTATAGATAATGGTTACACATTACACTGGACATCTTTTACATTCATCATAGCTTGTCATTTGTTATACGAACGGCATAGGCGGCAGCTACAGTGAGAAAGGGTGTCTACAGACACCACAAATACAGGGATTCCCACCGCGACCTAATTAGGTCAATTCTACTTCGATTTGATTAGGCGAATGCTAAATTGGTCACACGAAACTGGCTATAAGCTACCCTGAATAGTTGCTGTTTCCTGCGACCAGTAAACCGCATAATTACTCGTAAAGTTATGCAGCTTTATGATAACGGGCCGTGGATGTTATGCGGAAAGCGCATGCGGATGCGTTAAGCGTAACACGGCATGACTGTATTGAGTAATAAGAGGTTTGATTCCACGATGCGGATGAAAATGACGCCACGAGTGGTGTCACTACAAATGTAATATTTAATATGCATGCCGCTTCGTCATAGTCGGAGTCAGACAACGTGGTTATTACTATTATTTGTGACCAATGCAATATTTCGATGAGATCTCGCTCCAACTGATCAATGCCTTTCACCTGAGACGCAGATGTGGAAGAGAATGGATCAGTGCAGTTAGGTAGAACCGCACTTCGCAAACAATGGACATTAAATACCTGTTGAAACAGTGTCACCAATGAAAACTTATATGCAGTCTTTGTTTGGTAAAACGTACCTAAATTGTACAGGAACGTCATATCCAATATTTTTAAGTTATTGGTGCTAGCAATCCTATAGCCGTATCAAATAATAGTGTTGTAGGCCCTATATAGATTAACTGAATAGTGCATTGCGCTACATTGGATAAACACAACATTACCTAACATCGTCATCAATTAATCTTACCTTCAATGGAGTTGTACTCGACTCTGAAACCGGAAAACGAAACGCAACTGCCCACAAAAAAATACACAAACAATGCGTTTCCGGTGCTAACAACCTTTCTTGGATGGTCATAACCGTAGAATGTGTACAACAATTGAGCGTTGGTGTTTTCTCCATCGTATATCCTGACGTAGGAGCAACGATAGTTCCAATAGAGGTTAACATTGACGTAGAGCAGAAGCACATACTGCAACATAATATCATATTTATAGTAGGCAAAACAAACAGGCGCATCTTGTGTGAGATGACTCAATTGTGACATTAGTTAATTTATGTGTAACAAGGTGATATTATCAAAATCATTCTACACGTCCTTGCAAATCAAAATTAACGACCTGTTGAAACAGTGTCAAATAGGTAAAGACATATGCAGTCAATGTTTGATAATCGTACAGGAAAGTCATACCCAATGTTTCAACTGTTAATGGTGCTACCAATCCTATTGCCATATCTGCCATGTGGAAACACATTACGTATCGTGTTAAACAATGTCCCACTGACGCTAATATGAGTATGCGACACGACCTATGTAAATAAGTACAGACCTATATAGCGCTTGTCACATTGTTTCAAAAATTATTGAAATTATTGAAATTATTCTGCTGGAAATATTTACACCGTATCTGGACACTACTGGCAACCAGTTTAGATTTCAGAAGAGAGATTCTACTGATTAATGTATATTTATAACCGTCGTATGTTGTACATCTGTGTCTTAACATAAAAGCATTGTTAGTCCCATCTCCGCCAACGAGACATCTGTCTACGAACTAGGATGAGTTCCTTCAGTGCACTATAAGTAAAATGTCGTCTTTACACACACACACACACACACACACACACACACACACACACACAAACACACACACACACACACACACACACACACACACACACACACACATATATATATATATATATATATATATATATATATATATATAAATTGCACGTTTTTGGGCGTGTCTGAATGTTTCGCTAGGTCGTTTATGAAGTTTGGTTCCGGATGTTCCCCTTATGTTTAAAAACTGCTTTTTACTGAGGTATATTTAAGTGACACCAATTATGTTTAATTATGTAACACTGAATAGTATTTACGAATTTATAAATTTGAAGTAATTATGTATGTTATTGTTACGTATTTCATTACTAATTAAACAATCTGACATTAGCTGTTTTAAAATAATATATATTATATACATATATCTATATCTACATATATATATATATATATATATATATATATATATATATATATATATATATATATATATATATATATATATATATATATATATATATACATATATATAGCTATTTATTTAATGTAATATTATTATAGTGTTTTCCGTAAAATTTTACCAGTCGGTCAAGGATACACAATATGAAATAAATGCTTATAAATGGAACACATGGTGTGACTGTTTTAGGTTTTAAGAGAAAATAGAAAATTCTGCTTGCATATCATGCCTTGGGGAATGTATATATTGAGGGAAAAATCCTGTCGAAGCGAATCCAGCAACCGAAATGACGTCTCTGACAAACAATGTCATTCGTAAACCATGGGTAAACCTATACCGAATTATTCAAGCTAACATTTCACGATTTATATTTACACAATTACCCTGAATATGAACATGATGACGACGTTTCAGGTCGAACCGCGGATACGTAGAACGTAGGCAGACAGGCTCATGTGATTCCTGATGTGACCATGGTGTGATGAGCCACGATATATAATGATCAAACACTCCTCCTGTTTTATACGTTATGCAACAATTCTTTTATATCGTATGTTAAAAACGACATCGCATATAGCCTATATCAGGAATACCCCGAGCTTACCAATGAAATGAATGTTGCAAGTAAGATTAAGCAAATGATGGGCAGTTTTTTCGAATCCGGACCACCTAGATTTTGTCGTTAGAATTATTTGATACGGCCGTGGATTATCTCCTTCATCCAGTCATATCCCAGACATATTTCTTTTACGAATGTGTTGCATCCTAGCTTAATTTTGAAACCATAAACAGCCAGTCGCGGCATTCTGTGCCGCTGAGGCCGTACGGTATTGCCGTAAGCGATGTAGCAGCACAGCAGCGTGTGTTGATGTAGACGATATAGCACTTTGGGTCTGAAAGATTTTCTTAGACTCAATAATCTCCTAATACAAATATACCTGGGATGGTGCTGACTGATGACAATGCAATATTTGGATATACTATTTACGCAACAATTATAATTATAACAGGAACCTCGAGGTGGGTCCGGATTGGACAATACTGCGGAATTGTGTTACGCTAGCAGGGATTCATAAACATTCATTCTACACAAATATGATCTGGTATTTTTGTGGGCACTAGGCCTTCGTGCATTATAGGCTTGTGCCTACTGTGCATATGGGTTAATCCGCCAGTTACTTCAACAATAAAATGGGATATTCTACAACATGGATGTAACATAAAAATCGAACTGTCAGAAAATTATGGAGACTGGCCCGTGAAGTGAATTGCCACAACATAATACCTCGTTTTTTTCAACTTCAATTTTCCAAGTGCATGTCATGAATTCTTTTTGTATGGTAGTGTTGACTCCAAACGCTCCTTTTGGTCCTCGCAGCTCCGACTGTTTCCCAAAGCATCCTGCATTAAAGAAACACATTAATGCTGTTCATTTTGTGCCGGCTCGTTTTAACACGAACAAGATTCCCTGATTCTTGTAAAAAAAACCACCCGATAACGATTAATGACATTAAGTGAAAGTAAACATGATCTAACGTTTCTATATGTGAATAAGAATAACATATATAATAATAATTTATCCTATGTGAAGTAATAACGCGAAATGCGCCATCTGGTGGATTGATCTAGCAGTAGTACACAATGTGGCTGATTTACGCCTCAAGCGGAGGTTACAATAATAGTGATTAGCCGATAAAACTAGAATGAACCAGCATTCTTCATCGTGTCCTGATTTTACAAAACAGTTATTTTATTTTGTGTTGTATTTTTGTGTTTGTGTTGTTAGATATGTCAACAGAGTTCCTACTCTGTTGACGTTCGGTACGCCAATGGTTTCACGGTATTATGCAGCGTCATTGCATTATTCGAATGCAAAGAAAGGCTAGGATGTGTTGAATATCGTATTTTCATTCAGTTTTTTTTATGAAGTTTACGTAGCTATGGAATATTCATCAGACGGTTTAGTATTATCCTCGATATGGGATACCGGGTTTTTAAAACTGGTTTCAAAAATGTATACAAATACAGGCTCAACGGTATACATGCATATGGTACATAGTTCTCATCTCTTATACAAGCGGACTTAGCGTCTTCACCAAGTTGACAACATTTCGTCGGGTCACAAATAGCTCATGAGTCTGACGTCGACACGCTGACCACCTACCACCTAGGAAGGCGAATGTCTTTGACTGAGGGACTGTTCGTCGTGGGAGAGCAATTGGCGATTTAATGAGGGAGCGATTCAGTCCCTGTGCCTTACCATCAAGTTCGGTTATCTCGCTGTAGCTGAAATCGATGTTTATACCCTGTGCCGAACCGTCAGTACGGAATGTCACAAATACTGTGCTGCCGCTGCTTGTGACGTCACGAGGACGGCCATTTCCACACCATTTCATCATTTGTCGTGCCGTTGTGTCACTTCCGTCAAATACGGTGACGCAGCCACCAATTTCCAGATGAAGCCATTCGTAACGGTATATGTGGAAATCCAGCCATATTTGCTGTAAAAAAAACAATACGGGTGTTTAGCTTGCTGTTTCCTTTATGCAAAATGTATGACAACACCGACACATTACTAGCGGATTATTGACAACAATGCCTCGCTCTTTACCAGACTCTCTATTATTAATGGCGCTTGCTGCCAATGAGAAGACGCTCGCGAATTAACAGACACATCCTGGGCATAACAAGAGGTATAATAAATCAATCAATTTAATTTGCGACATAACAAAACATTGTTTTCTTTTTTCCTAATCTACCTGGGAAGATAAACACACTTTCGTTCAATGTTAATATATTTAATATTATCTTAACTGTGATAGGTGTTTTAGGCAGAACATATTTGGCGGCTGTTATATAAAAATATAATAACATAGTTGATAAAAGGATAAACAAATAGTCATTATATACATTGCATAAACAAATATTTACACTATTATACTGAGACTTATGTGTTTAAAATATGTCAGGATACCTGAGAATGTATATCATTGTGATGTGTGCGTGGTTTTTGAGAAAATACTGATACATCATTGATGAATGACATTGCGACCACAGTGTCTTACATTGTATTCTAGAAGATAATATGAATGAATGCTAAACGTTATTTAGTCTCCAACGTGGCAGATGCCACGGTTTGAAATTCATTATGATTAGTGTCGGAAATAATTGTGGCTGACTGTCTTCTCAATGCTTGCTGCTAAGAAATATCTTGAACCATATATTGTGAAATATGGAAGCGGCTATTATCACAGTAGTTTTTAGAAAATACGACCGCTCTTAATATGGACAACACCGTATTCGTAATTATTTATCAGTGTGGTCTGATGGCAACTGGCTAGTGATCATATACAAAATTTCACTAATTATCCCTCCAATGTAGAAAACGTCCAATTGTAGACGTGTGTGCACATATGTCAATATCAACATGTAACACATTGAGAATAACCGAACCGTCGTAGTAATTAATGGGATAATTATTAATGCTGTTGCTGGTCAGTTTTGTGTGTGTTCTGTGTGTTCGCAATCGGCAAGCTCGCATAACCTTTGAGTTAGTTAACAAACTCTATGAAAGGAAATTTTGATTTACTTACAAAATGGATTTATATAAATTTATTTCACCTTATTTAACACGGAGGTGGGATACAACTGAACGTCCTGTATGAAAAATATTATAGCATATGCTGTTTAGTTGTCTAAGTGGTTCAGAATTATATGGACAACGATGGCGACAACATCACCTGCTTCTCCGCCGTGTATATAGGCAGATTGGTACGAAAAACCATACCCTGAACACGTAAGTTCAGCTTATAAACCACTATGTGTTTCAAACATTCCAGGAACAGTTGCGTAAGTGAAACAGGTCAGTGAACATTGTTTTCTGTTTGACAAGTTTTCATTGGTATAGGAGTACTATGTTATGTTTCCTAGTGTATTGACACCACGTGGCTAGCGACTGTACGCAATCAATGTAGCTGTCGGATTGACATTAGCCGTTGCCGCCTCATACAGAACAAGCATGAGCATATTTTCGAGCTATCTGGGAGGTAAATAGGTCAGAGTTTCAAAGAGAGCAGTTCAGCATCAGTTACGTTCATATTTTCTCTGACTGCGTTGTGTACCATTGCATGCTGACGTTTCTATTTGACAAGGCTGTGCACATATAGAACACCAAAGGTGATATTATTGATAATATTAATAAAACATTTGATATTACCCTATGCATTGTTTTATGTGTACGATCACTGTTCAACGGGAACGATGTGTTTTTATTAGTGGTGTTATAATTAATATGTTTCGCAGATTATTTACCTTATTTTTATCAACTGAAATATTCCATGCACATTCCATGGAGTTCATAAATAATGATTCGATGATATCAATTCCTCCGCTAGATCCTCCCAATACAGCCGGCTCGTCCCCGCATCCTGCAACACATATCATACTAATTAATGTTTCATGTCAAATTAATGCCGAAATAACACTTACGTTGGTGATATAATAACTATTTTCAGTTAACTAATACTGAGAAGTGTAGAATACTTGTGGTTCTAATGGTAGGTCTTTAGTGACTACACATCATTAATGCAAGGGTATTCTCCGTAACGAACTGTCCATAATCCACTTAGAAGAGGTAGACTGTGATTGGGAGAGATTGAGATTAGGTGTTGTACAATTCCTGCTACAGAGATATAGATGACGTAATTAATTTTTTACGATTATATAATAATTATTTTTAAGTAAAACATGAAATTCCGCTGATGTAAATCGACTTATCCCTTTTGAAATTGTTGGCTATCTTGAACATTCGAGTTCTCCAAATCCACGGAGGAATTTTGACACAATATACACACAAACAGACAGACAAACAAACAGACGGAAAGACAGACAGATAGGTAGACAGACACACAAATATAAACACATACATACGCATACATACATACGTACATACATACATACATACATACATACATACATACATACATACTTACATACATACATACATGCATGCATGCATACATACATACATACATACATACACACACACACACACACACACACACACACACACACACACACATACATACATACATACATACATACATACATACATACATACATACATACATACATACATAATTACATACATACATACAGGCAAACAAATAAATAAAGAAAGAAAGCGAGAAATAATGTTTTATAATTTAGATACTGACTTCATACACCAGACTAATACAGCGCCCATTTAATAATTTCGAATAATTAGGCAAATCATTACTAAAATACCGATATAATATTTTGTTTTTGTTGGAATACACGGAATTCCACTTCGTTGTGCCTTCCGGGTAATTACACCACTCGATACGATAGTTGTTACGACTATACACTATACATTTACAATTGAATTGTAGCCAGAGTGAGAATGCTGGAGTCTTCAGTGGAAAAGAACCACTTTAATCAGTATCAGATTTATCAGTATAATACGGCGCCGATGCTAGGAGTTTAGTACTGTTGGTTTATTGCATAACTTTACAGTCTACTGCATAAAATAGGTTTCTTGTGATTTGTTCTACTTTAGATATTGTATACCAACCAACGTTACTTCGTTGTTTATAATGCAATTCAGTAAATCCACCAGTCATATACATAAGCAGGATAATTCAAATATAACATTGATTATCACAACTGTTTATTGTACCTGGAAGTGGAACCGTTGCTCTATATCTGATCCTGAACTTGTCATGTGCTGTAGGGTCACGAGGCGCATAAGACACGAACACCGTGTTGCCACTTGATATGACGTCGCCCGGCAAGACGCCGTCGCAGTACGAATACAACAGGGGCGCACTGTTGTCTGGTCCGTCGTATATGTCAATGATTTGATTGTGACATTCAGAACTGTTTTCGAACGTGTGGGTAAGAAAATGCAGCCTCATTGTCTGTAAAACAAAATTATATATATATATATATATATATATATATATATATATATATATATAATATACGCACCCAAATACACACACACATATATATAATTATATATATATATATATATATATATATATATATTAGTATATATATATATATGAGACATGCATACATACATACACACATACCTACATACATGCATACATATATACATACATACATAAATACATACATACATACATACATACATACATACATACATACATACATACATGCAAACATACATAAATACATACATACATAAATACATATATAAATACACAAATGTCAGCGGTTAATGATGACTACGACCACGTAATCCTTCAGCCATATTGTAGTTCGTAGTAAAGTATTTGCCCATATATATATATATATATATATATATATATATATATATATATATATATATACATATATATATACACACATATATATGTGTATATATAATATATATATATATATATATATATATATATATATATATATATATATAATGTCAATTTTCTTTTGGCGCCGGTATCCGACACATTGTAGCGCTCATGCCGCTTTGACAATATTGTGTTCCTCAATCACATATAAAACCTGATGCTAAAACAAACAATTACTGTTAATAAAGCGATGTTTTAGAGTAAATACTAATAATATAATTACCATTCAAAATAGTATTAATGTAAACTGTGAAATCATTTTCAGTGTAAATTAAAATAGTGTAAAATTAAGTATGTAAAAATGTATATACAATAACATTAAAAAAAAAGCTGCTTGTATTATGGGATTTTTTAAAAGATTTGTTTCACAAAATATATTCAGACAATTCGTCCGGAACATGTCCATGAATGGTCCACACGTATTACTCAAAGTAAGCTTTGGAAATATGTGTTTTCAGTGCCGTCTTTACGGTACTGATTGTTGCGCTGGCTCTGACAATTGTTTGGAAGTGTATTCCAGGCCTATGCTGCGGATACGGTGAACGATCGCGCTCCCCACGAGTTTTTAGGTTTGTATTTTGTATTCTGGTAATAGCAACTTTATTGTACAAGAACAAGAACAAGAACAAGATGTTTATTTCTGACCCCAAAACAATTACATTAAATAATAGCAATAATACGCACATGAACAAATGTCACCATAAGTAATTAAGAATACATATGAAATTGGGGTCAGTGACTCCTGCTAAGACTCAAAAGTCGCTATCACAGGAGCCACTCGGATTATTATACATTATTATATTTGTATTCATTCAATACGATGTTTGTCTCTATGTTATGTGTAAATCTATCTATAAGACATGTGTACAAATTGAAACAATGAAATGACAATACTGACAAATACATAAGAACATATAACATTTGTTTGCATCTATTCATTTATATGTAAATTTGAGTTCTAGTGATTTTGTAGACTTATCTGACATACATAACAATCAGATATTGTACATGCGTAGTGATATCTTTGCAAAATATATGTTTTTAAGTAATACGCAAACCCTTGTAAACTGTGGGTAATAATCTTTTCCAAAACTAATTCTGGAGTATCGTTTATAGTATGAGGCAAGTTGTGTTTAAGGGATTTTTTGGCAAATTCATGTCTTGTCATAGATGTGTGTATATTTGTTGCTTTGCGAGTATCATGACTGTGTATATTGTAATTGGGTATAATATTCCAATTTAATAAATAAACAGGCAAAATACCGTGTCTATATTTATAGAAATTTTTTAGTTCTTGCACTTTTAATAGATCATCTAGAGTTTTAAAAAGTGGTTCAGTATGTGAATTGTACCTGTTCAATGCTATTATTCGAACTGCTTTTTTTTGGATTTTCAATATTCGGCTACCTTTGTATCCCCAAACTGTAATACAATAATTAATATGTGATAGGATTAGAGAATTATATAAAAGTGTTTTAATGTCTAGTGGTAGTACATGCTTTAGTTTGTTTAAAACGCCCGTAATCCTAGAACATTTATTTGCTATTTTATTTACGTGTTTTTTCCAAGTAAGATTTGTGTCCAGAGTTAATCCTAGAAAATTAAATTCATCTACCTGTTCGATGTTTATATTATCGATTTTAAGAGTAAGAGTTTGAATCTCTTTTTTAGGTACATGAAAAATCATATATTTAGATTTTTCTTTATTTAAGGACAATCTATTTATATTTAGCCATTCCATAACTTTACAGAGTTCGTAATTTATTAAAATTTCTACACTTTTGTTTTGATGTGTGCTATCAATAAATTGGTTTAATGTACTAGAGAGTGTTGTATCATCTGCGTACATAACGAAGTTAAATATATTACTGACTTCTGGAAAATCATTAATATAAATAGTAAACAATAAAGGTCCTAAGATTGAACCTTGTGGAACTCCGATATTTATTGGAAGGATTTCTGATTTCATTTCATCAATAACGACATACTGTCGTCGGTTACTTAAATAACTTTCAAACAAAAATACTGTCGAATCATCCAGGCCATAAAATCTTAATTTGTGTAATAAAATATTATGATCAATGGTATCAAAGGCCTTTGTCAAGTCAAGAAATATGTTAATTGGTACCTCGTATTTGTCCATGTGATTTATTATTCTGTCTACTAATTCAAGCGCAGCAAACTCAGTGCTGTGTTTCGGCCTAAATCCATATTGGTTATCGAAAAATAGCTTGGCTTCATTAAAGTATGAAGACAACTGGGTAAACATTATTTTCTCTAGTACTTTTGATATTGTTGGTAGCAGGGAAATTGGTCTATAATTTTTAAATAATGTGGGATCATCCTTTTTAAATATAGGAATTACTTTGGCAATTTTGAGTTTATCTGGAAATATTCCAGTACTTAGCACCTGATTTATGACCATAGTCAAGGATCTTAAAATTACAGGTTCAATTATTTGTAACAATTTGGAGCAGATACCATCGAAACCACAACTATGTTTTGTGGGTAGATTGTGTATTATTTTCTTTACAGCTTCTTCATCAACATTTTGTATTTTAAAAGTTGAATTTATTTGTCTATTTAGATAATAGGTAAAATCTTTGGTACCTTCATACTTTATATCATTTACAATTGTCTGAGCTATATTTGTAAAATAGTTATTAAAAGCATCAGCAATGTTTTGTTTGTTTGACATTTGATAGCCATTGTCTTCAAAATAAGTTGGGAAACTGTTGTTTGTATGTTTTTTTGAGAGACATTCATTTATGGTTTTCCATGTATTTCGTATGTCATTCCTAAAAAGTGAAAACCGAGATTCAAAGTAAACTTGTTTAGCCGCCCGAATGTTTTTCTTTAATATGGTGTTATAGGTTTTTAGATTAATTTTAATAGTTTCGTAATTGCCTGAGGTGGGATTTGTTAATTTTAATTGTTTGTACATTTTGTCTCGATATCTGATTGATGTTAATATACCCTGTGTGATCCAAGCAGATTTCTTATGTTTGTATCTATTAAATTTCACTAATTTGTTTGGCATATGTTTAGTTTTAGCACGTGTAATTTCTTCATATATTATATCATAATTATAATTTGGGTCAGCATTTGGATTTGTATTTAATTTTTCATAAATGTTACCTAATTTTATTTCATTCATGACATTTATCATTGCATTCTCATTTAATGTATTTATTTTTACATATTTTGGCGGGGACTGCAATTTTACAGTATTATGCATAATCATAAAATATGGTTGGTGATCCGAAAAGCGCTTAGTTAATATCCATGCGGTATGTATTGATTCATGAAGTCTACAAAATAAATTATCTATCAGGGTTCCGGTTGTTCTAGTAAATCTAGTGGGTAGGGTTATTTGAGGGTAAAAACTATGTGAGATCAGCATGTCGAAAAAGCTACTAAACATTTCGTTTTCATTTAGTTTAAGTAAGTTAATATTGAAATCCCCAGCAATAACGATATCATTATTACAGTTTTTTTCCAAACTTGATATAATCGGTGTAAATTCATCTATAAAAGCGCTTAGGTCTTCATTTCGCGTTCTCGGCGATCGATATATATTTCCAATAGTGACAGTCTTTGATATATTACTCTGCACCTTTACTACCAGGCCTTCCCATTGTTGGTATGTATTGAGATTACATATTACTTTTGATTTATACTGGTCATCTATATATATTATCAACCCTCCTTTGCTGGTACATGTTTTAACCTTGAGATATACAGTCATAGCTTTGTAAATGAAATGGTGATATGTCCTCACTTTCATCTATCCATGTCTCTTGAAGACATATTACACTAAATTTAAAGTTTATCATATTAAGTTCTTCTACGAATGCCTCAAGTTCAGAAAACTTTGCATTTATTGACTGTATATTTGTACTTAAAATACTAAATGAATTTTTATTTTCCTTAGCTAACTTACTAAATTGATCGAGATCATGGTATGATGTAGAACGCATATTTCCAAGGAGTGGATCGTACGGCTTAGCAAGGTTACACGAATAAGTGGGCGAGATACCTTAGATTGTCTTAAATGCAAACGTGGAGATTTTAAAGATGATTCTCTGTTCGATTGGTAGCCAATGTAGGTGTTTAGGGATAGGTGTGATGTGAGTACATTTCCTGGAGAGCGTGACAAATGTGGCATATGTATATAATATATAATGTATGATGTCTGATGAAGTTATACATATACAAATTGATGTATGTCCTAGCTATGCTATATGCTCAGTGTGAAATACAAAATACAAACAATGGAATTAATGCTATGTCGAGCATAGAAGTCTTGTGTTTACACTGTACCTTAGAAGTTGGAACTTGAATCTTCCAACTACATCCTGCCATATTTTCTTGAGTGGTACCAAACACGCCCATTGATCCGCCTAGGTTTACGGGAATCGTACGACATTCTGTAAGTACAACAAGGAATAATAATATGCACTGCATACCGGGCGACATGCATGAATATAACACACTGGTCACGTAGTTAACTCAAAATTGATAATAAACATTCGTAATATATTCATAGGCAAACTCTAACCTCTCGTCAAGTCATCATCCATCGCCAAATGAAGCACCAATGAGACATCCAGGATACATTCGCTGCTGTCAGAACGACATTAAAGGCAAAAATAAGTTAACTATTTCGTGGCATACATCTAAATTGTATTTTATGTATACATATATGGACGTCTTGTCTGAAATAAACCTTATTATTAATAGAGTTAATATAAAGTAACAATTTCCACATATACTCAATTTTTTAACGTCAGCGGTTTACTCAGAATATTACTTTAAAGTCTAAAATTCTAACGAAATCCACGATGGTCTAGACGCCGCCATAGTTGAAAGGGTTAATTTAGCTTGGCCATTCAGCGCGCGGCATTCTATGTATGTCTCTAACGAAGCCGACAGCTTCCTGCCGACGTTGTTAAGGGTCAACAACTTCGAGTCTTCGACAGTTCGTTCAGTTGGCGTGACATCTAGCAGCTGTTTATAGACGTGTGTCTAAATATGTGGTTAAATCTATGGTAAACTTTAGTAATTATGCCTTACTGTTCGGCATACGGTTGCAATAATAGTTGAAACAACCGGTAGTATTGAAGCAATTGATTCACATTTGCGGGCGTAATGTTTGGAATCCCTCCAGTCCAAGTACAGTTCAGTTTGCTCGGCCCATTTTGAGGAAAATGCTTTGAAGTAGACATGTAGATATGTATCATCAGTTGATGGGATGATTTCTGCGATAACAATAATAGACAACTTTATATTTACCGTCATCAGCATGTTACGCGCGTTGCCGAGTTGCAGCCATTTCATGACAACAGCCAAACCCCATGCAGGGAATCTGCGTGGAGAGCGCCTCGATCACCATCGTGACGTCATTCTTCGTCTAAGATGGAGTAGCTCACAGTATTTGGATGACTGGGTGTTAAACAATATTTTTCTGGTAAACCGCTGGCGTTAAAAAATTAGTATATGTGGAAATTGTTACTTTATATTAACTCTATTAGGTGTATGCCACGAAACAGTTAACTTTTCCCCCTTTAATATTGGACGATCTAAACCGAGGTCAATGGAAAAAGCCACTGCTCCGTCTTTGTTAATGACTTTGTAAGCTCGGGGAAATCATACATTTACTATCGGAATCGGAATCGGAAGTGTTTATTGACCCAATAAAATATACATAAAGCAATGTTCATACAAATTACCTGCAACTCAAGTTATAAAATAATATTGCATTAGTACCGCTGTCCAGTAAACTGCCAGGTAAATGCATAAGAAATAACATAAATTTAATTATAAAATGTGATTATGAATTATTAATGTAGGTAAAATAACCAGGGGTCCAGGAGTCTGGCACTAAGACAATTTTGGTCGCTCTCGTGGCAGCCACCCCATTAATTACTTAACAATTGAATATAGTTGACTATTTTAAGCACTTCCAAATAAACACATATGCATAATACAACAAACACAAAGAATGTCATTACTGGTAACAAATGTCACAAATCTCAACTAACAAACAACACAATTTGTTAACTTAACTTGAAAATTAGCCAATCATTATAATAACACTACTTAGTATATGTACATTTAGGTTATGTACATTTAGTATATGTACATTTGCGCAGGTATACAAAGAGCAGAATCACTGTAAATTAGTACGTTGCTTGTTATGAATGTCCACATATATCACAGTTTGGTAAAAAGCACAGTGCTTTGTAATTTTGTAGAAAATTCTCTTTTGCGTAACTAATAAACCCTCGTAAACTGTGCGTTGTAATATTGTTTTTAATGCTAAATGTAGTATTGTTTATTAGTAAAGGGATATCGTGCCTAATGCATCGCTTGGCAAAGTCATGCTTAGCCCTATTTGTATGAATATTGTCATGTATCCGTGTGTTAAATGTGTGGACTGCTTTACTTAATATAAATGGTAAGTTTTGCAAATATACTGGTAATGTCGTGTGCACATACTTATAGTACAGTTTCAATTTATGCAATTTCAGCATATCTGTAACATTAAGAATCTTGAGTTTCTTAAACAACGGCTCAGTATGTGCAGTATAATTTGTTAAACATATTATTATAATTGTTTTTTTCTATAGTTTGATTATTCTGTTTCAGCTAAAAACCCATACCATTAGGCCATAATTGATGTATGGTAACATTAGTGCATTATATAAAGTAACTTTTATATTTAGTGGCAAGAATCGTTTTAATTTGTTTAATATGCCTATCAATTTGGAACATTTTATTGAAATATTTTTTATATGAACATCCCAGCTTAGGTTTTCTTGCAAGGTTACCCCAAGAAGATTGAAATGTTGAACTCTTTCTATTACGGTTTCGTCTATTTTGAGGAGGAGATTAGTAACTTGTTTATTTCCCAATTAATGTATTATATACTTGAATTTCTTTACGTTTAACGACAATTGATTGATTTTCAGCCATTCGTTTATCTTATTTAAATCTGAATTTAAATTATATTTGATATCTTTAGTGGGACATGTGTTAGACAACTGAATTGTTGTAAACAAAGTTGTATATTATATATTGTATATTATATATTTGAATGTTTCACATGAGCTTGGTAAATCATTTATATATATTAAGAACAAAAGTGGACCTAAAATAGAACCCTGTGGCACACCAGTGGTAATGGGCAGGGTTTCAGAGATAGAGTCATTGTAAATTACATATTGTTTTCTATTTCTCAAAAAACTTTCCATTACCTTTAGAGCAACACCATCCGTCCCATAAAATTGTAGTTTATCTAATAATATTGAATGGTCTAGGGTATCAAAAGCTTTTGATAAGTCTAAAAATATATTTATAGGCGGCTATTGTTCGGTCGATAACTTCCAGAATGGCGTGTTCTGTTGAGTCACCGGATCTAAATCCATACTGGTTATCATTAAAAAGTTGGTGTTTAGTAAAAAACGACTACATCTGATTATATATAACTTTTTCAATGCCCTTTGAAATTACTGGTAGCAGAGATATCGGTCTATAATTACAGAACGATGTTTGATCCTCATTTTGAAAGATAGGAATTACTTTCGCAATTTTCATCTTATCTGGAAATATCCCAGTATTTAATATTTGATTTATAAGTATAGTTAGAGGTTTTATAAGAACATATTTGAAATATTTCAACTGTTTCAATGTAATACCGTCACAGCGGGAAAATTATCAATTATTTTGAATATGGACTCTTCGTTACTTTCTTGGAATTGGAATCGATTTTCAGAATGTCTACGATCTTGACGGTATCTTTTGTGTTTATACAGCATCTTGAAGCTCGCTTAAAGTAAATGTACATTCAGAATCTCCAATAAAATGCACTGCCAAAACGCATAACTGTTGATGGGAATTAATAATATATACATCTCCCAGCAAAACACAATTTCACAATGTCGGTTTCTACACTTTACCTTGATTATACTCCGATATGGTGTACCTAATCTTGAACCATTCTTTCTGGTTGTCGTAATAGCAGCTGTCGTAATATATGAAGAGCGAACTGTCAGAAAAGATGTCACCAATCAAATCGTACCCCCCTATGCTTCCAAATGGTGTTGTTGAGTGATTGGATCCATCGTAAAATTCGATGTTTTGGCACATTCCATATGTGTGAAGTTTTAGAACCTCCATCTTGATGACCTGCAAGTAGAATATTCCGTCAGTTTTCTTCAATAAACAACCCACGATATCAACAAACGAAAACAAACATTATAATTATATACGTGCCATGTGGTTAGTGTATGGATGAATATAATGCAATATGGTTAACACACAGCTGCTCAGCTGCTTAGTTATAAAAAACACATATTTTCCTGCTTCTCGCGTTCAATGTTTTCCTTATATCAGTGCAATTGCAGAAGTCGCATTCAGAAACGATTTATCGGTACAGGCAATAATGTTGTCCTTTTCTTTAGCTGATTGACGTCATTTTCCTACCTTCGATGTATTCAATGGTATTACCCAATGACATTTCCTATTATCTTTAAATTCCATTTCGGTGACGCCAAATGTTCCTTGCAATTCCCTCAATATGGCTGTTCTGCCGTGGCAAGCTACAATACAAATATTTACTTGTACACGTGCAAACTAAACCATACAGTTATTCCACTGTGTAACCGTCCGCATAACATGATATGTTATGCGGACGGTTACACAGTGGAACACAGGATATATATTATATATAACGTAGTCGCCGCCTTGCACGGTTGTTCAAATGTATGCATGCTAATATTTGTATGAAGTGTATTTTTTGTTACAAAGTACCACATATAAAATTGCAATTTTTTGATAATAGTAATGGTAAATTTAATGTGTTCAATAATTGCTCGTATTGAAAGTAACATAATTATCTTCAGTATACAATTATCTTCCCTGAAATATACCTACATTTTTTATTACATGTGCTAACGCTATGAACGTTCAGTGTCTTAACACCAACTAACAAGGAATAGGAAATAAATGTTCCGCCAGTTCTACCGGCATTATGATTAATCTTATTACAAATATAATTGAATTCATCTTTGAATTCATGACATACACACATTCACGTCTACATATCTACGTACCTACACACTACATACCTACCTATATCTACACACGCACATACACACACAGACACACACACACACACAGACTCACAGACACACACACACATATATATATATATATATATATATATATATATATATATATATATATATATGTGTGTGTGTGTATATATACATACATATAATATATATATATATATATATATATATATATATATATATATATATATATATACATATAATTGTATACACACACATTCACACACATACCTCCAACATAATCAGTGGCTGAATACTGGATAAAGAAGAAAGACTGCATTGCAGAGCTAGCATTGAATTGAATTCATATCTGAATTCATGACATACACACATTTACGCCTACATATATACGTACCTATACACTACATAACTACCTATATCTACACACGCACATACACACACACACACACACACACACACACACACACACATATATATATATATATATATATATATATATATATATATATATATATATATATATATATATATATATATATATATATATATATATAATTTATACACACACATTCACACACATACCTCCAACTTCATCAGTGGCTGAATAATGGATAATGAAGAAAGACTGCATTGTAGAGCTAGCAGCGACAACGGACACAAACACCGTGTTTCCGCTGCTGATGAAATCACTTGGAAATGTGTTGCAGAATGGCACCACCATTGACGGTGTTGTGTCATGTCCTTCGTAGATATTTAGGTAGACGTGGTCACATCCATAACTCGTATTCAGCGTTATGCTGTCAAAGTGCAGTCTCACTTGCTGCAAACGATCCACACACATACACACTTGGTCAATTTAAAGCGTTGTTAAATTGCAAGATTTCAATGTGTTTGGTCTGCAAAATACTAATACCGAATTTGGACAAACATAGTAAACAGTGCAATAATTGGATATTGTAGTTAGCTTCCATTCCAAGTTTAAAATTGCGATCGATAAATATGTATATATATATATATATATATATATATATATATATATATATATATATATATATATATATATATATATACATATATATATATATATATATATATATATATACTACCTTAGTTGAATCGACTACAATTTTCCACGAGCACGTCACATTTTCTTCATCACCAGTCCTGTTAAACCCAAACCATCCCTCTGACCCTGCGAGTATGGCAGGATCTCCGTAGCACCCTGTAATAATCGACAACACGTGTCAGGTGGATGTCGAGGTACAATTATTATTCTGGCCTGGAAATATTAGGATATATGCATCTAACATCAGTCGCAGTTCATCTGTCAATACAGTTATTTATGCAATCGGGAAGTTAGATTACTGTGACATATTTTATTATACTAATATCAACTTCGGTCATATTTATTCAGGAATGATGGTGAGAAGTCGGATGTGGTGGGCTGTATGAGGACTGCGTTGGGAAAGAGGCGACTATGGACCGTGGAAAGAACATAGCAACAGGATGACTCAGGAGATTTTGTAACTGCCCTTAATCCGTGTACAACAGGCAACATGGACGAAAACACAACAGTACGCTTGGTTTGCAAGGTGGCGTTCAGAGGAACATGGATGATGTGTTGTTTTCCACAAATCTGAATCACATGCTCCAACTACACAAGGATCTCTATCAAATCAGTATCAATGTAGATGCTGCGAAAACCTCCTAACTGTTGGCGAAAATTGCTGTGTTCGTTGTTTCCATTGGTCACATAAAACACTGCTAAGCAAAATATTTAACAAGGGATACAATGGGAAATGTTTTGATTATAATAACGACCTAGGGCCAGGGACGTGCAATCACACTCGTATAATTGCATTTCATTTAGTGAGTGAAAACTTAATGCTCACAGTGTATGACAAAAATAAGGTTTTATATAGCGCAGTATCCAGTCCTTAAGACTCCTCAAAGCGGTTTTATACTTTACGTCCCTGGCAGACCTGTTCAATCAAATACCATCGCAACTTTTCTGGGAAGCATCCAGCCACTTGCTACAATTAATGGGCGAAAGGCTACTCGTACACATTGTCACCACTGTCTATAGCCAGATACTCGTTTATACCGCTGAGTGAATTGGAGAAATGCAGAGGGGAAAAACGTGCCCAATTTGTTTAACACAGCAGCACAGGATTCGAATCCGGATTCTCGTTGTCAAGAGTCCGAAGCTCAACACCAAGGCCATAGCGCTCTATAAAACAGGTGCCATGTGCATTACTCATATATTGCATTGTCATCATCTATACGCTACCTGTCTTATGTTCTGAGATGGAGTATGTAATGTTGAAACCACCCATCGTCCTTGAAAAGTCAGTATGGAAACGTATGAACAGCAGGCTGTCAAAAAAGATGTCACCAGGCGAATTGTATCCGCTGAATGTGCCGACCAGTGTTGCCGAGCTACTGGATCCGTCGTACACTTCGACCTTATCACAACATTCTTCTGTGTAAAAATCTAGGAACTCCAATTGGATGACCTGCATGCAAACAAAACGTAGAATCATCTATCACTGATCCGGGTAGTCATTATTTATTCGTGTATGGTTGCTGTACATTGTTATTAAATAAAACATAACGACAACACATGAAGCATAACATTATAACATTTAGCTCGTATAATGTGCAACGTTATGTTCAATATTGTGTGTAGGAGGCGAAAATTAATAACTTATTGCGAGCAACTGTGTCTGCCAAATGCATACGTGTGAGGCTAGGAGAGTGATACTTAGTGGCGCCATCTGTAGGTTTAAATTTAGTTAAGTCGAAGCAGATATAGACCACTTCATAGTGTCACGTTTGGGCTGCCACGTTTAGCTGCGTTTCGAAACGTGGCAGAACGTGGCTACAACGTGCGCACAAGTGGAACAACGTGGCTAAAACATGATCAAACGTGACAAAATGTGAACTGGTAATTTTTGTTTATGTTCAAGATTCGTTGTCTTTTCCCCACATCGTACTAAAACGTGGCTACAACCTTGTACAACGTAATACAACGTGGCTACAACGTAGCAACATCGTGACAGAATGTGAACAGAACGCGTGTATTAAGTTGTGCTACGTGTCTGCTTCATTATGGTACGTTATGGAGGTTTGTGGTACGCTGTGATGCGTGGTAGTAGCGAGGTATAGCGAGGCACAACGTGGCACAACGTGGCGACAGCGAGGCTAGTGCGCGGCAGCAACGAGGTGACAGCATGGCTAGCACGTGGCGACAACATGGCACAACGTGGCGGCACCCGGCCTAAATTTGCATATTTATTTCCAGAACGTGGGGATCAGGCACTGGGCACAACGGCGCGGCCAAACTGTGACAGTATGGCTGGGTCTTTACGCTACATACCATCTAAATATACTTGCATATATTAGATGACTTGCCAATGGTAGTATGGCCCTTTGTTTAGCAACAGAAAGACAAACACAATGAATCTGAGTGACGTACCACTATTATTGCAGTCTACTGTAACAACAAGCTTACCCCAGTTTCGTTTGGTTGAATAATCCACTCGCAAGTCATGTCATTTCTGTACTCGAGCGCATTGATGGCAATCGTGCCACTCGGTTCTGTTAGTGTGACTGGCCTTCCAGAACATCCTACCAAACAGACAGACACTTCAGATGGACGAGGGAACACTACAGTATACATTTTGCATTAAAGGGCCAAAAAGGCAACGCTTTTGTGATTGTAACACTTTTAAACAACAATCGTATTTTTAATGTCAGCGGTTGATCAGAAAAACAATTTAGAACACATAGCCATCGAAAATCTATAGACTACGTCATACTATCAAAAGAATGACGTAGCTAAGTCGACTTCCGACCAAACCATGAACATTACCACCAGCAGCCGCCAAAGTTCTCCTCACTTGTCTTATATACATACACTATATGTTATAAAATAAAATCACTTGCATTGCTCTAACGAAGAAATTCATAAAAGCAACTCGATCGCAGATCTCGACGGCAACTCAGGCTCTTCGCCTTCGGAGCCTTATACAAAATATCGTTAAGCGGCATAGTGGTGCGACGAATATTTATAAACTTTACTTACTGCATTCACATGCGCGAAATAGTTTAATTAATCAAGTAATATAGTAATAATTTATTATTATCATTCTTCAGAATTTGTTTAATTCTAGTATAATATAATTTAATATTGTATTTCATATAGCGCCAAATCCGTGGCGGATGTAGTGTGATAGTCGTCTGGCACTTGGGAGGGACAGAAGTACTACTCGGGACCTACTCCAGCAACAGAGCAGTCCTCTCCAGGGTCCCCTCTGCTATCCTCAAGCGAGGAAGGGCCTAGACAAGGTGGCCCAAACCTAGGCTGTCCCACCCTATCCTGGCCGGAAAACCGCATTCGGCGCGATCACCACAATGCTGTCGAACCAAACGAAATTATCGAACTTTGAAAGTTGCAAAATGGAATGTGCGAACTTTGGTGGACAACCAAAACAATGGTCGTCCTGTAGGCAGAACTGCGATCGTTGCCAGACAACTCGCAATATATGGCATTGACATCGCTGCCATGAATTTTCCAGAAGAAGGGCTGCTCAGTGAAGATGGTGGTGGTTACACCTTTTTCTGGAAAGGAACATCAGTGCCAGATCATCGAATACATGGAGTTGGTTTTTCGCCATTAAGAATAAGATAGTGAGACAGCTTGCTGAATTCCCTGTTGTGATCAACGAACGCCTTGTGACCCTGCGGTTACGTGTAAACAAAAATCCAATAGCTACTTCACTAGGGCCTACGTCTCAACACTTGATGCCGAGGAGGATATCAAGAACCATTTCTACTCCCAACTCGATCAAGCGCTAACCGCTCTTCCCAGGGAAGACAAGCTAATCTTACTTGGGGAATTTAATGCAAGAGTAGGTCGCGTGGCCTGGTTATAGGATAAGATCATCGACAAGATAGTGGTTGGAAACGCATTATCTTGTTAAGCAAGTGTGCATAATGATCTACTAATTACTAACACCCTATACCGATAGAAAGACATATACAAGACGAATCTAGCAAGCACATTATATGAACACATATGCAAGATCTGACAAGACAAGCAAATCCCGTTAGATCTCAGAAATGCCAATATCATTACCATCTACAAAAAAAGGAACTCAATCAGACTGGGAACTACCGAGGCATTGCCCTTCTTTTCACAGCTTGGAAAATACTCGCTCGTGTTCTTCTTAACCGCTTGCACCCACTGTCAGAAGTCAGACAACCTGAAAGCCACTGTGGCTTCTGGACATCTCGAGGAACCGCGGACATTATCCTTGTAGCCAGACACATTCAAGAGAAATGTCAAGAACGAAACAAGGATCTTTATATAGATTTCATTGACTTGACTAAAGCATTCGGCTCCATCAGTCGTGAAGCTCTCTGGAAAGTTCTGTGCAGATTTGGTTGTCCTGCCAACTTTATCACAACCCTAATTCTTCTCCATGACACCACGATGACAGCAACTGTCCTCGTCAACTGGACTGAAACAGAGCCTTTCACCATCCGTACAGCGGTGAAGCAGGGATGCGTTATCGCACCGACTCTCTTCACTATCTACTGATGTACCATGCTCTTTCTTGTCCGTGACCGCCTTTCGTGTGGGGTTGAAATTGACTACTCGCTCGATGAGAGACTTTTCAACCTGAGTCGTCACAAGGTCAAAACAAAAGTGACAAAGACAGCAGTTGTAGACCTTCCCTATGCCGACGACGGTGCCGTTCTTGCCCATGCAGCAGAAGAGCTTCAGAAAAGCCTTGACCTCCTCACAGAAGCATATCAGAGTCTAGTACACTCCATCAATATAAGAGAAACCAAGATCGTATACCAATTAACCCGCTCCAGGCAACACTGAAGGACCGCATGTTATTAAAATATATGGAACAATGCTAGAAGTTGTTGAACATTTCACGTACTTAGAGAATCATCTATCACAGAAAGCCACCATTAAAGCAGAAATTCAACAGCGTATATGCTGTGCCAGCACATCTTTCAGAAAACTGCGAAAACAAGTGTTCGATAATCACAAACACAGAAAAGATACTAAAGTGATGATCTACAAAGGGGTTTGTATTACCACTGTACTAAACGGGAGCGAGGTGTGGATTCATATCGATGTAGTGGCAAAGGAAACCACTGAGATCGGATATTTTTGCGCGAGAAAGGGACAGAAATTACGACGAGACTCACCACTACTTTAAGAGCGAGCGAGCGTGCGAGCGTGCGTGCGAGCGTGCGTGCGTGTGTTAGTATACAGATTCTTCTCTTTTCCCCACGCTAAACGGTGGGGCTCCACTTCCCCTACGTCCTGCACCCATCGACGCCCAAGGGTGCCTCTTAATAAGCGACGATGCCATGTCACATGACAAGAACATACCTGGTGCGTTGTCCCCGGCAGCTAACCCCTGGAAATAGAAACATGATACGTATAAAATGAAATTAAAAAACTGCAAATCCGCATTCCAAAACATGATCTAGTTTTAATACCCAGATATCGTCCTGGGATCAGTGTTGCTTGTGTGTTATTCTGTGAATGACGCAATCTATACATTAATAGTTTGACTTTGGAATAATAGAAGCGCATATCCTAAAGACTCTGAAGGCAACTATATATTTACCTGCAGCCGTGGCCGAGATTATTCATGCTATTAACTGACAATGTTTTTTTCCGGAAACAAAAGGTAGTTATGTTTAATTAAGAATGTTTTGATATGTACTTTTTTCTTTAAATAAATAACTGTATTATGCAGTCATTTCTTAAGGGATATTAATATCTATGTAACACAACCTACCGACATCAGCGACCCGCCGAGCCATAAAGCGAGAAGCAGGAAAGCCGTCCGTCGACCCCGTCTTGTCATCGCCAGTTTTGGTTGCGTATACTACAAACATAGATACTTCGCTCAAAACTTGACATAATATTAAACACGTAACACTAATTCTTCCTAGAAACATGATTGTACATGTTTGCCACGTGAAAGAAGTGTTTGTGGTAAATGCAAATCGAGGGTGTCTCATTGCTGGAGTGGACATTGGACACCCGGGATTGGGTTCAAACCGATTTTGCAAGGACAGGTCCTGATATGCAGGTGATGTAAGGAAAACGACTGGGACTGGTGCAGACATCATGAACACCGCGTCGCAATTGCATGCGATGTAATATGAATTCAACAGGCCAATCAGAGCCACGTATTGCAATTTTTATATATGACACCAACCTCGCATGCCAGTGGTAGTTGCGCTGCGCTACTATACCTTTGGCTGAACGACACCGAAAAACATCGGGAGTGACCTACGTTATTATTATAATTGACTTCGCCAGTCGCTACAACGTCAGCTGTGGGAACAGCACGAATACCGGCCCCAATTTGAAGACGGATACACGACTACTCTGAGTCCCAATATATTGACACATTTACGTCCTAAGCAGTGTTTGTAACACAAGCAGAGTGTTGCTGAAGTCACCCAAAATTACATAACATAACCGGATGCCGATCAATCATCGTGTGCTATTTCATTGATTGACTTTAAAAGAGGAGTTTTTCACATGGATATGCCAGGGGTAGAATAAAGCGGGTCAGTACGCAGTGACACACATTGGTTTATGTAAAAATGTTAATAAACCCACATTTACCTTAGACATTCATAATATTCATAATATTCATAATATTCATAATATTCATAATATTCATAATATTCATAATATTCATAATATTCATAATATTCATAATATTCATAATATTCATAATATTCATAATATTCATAATATTCATAATATTCATAATATTCATAATATTCATAATATTCATAATATTCATAATATTCATAATATTCATAATATTCATAATATTCATAATATTCATAATATTCATAATATTCATAATATTCATAATATTCATAATATTCATAATATTCATAATTATTAAAACAATATGTGATATCACGCGAGGTGCTGTTATATGCATGCGTTTCATAGCTAATATGTGTCGTTTGCAATTATAGTAAACGTTTAGACAGTAAACGTTGAACCTATTACGCCGAAATTCCTTGGTTGGGTTCCTACGACAGCGATTTGTATTAATATGGGCTGCTAGCAAAAAGCGTATATCAGAGTAATGAACACTTGTCGCTTTAGCAAACAAAGGTGGAAAAGGCTGTGAATAACTGGATTTATTCACATGCCAGACAGTCATGTGTGTACAAGCTGCAATTACTTCGTCTATGAATTCTTCAACGCATTTGCTGGCATTATTACTACCATTATGGAAGTCCTGTTGTCGGCTTTCTGGATGTTATCTCATTGGCTCAAGATTCAGTAATTACCAGCTTTGAATTGAATGCTAGAAATAGACCAGTTGTCGTTGACGCTAAGATAGGGAGAGAGATATTCGCTAATACCAACTCCTGTGTATGTGTGTGTGTGTGTGTGTGTGTGTGTGTGTGTGTGTGTGTGCGTGTGTGTGCGCGTGTGTGTGTGTGTGTGTGTGCGCGTGTGTGTGTGTGCGTGCGTGCGTATGTGTGTGTGTGTTTGTGTGTGTGTTGTGTTCACGGGACAATAATGCACTTAGCTGCAGTAAACACCTTCTACATAGTGGCAAGGATCAATTTTCAACAATTACCAGCATTGAATTGAATGCTATAAATATACCAGTTGTCGCTGACGCTAAGATAGGGAGAGAGATATTCGCTAATACCAACTCCTGTGTGTGTGTGTGTGTGTGTGTGTGTGTGTGTGTGTGTGTGTGGGTGTGTGTGTGTGCGTGTACGTGTGCGTGTGCGTGTGCGTGTGCGTGTGCGTGTGCTTGTGCGTGTGAGTGTGTGTGTGTGTGTGTGTGCGTGCGCGTGCGCGTGCGCGTGCGCGTGCGCGTGCGCGTGCGCGTGCGCGTGCGCGTGCGTGTGCGTGTGTGTGTATCAGGGCTAGGTCCAGTTAAGATTATGCTGTGGCTGTGTCTAAGGCTATGCTTTCAGGCATTACTCCATGGAGTGCCCTCTTCTGTTCTACGAAGGCGAAGTTTTACCTCCACAGCTGAACAACCAGCGTTTGCTGCTCAGTAAATTAAGCGGACACAGAATAACCGTGCACAATGACTACTAGTGTGCCGACGTATTGGCAATAATTTTATCACGGCACATTGAGTTAGAACTACCAATGTAACTTGCACGCCCGGTGCCGTTTTACATTATGTACCTTCGAAATAACTTACCGACGTATTCGCAATTTCTTTCACGAAGACCAACCGTTTTTCGCAGTGTTTTTCTGAACCGCATGTGTGCCACTGGTTACACCAAACACACTACCGGGCACACTTGGCGTAGCAGGCCTGACAACAGAAATACAATCAGGTAATGTCTTTGTTAAGTCTGAAAGAAACGTTCACGGCAGACCGTTCTTGAAAACAGTCGCGTTGATCAAAAGCTGTGATTACACGAAGACTGGTAATTAGCAGTCCTCGGCTTGAGAGAACTGCTACGTCGTGTCTAGGCAGATACCGGCAACACAACGTCGGCATTACCGACGATTACTGGTGTCAGACCACAGTTACTTCCTCCGCCGCGACGCCGACTAGACTGTCGCCAACAGGTCGTTGTGTAAAATCCCACAAACACCACGTCGCAACATGTCAGTGACTAACGTGAATAAAAAAACCTAGGCTATTTTAAATTAGTGAAAACACAAAATTTATATTATTCCGTAAAACGTTGCGTTACTATATAGCACGGAATGCAGACGTTGCCCCAAACGCTGGTTACTCAAAATTTCGAAGTTTATTAATTAAAACGACATAGCTTGAGTTTGCATAGTATACAACCAGCAGTTGCATTGGCGTTTATATAACTGAGTGAACTGAGACAAGGTGAAATGAACGACATGGTCCTATATTCGTATTTACAGCTAAAACGAAACACTGTTATTATAATGAAATGCTCAGCAGCATTTATACACTTTGTAATTACAGATCAGGCCAATATAATTGCAGCTGAGTTATGTATTTGCTTTGTGGATTAACAACTATTAACAACTTAATAAGTACGAGGTACTGTACACCTACTTCGAGAACCAATCATTATGTTGCCGCATGGATGTATATGTAGCGTGGCGAGCCTTAGTGCCGCGACTTCCCTTACAGGGCAGTTCCTTTGTGATCGATAATTGATCAGTTGTGATACTGGGTTATTACAAGTTGATTGTGGAACGTTAATTATCTCTTTTGCTTGATAACGTTATGATGGTTGTGCTTTGTTTACCTTACAGCCTCCACCAGTCCAATCCATATCTGCGTGCGTAGAACTAATTGTCTAGGCAGATACCGGCAACAAAACGTCGGCATTACCGACGATTACTGGTGTCAGACCACAGTTACTTCCTTCGCCGCGACGCCGACAAGACTGTCGCCAACATATCGTCGTGTAAATTCCTACTAACATCTCGATGCAACATGTCAGCGACCAACGTGAATACATATATACACCACCGCACGGTAGCGTTATAGCATTAAAAAAAACCTAGGTTATTTTTAATTAGCGAAAACACAAAATTAATATTATTCCGTAAAACGTTACGTTAGCACGGAATGCAGACGTTGCCCCCCCCCCCGGCGTTGGTTACTCAATATTTCGAAGTATATTAATTAATACGACACAGCTTGAGTTTGCATAATATACTACCATCAGTTGCATTGGCGTTTACATAAATGAGTGAACTGAGACAAGGTGAGGTGAACGACAGGGTCCTATATTCGTATTAACAGCTAAAACGAAACACTGTTATTATAATGAAATGCTCAGCAGCATGTATACACTTTGTACTTACAGATCAGGCAAATATAATTGCAGCTGAATTATGTAATTGCTTTGTGGATTAACAACTAATAACAACTTAATAAGGACGAGGTATGTTATGTTGGTACTGTAGACCTACTGCGAAAACCAATCATTATGTTGCCGCTTGGATGTATATGTAGCGTGGCGAGACTTGGTGCGGCGACTTCCCTTACAGGGCAGTTCCTTTGTGATCGATAATTGATCAGTTGTGATAATATCAACGACACTGGGTTAATAGAAATTTAGTCTGGACTGTTAATTCTCTCTTTTGCTTGATAACGTTATGATAGTTGAGCTTTGTTTACCTTACATCGTCCACCAGTTCAATCCATCTCTGCGTATAACTAATTGTACAGAGCCGAAGTAATAATCGCTGCGTGGACATATTATTTACTTCTCTTGGCAGTGGATTAAACAGAGATCAGTGACAGACAAATGCGTCGTATAGTCTTGTATTCGAAGTAACGATCGTGATGTAGGTTGTGGTCTGTAAGAATGACTTTGTGTAACCGGGGTTAGATTGGATGTCACCACGAATTTCGGGCGAATAAATGGTTACAGTAGCCTTTAAACACGTTTAACATATTTTATTGCAAACTGACGCTAACTTTCCTTTTTATTGAACATTCCACCACATATATATATCGATGGTGGTTGGGGTTGACCTGATACTATAACGTTTGTTTTACTAAGTTAGTGGACGAGGCCATCCCAACGTGTGAACCTGTTATGAGTTGATCGTTATATATTCGTATCGATCTTTCTTTCCTTCCAGTATGTAATAGGTCTATGGGCTTCTCCTTCACCCAAAATAACCCTAAGAATAATAGAAGTATAATATACGTTTGAAGAAAAGTGAAAATTATCACACGTTCCCATTTCTTGCTTATTTTGGGATGGTGCGTATTGTGAACGACAATTAGTTTGTATTGGACCAATGGTCTCGCATAGGTCATTCTTACTGGTCCAATTTGGATCGAAGATATAGTTAGCTTCCTCAATGTGGAGAGATATCGTTGATACACATTAACGTTGTGTACGACTGAATATTTGACATCACGACACCAATTTAGATGTGTCCGTTATACGTAGCGGGATTGCACCAACCACCCACGCATACGTCGTGGCGATTTTTGTCCGGTTTTGTTGTGGTGGAATACTTTCGCAGTTAAATAAACCAAAACCTGCTATACTCAACCTCGCAAGCCAGGGGTCACTGAGCTGCGCAATATACCCCTGGCTGATCGCATCCGCAAACCGTGGAAATGAGCAGTGTCGAAGTACAAAATTATAGCCACTGACTTCGCCAGACGCTACTGCGTCAGCCGTGAGAACGGTGTGAATCCCAATATAAAAACCCATTCATTTCCGAAACATTACATGTTACAATACGAGCAGCGTGTGGCTGAAATCTATATGGTCAAACGATCTACTAACCTTACTAATAAATCTCTTTCTCTGTATACAATGAAATACGTTTATTTAAAACCTGCCAGAGTTCGCGACTTTGCCCATTGTAACGTGCCGAAGGTTTTCCGCGTCAGGAGTAGATGTTGTTTCAACGGTTATTTATATGTAAATTTCTGTTTTATAAATAAAACACTATAAGTAATATTTGGCAATACTTTGTTATATATTTGCAAATGTATGCTTAAATGTCACCCAAATCATGTTAACACGTTCATCTAGAGCTGCTAAAAGCAAATGAACAAGCCAAATCATCTCATTTGGTCGCTGGGTTGGATGTGCGCGTTTGGTCGAAAGTCGTCTGTGCTGTTAATGCATTAGAGTTCTTGTAGTGTACTTAGATAAACACGTGGAAGCACAGACGTCTCGGGCAATTAGCAGTTCAAACATGTTTTGAACTACGACTCTCACAACGTTATCCTGTTTGCTCCATGTGACAGCGGGTCATCATGCCGATGTCGTCTTTTCCCTGATGAAGTCATACAGATTCTTCCGATCTGCGCCCCTGGCACAACTGTAGTCACGGATGAGTGACCACACTTTCCCTGCAATTGACCAGAGAGCACGCTAACACTTATACTACGTTTAATAACCCAACACTACACTGATGTCGTCATCGGACGCGATGGACAGCAGAGAGAGAGAGAGAGAGAGAGAGAGGGAGAGAGATAGAGATAGAGAGATAGAGAGATAGAGAGATAGAGAGATAGAGAGATAGAGAGATAGAGAGATAGAGAGAGACAGAGACACGGACACGGACACGGACACGGACACGGACACGGACACGGACACGGACACGGACACGGACACGGACACGGACACGGACACGGACACGGACACGGACACGGACACGGACACGGACACGGACACGGACACGGACACGGACACGGACACGGACACGGACACGGACACGGACACGGACACGGACACGGACACGGACACGGACACGGACACGGACACGGACACGGACACGGACACGGACACGGACACGGACACGGACACGGACACGGACACGGACACGGACACGGACACGGACACGGACACGGACACGGACACGGACACGGACACGGACACGGACACGGACACGGACACGGACACGGACACGGACACGGACACGGACACGGACACGGACACGGACACGGACACGGACACGGACACGGACACGGACACGGACACGGACACGGACACGGACACGGACACGGACACGGACACGGACACGGACACGGACACGGACACGGACACGGACACGGACACGGACACGGACACGGACACGGGCACGGGCACGGGCACGGGCACGGGCACGGGCACGGGCACGGGCACGGGCACGGGCACGGGCACGGGCACGGGCACGGGCACGGGCACGGGCACGGGCACGGGCACGGGCACGGGCACGGGCACGGGCACGGGCACGGGCACGGGCACGGGCACGGGCACGGGCACGGGCACGGGCACGGGCACGGGCACGGGCACAGGCACAGGCACAGGCACAGGCACAGGCACAGGCACAGGCACAGGCACAGGCACAGGCACAGGCACAGGCACAGGCACAGGCACAGGCACAGGCACAGGCACAGGCACAGGCACAGGCACCGACACCGACACCGACACCGACACAGACACAGACACAGACACAGACACAGACACAGACACAGACACAGACACAGACACAGACACAGACACAGACACAGACACAGACACAGACACAGACACAGACACAGACACAGACACAGACACAGACACAGACACAGACACAGACACAGACACAGACACAGACACAGACACAGACACAGACACAGACACAGACACAGACACAGACACAGACACAGACACAGACACAGACACAGACACAGACACAGACACAGACACAGACACAGACACAGACACAGACACAGACACAGACACAGACACAGACACAGACACAGACACAGACACAGACACAGACACAGACACAGACACAGACACAGACACAGACACAGACACAGACACAGACACAGACACAGACACAGACACAGACACAGACACAGACACAGACACAGACACAGACACAGACACAGACACAGACACAGACACAGACACAGACACAGACACAGACACAGACACAGACACAGACACAGACACAGACACAGACACAGACACAGACACAGACACAGACACAGACACAGACACAGACACAGACACAGACACAGACACAGACACAGACACAGACACAGACACAGACACAGACACAGACACAGACACAGACACAGACACAGACACAGACACAGACACAGACACAGACACAGACACAGACACAGACACAGACACAGACACAGACACAGACACAGACACAGACACAGACACAGACACAGACACAGACACAGACACAGACACAGACACAGACACAGACACAGACACAGACACATACACAGACACAGACACAGACACAGACACAGACACAGACACAGACACAGACACAGACACAGACACAGACACAGACACAGACACAGACACAGACACAGACACAGACACAGACACAGACACAGACACAGACACAGACACAGACACAGACACAGACACAGACACAGACACAGACACAGACACAGACACAGACACAGACACAGACACAGACACAGACACAGACACAGACACAGACACAGACACAGACACAGACACAGACACAGACACAGACACAGACACAGACACAGACACAGACACAGACACAGACACAGACACAGACACAGACACAGACACAGACACAGACACAGACACAGACACAGACACAGACACAGACACAGACACAGACACAGACACAGACACAGACACAGACACAGACACAGACACAGACACAGACACAGACACAGACACAGACACAGACACAGACACAGACACAGACACAGACACAGACACAGACACAGACACAGACACAGACACAGACACAGACACAGACACAGACACAGAGTGGCGTCTTTTTATGCCAAGATGTCAAACATTAAACAATCACAATATAACGTCACAATATCAAGCTATATTTAACACATATAAGTGACTTCCACACCAACGAATGGTGTCACAAATGCGACTTCCCAAAGCATGCCACGAAATAGATGTAACGGAAACCATGTCAACTTGACTAGAGTACAGCCTCTCGCGTTACACGTGAAAGAGACACATACCAACAGTTAAGCGGCGCCGTGTCACCAACTTGTGGATGTGGTAGATGTCACTGGTGAGAGCATCGTCTGCGTACGTGAAGTAGAACACGTCACGTCCGACCACGGCAGCAGCCATCAGTTGGATGAGAGCTGGAACGGGGAAGTTGATGAGTAAGGTACACACACGAACGCACGCACGCACGCACGCACGCACGCACGCACACACACACATACATACATACATACATACATATATATATATATATATATATATATATATATATATATATATATATATATATATATATATATATATATATATACATACACACAAACACACACACATACACACACACACAAGCGTACACCTATTCAAACATAATTCCACGATTTGCTAGTATATCTGACTGATTACTGCTGGGCTAACAATATGTTTAACAATTGTAATACTATGATGTGTTAAACGTGCATTCCCTTTTAATAATGATTATCTGCCATTTCGCGCGTTCTGGTTAGTCATGTTTAATACTAGCAACGGTACACACGATGTAGCTACCCATAACACAAAAACAAACCGCTTGATATTTACAATACAATTTCCAAAACTTTAGTTACCTTTCAACCTGGCATCTCCACACAAATTTCCACACCCCCAGTTTCCTGTGGCAATGGCACCCCGCTTGTCACGTGGACCGTAGAACCCTACATAGGCCTATGGATCATAACGTATTCAATGAGGCTTCATCATGTTAATTATTGATGACTACTAAATATATATGTTGTACTATTGCTTGGTAAAACCCTCTGGTCTCAGACACGAAACCATCGTACATGTTGTTATATGCACAATTGCCGTAATTCACAAAACATAATATTTTTTGAGTGAGGGGATGAGGGATAAACGAGTTGGGCAGGGTGAATTAATAAGAAAGACAGTGCGATAAGATATTCCGACAAATAACAACTTTACTGCAAGACATATGTCACTAAATCGTGGAAAAAGCAACAGCGAAATACTCGAGTGTAATGATCCGGTTTACTGGTTTATTGTTAATTAGTAAATGCTTTACCTCTCAACAAATATGTCTTTTTCCCGTATATTTCGGCTGTCTCTCATAGATTTCTTCAGTGGACTGAATTTCACGGTCATTTCAAATGACATACATCATGTGACGGCACTGTGTGTTGATGACCTCTTAATTTTTTTTTCCTGTGCCAGTTCTCCCGCCGATCATGCTCCAGCTTGTGTCACATGATGTAAGTCACGTGTCACAACCGCTGTATTCAGACCGCCAAAGAAGGATGTCAGAGACAGCAGAAATATAGAGAACAGAAATGAAGTTTCTTAAGAGGTAAAACATATACCAATTAACAGAGAAATAGTTCATTTAACATAGT
>OZ024858.1:51691853-51696853 GCA_964017155.1 Oasisia sp. SBJ-2009 | reverse complement strand
CTCTTCTTCATTTATCTGAGTGTGTGTGCATGCATGCGTGCATGCGTGCATGCGTGCGTGCGTGCGGGCGTGCGTGCGTGCGTGGACAGTTGTATATATGTGTGCTTACACACGAGAACTCACACCCACGCCAAGCTCCTAACTATCTGAATTTACACACGGCCAACGCAGGGTTGTGTGTGTTTGTATATATGCGCTTTGGCAATAAATGTTTAAATGTTTTCAAGGCAATTGTCTTTGCAATCTAAGAGACGAAAAGGCAAACATGCAAACATATACGTTTTGACGTTTACCATCGAGTAACGATTTCGCTATGGGGTGCACACATTACTTTAAAATGCACATCTTGCCACGAAAGGACTTCATGTGCTGTAGATATCGCATTAATGAATCAGCTGCAATGTACCTTTGCAGGAACTGTCACTGAGCATTGGTCTTTCTTCGAGAATGGCATCTTGACAAAGTCTGGGTGCCACAGATGAGGATCTTCATCCTGGATGCAGAAATACTTCCATATACAGAAGTACACGGCAAAACACAAATGGGACGGTCATATAGACAAATTGTCATAGTCAGGCAGACTCATACGCACGTCCGTCCGTCCGTCCGTCCGTCCGTCCGTCCGTCCGTCCGTCCGTCCGTCCGTCCGTCCGTCCGTCCGTCCGTCCGTCCGTCCGTCCGTCCGTCCGTCCGTCCGTCCGTCCGTCCGTCCGTCCGTCCGTCCGTCCGTCCGTCCGTCCGTCCGTCCGTCCGTCCGTCCGTCCGTCCGTCCGTCCGTCCGTCCGTCCGTCCGTCCGTCCGTCCGTCCGTCCGTCCGTCCGTCCGTCCGTCCGTCCGTCCGTCCGTCCGTCCGTCCGTCCGTCCGTCCGTCCGTCCGTCCGTCCGTCCGTCCGTCCGTCCGTCCGTCCGTCCGTCCGTCCGTCCGTCCGTCCGTCCGTCCGTCCGTCCGTCCGTCCGTCCGTCCGTCCGTCCGTCCGTCCGTCCGTCCGTCCGTCCGTCCGTCCGTCCGTCCGTCCGTCCGTCCGTCCGTCCGTCCGTCCGTCCGTCCGTCCGTCCGTCCGTCCGTCCGTCCGTCCGTCCGTCCGTCCGTCCGTCCGTCCGTCCGTCCGTCCGTCCGTCCGTCCGTCCGTCCGTCCGTCCGTCCGTCCGTCCGTCCGTCCGTCCGTCCGTCCGCCCGCCCGCCCGCCCGCCCGCCCGCCCGCCCGCCCGCCCGCCCGCCCGCCCGCCCGCCCGCCCGCCCGCCCGCCCGCCCGCCCGCCCGCCCGCCCGCCCGCCCGCCCGCCCGCCCGCCCGCCCGCCCGCCCGCCCGCCCGCCCGCCCGCCCGCCCGCCCGCCCGCCCGCCCGCCCGCCCGCCCGCCCGCCCGCCCGTCCGCCCGCCAGGTAGGTAATAAAACAAAAAGCAGAAACTTACATGATACTTACCGATGCATCTGTATTTGCACCGCTCTCACTTTCGACTGATAGAGACTGGAAAGAACGTCAATACCACCAGTACGATTTTCCAGATAAATGCATCAGTGCCATAATAAAAAACAAACATACATTCTTTTGGTAAACATTACTCTTTTACTTTACTAAATAAATTGGAAAATCGTAACGATAATTACTGATAATACCGATATCGCACAATATATATGCACTGACCTGCATTTGTTTGTATTAATACACCTACCACATAACGAAATATGGCTCTTACACTCAAACAAACGCAAGCACATATGCACGCACGAACGCGCGCACTCACACATCGCAAATGACAAATCAACAAATCCTATATGGCCTGCAGAAATAGCATAGTCACATTCGAAATACTAATTGGGAAGAATGGCAGAAAAAGAAAGTGACGATAGGTTACCAGCACGGTGTGACTGGCAGAAGACTTCAATGGCGGAAGTGTCACAGTGTCAGGGATGATGTTCTCAAGACTGGCTTTGGTACCCCCTGTTTGACACATGATACGCGATAGTCACGGTAACTCACAACTTACTAACGTTGCGCGTCTATAAAACTAACATTTGTTTGCTGTAAATGTTTACGTTTAAGTGGAATCGTAAGTGTGTGCTAGTAAATGAGTTAGCAACAATGTATATCAATTTATATTTTACACTGTGTTCATTCTTGCATTTTATATACGATATATATATATATATATATATATATATATATATATATATATATATATATATATATATATATATATATATATATATATATATATGTGTGTGTGTGTGTGTGTGTGTGTGTGTGTGTGTGTGTGTGTGTGTGTGTGTGTTGTTATTGATATTATTTGTATAACAAGCTTAGCATCACATACTAATGTGTGCAACATCTATTCTTATTGTTCATATGACCTGATGCATTATTGATGATTCTACTGTTGTATACAATATTAAAATTTCGAACAGATGTGGCATATATTAAAGTGTGAATCGATAAAGGTATTGCAGAACTTGCCAGAGAGATCAGCGGCTGTTCTGTCGCAGTGACGCTCCTTGCTCCAGACCCTGAAGCAACATAAATCATATTTTGGGAACTCGTGAAGAATTGCTACGAACACCGAAATCGCTCTGTCACGCCAAAGGTAAGGTATGATTTGTCAAACATAATGTAGTTGAATACATAGTATGTAACATGTGTGTTCAGCGAACAATTCAATTGCTGCAACGTATCATTACACTTAGACAACACAGCGTTATATTCTCTGATAATAAATGTAATAATAACAAGAGTGATTCAATGAAAGTGAAATAGTCAAGCACTGTGCTGTATTTGCCAAATCATTACATTTACACGATAACCCCACCAATCGATTCTGTTCCCTTGCGGACCACAAACAAGAAATAAAGAACGTGCCATTATATTACATTAAACTTACTCATAACAAAATATAAAATGTAGATCATTACATTTCATTCTAAAGCATTAGCACATCTTAAGGTGCGGCTTCAAACGATGTTTTATAATGACAACGTAGAAATGACGTCATGTACCCATGACTTTTTGGATTGCTTTTACACAGTCATCAGCTTCCTTGATGAATGAGAGAAGTCGTGTCTTGAAAATGTTGCCCAGGCCTTGCACAGACTCTTTAGCCAGACCGTTCTGTGTCTTCATTTCGTCCACCCTGTAAGTAGGCAGATAGACAGTTGACTCACTGTTGGTTGTGTGAGAGCGTCACAATAACATGATAGCAAACTGTTGTTATGTGCAAAACTGTAACTTTAATAACCTTAGCTGCTTTTCAGCCAAAACGATTCGATGCACTATATTTGCAACCTGATATAGAAAATGCAAATATTTGAAACCAAACTAAAATAATACAATTCTTGAATGATAGAAACAACAGTGTGTTACGTCAACTCAAAAGAGCATGTGGAGTAAGCTGAGTCTATGTGACAACATCTCCTAAGTTGCAACCTGTTTAATATAATTATATCACACGACCAAAACACATCTATTATCGTTCCAATTAGCATTCTATTATGTTTATGGTGACGTGAGGAAACAATTGTTGTTTAATTGTGTCAATACTGGTAGTAACAATACTATGTTAACATATTATATGTTTGCTACATTCACATAAAACATTTGGGACCATACAAAAAACGATTGTCAGCGGTTGCTATACACTTGCCATTTCTACTTTTGATGATATATTTAAAACTATATTTGGAATAGCGACGAATTTCGTACATCAAAGCCAGCCATTAATTATAACCATAGAATATCAAAATAAACCAACGCCTGTCCCTCACGTTGCATGGAATGCATGTCGATGCACCAGAATTGTTAGACAAACGCACAGTTTGACATTTGTTATTCAACCATGATTTTCACAAGTCTTGAAGACACATCGATGTATATTTTGCGATATATATTTATACACTATATAACCCAGCGATATGAAACAAAACCATCTGGACGGAACTGTTCGTGTCCCAAATGTATTCTTTATGTATACCTACTGTGTTTTGTAACTGTTCAGTCTCTCCTTCAGTACTTCCATTTGTTCTACGCCTTCTGCTATTCCTTCGTTTGAGGGCGGAAACTCCAATGATTCAGCCGAGTGGCACAGTTCTTCTAGAGCTCCCTTATGCTCTTGCAACTCTTATGGAAAAGGCAAGTTTGTTGCCTCGCGATACATCATTTCGAGAGCGTCCTTACGCCATTGGTCTATCACAGTCTTCACGCTCTCATAGTCATTCTCAATCTTTTTGCTGTAGTCCGTGTAAAGCATCTACAATCAAAGACCTATTTTGCAGTGTGTATAAAGATTGATTTCTGTAAATATTTCTGTCATATTACGGATATTCACATGGAAATGTGAGGACATGCGTCAGGCACAAATTTTGTAGTGGAGATATATGCTTTTCTGTCATTCTACGGAAAGTAGTAGCAATACAAACTTAGAGCATTGTTGCATAACAACATTACACCAATTCCCCTTTACCCCTTTCTCTGTCTTGTGATGTCTGTCTGGCTAAGACCAGTGGATGCGACGACACGAGAAGTCATATTTGTGCCGCTGCGCCACGATACAGCGATGAAGGCTGAGTAGTGCTGAAACTCCAGTGGTCCCCTCCCCTCCCACAAAAATGAAACGAGTTCCCTACTGCTGATACATGACAGACATGGTGGTTCATTTGAGTTCGCCTTAGCATCTTCATCACATCTGGCCACATCAGCGACTATTTCTTCCACAGTTGTTATCAATTCCTTTCCATGTTGTTCCATTTTTACCCCTTCCATCTGAAACATAACACGACGACTTAACTTCTTATAATTTGCAAGCAAAAGACTACCACTGTTAAATTAAATAACATAATGCATTATGTTTGAAAGGTTGTACTATGTAATGAAGTAAATTGTAATGACTATCATGCTAGACTGCATTCGATAAATACTATTATTGCTTATCAATCAGAAAACATCACAGTTATGACACTAATGTATGCATCAATGCTTCGCAATAAGCATGACATTGTATTTTTGCGAAGAT
>OZ024858.1:51641853-51686853 GCA_964017155.1 Oasisia sp. SBJ-2009 | reverse complement strand
AAGACAAAGAAGACAACTACTGACAATTGGACAATGGAACGTGAGGCCTCTCCTCGACCGAGATGGAGCTAACCGACCAGAAAGACGTACGGCTCTAGTTGCAATGGAACTTGCCAAATACAACATTGACATCGTCGCCCTATGTAAAACAAGGTTCTCAGAGTCTGGTAGTCTCGACGACTTTGAATACTCTTTCTTCTGGAGTGGCAAACCAAAAGGAGAAAGAATGGAGGCAGGAGTGGGCTTTGCTATCAAGAAGGATATCATCACAAAGCTGACAGAAATGCCACGGCCAGTAAGTGACAGAATCATGACGATGAGACTACCTCTGAGCAAGGACAACTTTGCTACAATTATCAGCGTGTACGCTCCAACAATGACAAACCCAGATGAAAACAAGGATGCCTTCTACAACCAGCTGGCCAGTGTGCTCAATGGCATCCCTCGTACAGATAAGCTACTGCTGATAGGAGACTTCAATGCGAAGATAGGAAGAGAAAATGACAAGTGACCCTTGGTCATGGGCAAACTTGGGATTGGGAAATGCAACTCCAATGGCGAGCTTCTACTGGCTCTGTGCTCTGTGTTCGAACTGATAGTGACGAACACCATGTTCAAGCAGAAGGATGAACGCAAGACCACCTGGATCCTCGACTTCATCATCACGAGGTGTCGGGATAAGACGGACACCCTCAGTACCCGAGTCATGCGTGGAGCAAACTGCTGGACCGATCACCAGATGCTGAGGTCAAAAGTGCTTTTCAGAATACGACAAAAGCACACCAGGCAAGGGACAAGTAAGCCGATCAAGCTGAACATTGCAAAACTGAGTACCACCAGCCATAGGGAGAGGTTTGAGCAGGAGATGGACAGTGCTCTCGCCCAATGGGAGGAGAAGGAAAACTCAACACCAGACGAGGAATGGGCTGCTCTACAGCAGGTCGTGTACAACACAGCCAAGACATATCTTGGCAAGCCAGACAGAAAACACCAGGACTGGTTCGACCCCAACGACCAGGAGCTACAAACTCTTATGAGCAGAAGAGACCAAGCCCACCAGAGAGTGTTGCAAACCAGGAACACTAGATCCACCACTGCAGCATACAAACACGCCTGCAGATTGCTACAAAAACACACGCGTGCACTGAAGTTAGACTGGTGGGAAAGGAAGGCAGAGGAGCTGCAGAGAGCTGCTGACAGTAACAACATGAAGGGCTTCTACAATGGGCTGAAGGAAGTGTGGGGACCCAAAAAGAATGGACATGTTCAACTGAAATCAACAGATGGAATGGAGACCTTCTCTGACAGCAAGAGAGTTGTGGCAAGATAGAGCGAACACTTCCAGAAGCTACTCAACGTCCCTAGCAACATAGATCACGAAGCTCTGGACAACATCCCGCAGCGCATTGTCAAGACAAACCTCGATGAGATTCCAACTATGGATGAGATGGCAAGAGCAATCGCCGGCCTGAAAGATGACAAAGCACCTGGAGGAGATGGAATTCCTGCAGAAGTATGGAAGCACGGAGGAGACAATCTGTTCAGCAGATTGCACCAACAAATCACAAATGCCTGGGAGGTGGGTTCTGTTCCACAAACATGGAAGAATGCCAGCATTGTAACCATCTACAAGAAAGGTGATCGAACAGACTGTGGGAACTACAGAGGAATCTCTCTTCTTTCCATAGCGGGCAAGATCTTCGCGAGGATCCTCCTCAACAGACTATCTACCCACATAACACCAGAGGTAGTTCCAGAGACACAATGTGGCTTCAGAGGTAACCGGAGCACCATGGATATGATACGTTGTCTCCGACAACTACAAGAAAAGTGCATTGAGCAGGACCGACCACTGTACATGGTATTTGTCTTCAGCAAAGCGTTTGATACAGTTGGGAGGACCGGGCTATGGCAGCTACTGAGGGAGTATGGCTGCCAAGAGAAGTTCACAACACTGATCGAGGCACTACATACTGGAATGATGGCGAATGTTAGTGTTGGAGGAGAAGTCTCGGAATCGTTCAGTGTCACAAATGGGGTCAACCAAGGTTGTGTACTGGCCCCCACGCTCTTCTTCATCTTCCTCTCAGCAATGCTCGACGAGGCTTTCCGAAACATGAGGGATGGCATCTACATACAGTCCAAACAGAGCGCTGACCTATTCAACGTCGCACACTTCAGAGCAAAGACCGATACTACTCGGATACTGATGAGAGAGCTGCTATTCGCAGATGACAGTGCACTGGTTGCACACTCTGCTGAAGAGATGCAGAAAATAGTGGATGCTTTATCCGATGCGTCAAAGTAGTTCGGCCTAAAGATTAACATCAAGAAGACCGAGGTGCTGTACCAACCCAACTCTACAAGAACCCGAGAGGAGGATATCATGGTTGACGGAAACAAGCAGAACTCTGTTCTAAAATTCACCTACCTTGGAAGCACTATATCAAGTGATGGGTGCATTGACGACGAAATACAAAGGAGGGTGGCCAAGGCTAGTGCATCTTTCGGCCGACTACGCCAGAGACTCTGGAATAACCACCATGTGTCCATGCGGGTTAAAGGCAAGATATACCGTGCAATCGTGCTGTCCACCCTCCTATGTGGAGCTGAGGCATGGACAGTGTACAGACGACAGGTGAAAAAGCTGCATGCCTTCATGATGCGACATCTGCGTTAGATCATGAGGATAACCTGGATGGAAAAAGTGACAAACAAGGAAATACTAGAACGAACAGGGCTGCCATCTATGTAAGATCTTTTGATCATAAAGAATCTCCGGTGGACTGGACACCTCATGAGGATGTCACCAGACAGGCTACCGAAGCAGGTTCTCTACTCTCAACTATCTTCTGGTCAGAGAAAGAGTGGGCGCCCTCGTCTCCGGTTCAAAGATACCATCAAGAGAAACCTGAAGATGAGAGACATAAAGATCGACTCATGGACATCACTCTCACAGCAGAGAGACAAATGGAGAGCAACAGTCAAGTGATGGAAGCAGTCTTTGTCGCTTCGTGACCGACAGCATGATGATGATTATCAGAGAAGTGTATATAATGTTTCACCTTTAATATAGCCTCCTTATTTTGTACATTAACTTGTATAAATGTTGTGGGATGATCCTCTTTAAGGGAGGTTTCCACGAACATAAAATATGGCTGGTGATAAGAAAATGTTTTACTTAATATTCCTGTTGTACTTTGTAAAATGTGTTTTGTTAAATTACAGAAGAAATTGTCAATACGTGTACCAGTGCATGTCGTGAACTTTGTAGGAAGAGTAATTTGGGGGAAGAGGCTGAATGAAGTTAACATATCAAAGGATGTGCTACAGTGTTATTGCTCATTTATTTTTAACAAGTTTATATTGTAGTCCCCTGCGATGATGATAACACTGTTGTTTTGGTGACACGGCAAATTTGATATGCCCTTTGACAATTCATTGATGAATTATTTATAGTTTTCCGTTGAGCATCTTGGAGGACGGTAAATGTGTCCTTTTGTGACTGATTGTGATAATCCTCCTCCAGTTATTTGTATTATTTGTCCCTCCCATTGTTCATACATATTTAAATTCATCTTTATTTCGTAATCAAAGCATTTATCTATATATAGATATTAACACCCCACCTTTACTACTACAACTTTTTCCTTGTGAAATACAGTTATATCCAGTTAGCTGAATTATTGATAAGCCATCATTTTCAGATAAGCAACTCTCCTGAAGACATACACTAAATGCAAAGTTTAACGAAGATAAATCATTTACAAATGCCCCAAGTTCACTAAACTTTGCATTTATTTACTGTATATTTGAGCTTAAAACACTGAATTGTTTACCATTTGTTTGGGCTGATGAGTTAAATTGATCAAAATCATAATATGATGATCTGCGTATTATTGGCAATTCGTTATTTTCGTCAATAGTATAGCCAATGCTTAAAATATTATTTAGACAACTATTTGAAATACCACCTGTAAACTGGAGAAACGTTTCGTCAGTTACCATTTGTCTGTAATTTAACTTTTACTAATATCAGCATATTTTAAATGTGCAATAACACTTTGTTTACAGTGTATGCCTGACAGCAAACCAAAAGAAAAGCAAAAAACAGCGAAATATCCTCTACCACCAAGAATATAAAACAAAAAATCACCATTATATGGTAACGCATATATAAGAATGATATATAAAACGAAAACATGTATAGGAAAGTATAGCAAACTGGCTGGGCTTTCACTTGGTATAACATAATATATATATATATATATATATATATATATATATATATATATATATATATATATATATATAATGCGAAAACGATATAAAAACAAATATAACAGTTGTAAAGGTTGTAAACCATTTAAACGGTTAATAATACTCGCATATAGGGGATACCATAAAGTTGTGTAAAGTGCGAGTAATAAAAGTAACAAAATATCAAACATTAAGTATAAGTCATTAGGAAAAGGAAATACATGTATTTTACCTGTCATAAGTTTACGATAAATTAAAGAGCAAAATAATAATAGAACAAAAAGCGCTTTATAAATGCGCGTGCGTCCATTTATAGTTACGCATATTGTCCTGAGTGTCTCATTTGTACCTGCGATGTTCGTCAAGAAAGGAAGGGACTAAGATATCAGAAAATTTTCATTTTCACAAAGAATAGTAAATGAATGGAACAGTTTATCGGCTGATTGTGTAGGTGCTAGTAGTGTTAATATGTTTAAAAATAAAATTGACATGTACCTAAGAAGGGCGGGGTACATTTAGATAGATAGGTTGGACTCTCGATAAGCCAAAGGGCTTCCTTGTCCACCTGCCATCTTGAGTTGATTCTCTAGGTGGCAATCTTGTTAAATCTTGTTAAAAAAAAGATCCTCTTCTACTTTTATCTCTTTGAGCGACCCAGATTGCGACTTCTTTAGGAAGATCTTTCCGTTTGTACGTCCACGTCCTGTCGATGTTTCCCTGTTTTTACAGGTCCCTTGCCTTTTTGAAGAGGGCAGCATTCTTTTTCGTCAGTTGTTCATTGACGTAAATGCGAGTGCCCTTCAAGTTATTTCTCCCCATCATAACGTCTCGCTTCACTGCGTTGTTAATCAGGCTAACAATCATTGGTTTCACCCTTTCGTCCTTTCTACTTGGCAGTTCATAACAAGCAACGATGTCGCTCGTCAGGAGCTGTACTCCCAGGGTCTTGTTTACGAACTCAGCAACCTTTTTTCTCAGGCCGGTGAACTCTCCACCACTCTGGCTGCCGGTGCCATTTGCCTCCACAGGATCGTTCCCGCTCGTCGCTCTCGCGTAGTTGCGGACTTGGAGGTCCAGCCCGCTGATTATAACGTTGTTTCTCTTTGAGTGCATTTCCAATATGTCCAAGGATTTCACTAACCGTTCAATGTGATCGTTCTTCGCTTGTAGTTTTGATTATAGCTGGTCTATTCTCTTGTTAATCGTATCGTTGCTTTTCTTCATCTCTAGCAATGCGTCTCGTAGTTTCTTGTTTGAGACTTTTATCTCATCAAAACTGTGAGGACGATAATGCATGTATGCATCTGACAGTCAATACCAATGTTCTGGCTTATCACGCGACATTTAAATGTCGCGTCAACTGGTGTGGTTCTTCTGTTTCCTTATCACCGTTTGTACCCCCAAAGAGGAGCAATGTCGGACATGACTTACTTGGCGTGGAACGAATATCGCGTCAACGCTGTGCACTGCATACACACGAGACATAACTGTTTTACAAATAAACTTAAGCAGAACAACAGGTAAAGCAGCCTGTATTACTACTGGGCCCTAATTTGTGTAATCAGTTACAGCCAGACCTGCAGGCATGCAGTATTAATCTTGTTATTAAAAAAACAACCATTATAAAAGAATTATCTAAACATTTTAAAGGTTTTTATTGAAGTTTGTGTATATTCAGTCTTTTTATTGATTGATGTGTATTAATCATTGAGTAAAATATAAATATGAATCAGTTCCACATGTAACGATTTGTAGCTAAATGTTGCAACAGTCATTCTAACCGACTGTGTTGATGCAGTAGTAGTATTTCAATTAGAAATGATTAATCATTATTGTTTTATTTTTTTGCATGTCATTTCAACAAACTCGTCACTTGTTTTTATATTTGTATAGAGTTTATGTAGACACTGCATCTATATATGCTGTGTATAGATTCAATTTAATATGTTGTATATGAGTTCGTATTGTATACTAAACTATATTTGTTGAATATATTCAATTACAAAACTGCCTAATATACGAATATGCATTACGGGAAATGGTATCACATAGAAAATGTTAGTCGCATTAAAATGTTAGACTGTTTCTTACTGCTTCAAACCCATTTGTTTATCTTACATAAAAAAAAAATGTTTTAATTAATGTTATCAATGTGGTCTAATGGCATGCTCCAAATTAATTTGTGTTTAGTGTATCTGGTTCCATCATGTTATGGTAATTCACGTATATGGATTCATGATTGCAATAAATAAATCATAACGTTTATATTAAATTACGGAAAATGCAAAAAAAAAAGACATTTTGTTTCAAACATTGGTTCAATAAAAAATGTGTATGATATTGGTCGAGGGTGTATTGAACATATATTTTTATGTAGGTCCGACACAATGTTTCCACATAACTGTCACAAAATATAAACTTTTACTATTTTAGTAAGACGAATGTTACTGACATTGTATGTCAATTAGTATGATATTACCACAATTATGCAGCTCTTATTAACATTACGTGTCAGCTAGTGTGATAGTACAACAGTCCAGCTGCTTTTATTAACATTGTGTATCAGTTAGTGTGATATTACCCCAATCCAGCAGCTCTTATTAATACTGTATGTTAGTTAGTGTGATATTACACCAATACAGCAGCTCTTATTAACATTGTGTGTTAGTTAGTGTGATATTACAACAATCCAACAGCTCTTGTTGACATTGTGTCAGTTAGTATGATATTACAACAATCCAGTTGTGATAACAAAACAAAACAAATTATGACATCTAGAAAGTAACCAGGTAGTCAAGGTTTGGTCAAATATTTATGATTTGTATCCAGACATTTTCATCTGTCATCAAAATGACCTGACCGTGACTAAATGATTGTCAGACTGATATAAAATATGGTTGGTTTGTAACATACATTCATGATTATGAACTAATACACAACAGTTTTCTTTACAATTGTTCCTGGACAAGTCAATTTCACCCAATTGTTGGCACGATGTTTTATACATGCACACTCACATGCATGCATGCATGCAAGCTCGCGTGCATGCACATACGCACGCACACGCAAAGTACACCAGCGCATTATGACATCAATATGAGGATACTGGATAGTAATAGTGATAACAGCAACAACAACATTCTAGTACGTTAGGCACAATTTGCATGCTAACAGAGCACTATGACTGTACTTATTGGCCTGTATTTCAGCATTAATGTGGGTGAAGAAATGTTTTTAAAATTCATAACTCCTGACGTATTCAATTGCGCACGTTAACACTTCTACAGATTCTTGCTATATATGTATGTTTCAACATAAACAAAATCAGCGAAATCAGACGTTATATGTTTTTACTAGGCCAAGTCAAAGGTCAATCCAAGTTTTTTAAATATGTTTTACCAATTTTGGTAGACGAATTGTTGTGTAACTAGGTAGACAGTTATATTACCTTTAAAATGACACCAATATATGTAGGTCACCTAGAACTGGAGTTATGACACCTGGAAGGTCGTCAGGTATCAAGGTCGGGTCAATGTTTGATGTCCTGTATTCCTTGACCTGAAGGGCAGATTGACCTATAAAATGGTGTGACACGTTGACTCATGATCATAAACCAATACACCAAATGTCAGCAAAATCGAAGAGGTCATGTAAATTTCACCCTGTTTTTGATTGATTTGACATGGAATGCCCTTGACATAAATCAAGTTATGTCATCTAATAACGAAATTAAGTATAATGTAATGTAACACAAATTAAAAATGAGATGAAAACTAGTAGCAAACAATTATCATGATTCCTGTTTATTTTTGTGTAACATGTTTCAGTATAAACTTAATTGTGATTTTTGTTAGAGTAAATAATATTTTATTAAACAAATTGTAAGTCTAAGTTATTATTTCAAAGTCGGTCTGACAGCCAATCATCGTTTCTACCCGATATTGTGGTAAGGTAGACTTGGGGTAAGGCTGCCCTGGCGGTCCCAAACGCAGGCCCTAATTTCGCCCAGGTAGTTCCCTGGGTAGCAGTAATAAGGGGCTTCAAAATGGCATCTACCTTATGACACCTGGGTAATAGAGGCTAGGCAAAGGCGATACACGATGGCGCCAACTAACTGACATTTGTTAATTAACTGTTACAATGTTGCCAACAAGTGACCGTCGCAAACCTAGTATTATTTCCTGTACTGACTGTGTGTGTGTGTGTGTGTGTGTGTGTGTGTGTGTGTGTGTGTGTGTGTGTGTGTGTGTGTGTGTGTGTGTGTGTGTGTGTGTGTGTATGCATGTGTGTGCGAACGAGCGTGTGTGTGTGTGTGTGTGTGTGCGTGCGTGCGTGCGTGCGTGCGTGTGTGTATGTGTGTGTGTCTGTGTGTATATGTATATATGATAGTTTTGGCGGGAACATTGGCGGGAGCAGATGTTTGAAATTGGTGGTGCATAAAAGTTGAAAAACAAGAGGAAATATTGACTGATAAGTATTATTCTTTTGTGAAGATTATTCATAAAGCAGTACTAGACATATATTGGGTAATAGTTTGGTTAAAGGTTTGTCAGTTAACAGTATTTTTGACCAGATTAGAATATAGTGGGTGATAATAGGGTAATTTAGCCTTCGACAAGTTTGTAAACAAGATTTGGCAAAACTTATTATTTGATAGAATATTTATCAGATATAGTATTCAGCATAACAGCTACAGTATTATTCTTATGTGAAGATTATTCATAAAGTTTTAGTAAAAGTTTGTTAGTTAAAAGTATTTATGAGCAGATTAGCATAGTGGGTGATAATAGGGTAATCTAGCCTTCGACAAGGTTGTTTACAAGATATAGCAAATCTGATTATTTGATAGAATATGTAACATATAAAGTAGCAAACATAACAGCTACATAAATAAGATAATACTTTGATCAGGTAGCATTGTTATTAAACAATAAGCAAGCTTTTTAGTAGAAACCTTAGTTTGTTTATGTTGGTAGTGTCCAACGTGTCCGCTAGGGAACGGTACCAGTAAAGACTAAATTTGTTAGATGTGTATAACATAAATTGAGCTGCAGTTACTGTCCACATTAAACAGTCTTTCTAAAGACTAATTGGTATACAGACTGAGTAAATTTAGAGTTCCTGTGATATCATAATATGACCCCTTGCAAGCGGCAAGTGAAGGCAAGGAGGCACTTAGTATGTGACTATTGTCACAGCTTTGTCGATTTTGCTCTATCCGGATGCACAAAGTCATGGGCAGAAACAATGGAGGAAGACTTTACTTTCAGTGCACAGGGTGTTGTAAAGTGGAATGTCTTACAGTAGAGTTAGCTAGACTAACCGATATTGGGAAGGGGCTGGAGATGAAAATAACCAAAGAGACGGATGGAAAAGGACGGAATGAGCAATGCAGTCACAAGAAGGATGAGGACAGGAGATTGAGAGGAGGGAGGGTGAGTGCAATGAAAACAAATGGAGAAAGAACAAGAGAAAGCACGGCATGCAGGAAGGTGACAGGGGAGAAAGTGACAGTAGATGAGGGGGGGGACAATGGGACAGGAGAGGAGAGAAGTTCATGTGACCGGAGGAAAGATGAATGGAAGAAAGGAACTGAGAGTAAATGTGCCGAAAGGGAAGTCAATAACAGGGATGATGACAGGACGAAAAGACGCAGGGAAAAAAGGAACAACAGAGAAGGCGGGAGGAAGAAAAGTCAACGACCAGGGAGATGCAACACAGAGGAGCTACTCTGAGGCAGTGATTGAGGGGGCATCGAGAACAGAAAGGGTGTTTATGGGCGACTCAATTTTGAGAAAGACAGACAAGACTTTAAACAAAGGCGAAGATGTTGTTGTTTGTCTTCCGGGCTCTCGGATAGAGAATGTGACAGAAAGGGTAGGGAACGTGTTGGGGCATGGCCAGGGAGGATCTATATTAGTACATGTAGGGACGAACAATGCAGACAAGGAGGGGACAACTAGAATAGTGCAAAGATACAGAGAGTTGGTAGGGAAGCTGAAGAAGACAAGAGTTGAGCAGATTATTCTCTCAGGAATTTTGCCAGTGATGGGAGGAAGGGGTGTAGCCTATAGAAACTGCAAAAGGATGGCAATCAACGTTCTAGTAGAGCAGATGTGCGAAGAAGAAGGAGTTGGATTTGTAGATTTGTGGGGATACTTTGTGGGAAAAGAAGATATGTATATGAGAGATGGCCTCCATCTAAGCGGAAAGGGCGCAGCAGTTTTCTCCGAGAACTTGCTTCGATCTATGGACAGGGGAACAGGTTTCAGTTATTTAAACTAGATTCGCAGGGGGGATTCACAGAGAAGCCAAATACTGGAGGCACAGATAAGGACAGCACAAAGAAAACGGCAAAGAACAGTCTGGAAAACTCTACCACATTTGGTTATAAATGTGTTTGTTTAAATGCACGGAGCATAGTAAACAAAAGAAATGAACTAAACATTATGGTAGAAGATACTGACCCTCACATAATAGGTATAACTGAATCTTGGGCCACCCCCGACATATCAGATGCCGAATTGGAAATGACAGGATATGTCATGTTTAGGAAAGATAGAATAGGGAGAAGGGGAGGTGGCGTTATTTTATATATTAAAGAATCCATCCAGGCTTACGAAATAAAATTAGAAAAAGAAGCAGAATGTGAAGAAGCTGTCTGGTGTAACATAGTTTCAGGAAACTCAACGTTAACTGTTGGGTTAGTTTATCGAAGTCCAAACATAAACACAGAAGAGAATGAGAAAATACAAAACGCTATAAAGGAAGTCAGTAAACGGGACTGTATAATTATGGGGGATTTTAACCATGGGCGTATACAGTGGAAATCTCTACAGAGTACTGGGAGTGAAGATCAAAAGTTTTTAAATTTAGTACAAGACAGTTTCCTTATTCAACATGTGTTAGAACCAACAAGGGGTGAGAACGTGTTGGACATAGTGTTGAGCTCACAGAAGGAATTTATTGATAATGTCAGGATATGTGAGCCACTGGGATGTAGTGATCACAACCAGATATATTTTATCATCAAAGTAAAAGGAGAACAGAATCGAAAAATACGGTACAGGAAAAATTTTCACAAAGGAAGATATAAGGACATGAGGAAATATTTAGCAAAGATAGACTGGAATAACACACTGGAGAATAAGACAGCAAAAGAATGTTGGAATATCTTAAAGAGTGAAATTGACTGCATTGTCGAAAAATTTGTCCCCTTGAAAAAACAAGCGAAACAGTCAAAAAAGAAACACTTATCAAAAGAAGCCATTAGAAAAATCAAATACAAGCAAATGATGTGGAAGACATATAGACATAATGGAAGTGAAGAAGACTATGCCATTTATAAAGAAGCACTTAACCAAGCTACAACTGAAATTAGAAATTCAAAGAGAAGCTATGAACAAAAATTAGCTTCTAATATAAAACATGACAGCAAGAGTTTTTATGCGTATGTTCGAAGTAAACAGAAAGTTCAGGATAAGGTCGGACCTCTAGAAGATAGTGATGGAAAAATAATAACAGAGGGATTCTTAATGGCAGAAAACCTAAATGAATACTTTAGTTCGGTATTTACCAGGGAAGATATTAGTGCATTACCAGTACCAGAGACTAAATTCGAAGGGAGAGAGTCAGACTATTTAGGACAACTAATTGTAACACCAAAAATGGTAGCTAAGAAAATAAGGGACATGAAGGATAATAAGTCACCTGGAGTGGATGGGATTCCTCCCAAATTACTACTGGAAATTGTAGAACAAATTAGCACACCACTTGCAACAGTGTTCAATTTGGCATTAGAGGAAGGAGTAGTTCCGTTACAATGGAAAGAAGCAAACATCATACCATTATTTAAAAAAGGATCAAGAAGCAAGTCAGAGAACTATAGACCAGTGAGTTTAACATCGGTGATTTGTAAACTATTAGAAAGACTAATTAAAGAGCACTTGGTTGATTTTCTTGTTAAAAATAACTTGATTAACCCATCTCAACATGGGTTTCTAAAAGCGAGGTCATGCTTAACAAATATCTTATGTTTTTTGGAAGATGTCACAAAGTGGGTAGATGAGGGATCACCAGTAGATATAATATACTTAGATTTTAAAAAAGCTTTTGACAAAGTGCCACATCAAAGATTACTACTTAAACTGAAGGCCCATGGCATAGGCATCATCGTGCTGTCGGACGCGAAGCGACAAAGACTGCTTCCATCACTTGACTCTTGCTCTCCATTTGTCTCTCTGCTGTGAGAGTGATGTCCATGAGTCGATCTTTATGTCTCTCATCTTTAGGTTTCTCTTGATGGTATCTTTGAACCGGAGACGAGGGCGCCCTCTCTTTCTCTGACCAGAAGACAGTTGAGAGTAGAGAACCTGCTTCGGTAGCCTGTCTGGTGACATCCTCATGAGGTGTCCAGTCCACCGGAGATTCTTTCTGATCAGAATATCTTCCATAGATGGCAGCCCTGTTCGTTCTAGTATTTCCTTGTTTGTCACTTTGTCCATGGCATAGGCAATGTTATGATTAACTGGATAGAAAAATGGCTTATTGATAGAAGACAAAGAGTAGTAGTTGATGGGGAGGTTTCAAACTGGAAATCGGTTTTGAGTGGAGTACCGCAGGGATCAGTATTGGGACCTATTTTGTTCTTAATATATATCAACGATTTGGATGATGATATAACAAGCAAGGTGTTGAAGTTTGCGGATGATACAAAAGTGTTCAGAAAAATAAAAAGTGATACAGATAGACAGCAATTACAAGATGATCTAAATAAGTTGACCGAATGGTCTGAGAAGTGGCAAATGCTGTTTAATTATGGGAAGTGTAAGTGCCTCCACACAGGACATGGGAATGAAGATGCACAATATACAATGGGTGATACTGTACTAAATACTACCGTAAAGGAAAATGACTTAGGGTTAACTATTAGTGCTGATATGAAGGTATCGGAACAGTGTGCAATTGCAGCAGCGAAGGGAAACCAAATTCTTGGATTAATTAGGCGAAATATAGCGTACAAGGAAAAAGAACTAATAATACCACTGTACAAAACAATAGTTAGGCCTCATTTAGAATATTGCATACAGGCATGGAGGCCATATCGCAAGAAGGATATTGATATACTAGAAAGAGTACAAAGAAGAGCAACCAAAATGATACAAAAACTCAGGAATATTAGTTATGAAATGCGTCTAAAAGAATGTGGATTAACAACACTAGAAACCAGGAGACTGCGAGGAGATCAGATAGAAGTTTTTAAAATATTGAATGGGTATGAAAATATTGACAGAAATATTTTTTCTCAGTCAAGGAAGAGAGAAGGACTAGAGGACATGGAGTTACATTAGCAAAGAAGCAATGTAGATTAGATATTAGAAAATTTTCATTTTCACAAAGAACAGTAAATGAATGGAACAGATTATCGGCTGATTGTGTAAGTGCTAGTAGTGTTAATATGTTCAAAAATAAAATTGACATGTACCTAAGAAGGGCGGGGTACATTTAGATAGATAGGTTGGACTCTCGATAAGCCAAAGGGCTTCCTTGTCCACCTGCCATCTTGAGTTGATTCTCTAGGTGGCAATCTTGTTAAATCTTGTTAAATATATATATGTATGTGTGTGTATATATATATATATATGTGTGTGTGTGTGTGTGTGTGTGTGTGTGTGTGTGTGTGTGTGTGTGAGTGTGTGTGTGTGTACGTGTGTGTAAACTTAAGTATATATGTACGTGTGTGCGTGTGTCTATGCCGACGTGCGTGCGTGTACACATTTATGTATGTATGTATATATGTATATATATATATATATATATATATATATATATATATATATATATATATATATATATACATATATGTAAATATAAATATATATATATATAAATATATATATATGTTATGTGATATAATTATTATATGTTTTATTGTTATATGTTAAATGTTTGCTAGCATATACAAATAAAACATATTATACGTGTATATATATATATATATATATATATATATATATATATATATATATATATATATATCAGACGAAGGGAATAAATGATTAATTTGTTAGTACTCTTATATAGGGCGAGGTACAGTTAAGATTACGGTCGCTGAGTTGTGGCTGTGTCTAAGGCTACGCTTTCAGGCATTACTCCGTGGAGTGCCCCTTGTATTCTACGAAGGCGAAGTTTTACCTGCACAGCTGAATAACCAGCGTTAGCTGCTCATCAAATTAGGCGAACATAGAATAACCGTGCACAGTGACTACTAGTGAGCCGACCTATTGGCAATAATGTTATCACGGCACATTAAGTTAGAACTACCATTGTAACTTATACGCCCAGTGCCGAGTGGGATTATGTACCTTCGAAATAACTTACCGAAGTATTCGCAAATCTTGATTCATGAAGACCAACTGTTTTTCGCTCTGTGTTCTTCTGAACCGCATGTGTGCCACTGGTTACACCGTACACACTATCGGGCACACTTGGTGTAACAGGCCTGACAACAGAAATACAATCACACAATGTCTTTGTTAAGTCTGAAAGAAACGTTCACGGCAGACCGATCTTGAAAAACAGTCTCGTCGATAAAACGATGTGATTACACGAAGACTGATAATTAGCAGTATTCGGCTTGAGTGAACTGCTACGTCGTGTCTAGGCAGATACCGGCAACAAAACGCGGCATTACCGACGATTACTGGTGTCAGACCACAGTTACTTCCTCCGACGCGACCCCGACAAGACTGTCGCCAACAGACCGTAGTGTAAATTCCTACTAACACCTCGTCGCAGCATGTCAGTGACCAACGTGAATAAATATATACACCACCACACAGTAGCGTTATAGCATAAAAAAACCTACACTAATTTAAAATTAACGAACACACAAAATTAATATTATTCCGTAAAACGAATGTTACTATATAGCACGGAATGCAGACGTTGCCCCAAACGCTAGTTACTCAAGATTTCGAAGTTTATTAATTAATATGACATAGCTTGAGTTTGCATAGTATACTACCATCAGTTGCATTGGCGTTTACATAAATGAGTGAACTGAGACAAGGTGAGGTGAACGAAATGGTCCTATATTCGTATTAACAGCAAAACGAAACATTATTATTATTATGAAATGCGCAGCAGCGTTTATATACTTTGTAATTACACATCAGACAAATATAATTGCAGCTGAGTTATTTATTTGCTTGGTGGATTAACAACTATTAACAACTTAATAAGTACGAGGTATAGTATGTTGGTACTGTAGACCTACTGCGAGAATAGTTTAGTCATGTAGCAAATACATGTTCTGTGATTTTTTTCATATATATTTTAAATAATTGTGTTGTTTCACTTATATTGCCCCCAAGGAACAGGAAAAAACTGTTTCCATATTTTTTCGTCCACTTTTTCGTGGGAACATTCAAGATGGCCGCCACCGTTCACCAACATTCTTCTAATCGCTATATCTTTGGTAATAAACGGTATAGAAACTTGAACTTTGAGTCGTTTTATATGTATTGCTGTATGAGGAATCCAATGCAACTATTATCTTGGTGAAGGAAATGAAAATAAAGGTATACTTGCCCAAATTAAAAAGCGTTAAAATGAGCGTAAAATGTATATAGTTTACGCAATTATGTAGCAAATATACGTCCTTTGATTTTGTTATGTAAATTTTTAATAATTGTTTTTTTCACATATATTGACCCTAAAGGACTGAATAAAAACTGTTTCCATTTTTTCGTCCACGTTTTCGTGGGAAAATTCAATATGGCCGCCACCGGTCACCAAAAGGCTTAAAATCGCTATATCTTTGGTAATAAACGGCATAGTGTGCATGAAAAAGTTTAAAACATACCTTAAGGCCTATTATTTCAAGATTGCTTTTAATGCCTAGTTTTTCTACTTTCACCCTTTTATATTTTTATTTATTTACTTATTTACTCTTAATTAGCTCAACCAGCATGTCATTTTAATTATTTATTAATTATTAGTTTACAAATTAACATATATTTGAGTTTTTATAATTACAATTGACACAACTATTATATTGTTGTAGTCATTTGTTAATAATTAAGTACTATGTATATTATTATATATTTATTTATTCTGCTACTTTACATATATATATATATATATATATATATATATATATATATATATATGTATATTTTCCTGACTACATTGACATATGACATAGACAACAACAATGCCATCTCTGTATAATTTTAGTTTCTCTTGTAGTTCTGTACAACACTGATTTAGACAAACGTACTCATGTGTTTTACTTGTACTTTTATTTTATTTATCTCTTAGGATGTTTCAGTGTTGTCAACGCTACCGAACAGAGTTTGTACTTTGGATTTTAGTGTCTAAATAAAGTGTATTATTATTATTAGAAACTTGAACTTAAATTATTTTAATGAAATAAATAAAAATAAGGTTATACCAGCCATATATGCATTAAAATGATCTTAAAATGGGTACATACCGACAGCATATGTTGGATGTAAAACATACCTTCCTGTCTCGTTTGTACACATTATTAAAAGGCAAGCCTAGCAGGACTAAATCATATTTAATGTCTTCATGTTTGATGGATATACAATATACTAATCTGTTGTTTGTTACTTTATAATGTTTTTTTTCGGTATTAACACTATAAAGCCATTTTGCATACCGACCATAATAATAATACAGACCAAAGCTGTTGGACACAATGATTGCTAATAACGTTTCTATTAGTGTATGTGTATGGTAATATATCACATAATTTAAATTTACTTACATTTCTACAGGTCATCAGATCCGACCTCTTTCTCAAAAACACTATATATATATATATATATATATATATATATATATATATATATATATATATATATATATATATATATATACGCCAATACACTTCGGGTGCAGTACATATTTCTTTGGAAGTTATTTATCAGAAAGATAAACTGATAATTGACCAAAGGTGTGTTTTTTTCATTAACTGTCTCCACATATACGCGTACCAAGAGTGAAAGGCAGCTGCTGCGGGAGAACATTCAACAGAATGTTGCTAACGTACGGTTCACAGCGCCCACACATAGGAACAACACCATGCTAATGCTCTATGGAGGCACAATATGAAACAGTAGCTAGGAGAGGTAACCAGCAATGGCAATCTGCGCAAGGCAATTAAGCAGGCATAGAAAGGCCCATGGGTTTTCAAAGGATGTTGGAGAAGCTGTAGTTCCACACGAACCCCGCAATGTCACATTGTGGATGCCGAAAGGGGTCCACACTGTCAAAACGGAAGCACGCATGCACGCCCAGCATCGATCAGCATCATTCATATTTCGACAAATCATGCAGACTCACATATCTGATCGCCAAGCATTGTATATGCCAAAGTCAGTAGTTGCACCTGGTTTCCGATCAACTGTCGAAACTCCCTTAATGCTTGGCATGTCACAGTACTACGACCAGTGGAGAAGCCAGAAACTAGCGGAAGTTCTTTCAACGTCTGGAATTGGCATTCAGTACAAAGAGTCAAACAATGCGTAAATCAAACTTGCCGAGGGAGTGCAACAGAATATAGAGGAACACGCTTGGAACAATGTGCACTCAGGTCTTAATCGACAACAATTTAGACACACCTGATGGTAAGAATTTGTTTCATGCGACAGCAATGTCAGTGTACCAGAGACAACCTACGATGGATGATAGTGCATACCTCACTGAGGCACAACATATGGACAGTTACCTACCACCTACCGTCGATGGCATGGCTGTTGTGTATCAATTGAATGTTCACAAAAGTCACATAGTAATTGTCAAGCCCATTCAGCATTAGTTATTCGCGCAATTAAAAACAATTCGTTCGGCTACTGCGAGGCATACTTACTCTTTGATGACTACTTCACCAATTCGCAGATAGATCATACGAGACAACTAAGAACAGCTGGCAGACCTTCTAGCCCGGGCAATAAAGTCAATGATAACACACCCACAAAGATCTAAAGGCATTCCTGAATAGCAAAAAAAGGCGAACCTCACGTTGTACCTTGTAAAAAAGGCTGTCCAGTTCAGCAAAATGCCTACCGTCTCTCAGACATGCAAAGGTATCTTTGCAGCCCATCCATCTGCATAATTTGTAGTGCACAGAAGTAAGCAGATGCAATGATGACACTGCATGCAGTTGTAGCATTGGGTGATCTAGGTATCATTGTACACATTTATTTCAGTGATAGAGATGTACTTGTGTTGGCGTTGCGCAGAGTTCCAGAACTCAGCACAGAGAGCGTCATATTGATGGGCACAGGAGCTAAGTGACGCACTGTCAAACTCAAGCTTATCTACGATGCTCTGCGTCCTGATAAGACAAACTCTACCAGGGTTTCATGCACTTACTGGTGCAAACATCACTGGCCACATAACACAGGGAAAACGAAAACGTACATACATCAAGATTATCCTGAAACATATTTTGGATCTTACGTTTTATAGCCATTTTAATACCTATATGGCTGGTATAACTTTATTTTATTTTCATCAAAATAATGGTTGCATTGGATTCATCATATTTAAAAACATCTAAAGTGTCTCTGAGGTCAAGTTTCTGTACCGTGTATTGCCAAAGATATAGCGATTTTAAGACTTTCGGTGACCGGTGGCGGCCATCTTGAATTTTCCCACAAAAAAGTGAACGAAAAAATGGAAAAGGTTTTTATTCAGTCCTTTAGGGTCAATATATGTTAAAAACCACAATTATTAAAAATTTTGATTAACAAATCATAGCACGTATAATTGCGTATAGTATATACATTTTACAGAAATGTTAACACATTTTTTGGCTTGTATACCTTTGTTTGCATTTCTTTCACCAAGAGAATAGTGCAACTTCCAAAAGACGCTGGCAATGCGATGTGAACAAAATTGCGTAACTTTCGAAATGGTGGCCGGTGAACGTCCCGTTTATCTGGTGTCATGGGAAGTAAAGAATCGCACATAGGGTGTGAATGCATAAACTATCGTGGATTCTCTATCCCACTGTGTCGTGTTCACAGCGATCGCAGTTGCCTCTCGATCGGTGTTAGAGAGATGCCGAAGCAGGCAATGTGCACAGCACATATGTTGTATCATTGAACAGTATTTGTCCTATGTCAACGTGCATATATATTTCATGTTACAGTGATGACAACAATTAATGGAATTGAGCTAAGCTAACCGTTCATATTATCATACGTTTTAAGTTTTTGTAGAAATTGCAACTTGCAACATAATGTTATCGTGACTGTTGGCAATAAAGCACGCTGTTATATTCCGCTTTAAACTTGTTAGTTGTACATTTAAGACAAATGCTAGCAGTGGTTGGGAATTCGCATAACATTTTGTGTCGAATACACATTTTTCAAGTTAGAAGGTTCCTGAGCATCCTCATGTTTTCGATGTACACGTCTCAAAGCAACAAACCACCACGTCCCGTTATCAAGTCTCAGAACAACAAACCACCACGTCCCGTTATCACGTCTCAAAGTAACAAACCACCACGTCCCGTTATCAAGTCTCAGAGCAACAAACCACCACGTCTCGTTATCACGTCTCAAAGCAACAAATCACCACGTCCCGTTATCACGTCTCAAAATAACAAACCACCACGTCCCGTTATCAAGTCTCAGAGTAGCAAACCACCACGTCCCGTTATCACGTCTCAAAGCAACAAATCACCACGTCCCGTTATCACGTCTCAAAGTAACAAACGACCACGTCCCGTTATCAAGTCTCAGAGTAACAAACCACCATGTGCCGTTATCAAGTCTCAGAGCAACAAACCACCACGTCCCGTTATCTCGACTCAAAGTAACAAATCACCACGTCCCGTTATCAAGTCACAAAGCAACAAACCACCACGTCCCGTTATCACGTCTCAGAGCAACAAACCACCACGTTCCGTTATCACGTCTTAAAGTAACAAACCACCACGTCCCGTTATCCAGTCTCATAACAACAAACCACCATGTCCCGTTGTCACGTCTCAAAGTAACAAACCACCACGTCTCGTTATCACGTCTCAAAGCAACAAATCACCACGTCCCGTTATCACGTCTCAAAGTAACAAACCACCACGTCCCGTTATCAAGTCTCAGAGTAGCAAACCACCACGTCCCGTTATCACGTCTCAAAGCAACAAATCACCACGTCCCGTTATCACGTCTCAAAGTAACAAACGACCACGTCCCGTTATCAAGTCTCAGAGTAACAAACCACCATGTCCCGTTATCAAGTCTCAGAGCAACAAACCACCACGTCCCGTTATCAAGTCTCAGAGCAACAGACCACCACGTCCCGTTATCACGTCTCAGAGCAACAAATCACCACGTCCCGTTATCAAGTATCAGACCAACAAACCTCCACGTCCCGTTATCACGTCTCAAAGTAACAAACCACCACGTCCCGTTATCTCGACTCAAAGTAACAAATCACCACGTCCCGTTATCATGTCACAAAGCAACAAACCACCACGTCCCGTTATCACGTCTCAGAGCAACAAACCACCACGTTCCGTTATCACGTCTCAAAGTAACAAACCACCACGTCCCGTTATCCAGTCTCATAACAACAAACTACCATGTCCCGTTGTCACGTCTCAAAGTAACAAACCACCATGTCCCGTTGTCACGTCTCAAAGTAACAAACCACCACGTCCCGTTATCACGTCTCAGAGCAACAAATCACCACGTCCCGTTGCCAAGTCTCAGAGCAACAAATCACCACGTCCCGTTATCACGTCTCAGAGCAACAAATCACCACGTCCCGTTGTAACGTCGCAATGTGTCAGTCAGAGTGAATGCGTCAATGTTTACATAACCACGACATATCACTTCCCAGCATGGTACATAATGTCAGTGTGTAACACAGAACTTGAATTTCTTCCATATAGTTTATCAAATTGCTGGTTAATGTATCAGATGTTGTGAAATGTATGGTCTTAATATGTCACTGTATGTGAAAAAAGTCTACCTATTTGGTAGAATATATTGATGCCTTTGCGTCGAAACATGGTGAATACGCAAACACATGCACACACAAAGGCACAATCAAACGCACATACAAACGCATACACCAACGCGCACACACACACGCGCACACACACACGCGCACACACACACACACACACACAAACACAAACACACACACACATACACACACATACACACACATACACACGCACACACACACACACACACACACATATATATATATATATATATATATATATATATATATATACTTTTACGCTGTGTGTGTTTGTGTGTTTGTAAATATATATATATATATATATATATATATATATATATATATATATATATATATATATATATATATATATTTACAAACACACAAACACACACAGCGTAAAAGTACTGGGGGCTCATTTTCCCCAAGGGTGCACAGAACCGACAACCTTTAATTTAATATTTAATTAATTGTATGTCAAAACTATTATATTTATATTAAATATCATTGTCAATCAAATTACAAGACGAGATGCAACTCATGCAATCTCAGGTGAGGGACACGAGTGATCATATCAAGTATCTACCACAAACACTGCTGGAACTTCACAATTTACACTCTGCGATCATACGCATAAAAGACGTAAGCTGAAGTATGATGTGGTGATCAGGACATATAGAAAACGGTGCAAACCTGCGACCCTGACCTACAGAAGCTACCCTACAATCATGGTCATGCCACGATCGACCTTTGTTGCGACTGCATATCGATTACGCAGTTCCATTCATGGGTAAAATGACACTAGTGGTGATCGACGCCCATTCGAAGTGGATAGACGCTCACCTTACGTCGGGCTGCACCTCAGCAACGACCATCAGTAAACTGCGACAGTCATTCAGCACTCAAGGTATCCGTGATGTTATCGTCAGTGACAACGCCACTGCCTTCGTAAGCGAAAGGTTTTCAGAGTTCTGTCAACAACATGGTATGAAGCATATTACGAGAGCGACCCATCACCCTGCAACAAATGGTTTAGGAATTATCAGGGAATTGAAATTAGTGCAATAGAAGCATAGAAAGATCAAACAAAATAATTAAACTGAAATACACCATATCACAAAGTCCAGCCGCAAGCACATTTCAATAACACTCAGATGGAGAACGTTGAAAGCTACATCTACCTGGGACAGATATACAGCACCAGAAGAAAAAAGGATAAAGAGATTACAAATAAAATAATCACGGCTAAGCGAAGTCTTACCTAGGAAAAGATCGCGCCCAGCAAACAGTTATTAAACAAACAAACAAACTATACAAAAATGTTTTGTTAAGTTAAACAATTCACATTTAATGTTATATTATCTTTTAAGCAACCACGTATAAGTTAATTTATGTAGCGAAGCGCTGTGGAGGTAGCTCCTATAATAAACGACGTCATCGACAACGATGTTGCGCCTTCGCATCGATGTCATCGAATGGACTCAATTTCGAAAGGTATCGCAGATATCGAAGGTATCGAAGGTATCGCAGATATCGAAGGTATCGCAGATATCGAAGATATCACAGATATCGAAGGTATCGAAGGTATTGAAGGTATCGAAGGTATCGAAGGCATCGAAGGTATCATAGGTATCGTTGCTATCGTAGGTATCGTAGGTATGGAATGTATGGAACAGTGGGCGTTCGATACCAAAACTATCGAAGTATCGCGATGTCACTAAGTATCGGTATCGAACTTTCGTAGGTATCGCGATACTTCGCTATATCTAATATCGAACCAGCACTACCCCACATCCAACTATCTTCCCCTGGTCAAATCACAGTGACACCTAATGTCGCTGCTTATCATCATCATCATCATCATCATCATCATCATCATCATCATCATGCGGTCGGTCGCGATGCGACAAAGACTACTTCCATCACTTGTTGCTCTCCATTTGTCCATGAATCGATCTTTATGTCTCGCCGCTTCAGGTTTCTATTGATGGTATCCTTGAACCGGAGACGAGGGCGCCCTCTCTTTCTCTGACCAGAAGACAGTTGAGAGTAGAGAACCTGCTTTGGTAGCCTGTCTGGTGATATCCTTATCAGGTGTCCAGTCCACCGGAGATTCTTTCTGATCATCAGATCAGAAGATCTTCCATAGACCCTGTCCGTTCGAGTATTTCCTTGTTTGTAACTTTGTCCATCCAGGTTATCCTCATGATCGAACGCAGATGTCGCATCATGAAGGCATGCAGCTTTTTCACCTGTCGTCTGTACATTGTCCAGGACTCGGCTCCGTATGGGACGGTGGACAGCACGATTGAGCGGTATATCGGGCCTTTAACCCGCATGGTGGTTGTTCCAGATTCTCTGGCGTAGTCGGCCGAAAGATGCACTAGCCTTCAATTCAATGCAATTCAATCAATTTCAATTTCACTTTATTGTCCTTTAAAAGGATATGTATTGTACAACCATGATCACATCTAAAATATATGGGATGGTCACAACAAAATGCAAGTGAATTCCAGAGGTATCCACTACAAGACCAATTCAACCGGTTGACAGCAATATGACCCATTTAGCATTCAACATTTTAATGACCACAGGCACAAAACTCATGCTATAGCGAGATGCTTTACATTTTATAGAACGGTATCTCCTTTGAGACGGAAGTACATGGAAGAACGTAGAGAGCGGGTGATCAGATTCAGTAGCGACAGCACGAACTTTCTTCAAAATTGCATGGTCGATTATTTCGGAGAGCATTGGTGTAGGAAAACCAATTATCTTGGCAGAAACTTGTGAGATTTTCAGAAGCCTGTTACGGTTTTTCACAGAAAGAGCAGGGTAGTAACAAATGCTGCAGTAGGTTATGGGAGGCTCAATTATGCTACGGTGAAGGCGTAGAAGAAGTACTGGATCAACTTAGAAAGCTCGTACCTTTCGAAGAACGTGCAGTCGCTGCTGAGACTTTTTTTGCACGGCTGTAACATGCTCTGTAAATGACAATTTTGCATCTAACATAACACTGAGGTACTTGAATGAATCAACTTCTTCCACAGGTTCACCGTTGATGACAATAGGACTAATACTAATGAGAGTTCTATTACGACGGAGGTCGACGCACATTTCTTTCGATTTGGAAAGATTCAGATGCAGAAAATTGCCCATGACCAAGGCCAACCTTGCTTGACCCCATTTGTAACACTGAACGATTCCGAGATTTCCCCTCCAACACTAATATTCGCCATCATTCCGCTATTTAGTGCCTCGATCATTGTTGTGAACTTCTGTGAGCAGCTATACTTCCCCAGTAGCTGCCATAGCTGGGTCACCCCAACTGTATCGAACGCGTTACTGAAGTCGACAGATACCATGTACAGTGGTCGGTCCTGCTCAATGCACTTTTCTTGTAGTTTTCGGAGACAAAATATTATATACACGGTCCTCCGGTTACCTATAAAGCCACAGTGTGTCTCCGGAACTACCTTTGGTGTTATATGGGTAAGAGCTTCCTGATATATGTCGCCAGGGATGTTGAGTAGTTTCTGGAAGTGTTCACTCCATCTTGCCACAACTCTCTTGCTGTCAGAGAAGGTCTCCATTCCATCTGCTGATTTCAGTTGAACAGGTCCCTTCTTTTTGAGTCCCCACACTTCCTTCAATCCATTGTAGAAGCCCTTCATGTTGTTACTGTCAGCAGCTCTCTGCAGCACCACTGCCTTCCTTTCCCACCCGTCTGACTTCATTGCACGGGTGCGTTTTTGTAGCAGTCTGCAGGCATCTTTATATGATGTAGTGGTGGATTTAGTGCTCCTGGTTTGCAGCACTCTCTGGTGGGCTTGGTTTATTCTGCTCATTAGAATATGTAGTTCTTGGTCATTGGGGTCGAACCAGTCTTTTCTTGTTTTCTGTCTGGCTTGCCAAGATATGTCTTGGCAGTGTTGTACACGATCTGCTGCTGCATTCCTCGTCTGGTGTTGAGTTTTCCTTCTCCTCCCATTGGGCGAGAGGACTGTCCATCTCCTGCTCAAAACTTTCCCTATGGCTGATGGTACTTAGTTTTGGTGTGTTGAGCTTGGTCTCTTGCCTGTTGTGCTTTTGTCGTATTCCGAAAGCCACTTTTGACCTCAGCATCTGGTGATCGGTCCAGCAGTTAGCTCCACGCATGGCTCGAGTAGTGTGGATGTCCATCTTACACCGACACCTCGTGGTGATGAAGTCGATCATATGACAGTGTCTGGAACGAGGATGCACCCAGGTGGTCTTGCGTTCATCCTTCTGCTTGAACATGGTGTTCGTCACTATCAGTTCGAACTCAGAGCACAGAGCCAATAGAATATCGCCATTGGAGTTGCATTTCCCAATCCCATGTTTGCCCATGACCAAGGGCTACTTGTCATTTTCTCTACCTATCCTGTCATTGAAGTCTCCTATCAGCCGTAGCTTATCTGTACGAGGGATGCCACTGAGCACACTTGCCAGTTGGTTGTAGAAGGCCTCCTTGTTTTCATCTGAGTTTGTCATTTTTGTACCTTACACGCTGATATTTGTAGCAAAATGTTTCTGGTCAGTAGATATCTTCTTCTTCCTAGCTGATTTTTCACTGTCGACGGAAGATGAGGTCGAACAGCGCGGTCCTTGGTAACCCAGGCGAAGGGCGATCCGGTATGGAGTTTTGTGCAGTTGTACATTTCATGGAAGCTGCTAGCAAAAAGTGTTGAAATGCCGCTGGCTTTTGCAAGTTACTAGTGACACTCTCTCGGGGAACAATTAGAGGTCTCACACCGGAAAGAACATGTCAAGACAGGCGTACATTTTTTGTCCCTGGAGTGGCTGGTCGAGAGATTTTGGGAGTTCCATACATCAACCGCCCTTGATGCTGCCACAGTGACATGGTTTTCTGGTTAGGGTTTGCTCCCTTGGCCTGCCTTCGGTTCTGTCAAGAACGTCTACCACAAGACAGTGGTTTACATCTCTGCATGGCAGGGGCGTCACACTCGCTGAGGTATTGCAATACCTGAGGTACTGCAATGCCTGAGGTACTGCAATACCTGAGGTACTGCAATACCTGAGGTACTGCAATACCTGCACACCACTGCTTATGAACACTAACTATTAATCACCATATGGGGTTTATATATACATATGTACAGCGTATTGCCGATCCATACATCTATGATAACTATAATGTTATTGTACGTGCTTATACTCATTTTCGCAGCTGCTGCTTAAAGCGCATTCCCGCATAAGACAGAACGCGACGTAAGGTCTGCCATCCGCCAGAAATGGAATGGGGCAGCCAAAGTAATGGCTAAAACAAAAGTCGTCAACAAGGACCAACATGCCTTTCATTGCAGTGTCTGCATATGTCTTATCACCAAATTAGGATGTCTTTCATGATAATGTTCATGTAATAAAAACATGATATCATATATATATATATATATATATATATATATATATATATATATATATATATATATATATATATATAACATGTATGATCAACAGATATACACATGTATTCGTTGTTCTACTTCTTATAGAATATTCTATATAAAACATTGTATTCTGCCGATATTTCTTAAAACAAATAAATATAAAATATTCTATACTATGATAAGCTATGGGATATTCTATAGAAAACCACAAAACAATTCTATAGGATACTCTATAAAAAAACTATTGGCAAACTCCTATTGAATATTCTGTAGAAAACATTATAAATAATTCCATAAAATATTCCATACAAGACTATTGGCAAAAATCCAATAGACTATTCTATAGAAAATTAAAAACCATCAATTTCATAACATCAGATAAGTTACCCGGAAATAATATATCTGGAAGAAATTCGAGTTCTGACTAACACACTGTGACATGATTTACCATGATGCGAAGTGATAATTTATTATTATTATTATTATTATTGACGCATTAACTCTGACTGACGCAATGCGATCTGATAACGGGACGTGGTGATTTGTTGCTTTGAGATGTGATAACGGGACGTGGTGGTTTGTTGCTCTGAGACGTGATAACGGGACGTGGTGGTTTGTTGCTCTGAGACGTGATAACGGGACGTGGTGGTTTGTTGCTCTGAGACGTGATAACAGGACGTGGTGGTTTGTTGCTATGAGACGTGATAACGGGACGTGATGATTTGTTGCTCTGAGACGTGACAACGGGACGTGGTGATGTGTTACTCTTAGACGAGATAACGGAACGTGGTGATATGTTGCTTTGAGACGTGATAACAATACGTGCTGATGTGTTGCTTTGAGACGTGATAACGGGACGTGGTGGTTTGTTGCTTTGAGACGTGAAAACGGGACGTGGTGATTTGATGCTTTGAGACATGATAACAGGACTTGGTGGGTTGTTGTTTTGATACGTGATAACGGGACGTGGTGATTTGTTGCTCTGATACGTGGTAACGGCACGTGGTGGGTTGCTGCTTTGATACGTGACAACGGGACGGTGAGATTTGTAGCTTTCAGACGTGATAACGGGACGTGGTGGTTTGTTGCTTTGAGACGTGTTAACGGGACGTGGTGGTTTGTTGCTTTGAGACATGATAACAGGACGTGGTGTTTTGTTGCTCTCAGACTTGATAACGGGACGTGTTATTTTGTTGCTTTGAGGCGTGATAACGGGACGTGGTGGGTTGTTTTTCTGATACGTGATAACGGGACGTTGTTGGATGATGCTTTCAGACGTGATAACGGGACGTGGTGGTTTGTTGCTTTGAGACGTGATAACGGGACGTGGTGATTTCTTGCTTTGAGACGTAATAACGGGACTTGGTTGGTTGTTGTTTTGATACGTGATAATGGGACGTGGTGATTTGTTGCTCTGATACGTGGTAACGGGATGTGGTGGGTTGATGCTTCGGTACGTGATAACGGGACGTGGTGGGTTGATGCTTTGAGACGTGATAACGGGACGGGGTGATTTGTAGCTTTGAGACGTGATAACGGGATGTGGTGATTTGCTGTTTTGAGACGTGAAAACAGGACGTGGTGGTTTGTTGCTTTGAGACGTGATAACGGGATTTGGTGGATTATTGCTTTGAGACGTGATAATGGCACGAGGGGTTTGTTGCTTTGAGACGTGAAAACTGGACGTGGTGATAACGGGACGGGGTGATTTGTCGCTTTGAGACGTGATAATGGGATGTGGTGATTTGTTGTTTTGATACGTGATAACGGGACATGGTGGGTTTGTGCTCTGAGACGTGATAACGGGACGTGGTGGGTTGATGCTTTGAGACGTGATAACGGGACGTGTGATTTGTTGCTTTGAGGCGTGATAACGGGACGTGGTGGTTTTTCGATTTGAGACGTGATAAGTGGACGTGGTGGATTGTTGCTTTGAGACGTGAAAACGGGACGTGGTGGTTTGTTGCTCTGAGACGTGATAAGTGGACGTGGTGGTTTGTTGCTTTGAGACGTGAAAATGGGACGTGGTGATTTGTTGCTTTGAGATGTGATAAGTGGACGTGGTGATTTGTTGCTCTGAGATGTGATAACGGGACGTGGTGATTTGTTGCTCTGAAATGTGATAACGGGACGTGGTGGTTTGTTGCTCTGAGACGTGATAACGGGACGTGGTGATTTGTTGCTCTGAAATGTGATAACGGGACGTGGTGGTTTGTTGCTCTGAGACGTGATAACGGGACGTGGCGATTTGTTGCTTTGAGACATGATAATAAGACATGGTGATGTATTGCTTTGAGACGTGATAATGGGACGTGGTGTGTTATTGCTTTGAGACCTGTTAACGGGACGTGGCGGTTTGTTGCTTTCAGACGTGATAACGGGACGTGGTGGTTTGTTGCTTTGAGACGTAATAACGGGACGTGGTGATTTCTTGCTTTGAGACGTGATAACGGGACTTGGTTGGTTGTTGTTTTGATACGTGATAATGGGACGTGGTGATTTGTTGCTCTGATACGTGGTAACGGGATGTGGTGGGTTGATGCTTCGGTACGTGATAACGGGACGTGGTGGGTTGATGCTTTGAGACGTGATAACGGGACGGGGTGATTTGTAGCTTTGAGACGTGATAACGGGATGTGGTGATTTGCTGTTTTGAGACGTGAAAACAGGACGTGGTGGTTTGTTGCTTTGAGACGTGATAACGGGATGTGGTGGATTATTGCTTTGAGACGTGATAATGGCACGAGGGGTTTGTTGCTTTGAGACGTGAAAACTGGACGTGGTGATAACGGGACGGGGTGATTTGTCGCTTTGAGACGTGATAATGGGATGTGGTGATTTGTTGTTTTGATACGTGATAACGGGACATGGTGGGTTTGTGCTCTGAGACGTGATAACGGGACGTGGTGGGTTGATGCTTTGAGACGTGATAACGGGACGTGGTGATTTGTTGCTTTGAGGCGTGATAACGGGACGTGGTGGTTTTTCGATTTGAGACGTGATAAGTGGACGTGGTGGATTGTTGCTTTGAGACGTGAAAACGGGACGTGGTGGTTTGTTGCTCTGAGACGTGATAAGTGGACGTGGTGGTTTGTTGCTTTGAGACGTGAAAACGGGACGTGGTGATTTGTTGCTTTGAGATGTGATAAGTGGACGTGGTGGTTTGTTGCTCTGAGACGTGATGGTTTGTTGCTCTGAGACGTGATAACGGGACGTGGTGATTTGTTGCTCTGAGATGTGATAACGGGACGTGGTGATTTGTTGCTCTGAGACGTGATAACGGGACGTGGTGATTTGTTGCTTTGAGACGTGATAATGGGACGTGGTGTGTTATTGCTTTGAGACCTGTTAACGGGACGTGGCGGTTTGTTGCTTTTATACGTATACACCGAAAACATGAGGTATCTCAGGAACTGTCCACCTAGGTGGATCTGTATTTGACACGATGTGTTATGCTTATAGTCATTCCCTGCTAGCATTTCTTTCTAAATGTAAAAGTAACAAGTTTTAAGTGGAAAATAAGTGTGCTTTATTACCAACAGTCACGATAACATTATGTTGCAAGTTATGCAAATACGTAAAACGTAGTGATAATATGATCGGTTAGCGTAGCTCAATTCCATAAATTGTATTCATCACTGTAACATATAATGTATATTCACGTTTAAGTAGAACAAATAACATTCAAAACATGTACTGTGTACACTGCCTGCTTCGGCATCTCTAAAACACCTATCGAGAAGCAACTCCAACAGCTGGGAACAAGACACAATGGGTTAGAGACAGAGACCATCAGTGTCATCTACGACATATGAGGCATTCACCCCCTATGTGCGATCCTTTACCTCCCCTGGCATAGACTCCAGATAGACGGGATAACGTCTTTTGGTGTACCTTCCAAAAGACGCTGGCAATATGAGGTAAACGCAATTGCGTAACGTTCGAAATGGTGGCCGGTAACTGGAGTCAACGTCCGTCCGTTCCCTCCACTGAGAGTTCGGTGCTCTATCGTGCCACCTTTGCTCACCACGAAACACGTATAATATTCCTCGAGTTGAATAGTGTAAGTAAAATAACGACGTCTAGCAGTACAGTTTACGTAACTGACAAATCACACACACTCTCCTGGAACACGATATTGGGTGACGTACTTAACACATATATGTATATGTTAAAATTGTTTAGTGCAGAACGCGCAATCATTCTTGTTTAATTATATTCAGACCCACTTGGATAATACAACGAAGCAAAATAATCTAGTGTTCTACATAAAATAAGTAGTATACAGTAATTATTGCGTGATCTTAACAAAGATAAATACAGATTTAACTAGAAACAAGCAAGCGTTTGCATAGTACATATAACCGAAACCTATAATAACAAACATTCATTTTCTAATGAATATTTACAGCATACGAATATAAATTTCACTATCAATAGTTGTGACTGCAGGTCGTGCTGATAGTGCCAATATAATGCTGTTAGTACCCGTTTAGGGGCCCATATGCCGATCTAGATACAGAGTTATTCCAGAGTTAAGTAAAGCGAGCAATGTTTTTGTTTTTATTAGTTTTTCATTGACAGCAATTGCTGTAATTGGACTTAAATGAATGATCATTTTAAATATATATATATATATATATATATATATATATATATATATATATATATATATATATATATATATATATATATCAAGTCGAATAGTGTTATTAAGTATTGTGTACGTCTACGCGACGTTATGCTAAATATACAAATATCTATAAAGTAAAATAAATTGCAAAGACGGCCTACTATGCTAATCAATTAAACTCATCAAGAATGACTGTAAAAACCAAGGCATTTACTAAAACAACATTATTTGGAAAAACAACGATAAATCTGGCATTTCTTTACATTTCAAACATAATAGTGATTTAATTAAAGATACTGATCAAATATATAATACATATGGTTATTTCTTTACAAATGTTGGTCCAAACCACGCCACTCTAATACATCAATGCATAAAGCAATTTACATAATATCTTCAGAAATGCCCTAAACATAATTACAAATGTAATAGTATGTTCATGACCCCAACCGATGTAAATGAGAATAGTCAAATACTAATGTCATTTCAACCCAAGAAAAGTACAAGTTATGACAATTTGAGTATGTTTATCATAACGTTATTTGATTAGCAAATTAATAACCATGTCAATGTATGAGGGAACAGTACTAGATAATATAAAAATTGCGAAAATTATACCTGTTCATAAGTCAAATGCTAAATATGAAATTTCCACTTATAGACCGATATCATTGTTATCCTCAATTTTTTAAATACTTTAAAAAGTTGTATATAAAAGGACGTTTCACTTTATTTAAAAAAAATTAATATTATCAAATATCCAATATTGTTTTCATGAAAACATTCAACAATAAATGTTATAACCGCGCGTATTAGTGATGTTAAAAAAACTGGAAAATAAACACTCGGTCCTCAGCGTTCTCGTGGATTTTAGTAAAGCATTCGATAACATTGATCACCAAATGTTATTATATAAACTTGAATTTTATGGAATAAGGAGTACTATTCTCAAATGGATTAAAAGTTACCTGTCAAATCGGAAACAGTATGTTAAATTTAATAATTGTGATTCGCTTCAGTGGAACATCACATACGGTGTCCCACAGGAATCTATTGTTGGGCTGCTCCTGTTTGTAATGTATATTAACTACCTCCTTTTTGTGTAAAACAGGGCAAAACTATATTATCTGCTGATGACACTACTACTTATAAGTCTGAAAAATAATTAAACAAATATATGTGAAGATATGAACAAGGAACTTCAAGTACTAGCCGACTGGTTCGAGCAAATAAACGATCTGTCAACATTTTCAAAACGAAATACATGTTATCTTGCAGGTACCCCTCTTACTGAGAGTGAATAACTAATGTTAACAATGTCGAATACAGAGATCCAGCATATGACGTGTGTACAATTCATTGGTCTTCATATTGATGAAAATAATTTATTACACTTTAGTTTACCCCTACTTGACATATGGAATCATCTTGTAGGGGTCCACATTTAAAGCTTACTTGACAAAATTATTTATTATAACAAACAATATTTCGTTCAATACTAAAACTAATTATTTGTAACATTCTCACCCTTCTTTTTGTCCTTATAATTAATTATATTGAATAATGTATACATATTTGAAGTTGAAAACGTTATGTATAAATTTGTTCACAGGAGTTTACCCCAATATTTATCACATAGTTTTACATTTTCCCATGACAGACACGTTCACGAAACTAGACGAACTTCACATATACGTCCTCTTACTGCTCTAAGAGTAATATTTTCTAACATTTTCTTATCTAAAGGTCGAATGATCTGGAATAGAATTCCTATTACCGTCCAGCGAAAAGCAACATAACAGTTTTGCAACATCACTAAAAGCAATTGTTGTAAATGGGGGAGGGGGAGGGGAAGACGAAGGCGAAGGCGAAGGCGAAGGCGAAGGCGAAGGCGAAGGCGAAGGCGAAGGCGAAGGCGAAGGCGAAGGCGAAGGCGAAGGCGAAGGCGAAGGCGAAGGCGAAGGCGAAGGCGAAGGCGAAGGCGAAGGCGAAGGCGAAGGCGAAGGCGAAGGCGAAGGCGAAGGCGAAGGCGAAGGCGAAGGCGAAGGCGAAGGCGAAGGCGAAGGCGAAGGCGAAGGCGAAGGCGAAGGCGAAGGCGAAGGCGAAGGCGAAGGCGAAGGCGAAGGCGAAGGCGAAGGCGAAGGCGAAGGCGAAGGCGAAGGCGAAGACGAAGACGAAGACGAAGACGAAGACGAAGACGAAGACGAAGACGAAGACGAAGACGAAGACGAAGACGAAGACGACGACGACGACGAAGAAGAAGAAGAAGAAGAAGAAGAAGAGCCATTGTTCACATTATTACTGTCTTTGACGGTTTCTAATTGTGTACAGCATTCGGCAGAATTCCATTAACTGACTAGTCTGCCAAGCCGACCTTTATATCTTTATATGCCAGCACCGAGGATGGCCACTGCCTGGATGTTTCTCGTCCTCAGTGGTTCGTTTGCGTCGCAAACTGGGACGGGACCGACATTATCGTGATTCTCCAATTCACCAGAGACAGTCCCCAATGTTGAGAGCCAGCTTCTATGACTAATAACTACATTGGGCATATATATATATATATATATATATATATATATATATATATATATATATATATATATATATATATATATATATATATATATATATATATATATATATATATATATATATAATTATATATATATATATATATATATATATATATATATATATATATATATAATTATATATATATATTACACACATACACACATACATACATACATGTACGTAGTTTTTCTGGATCCCGGATGGCCCCCTCCATTACAAAATGCTGGCTAGTCCACTGATGTAAGCCATAATTAGAATGTAAGGTACCCATCTGCATATGTGTTAAGTAGCTTGCACATGCGCAAACACATAGACTTATGTATGTCTATAGATGCTATTGTATTGTGACTTATCAAACAATCTTTTAAGACGTTTTACTTGCTTATTTATTGATGATTTAGAGCACATATTATATATGTAATTTATTTACTTTACCAATTTTCTTCCTGATTAGTATTATTAACATTTTAATTTGTGTTTTCAAACGTACGTGGGTCACCCATCTTATTACTGGCATTTTTTGTGTGTAATTGAAGACAAATTCCCGTTTTTAATATTATGTTATTAAAGTATTTTGAACCTTTGAAACGTCCGCATGTTTTATTATTTACCAAGTTACGTCTGTTTACTTTCCTTCCCAACCCACTAATAGTCGTACCTGACGACGTAGTAGAAGACCACCAGAATCACGCCAAGAAGCAGCAGTACAGAGCCACCTGCAGCACCTCCGATGACGTACAGAGAGTTCTTGGGACCGCTCGTTGCTTGCTGGTTCACTAAAAATAAATGTTTTGATATGAACAACAAGTAAATAAATACAATAAATAAATAAATACAAAATAATAATACAAATATGTAAATAACTAATTGCACGAACGAACGGACGGACGGACGGACGGACGGACGGACGGACGGACGGACGGACGGACGGACGGACGGACGGACGGACGGACGGACGGACGGACGGACGGACGGACGGACGGACGGACGGACGGACGGACGGACGGACGGACGGACGGACGGACGGACGGACGGACGGACGGACGGACGGACGGACGGACGGACGGACGGACGGACGGACGGACGGACGGACGGACGGACGGACGGACGGACGGACGGACGGACGGACGGACGGACGGACGGACGGACGGACGGACGGACGGACGGACGGACGGACGGACGAACGGACGAACGAACGAACGAATAAATAAAAAAGCAAGCACACACGCACACACACACACACACTATATATATATATATATATATATATATATATATATATATATATATATATATATATATATATATATATACATATACATATACATATTTACATATATATATATAGTGTGTGTGTGTTTGTGTGTTTGCATGAATGTATGTATGTATGTATGCATGCATGCATGCATGCATGAAATAGTAACAGACGACGGAATGAATAATTCCCCTGAATATGAGGACTGACTAGTGTGGCATTTGAAATTATTTCATTGGTTGTAAGTCTTTGTAACTTCAGTTATGTTTTTTTGAGTTCGAACATGCAAATAATTTGTTGATCTATTGAACCACTAACATATATAGTATGACGCTATATTATTGTTTTTTCGCAGTACTGTCTATGTTTGATGTAAACGAAAACTAATAGCTACACGGTTGGTGGTGCGAAAAAAACCGATAAAGCTGTCAGGGCTTCATGTAACTGGTCTTACAGGTACACGACACATCCCTGTCCACAGTCCACCCTTCTCTGCAGCCACAAATGTACTCTGGTCCATCACCCACGAGGGTACATGTTCCTCCATATGAAATGCAGTTGTTCTCCCCGTTGTTACAGGAGTCGGTGGCTATTGTTTGTTTTTACACTGTGGTTAAGCTATTGCCAGGAAACATAACATCTCTTTTACTAGTACTTTATTGAATATTCTTAGCATGCTGGTAAAATTACAAATTGTCCAGGTTCATATTCTATTAACACATATGTAATCTTTGAAACATTGCATATGTTAGTTAATTGTGTATAATTATGTTTGAGGATTACTTAATCACAATAAAGAGATAATGATGTGATGAACACACATACGCGACTACTGCCTCTCTGTGTCTCAAAGTAAACACAAGGACGTACAGACCAGAAACACTTACAGAAGCAATGATCCTTTCTCGTAGCTCCTTCGTTAGACGTGGTCATCTTGTCTCCACACCGTTTACACTCTGTCTGCCATTTCTTGTCCTGGTATGTACCCAGTGGACACGCCTTGCAAGTCTTACCATCAGTCATTTGTCCAGCGGTGCAGTTTCCTGTAACACAAAAGAAACTTGACATAAAACACCTGCTCTAGCGTTAGAAAGTGTATCTGTAGGAAGGGTAATGTGTTGTTTTCTTTTTAGATTGTCCATTTTCTGCGTTTAAGATTCTTTATAATCTAATACATAGACGAGATGGACTGTATCAAAATGTGACAATTTCGTATAAGTAGCCTACTTTATCTGACATTTTGTCTCATTTATGTACATATAATTTGACTGTTATCTGCGCAAAAACCGCATAAATATTTGGGTTTACGCGAATCATTTCGAGGTTGCTGCCAATTGGATGCTTAACTATGTACGCGCAGTGAACAATACACTTTTTTATGATGTGGTCCACATATGTTTAGCCATAAGGCTGTTGATATTGGGCTTCGGGGATACTGGCGCATAAGAAGTCAATGCTATTATTATTATTTTATGAATTTCGGGTACCATCCACGAACCCGAAGTCTGGTGGATGGTACCCACATTCATGACAATGCTTTATATGGATAAAATATTTTTTGATATATTGTCATGGTCATTCGTGATTAATAAAACATACGTCTGAAGAAAGAGAGGCGTAGAATTACGCGAAACGAATATAGTAACAGGATTAAATAATAATTGCATATATTACATTATATAACATTCCGAAAACAAGCCCTTTAAAGGTTCTCCATACAACCGGTTCGTGCCTTCGTCTTCATGTTACTTCCGGTGACACACACACGTTAATGACTGCAGATAAATGACAGTTTGTTTGGATGGATGAGGTGGGTTTGAAATAAGGATGGTGTAAAATATGGTTTGATATCAAGGTAGGGAAGGGGGTAGGCAGATAGGCGGATGCGCACATTTAAACTATTGTTTCTTATGTACGAAACATAAATAATTCATCTGTCAGTTCATTATGACAACGGACTTGTAATTTAACATTTTAACAATAACGATTACCCGAAATTGAGAACACAGAAGATCTAAATCAACATAAATCAAATAAATCAAAGTCAACAATATGTTATAGAAATGCCCATGAGAACAGCACTGACATTATCTACCAGAGAACGACGACAAATCGCAAATTGTGCAGTGTTTTCAATCATCTGCTTAACTAGAGTAGCTACGAAATGGAAGACGACTAATTCGCAACAAAATTGCAAAACTATCAATAGATGGCTTATGCCGAAAAGAACCACTGGCATATCGATTGTGATATCTTCATATAATATATTTTATTAAATCCTCTGCGTGTCTTGATCTAATCTTAATGATTCGGGAACCCTTCCAAATTTGTTTTAAATCTCACGTAAGTCTCTCGACTCGTTTTCATTCTGTAACGAACCACCAACATACCTAGTAACAGGAATGGAATTTCTTTTACACTAGAATACACAACATTAATTCTCAAAGTGAGTGGATCTCCCTCTAGATATATATTCCCTAAATTGTGGCTAGATTGTGAGAATGGATACATCGAAGTGAAGTTACTGATATTTGTAATAAGTAGCACAATCCACGTATATATAACCACAACGTCTGCTAAGTTAGTGCTACCAAAATATGAAATACCAAAACACACGTTACCAAATTAAGTTATTTTGTGTTACAAGTTTTTTCCACATAAAATATTGCAATATCTATCTACAATTAATTTTGGCTGCAATAAAATAAAAGCGTTTATCAACTTTCTATGTAAACCAAGTAACGTTCACATATAAATGTACTATGACAACTCTGTCAGGTTGCAAGAGAGGTGTCATGCAGGCCTAGTGTACCTTGGCGACAGTCGGACTCTAACGTTGCTCCCTTCCCACGTGTAATCAGATGACGAGGACACATTAGGCAGTAGAAGGTTTGAACTATGTCTCTGTAGAAGCCGCGTGGACATAATTCGCATTGTCCAATCGCTTCGTTGAGTTGCCACCCAGAATCACAATTTACTAGGAAAACAGACAATATGAACACATAATCAGTTATAGAAAACGGCAAAAGATTAACTCCGCGAGTGTTGTAATTACAGGAGGTCTCGGGATTCACTGGCATTCAATGAAAACAATAATTTCATAGACGATATAAAGTAATAAAAGAACAGTTTGTAATGTATTCCGAATTCATCTCTAATGTCGGCTTAGATACGTAGGCAATACTAAAATTTGCATTGTTTATTCGTTTAAACAATACAACTAAAACATAATGTTAGTGTCTTTGTAAAATCGTGTTTGAGACTTTGCACCTGTTGCCCAACACCTATTTATCCTAATATACTGATTCAACATATTTCATGCAACTGTGTATACTTGTTAGAGTGTATAAGCGCGCGTGCACATACGTACCTTTGCAGTCAGTTACACTTGTGCTCTCGGTAGAAATCGTTGTCATTGAATCAGGACATTCGATGCACGAGTCCTGCCGTGGCTTGTCCTGATAGAAGCCACGCTCACACGGTGAACAATGCTGCTTCGTGGAATCTGTGTAGTGTTGGCCTTTGGGGCAGTCAGCTGAACATACAGGCAATGTCATAAGTGTCCGTAGAAATTCGCTATAAAGACAGATTTTGAGAAAAGAAACCAGTACATAATAGGAAATTTTAACAAGATTTAACAAGATTACCATCTAGAGAATCAACTCTAGATGGCATGTGGACAAGGAATCCCTTTGGCTTATCGATAGTCCAGCGTATTTATCTAAGTGTACCCCGCGTCCTTCTGAGGTACATGTCTTAAATATATTAACACTACTAGCACCTACACAATCAGCAGGTAATCTGTTCCACACATATATTGCGCTTTGTGAAAATGAAAATTCTCTAATATCTAGTCTATGTTGCTCTGTGGCGTAGCCAGGATTTTGCATTGGAGGGGGCCACTCGACAACGAAGCAAACTATGTATACATATATATATATATATATATATATATATATATATATATATATATATATATATATATATATATATATATACACATAATATATATATATGTATATATATATGGATTTGGCATTGGAGGGGGCCACTCGACAACGAAGCAAACTATGTATACATATATATATATATATATATATATATATATATATATATATATATATATATATATATATACATATACACACACATAATATATATGTATATATATATATGGATTTGGCATTGGAGGGGGCCACTCGACAACGAAGCAAACTATGTATACATATATATATATATATATATATATATATATATATATACACATAATATATATATATGTATATATATATATGGATTTGGCATTGGAGGGGGCCACTCGACAACGAAGCAAACTATGTATACATATATATATATATATATATATATATATATATATATATATATACATATACACACACATAATATATATATGTATATATATATGGATTTGGCATTGGAGGGGGCCACCCGACAACGAAGCAAACTATGTATATATATATATATATATATATATATATATATATATATATATATATATATATATATATATATATACATAGTTTGCTTGGGATTCACTGGCATTCAATGAAAACAATCATTTCATAGACGATATAAAGTAATAAAAGAACAGTTTGTGATGTATTCCGAATTCATCTCTAATGCCGGCTTATGTACATAGGCAATACTAAAATTTGCATTGTTTATTCGTTTAAACAATAAATCTAAAACATAATGTTAGTGTCTTTGTAAAATCGTGTTTGAGACTTTGCACCTGTTGCCCAACACCTACTTATCCTAATATACTGATTCAACATATTTTATGCAACTGTGTATACTTGTTAGAGTGTATAAGCGCGCATGCACATACGTACCTTTGCAGTCAGTTACACTTGTGCTCTCGGTAGAAATCGTTGTCATTGAATCAGGACATTCGATGCACGAGTCCTGCAGTGGCTTGTCCTGATAGAAGCCACGCTCACACGGTGAACAATGCTGCTTCGTGGAATCTGTGTAGTGTTGGCCTTTGGGGCAGTCAGCTGAACATACAGGCAATGTCATAAGTGTCCGTAGAAATTCGCTATAAAGAAAGTTTGGGAAAAGAAACCAGTACATAATAGAAGATTTTAACAACATTAAACAAGATTACCATCTAGAGAATCAAATCTAGATGGCACGTGGACAAGGAATCCCTTTGGCTTATCGATAGTCCAGCGTATCTATATAAGTGTACCCCGCGTCCTTCTGAGATACATGTCTTAAATATATTAACACTACTAGCACCTACACAATCAGCAGGTAATCTGTTCCACACATATATTGCTCTTTGTGAAAATGAAAATTCTCTAATATCTAGTCTATGTTGCTCTGTGGCGTAGCCAGGATTTTGCATTGGAGGGGGCCACTCGACAACGAAGCAAACTATGTATACATATTTATATATATATATATATATATATATATATATATATATATATATACATATACATATACACACACATAATATATATATGTATATATATATGGATTTTGCATTGGAGGGGGCCACCCGACAACGAAACAAACTATATATATATATATATATATATATATATATATATACATAGTTTGCTTGGGATTCACTAGCATTCAATGAAAACAATAATTTCATAGACGATATAAAGTAATAAAAGAACAGTTTGTAATGTATTCCGAATTCATCTCTAATGTCGGCTTAGATACGTAGGCAATACTAAAATTTGCATTGTTTATTCGTTTAAACAATACAACTAAAACATAATGTTAGTGTCTTTGTAAAATCGTGTTTGAGACTTTGCACCTGTTGCCCAACACCTACTTATCCTAATATACTGATTCAACATATTTCATGCAACTGTGTATACTTGTTAGAGTGTATAAGCGCGCGTGCACATACGTACCTTTGCAGTCAGTTACACTTGTGCTCTCGGTAGAAATCGTTGTCATTGAATCAGGACATTCGATGCACGAGTCCTGCCGTGGCTTGTCCTGATAGAAGCCACGCTCACACGGTGAACAATGCTGCTTCGTGGAATCTGTGTAGTGTTGGCCTTTGGGGCAGTCAGCTGAACATACAGACAATGTCATAAGTGTCCGTAGAAATTCGCTATAAAGAAAGATTTTGAGAAAAGAAACCAGTACATAATAGAACATTTTAACAAGATTACCATCTAGAGAATCAACTCTAGATGGCACGTGGACAAGGAATCCCTTTGGCTTATCGATAGTCCAGCGTATTTATCTAAGTGTACCCCGCGTCCTTCTGAGGTACATGTCTTAAATATATTAACACTACTAGCACCTATACAATCAGCATGTAATCTGTTCCACACATATATTGCTCTTATTCTCTAATATATAGTCTATGTTGCTCTGTGGCGTAGCCATGATTTTTCATTGGATGTGGCCACCCGACAACGAAGCAAACTATGTATATATATATATATATATATATATATATATATATATATATATATATATATGGATTTTGCATTGGAGGGGGCCACCCGACAACGAAGCAAACTATATATATATATATATATATATATATATATATATATATATATATATATATATATATATATATATACATAGTTTGCTTGCGATTCACTGGCATTCAATAAAAACAAAAATTTCATAGACGATATAAAGTAATAAAAGAACAGTTTGTGATGTATTCCAAATTCATCTCTAATGCCGGCTTAGATACGTAGGCAATACTAAAATTTGCATTGTTTATTCGTTTAAACAATAAAACTAAAACATAATGTTATTGTCTTTGTAAAATCGTGTTTGAGACTTTGCACCTGTTGCCCAACACCTACTTATCCTAATATACTGATTCAACATATTTCATGCAACTCAGTGTATACTTGTTAGAGTGTATAAGCACGCGTGCACATACGTACCTTTGCAGTCAGTTACACTTGTGCTCTCGGTAGAAATCGTTGTCATTGAATCAGGACATTCGATGCACGAGTCCTGCCGTGGCTTGTCCTGATAGAAGCCACGCTCACACGGTGAACAATGCTGCTTCGTGGAATCTGTGTAGTGTTGGCCTTTGGGGCAGTCAGCTGAACATACAGGCAATGTCATAAGTGTCCGTAGAAATTCGCTATAAAGAAAGATTTTGGGAAAAGAAACCAGTACATAGTAGAAGTTTTAACAAGATTTAACAAGATTACCATCTAGAGAATCAAATCTAGATGGCACGTGGACAAGGAATGTATGTATGTGTATGTATATATATATATATATATATATATATATATATATATATATATATATATATATGCATTTTGCATTGCAGGTGGCCACCCGACAACAAAGCAAATTATATATATATATATATATATATATATACATATATATATATATATATATGTATATCTATATATATATATACATATACATATATATACATACACATATATATATATATATATATATATGTATATGTATATATATATATATATATATATATATATATATATATATATATATATATATATATGTATATATATATATATGTATATATATATATGTATATATATATGTATATATATGTGACGCGGCATGCCAAAACCAGGCTTGTGCCGGCAAGTGGACATTTCCATATTATTATTTATTCAATTAGAGGAGATGAAGAGCTTTAAAATGATACCAAGATGAATACTCTATCTTGTGCTTGGGCGAAGATATTCCACTTCAAGTGCATAAGTTTGTTATATGTCACTTCCGAGAAAATGAGTTTTTAAAATGATCGGTCGTAAAATCTTGTTATTAAAATAGTGTAGTATATAGAGTAGTGTATGGTGTAGTGTATATAGTGTAGTATAATATACTGTAGCATGTTGTATTGTAATGTAATGCCTTTATTTATGTTTATTTATGTGTAATGTAGATGTGTAACCGTAATATGTTTCGTGTAACGATTAATGTGATTAGATTATGTTAATGTGTTTTTCTATTTGAGAAATTAATTGTTATTCAAATATGTAGGAAGTCTTTATAAGAAGGGGAAGAGTGAGTAGTCTTAAACATCATAAGGAGGGTAAAATGTAGTAGGCCAGGCTTATTGTAATTTACATAAATATACATTAATGAATATGTTGCGAAATTGTATTCGGAGTCCTTAATAGAAGGGGAAGTGTGATTATCCTTAAAACATCATAAGGAGGGAAGAATGTGGTAGGCCAGGACAGCCAGGGTAGCTGCAGATTAGCCACTAGGGGCAACGCCCCGGAATGCCCCCTTTGTCATGTATATAAGGGGTACAGACTATGAAACTGTGCTGTTACTGTGATTAAAGAACCTATGATGCAACATCCAATCGTCGTCGTTATAGGCCGTCGTAGTGGCAGTCATTCCAGTGTCTACGTAATTCGTGTGTGGGGCAAGGAAGACGACAACAGACTGCAAGTATACCACGCTTACTTATAGTTGTGATGTCGTCGACCAGACGCCAAACACCGTTTACAACATAAGTATATTTAGTACTGTTAGTACTGGATTATATTTAGAACCATGTTTATGTTGCTAAAATATGTTTTATAATTCGACCACAGCTTTTCTATTTGCGCGCGTTATTTGATGATGTAATTCACCCGTTTGACTGATGAGTTTAAGTTACTATGTTGTTACTGTTTAGTAGTATGTGTAACGGTTAGTTAACGACTACTGTCTAAACTGATTAGACTGATATTTACATGCGTTAATTCTAAATGTATTCTGTCCAAGTTAAATTAACTAATCGCCGTATATTCGTCGAGTCGGCGCCTTGCATTAATGTGCAATTTTAGTCTCTAGTCGCCAGGTAGCATCACTATTAATAGTGTGCTTTTCTATTTGCAGTTCGACTGTTGTGTTGTGTGTATAATATTCTACTATTCTTCAATGCCTGATACATCAATAACAAGTTCGAAACAATCAGTGAAAGTGTTACTGCCAAAAACGCGCCGACCAAACTAGATACAGACACGTACACGTACACGTACACGTACACGTACACGTACACGTACACGTACACGTACACGTACACGTACACGTACACGTACACGTACACGTACACGTACACGTACACGTACACGTACACGTACACGTACACGTACACGTACACGTACACGTACACGTACACGTACACGTACACGTACACGTACACGTACACGTACACGTACACGTACACGTACACGTACACGTACACGTACACGTACACGTACACGTACACGTACACGTACACGTACACGTACACGTACACGTACACGTACACGTACACGTACACGTACACGTACACGTACACGTACACGTACACGTACACGTACACGTACACGTACACGTACACGTACACGTACACGTACACGTACACAGACATATACAAAAAAGACACTGAGACTGAGACAGAGTCAGAAATAGAGATAGATACAGGTACAGTTACAGTGAAAAAGACATATACAGATACATAGACAATGACAGAAGGAGATGGAGAGGGGGGAGGGGGAGAGGGGGAGAGAGGGAGAGAGGGAGAGAGGGAGAGAGGGAGAGAGGGAGAGAGGGAGAGAGGGAGAGAGGGAGAGAGGGAGAGAGGGAGAGAGGGAGAGAGGGAGAGAGGGAGAGAGGGAGAGAGGGAGAGAGGGAGAGAGGGAGAGAGGGAGAGAGGGAGAGAGGGAGAGAGGGAGAGAGGGAGAGAGGGAGAGAGGGAGAGAGGGAGAGAGGGAGAGAGGGAGAGAGGGAGAGAGGGAGAGAGGGAGAGAGGGAGAGAGGGAGAGAGGGAGAGAGGGAGAGAGGGAGAGAGGGAGAGAGGGAGAGAGGGAGAGAGGGAGAGAGGGAGAGAGGGA
>OZ024858.1:51616853-51636853 GCA_964017155.1 Oasisia sp. SBJ-2009 | reverse complement strand
GGTGAAGAGGATGCCACACATTCAAACCTCATGGAAACAGGTCAAAGGTTCTTCACAGCCGTGTATGGTCAGCCACTAGGAAGCACGATGAGTGAGGCATGTTACAGGATTTACTCAAGGAAGACGGGAAAGCCCATGTGCAGCATGGCATAACCTCCCACAGAAGCGAACCTATATCTCCATGTTTGCAGAACACATCTTCAAATGATGCTGTGGAAGGCAGCTGATCAGAAAGGACCTCCAAAGGTGGACATCACACAGTTTGGTTGGGAGGTGAAGGGTGGTATTCCGTCACTCTGCGTTGACACTGGTCTTCCCGCTCCCCAGGGTCTCATTGATGTCATAAACTGTGGCTGCATGTCAGAGGGGAAAGCATGCAGCACTGAGAGTTTTAACTGCCACAACAATAACGTGTCAGGCACTGTCTTTTGTGCATGCTCAGCAGCCGATGGGTGTTGCAACCCATACACAATGAGGGACGATGCACACAAGAATGGGGACGAACATGCAGAGTACGAATCTGTGTAGCAGCTTGTTTAGAGACAGTGTTGTTTCGTTTGTTGCCCACTAAAAAACGGACATTGGCTTAAAATAAAAATATGCTATATACTATAATAGTTATAACTATTAAGTTGTCTTTATCATAATCCTTGACCATGAAAATGTGGTTGTAGATACAACCTTTGTCTCATTAATAAATGCTGAAAAGTGCATGCTGTCAGATATATTGAAGAAATCAGGTTTTGCGACAATGGCAGCGGCTAATTTGCATATTCGGAATAAATATATATGCTAATGGTTCCAGATAGTGTTTATCCTAATCACTGACCCTGAAAACATAGGTATGGACACCATTTGTGTGACAGTATCACGCATGCTTTCAACAATATTGAATAACATATATTTTTAGATAATGGAGACACTAATTTGCATATAAAAAAAATCCTCAAGGTTATTGGAGTAATAACCCAACTGGAATTCATCAGCAATGGCAAATCCACCATAAAATCTTATACTATATGGACTATCGTGACCGTAGCAATTATAGAAATGTTTACAATGGTATCTAATTTTCTGTTTTCTATATAGGCACCACAGTTCTGTTTGTAAGGAAATGCCTATTCTGTAATTTTCATCAATACTTGAATTGTATTTCTTAACCTCTTGGATCCTGAACACCGAAATTTCGGGTTTTGACACCAGTGTGTACTATAATCGCTAGATGTCCCTCGTTTTTCGCAGAAACGTGGTAACATTATACCCGGATGTAGAGAGATGATTTATCGATAGTTTTAAACCAAGTTTGCATATATCTATCAAGAAAAACGGTACTTTCTAGCAAAATCAAATCAGCAGTCGATCGTAGATGTTTCACTCTTCATGTTAGCGATGTTCTTGAGCAAGAATTGCAGTTGTTTAGTTACCATGTTCGAAGATTTTGATGAAAATGTGAAAAGCAGCAGCTACGTTGACAGCCGTGTTTGACATCGGCGCTATTTCATTCGATTCAGAGCTGTCAAATAATTGCGCATTAGCCACACAATAAAATCGATTTTGATGTATATTATCGTCCATCTTGTTTCTTTTCTGGATTGTTGATATAAATAATATTCCGATTATTTTTAATACGTTTTGTATTCACGCCACAGTAATAATTTTGGTGACACTGTTGGCAAATGTATTCTGATTTACACAATATAATTTTGCATTGTAATTGCAAATGCTATATTCCACATAGCTCTTGTGATGGCAGTGTCATTTGCTGTATGTAATATTTCAATCCTGATTTGAGAAAAACAGGACCAACTTCCTGAGTGACATAAAATAGAACCCAGTTGACGTATGAGTGCCAGTTTTTGTGGTTCTCATTGAAAACATATTATATCTTGCAATGATATAATAATTTGGAAAATAGTTGCTTATAAATATGGAGGAATCAACAAAACAAAACTGATTTTCATATATATTGTCAGACATCTGGGATTTTTTATATATGTAAATTATATATTAATTACTTTCAGTTAGTCATCCAAAAATAATGTGTACATCAGTGTATAGATAATTCCTTTCTGGTTCAGATTATATACACTTTTATATAATTGTGATGAACAGTTATTACGATATGGTTCATTATGTGAACCCATGTCTGGTCATAATGTTGAGGCCCTCAGAAACTCAGGGCTTAAGAGGTTAAATGGGTGAAGTTGCATTCCGCGGACAACAGGTGGAAGACAGTCCATTGCGAATGTACTGTGACATCTCAACTGTTTGTTGACATTTAAACATATCCTCACATGTATAATACTTCATGTGTATGTTTTGTTTAACTCTCACCAAGAAATAAGAAACTTGGCTTGATTGTGTAGAACTGATTATTGGTGTAATCTAAGCATATGTAAACGCTGAAAATATTACTTACGTGTGTTGTTATATATTTTGATCAGTCATAAATATGTTTTTTTCACACCCGTGACATGTCCGGTACCAAAACAAAAATAGCTACTTTTGTAATAATACTTCGACGAATATGCAATGCTGTGTGATGTGAATAAACGTTGAAAGTATATTTTCCTCAAACAAACTTTCCTAATGTCTCACTTTTCTAATTAGGGGTTTCTGTAATGTCACTGTCATGAGTAGTGCTGCCACCTGGTGGCCAAGTGAGGCAGTTCGTCTAGTGAGTCGTGCTACACGACATAGACAGCCCAACAAGTGACTATGTGTGGTGTCGCTGGCTGCAACGAAGTGCTATGTTTAAGAAATGTCCTGTCACAGAACAGAACATGGTGCCAGAAGTGGGATGATGCCAAAACAGAGTCTGCGGGTAGTGCTGATAAATATCAGACTTAAATTCCATATAAAGGTCAACGTCGCGTAATATCGCCCAACACACCACGTGACATTGTCACAGTCATGCCAAAGTGTAACCCGCCAGAAAACTTTGATTACTGGAGCCCGCCAAAATGGCTGGAGAAAACATGCTCAAAATCACTTAAGATGTTGTTCATTTAAAAATTGATTACGCACAGTACTTCACTGTCATATGAACTGTGTGCACAAGCAACGGTACTGATCAATTCAATTGTGTTTGTTGTGAACTAACACGTCAAATATTTATGTAGACCAGTTTTGGTCTACATAAAACAGCGGTCTACATAAGCCGGTCCTATATGCATAATCGGTCGACATAAGCTGCCTTTAGCAGTATATATATATATATATATATATATATATATATATATATATATATATATATATATATATATATGTATGTATATATATATACAGAGATAGAACGACACATAGACACAGAGACAGACAGAGAGTGACAGACACAGAGACAGACAGACAGACACACACACATATTCACGTACACAGACAGAGACAGAGACACATACGCAGAGGCAGAGACAGAGATACAGACAGAGACAGGTATAGAATGAGCCTGAAACTCAGAAAAAGACGGGGATAGATCATCATCATCATGCTGTCGGTCGCGAAGCGACAAAGACTGCTTCCATCACTTGACTGTTGCTCTCCATTTATCTCTCTGCTGTGAGAGTGATGTCCAGGAGTTGATCTTTATGTCTCTCAGCTTCAGGTTTCTCTTGATGGTATCCTTGAACCGGAGACGAGGGCGCCCTCTCTTTCTCTGACCAGAAGACAGTTGGGAGTAGAGAACCTGCTTTGGTAGCCTGTCTGGTGACATCCTCATGAGGTGTCCAGTCCACCGGATATTCTTTCTGATCAGAAGATCTTCCATAGATGGCAGCCCTGTCCGTTCGAGTATTTCCTTGTTTGTCACTTTGTCCATCCAGGTTATCCTCATGATCGATCGCAGATGTCACATCATGAAGGCATGCAGCTTTTTCGCCTGTCGTCTGTACACTGTCCAGGCTTCGGCTCCGTATAGGAGGGTGGACAGCACGATTGCACGGTATATCTTGCCTTTAACCCGCATGGACACATGGTGGTTGTTCCAGAGTCACTGGCGTAGTCGGCCGAAAGATGCACTAGCCTTGGCCATACTCCTCTGTATTTCATTGTCAATGCATCCATCACTTGATATAGTGCTTCCGAGGTAGGTGAATTCCAGAACAGAGTTCAACTTGTTTCCATCAACCATGATATCCTCCTCTCGGGTTCTTGTAGAGTTGGGTTGGTACAGCACCTCGGTCTTCTTGATGTTAATCTTCAGGCCATACTTCTTTGACGCATCGGAGAAAGCATCCACTATATTCTGCATCTCTTCAGCAGAGTGTGCAACCAATGCACTGTCATCTGCAAATAGCAGCTCTCTCATCAGTATCCGAGTAGTCTTGGTCTTCGCTCTGAAGTGTGCGACGTTGAATAGGTCAGCGCTCTGTCTGGACTGTATGTAGACGCCACCCCCCATGTCTCGGAAAGCATCATCGAGCATTGCAGATAGGAAGATGGAGAACAGCGTGGGGGCCAGTACACATCCTTGCTTGACCCCATTTGTGACACTCAAAACTATCCCTATGGCTGGTGGTACTTAGTTTTGCTGTGTTGAGCTTGGTCGGCTTACTTGTTCCTTGCCTGCTGTGCTTTTGTCGTATTCTGAAAGCCACTTTTGACCTCAGCATCTGGTGATCGGTCCAACAGTTTGCTCCACGCATGGCTCGGGTACTGTGGATGTCCATCTTATCCCGACACCTCGTGATGATGAAGTCGATCATATGCCCGTGTCTGGAACGAGGATGCATCCAGGTGGTCTTGCGTTCATCCTTCTGCTTGAACATGGTGTTCGTCACTATCAGTTCGAACTCAGAGCACAGAGCCAGTAGAAGCTCGCCATTGGAGTTGCATTTCCCAATCCCATGTTTGCCCATGACCAAGGGCCACTTGTCATTGTCTCTTCCTATCCTCGCATTGAAGTCTCCTATCAGCAGTAGCTTATCTGTACGAGGGATGCCACTTAGCACACTTGTCAGCTGGTTGTAGAAGGCCTCCTTGTTTTCGTCTGGGTTTGTCATTGTCGGAGCATACACGCTGATAATTGTAGCAAAGTTGTCCTTGCTCAGAGGTAGTCTCATCGTCATGATTCTGTCACTTACTGGCCGTGGCATTTCTGTCAGCTTTGTGACGATATCCTTTTTTTATAGCAAAGCCCACTCCTGCCTCCCTTCTTTCTCCTTCGGGTTTGCCACTCCAGAAGAAAGAGTATTCCAAGTCGTTGAGACTACCAGACTCTGAGAACCTTGTTTCACATAGGGCGGCGATGTCGATGTTGTATTTGGCAAGTTCCATTGCTACTAGTGCCGTACGTCTTTCTGGTCGGTTAGCTCCTTCTCGGTCGAGGAGAGTCCTGACGTTCCATTGTCCAATTGTCAGCAGTTGTCTTCTTTGTCTTCTTCTTCCTAGCTGATTTTTCACTGTCGATGGAAGATGAGGTCGAGCAGCGCGGTCCTTGGTAACCCGGGTGACGGCCGATCCGGTATCATGTTTCATGCAGTTTTACATTTCATGGAAGCTTCTAGCAAAAATTGTTGAAGTGCCGCTGGCTTTTGCAAGTTACTATCGACACTCTCTCGGGGAACAAATAGAGGTCTCACACCGGCAAGAACATGTCAAGACAGGCGCAAACTATTTGTCCCTGCAGTGGCTGGTCGAGAGATGTTGGGAGTTCCATACACCAACCGCCCTTGATGCTGCCACAGTGACATGGTTTTCTGGTTATGGTTTGCTCCCTTAGCCTTCGGTTCTGACAAGAACCTGTACCACAAGGCAGTGGTTTACAACTCTGCATGGCAGGGGCGTCAAACTCACTGAGGTGTTGCAATACTTGCATTGCAATACCTGCATACAAACTGATAAATACACAACGGGGATAGATACAGATACACGTATACGTACATATTGTACAGAATGTTACATATACCAAGAAGGAGACAGATACATATGCATATAAAGATGCAGAGACAGAGACAGAGAAATAGAGAGAGATACAGCAACAGAAACAGAGACAGGTGGGGAGACAGAAAAATCTAGAGACAGAGGTAGACAAAATGATAGCATTAACAGAGGAGAGTTTTCATTCATCCAATAGATCAGGTCGTATATGAACAATGGTGGAGGCTAGACTGCATTAATGGTACTGAAATAGTCAAATACCGCTGCTTTACATCAACGTATTCACAAAGACGTGATTTACCAGGAGTAATCTTCGAATACACGATATTGAAGCCGTCCTTTGTTGTGCCAGGATCAGTGACAAATGATACAAAGATGGTGTTTCCACTGCTGAAGATGTCACTCGGACGATATGAACCACTGAACGTGTGTAGAAGTGGATCTGAGGCGTCATTTCCATCATAGACACGGACTTTGTCATAACCGCTCTCAGTGTCAAAACTGGTAAAGTGCAGTCTCACTGCCTGTAAAACAACATTAGTCATTAGTTGAAGGGTACATTCTTGGGGTTATTCATTCTACATTTTGTGTAGCAAACAACTTGAATGGTGGGGGTTGTGTTGAATTTATAGTTGTCGGTCTTGGAGAAATATGGTTCGTGAAGTATATGTATACACATATTAAGAAATATTGTTTGCTCAGTCTGTCAGAGAATGTGTTATATTACCTTTCGTAAAAAATAAACATTAGTGTATTTGTTGTAAAGAAGTCTGCCATTTTCGTTTTATTATAGTTTGTGGCAACATTAAGATCACTAAGAAGGCTATTTTGGTTAAAAATGTAATTATTTCTTGCAAATATATGAGAATAACTAATACGAAGTATATAAAGTAGTATTAATCATAGTTCTCTCAGAATATTTGTTAATAGTTTCCAGATCTGTAATAGTTTGTTCCCGAAGCACCGACAGCCGGAGGATCGGGACCACAGACTACCGATATATATACAGAAACACACACAAACACACGCACACGAACGCGCATACACGCACACACACACACACACGCACACACGCCGCACACATACACACACACTGACACAGGCACAATCACAGACACATACACACACACATAGATATATATATATATATATATATATATATATATATATATATATATATATATATATATATATATGTATATACACACACACGAACGCGCGCACACGCACACACACAAACACTTAATAACAATAATGTAAGTTACTTACTTGGGCTGCACCAACCTCAATTCTCCAAGCACAGTTCATGTTATCTCCATATTGGCTCCTGGTGATGCCAAATGAACCTGTTGGTCCCTGCAGTCTGGCAGGTCGGCCTCCACATCCTGCAATAACCGGTTTCTTATAGCGCACATACGTAAACGGGAACAGTAGGTGACAGGTTTAATGTTGCGTAAACGGGCAGAGTAGGTGACAGGTTTAATGTTGGGTAAACGGGCAGAGTAGGTGACAGGTTTAATGTTGCGTAAACGGGCAGAGTAGGTGACAGGTTTAATGTTGCGTAAACGAGCAGAGTAGGTGACAGGTTTAATGTTGCGTAAACGAGCAGAGTAGGTGACAGGTTTAATGTTGCGTAAGACAGAAGTCATACAAATATCGAACACTTTAAGTTTCTGAACTCGTGAGCGTAGCAGTTATAGAAATGTTTACAATGGTATGTCATTTTTGTTCTATACAGGCTCCATAGGTATGTCTGAAAAGAAATGCATCTTCTGTGATTTTCATCAATATTTTTTTTTAAAGGGTGAATTTGCGCTCCGTGGACCACATGTGGAACTCAGTCCATTGCGGATGTCTTGTTACATCTCGACTGTTTGTTGACATTTATTTAAACATATCCTCATATGTAAAATATTGCATATGTTTAAGTATATTTTATTGAACACTCACCAAAAAATTTGAAACTTGGCTTGATTGTGTAGAACCAATTATCGGTGTAATATATGCATTGTAAACGTAGAGAATATTACTTACATGTGTTGTTATATATTTTGATAAGTAAGCAATATGTCTTTTTCACACCCGTGACATGTCCGGTACCAAAACAAAAATAGCTACTTTTATAATAATACTTCGAAAGAATAAGCAATGCTGTGTGATGTGAATAAACGTTGAAAGTATATTTTCCTCAAACAAACTTTCCTAATGTCTCACTTTTCTAATTAGGGGTTTCTGTAATGTCACTGTCATGAGTAGTACTGCCATCTGGTGACTGAAACCGTCCCATTTGCTGTTACTATTAGTGATAAATGTCACAAAGACAGTTTTCCACCAGTCATATATACAAACACACACACAGGACACAGAGACAAATACAGAGACAGAGCCATATATATATATATATATATATATATATATATATATATATATATATATATATATATATATATATATATATATATATATATATATATACTTATACTTATACAGAGAGAAAGAGACAGATACAGACATACAGACAATCATAAACAGAGAGAGATAGAAAGACACATAGAGACACAGAGACAGACAGAGAGTGACAGAGAGAGACACACAAACAGAGACAGACATATACACGCACACACGCACGCACGCACGCACGCACGCACGCACGCACGCACACACACACACACACACACACACACACACACACACACATATACAGACGCAGACGCAGACGCAGACGCAGACGCAGACGCAGACGCAGACGCAGACGCAGACGCAGACGCAGACGCAGACGCAGACGCAGACGCAGACGCAGACGCAGACGCAGACGCAGACGCAGACGCAGACGCAGACGCAGACGCAGACGCAGACGCAGACGCAGACGCAGACGCAGACGCAGACGCAGACGCAGACGCAGACGCAGACGCAGACGCAGACGCAGACGCAGACGCAGACGCAGACGCAGACGCAGACGCAGACGCAGACGCAGACGCAGACGCAGACACAGACGCAGAGGCAGAGACAGAGACAGAGACAGAGACAGAGAAAGAGACAGAAACAGATATACAGATAGAGACAGATATAGAATGAACCTGGGACTGAGACAAAGACGGAGATAGATACAGATACAGATACAGATACACGTACATATACACATACACATACAGATACAAAGACAGAAACGGAAGCGGAAACAAAGACTTAGATTGATACATATACCGGGAAGGAGACAGATACATATGCAGATAAAGATGCAGAGACAGAGCAAGAGCAAAAGCCAGAGCCAGAAACGGAGACAGAGAAATATATATATATATATATATATATATATATATATATATATATATATATATATATATATATATATATATATATATATACAACGATAGTGACAGCAACAGAGACTGGTGGAGACATACAAATATCGAGACACAGGTAGACAAAATGATAGCATTGACAGAGGAGAGTTTTCATTCATCCAATGGATCAGGTCGTATATGAACAATGGTGGAGGCTACACTGCATTAATGGTACTGAAATAGTCAAATACCGCTGCTTTACATCAATGTATTCACAAAGACGTTGTGATTTACCAGGTGTAATCTTCGAATACACGATATTGAAGCCGTCCTTTGTTATGCCACTATTAGTGACAAATGACACGAAGACAGTGTTTCCACTGCTGGAGACGTCACTCGGAAGAGATGTACCACTGAACGTGTGTAGAAGTGGAGCTGTAGCATCATTTCCATCGTAGACAAGGACTTTATCAAAACCGTGCTCAGTGTCAAAACTGGTAAAGTGCAGTCTCACTGCCTGTAAAACAAAATTAGTCAATAATTGGAGGGTACCTTCTTGGGGTTATTCTTTGTACATTTTGTGTAGCAAACAACTTGAATGGTGGGGTTGTATTAAATTTATTGTTGTCGGTCTTGGAGAAATATGGTTCGTGAAGTATCTACTATACTTCAACAGTTGAATTTGTTCATCAGCATAATTTGTATAGCACAATTTTAACCTCGTTAGTTGAGAGCATTAAGAAGGGTATTTTGGTTAATAATCAAATTTTGTCTTGCAACTATATGATAATAACTAATACGTAATATATAAAGTAGGATTTATCATAGTTCTCTCATCAAATTTGTTAAAATAGTTTCCAGAGCTGTAATAGTTTGCTCCCAAAACACCGACGGCCGGAGGATCGGGACCACAGACTACCGCTCCTCAGGACACTGGCTACTGAAACAATTGATACCAAATGGAGAGCAAACGGCAAACGTCATCGGTGTATGTCTTTGTAACAAAAAGTGAAAACAAAGCACACACACAAACACAAACAAACACACACACACACACACACACACGCACACACGCACACGCACACGCACACGCACACGCACACGCACACGCACACGCACACACACACACACACTCACACACACTCACACACACACACACACACACACAAACACACACAAACACACACAAACACACACAAACACACACGCACACACACACACACACAAACACACACACACACACACACACACACACACACTTAATAATAATAATGTAAGTTACTTACTTGGGCTGCACCAACCTCAATTCTCCAAGCACAGTTCATATCATCTTTATATTGGCTCTTGACTATGCCAAGTGAACCCGTTGGTCCCTGCAGTCTGGCAGTTTGGCCTCGACATCCTGCAATAACCGATTTATTATAGCGCACATACGTAAACAGGCAGGGTAGGTGACAGGTTTAATGTTGCGTAAGACAGAAGTCTTACAAATATCGAACACTAAGTCTCGTAACTCGTCAACGTAGCAATTATAGAAATGTTTACAATGGTATGTCATTTTCTGCTTTCTATACAGGCTCCATAGTTATGTCTGTAAAGAAATGCTTCTTCTGTAATTTTCATCAATATTTGTTTTGTTTTTTCTTAAATGGGTGAAGTTACATTCCGCGGACCACATGTGGAACTCAGTCCATTGCGGATGTATTGTTACATCTCGACTGTTTGATGACATTTAGACATATCCTCACATGTATAATATTTCATATGTTTAGGTATATTTGATTGAACACTTAACAAAAAATAAGAAACTTAGCTTGATTGTGTAGAACCAATTATTGGCGTAATCTATACATATGTAAAGGCTAAAAATATTACTTACATGTGTTGTTATATATTTTGATAAGTAAGCAATATGTCTTTTTCACACCCGTGACATGTCCGGTACCAAAACAAAAATAGCTACTATTATAATAATACTTCGACGAATAAGCAATGCTTTGTGATGTGAATAAAATTTGAAAGTATATTTTCTTCAAACATACTTTCCTAATGTCTCACTACTGCCACCTGGTGACCAAGTGAGGCAGTTCATCTAGTGAGTCGTGCTTCGCGACATAGACAGCCCAACAAGTGACTATGTGCGGTGTCGCTGGCTGCTACGAAGTGCTATGTTTAAAAAAAGTCCTGTCACAGAACAGAACATGGTGCCGGAAGTGGGATGATGCCAAAACATAGACTGCGGGTAGTGCTGATAAATATCAGACTTAAATTCCATATAAAGGCCAACGTCGCGTAATATCGTCCACCACACCACGTGACGTTGTCACAGTCATGCCAAAGTGTAACCCGCCGGAAAACTTTGATTATTCGAGCCCGCCAAAATGGCTGGAGTTGAAAGATCGGTTTGATCTTTTCAGAAGTGAAACCAAGCTTGATAAAGAGGAAGGAATAGTTTAAGTAAGGACGATACACACACACACACACACACACACACACACACACACACACACACACACTCACACACACACCAACTCACACACACACACACACACTCACACACACACACACTCACACACACTCACACACACACACACACACTCACACACACACTCACACACACACTCACACACACACGCACACACACACTCACACACTCACACACTCACACACTCACACACTCACACACTCACACACACACATACACACGCACGCTCGCACGCACACACACACACACACACACACACACACACACACACACACACACACATATATATATATATATATATGAGAGTTTTCATTCATCCAATGGATCAGGTCGTATATGATCAAAGGTGGTGGCTTTATTGAACATTAATGGTACTGGAATGGTCAAATACTGCTGCTTTATATCAACGTATTCACAAAGACGTGGTTTACCTGGAGTAATCGTCGAATACACGATATTGAAGCCGTCCTTTGTTGTGCTACCATCAGTGACAAATGACACAAAGACGGTGCTTCCACTGCTGAAGATGTCACTCGGACCAGATGTACCACTGAACGTGTGTAGAAGTGGAGCTGTAGCGTCATTTCCATCGTAAACACGGACTTTATCATACCTGCTCTCAGTGTCAAAACTGGTAAAATGCAGCCTCACTGCCTGTAAAACAACATTAGTCAATAACTGGAGGGAAAATTCTTTGGGTTATTCATTATACATTTTGTGTAGCCAACAATTTGAATGGTGGGGGTTGTATTGATTTCAAAGTTGCCGGTCTTGGAGAAATATTGTTCGCGAAGTATCTGTAAACATATATTAAGAAACATTGTTTGCTCAGTCTGTCTGAGAATGCGATATATTAGGTTTCGTGAACAATAAACATTAGTGTACTTGTAAAGACGTCAGCCCTTTTCGTTTAATGCATTTTGTGTATTACACTTTCTTATAACTTAATTTATATACTATAAAGAAACAATTATAACTACGGGCAATAGTTGAATTTGCACATTAGCTTAATATGAATAGCACACTTTAACCTCTTTGGTTAGAACATTAAGCAGGGCAGACTTGCCACATTTTTGGGATGGCAATGCATATTTTTGACCTAAAATTTTGTAAGAATCCGTATCGATCCGTATCATTAACCAGATCTTCCAGTTAACTGGCCTAAGATATTAAGGCCTTTTCAAAACGGTTTTTCGACGGTATTTTCGATTATTGGGGCCAGTTAACTGGAAGATTACCGAAGTTTTACTTCACTTCAGCACGTTTTTTATTATTAAACTGCGCACCGCAAAACAGACAGTATCATCAAATATTGACAATTTATTTCATCAGTTCGCGCGTATATATCGAAATTTCACTGGCAAGCGTCAACATTTTGAATCAGAAATGTAGGCGATTTCATTGAACTCGGCGTCGAGCTCTATTTCCTGTACTGCGTTTTATAATCGTCATGCGCCTGCCACGTTCCCCATTCCCACCAGTTGAGCCACCTGCCGCAGTTTTCAGAACTACAATTTACCAGCACGCCATCTGTTAAGCGTTACATTCGCCTACAATAAACTAATCGGTGGTTTAGTTTGTTCGTTTCGAAGCAATTTACTTAGTCACTAACACCAAACAAGTATTCCATTATGCAGTACAGTTTTGTGACGCATGCAAGGCATAATGTGGGTAAAAATAAGTTCCCAATACATTTTGTTAAAATCCGTATCAAAACGGAGTACGGCCGTATCACTTAAAAGACCGCCAAAATCCGTAACAGATACAGGTAATCCGTATCATGTGGCATGTCTGGAAGGGTATTTTGGACAAAAATCTAATTACGTCTTGCAAATATAGGAGAATAACTAATGCGTAGTATACAAAGTAGTATCTATTATATTTCTGTCAGAATATTTGATAAAAAAAAATTCCAGAGCTGTAATAGTTTGTTCCCGAAACACCGACGGCCGGAGGATCGGGACCACAGACTACCGCTCGTCAGACCGCTGGCTACTGAAACAATCCTATATAATATGTCCTCATGTTGTCGAGGCGAGAGATGCTCAGTGGCTCAATTTGACAAATTCCGCCAATTCCAAAGCAGATGTGGATATTGATATACGTCAGAAAGTGTCCGACCATTACTGACGTATTCATCGATGACTACGTAAACTCTCTTATTTGTTATCAATCAATGTTATTAATATACAAATATATACATCTCGTAAAGATCATAAGAGATGGGTCATTATTATTCATGCGGTGGTAATTTGTTATGATATAAGTTTTACCCCGGGTCACTTTTTATGTGGGTCAATATTTTGTCTGACAGCACTTGACTTTTACCGCGTAAAATCAAACCCATTGAACGGGATTGGTGTCTTGTATAAGTTGTTCAACCAGGGAATATTTCCATGGAGTTATTCCTTGTTTTGACGTCAAAGGTGACACTTAATCAGGACATGTTATAAATAGTACAAAATGGAAAGCAAACATCATCGGTGTATGTCGGACATTTGGAACAAAACGTGAAAACAAAACAAGTAAAAATTATTGGCGAACTAAGATATTTTATATACATTTATATGTGAAAATGGCAGCAGGTGACCACGATCACACACACGCACGCACGCACGCACGCATGCACGCACGCACGCACGCACGCACGCACGCACACACACACACACACACACACACACACACACACACACACACACACACTTAATAACAATAACGTAAGTTACTTACTTGGGCTGCACCAACCTCAATTCTCCAAGCACAGTTCATGTCATCTTCATATTGGCTCTTGACTATGCCAAATGAACCCGTTGGTCCCTGCAGTCTGGCAGTTTGGCCTCGACATCCTGCAGTAAGCAATTCTCTTATAGCGCACATACGTAAACGGGCAGAGTAGGTGACAGATTTAATGTTGCGTAAGACAGAAGTGATACAGATATCGAACATGTTTAGTTTTTGAACTCATGAGCATAACAATTACAGAAATGTTTACAATGGTATGTCATTTTCTGCTTTCTGTATAGGCTCCAGTTATGTTTGTAAGGAAATGCCTATTCTGTTATTTTCATCAATACTTGATTTGTTTTTCTTAAATTGTATTCCGCGGACCACAGGTGGAACTCAGTCCATTGCGGATGTTTTGAGGCATCTCAACTGTCTGTTGACATTTAAACATATCCTCACATATACAATAGTTCATGTGTTTAGGTATATTTTATTTACCTCTCACCAAAAAATAAGAAACTTGGCTTGATTGTGTATAACATATTACTGGTGTAATCTAAGCATACTACTTCGAAGAATAAGTAATGCTATGTGATGTGAATAAACGTTGAAAGTATATTTTCCTCAAACAAACTTTCCTAATGTCTCACTTTTCTAATTAGGGGTTTCTGTAATGTCACTGTTATGAGTAGTACTGCCACCTGGTGACCAAGTGAGGCAGTTCGTCTAGTGAGTCGTGCTACGCAACATAGACAGCCCAACAAGTTGTAACGTACAGCCACCGTGTAGTTTAATTAATGTAGTTTAATTTGTGTGTTTGGTTAGTATATAAAACATACAGCATAGGGGTGGGGTGATTAATGGTCTGCGTGGGGAGGCCGCTGCCTGTTGTTCGCGTCACATATAAGCCACTGCACCCGCGAGTTGCATCCTGTTATTAGCCCTGCACCCAATTCCTGGTAGTAGTCTCATACTCTTTTAACATCACACTTCCTTGTATTGAACATCATAATACACTGTCCCCCACACTTCCTGTGCCAGTCATATCCTCTTTCTATGGGGTATATATACAGAAGGAGAATTGTTCTTGCATGTTACTTTTCTATGCTAGCTATAAGCTATGCCACTGTAAACGATGACAATAAAATACTACTCTACGCTGTAGAGCGGACTTGGAGTTCTTCTGCGGGGCTGCCCTTGTTTAGTATGGTGAGCAGCACTTACCATATTAATTAGAGGGTAGCCATTACAAAGTGACGATGTGCGGTGTCGCTGGCTGCTACGAAGTGCTATGTTTAAGAAATTTCCTGTCACAGAACAGAACATGGTGCCAGAAGTGGGATGATGCCAAAACATAGACTGCGGGTAGTGCTGTTAAATATCAGACTTAAATTCCATATAAAGGTCAACGTCGCATAATATCGCCCACCACACCACGTGACGTTGTCACAGTCATGCCAAAGTGTAACCCGCCAGAAAACTTTGATTACTCGAGCCCGCCAAAATGGCTGGAGTTGAAACCAAGCCTGATAAAGAGGAAGGAATAGTTTAAGTAAGGACGCGAAGCACATATAGCATTTACAATTTTACAATCGTTTGCATACATTGACGTAGCTGACGAAAATCCAGCAAACAATGACGCCATGGTCATGGAGAGAGAAACTTGACCAAAACTTTGTGTCTAAGAAAATTGGTCTCCATGAGAGAACAAAATATAATCTGCCACTTTGAATCGGCTGATGTATATATCAGAGACCTGCACGACATATCTCGAGGGTGTAACGTCGGACAGAATGAGTCTGAAAATATCAGAGACAGACTAATAGAAGGGATTGCCGACAAAGAGCTATCACAAACGTTGTAGGTTGTAGAATGCAGGAAATGTGGCAAGAAGGGCTATTTTGTGTCAGTGTGCCGGACAAAAACATGTCCACGATGTGAAAACAGTGACTACGTGTGCACGAGAATCGTATTCCGAGCATTACCTCCTAGAGTCTGTACTTTGTGAAGACTTTGAACCTGCTGCCATTCTTGGGCAAGAAGATTGTTTTCAAAATTGCCTCAGTCGCAGATACGTCAATCATGTCGGAAGAAACCTAGAATGCCACAAGGCCGAGATCGAAACTGAAATCAATCACGAGGACCTCTCGAGAGCAAGAGACAATTTATAGCACATACGGAGGTTAAATGACAATTATTCCACTACCGTATTGTCGTTCGTCAGTGCAAACAATCTTCTGAGTCATTGTGTTGTCAGGCGTATGGGCTTTATTTTCTAAGTTGTCGAGTTTGAAGAGACATTCGGTGACATTGGATATCAGAAGACTGAACCAGTAACAATTGTGCTGAGGGGTGGAGCTGAGCCGCACGTTCTGAGCGGAGCCTGGCGTGTGCCAATACCACTGCAGCCCAAGGTGAAGGAGGAACTTAACCGTCTGCAAGCTGCAGGAGTTATTGCGGCCATCACTAAGCCAACATCATGATGTACACCAGTGGTGCCAGTCGTGATGAAATTGGGAAGGGTCCGCATCTGTGTCGACGAAGAGACGTTCACTGAAGAGGTGAAGCGATAAAATTTATTCTGGCGACAATAGACGACGTTACATCAAAGCTGACTGGTGCGACAGTATTCACCTCTATCGACGTCGCTAGTGATTTCTACCAAATACCACTACAGTCAAATACCAGGACAGTCAAGAACTGACAACATTCATCACACCGTTTCGCCACTATTGCCTCCGGTGGCTGCCATTCGGCATCACATCGGCACCTCAAATATCTTCATGCGGAAGATGTCTCAGCTGTTCGAAGGTGCAGGAAGCGTGTTCCATTACATGGATGATGTCCTGGTCTTTGGGAAAGACTAGAAACAGCACGACGGACGCCTAGAGACAGTCATGAAAAGTGTCGAGCCTCATACAAGATATCACAGTTTGAGCATTGGACCAGCCCAAGATGAAGCATTTGTCAAGATGAGATGTTGGTGGCGTCGACACCGTTTCTGGCATACTATGACGCAACAAAGTCAATGTGTGAGTGCCGATGACAGTTACTAGCGCATCGGAGGTGTGCTCATGCAAGATCGCGGTTGGGGAAGAATGAAGCCAGTAGCTCGAGAATGTTGACCCATGCCAAGCAACGGTACTAACAAATTCAAAAGGAATGCTTAGCGAGTGGGTGGGCATGCGAGATATTTGACAGATTCCTCTGTGGTCTGGCAGGATTTAAACTACTCACAGACCACACGCTAGTTGTGCCGCTGATCAACGTCACAGACCTCGACAAGACAGCATTAAGTTGTCAACGACTACTAATTCGGTTGATCCGCTGCAAGGCCAAAGTGGAAGGACGTTGTTGATGTTGATGCTGTGTCCAGGAGCCCAATACAGATCAATCCGTCATCAACAGTCGCAGAATCCGTCGAACTCCACGTGCATATGGTCGAGTCAAATTTTCAGACTGGCAGAGGCCGAGACGGCTGAGAGAGAGAGAGAGAGAGAGAGAGAGAGAGAGAGAGAGAGAGACAGAGGAGGATGCGAGGTGGAGATCAGAGGCGGTGGCGGTGGCGGTGGCGGTGGCGGTGGCGGTGGCGGTGGCGGTGGCGGTGGCGGTGGCGGTGGCGGTGGCGGTGGCGGTGGCGGTGGCGGTGGCGGTGGCGGTGGCGGTGGTGGTGGTGTGGCTGAGGCTGAGGCAGAGATAGTTAAGCCGTCCCACGTGCAGTTACCATTAGTGATATGGCACAAAGAAAGGGACACACACACACATATACATATATATATATATATTTATATGCAAATATATAGAGACATATATATATATACAGTGTATATGTATATATATATACATAGAGCCAGAGACAGACAAAAACAGACAGAGACAAATAGAGAGACACATAGAGAGACAGAGAGAGATAGAGAATGACAGAGACAGAGAGAGAGAGACACACACACAGAGACAGACAGACAGACAGACAGACAGACAGACAGACAGCGATAAAGACAGAAAGAGACAGAGAGACATAGACAGACAGACAGACAGAGACTGGGACTGATATTGAGATTGAGATTTAAGTTTAGATTTAGATTAATATTAAGATTAAAATTAAGAATGAGATTGAGAATGAGAATGACAATGAGATTGACCCTGAGTCTGAAACTGAGGCCGAGACCGAGACTGAGACACATACAGATACATATACAGAAAAAGACACATATACAACTACAGCTACAGCTACAGGTACAGGTACAGATACAGAGACACTGACGCAGACACAGACAAAAACAGACACAGACACATACACATACGCATACGCATACGCATACACATACACATACACATACACATACACATACACATACACATACACATACACATACACATACACATACACATACACATACACATACACATACACATACACATACACATACACATACACATACACATACACATACACATACACATACACATACACATACACATACACATACACATACACATACACATACACATACACATACACATACACATACACATACACATACACATACACATACACATACACATACACATACACATACACATACACATACACATACACATACACATACACATACACATACACATACACATACACATACACATACACATACACATACACACACAAAAATCATTGAACTATCACTTTCTCTACCGCTGCCAATGCAATGTTGTTTTATCATACTTATTAATTAATTGATTTAAATTATTATAATATTGTCATATTGTTTTAGTATATTTATTTATTTCAATATATATCATACTTATATTTTTCGCTAACGTTTATATATTTACATGCTTGATTTTACTGTATACATGCATTACTACGTGACTTAAATATTGTAGTTTTATGCAACCTCCAAAGTGCAAAATGTATTTCCATTCTATGAACTGGACAATAAAGTTATTATTATTATTATTAACATTCACATACACACACACACACCACATGCACCACACACACACACAAACACACACACACACAAACACACACACACACACACACACACACACACACACACACACACACACACACAACAACAACACGCACACAGACTCAGAGACACAGGCAGAAATAGAGATAGATACAGGTACAGATACAGATACAGATACAGATACAGATACAGATACAGATACAGATACAGATACAGATACAGATACAGATACAGATACAGATACAGATACAGATACAGATACAGATACAGATACAGATACAGATACAGATACAGATACAGATACAGATACAGATACAGATACAGATACAGATACAGATACAGATACAGATACAGATCCAGATACAGATACAGATACAGATACAGATACAGATACAGATACAGATACAGATACAGATACAGATACAGATACAGATGCAGTAACAAAGACAGAGGCAGAGGCAGAGGCAGAGGCAGAGGCAGAGGCAGAGGCAGAGGCAGAGGCAGAGGCAGAGGCAGAGGCAGAGGCAGAGGCAGAGGCAGAGGCAGAGGCAGAGGCAGAGGCAGAGGCAGAGGCAGAGGCAGAGGCAGAGGCAGAGGCAGAGGCAGAGGCAGAGGCAGAGGCAGAGGCAGAGGCAGAGGCAGAGGCAGAGGCAGAGGCAG
>OZ024858.1:51396853-51611853 GCA_964017155.1 Oasisia sp. SBJ-2009 | reverse complement strand
TCACCTGGAGTGGATGGGATTCCTTCCAAATTACTACTGGAAATTGTAGAACAAATCAGCACTTGCAACAGTGTTCAATTTGTCAATAGAGGAAGGAGTAGTTCCATTAGAATGGAAAGAAGCAAACATCATACGATTATTTAAAAAAGGATCAAGAAGTAAGTCAGAGAACTATAGACCAGTTAGTTTAACATCGGTGATTTGCAAACTATTAGAAAGACTAACTAAAGATCAGTTGGTTGATTTTCTTGTTAAAAATAACTTGATTAACCCATCTCAACATGGGTTTCTAAAAGCGAGGTCATGCTTAACAAATATCTTATGTTTTTTGGAAGATGTCACAAAGTTGGTAGACGAGGGATCACCAGTAGATATAATATACTTATATTTAAAAAAAGCCTTTGACAAAGTGCCACTTCAAAGATTACTACTTAAACTAAAGGTCCATGGCATAGGCAATGGTATGATTAACTGGATAGAAAAATGGCTCATTGATAGAAGACAAAGAGTGGTAGTTGATGGGGAGGTTTCAAACTGGAAATCGGTTTTGAGTGGAGTACCGCAAGGATCAGTATTGGGACCTATTTTGTTCTTAATATATATCAATGATTTGGATGATGATATAACAAGCAAGGTGTTGAAGTTTGCGGACGATACAAAAGTGTTTAGAAAAATTGAAAGTGATGCAGATAGACAGCAATTACAAGACGATCTAAATAAGTTGAACGAATGGTCTGAGAAGTGGCAAATGCTGTTTAATTATGGGAAGTGTAAGTGCCTCCACACAGGACATGGAAATGAAGATGCACAATATACAATGGGTGATACTGTACTAAATACTACCATAAAGGAAAGGGACTTAGGGTTAACTATTAGTGCTGATATGAAGGTATCAGAACAGTGTGCAATTGCAGCAGCAAAGGAAAAAACCAAATTCTTGGATTAATTAGGCGAAATATAGTGTTCAAGGAAAAAGAATTAATAATACTGCTGTACAAAACAATAGTTAGGCCTCATTTAGAATATTGCATACAGGCATGGAGGCCACATTGCAAGAAGGATATTGATATATTAGAAAGAGTACAAAGAAGAGCAACCAAAATTATACAAAAACTCAGGAATATTAGTTATGAAATGCGTCTAAAAGAATTTGGATTAACAACACTAGAAACCAGGAGATTGAGAGGAGATCAGATAGAAGTTTTTAAAATATTGAATGGGTATGAAAATATTCACACAAATATTTTTTTCTCGGTTAAGGAAGAGAGAAGGACTAGAGGACATGGAATTACATTAGCAAAGAAGCAGTGTAGACTAGGTATTAGAAAATTTTAATTTTCACAAAGAACAGTAAATGAATGCAACAGATTATCGGCTGATTGTGTAGGTGCTAGTACTGTTAATATGTTTAAAAATAAAATTGACATGTACCTAAGAAGGGCTGGGTACATTTAGTTAGATAGGTTGGACTCTCGATAAGCCAAAGGGCTTCCTTGTCCACCTGCCATCTAGAGTTGATTCTCTAGGTGGCAATCTTGTTAAATCTTGTTAAATCTTGTTATTAAAATAGTGTAGTATATAGAGTAGTGTATGGTGTAGTGTATATAGTGTAGTATAATATACTGTAGCATGTTGTATTGTAATGTAATGCCTTTATTTATGTTTATTTATGTGTAATGTAGATGTGTAACCGTAATATGTTTCGTGTAACGATTAATGTGATTAGATTATGTTAATGTGTTTTTCTATTTGAGAAATTAATTGTTATTCAAATATGTAGGAAGTCTTTATAAGAAGGGGAAGAGTGAGTAGTCTTAAACATCATAAGGAGGGTAAAATGTAGTAGGCCAGGCTTATTTTAATTTACATAAATATACATTAATGAATATGTTGCGAAATTGTATTCGGAGTCCTTAAAAGAAGGGGAAGTGTGATTATCCTTAAAACATCATAAGGAGGGAAGAATGTGGTAGGCCAGGACAGCCAGGGTAGCTGCAGATTAGCCACTAGGGGCAACGCCCCGGAATGCCCCCTTTGTCATGTATATAAGGGGTACAGACTATGAAACTGTGCTGTTACTGTGATTAATGAACCTATGATGCAACATCCAATCGTCGTCGTTATAGGCCGTCAGAGTGGCAGTCATTCCAGTGGCAACGTAATACGTGTGTGAGGCAAGGAAGACGACAACAGACTGCAAGTATACCACGCTTACTTATAGTTGTGTTGTCGTCGTCCAAACGCCAAACACCGTTTACCACATAAGTATATTTAGTACTGTTTTGTGTAGTTGTCACTTGTGATTGCGTTACAATACATTAGGATTATATTTAGAACCATGTTCATGTTGCTAAAATATGTTTTATAATTCGACCACAGCTTTTCTATTTGCGCGCGTTATTTGATGATGTAATTCACCCGTTTGACTGATGAGTTTAAGTTACTATGTTGTTACTGTTTAGTAGTATGTGTAACGGTTAGTTAACGACTACTGTCTAAACTGATTAGACTGATATTTACATGCGTTAATTCTAAATGTATTCTGTCCAAGTTAAATTAACTAATCGCCGTACATTCGTCGAGTCGGCGCCTTGCATTAATGTGCAATTTTAGTCTCTAGTCGCCAGGTAGCATCACTATTAATAGTGTGCTTTTCTATTTGCAGTTCGACTGTTGTGTTGTGTGTATAATATTCTACTAGTCTTCAACGCCTGATACATCAATAACAAGTTCGAAACAATCAGTGAAAGTGTTACTGCCAAAAACGCGCCGACCAAACTAGATACAGACACGTACACGTACACGTACACGTACACGTACACGTACACGTACACGTACACGTACACGTACACGTACACGTACACGTACACGTACACGTACACGTACACGTACACGTACACGTACACGTACACGTACACGTACACGTACACGTACACGTACACGTACACGTACACGTACACGTACACGTACACGTACACGTACACGTACACGTACACGTACACGTACACGTACACGTACACGTACACGTACACGTACACGTACACGTACACGTACACGTACACGTACACGTACACGTACACGTACACGTACACGTACACGTACACGTACACGTACACGTACACGTACACGTACACGTACACGTACACGTACACGTACACGTACACGTACACGTACACGTACACGTACACGTACACGTACACGTACACGTACACGTACACGTACACGTACACGTACACGTACACGTACACGTACACGTACACGTACACGTACACGTACACGTACACGTACACGTACACGTACACGTACACGTACACGTACACGTACACGTACACGTACACGTACACGTACACGTACACGTACACGTACACGTACACGTACACGTACACGTACACGTACACGTACACGTACACGTACACGTACACGTACACGTACACGTACACGTACACGTACACGTACACGTACACGTACACGTACACGTACACGTACACGTACACGTACACGTACACGTACACGTACACGTACACGTACACGTACACGTACACGTACACGTACACGTACACGTACACGTACACGTACACGTACACGTACACGTACACGTACACGTACACGTACACGTACACGTACACGTACACGTACACGTACACGTACACGTACACGTACACGTACACGTACACGTACACGTACACGTACACGTACACGTACACGTACACGTACACGTACACGTACACGTACACGTACACGTACACGTACACGTACACGTACACGTACACGTACACGTACACGTACACGTACACGTACACGTACACGTACACGTACACGTACACGTACACGTACACGTACACGTACACGTACACGTACACGTACACGTACACGTACACGTACACGTACACGTACACGTACACGTACACGTACACGTACACGTACACGTACACGTACACGTACACGTACACGTACACGTACACGTACACGTACACGTACACGTACACGTACACGTACACGTACACGTACACGTACACGTACACGTACACGTACACGTACACGTACACGTACACGTACACGTACACGTACACGTACACGTACACGTACACGTACACGTACACGTACACGTACACGTACACGTACACGTACACGTACACGTACACGTACACGTACACGTACACGTACACGTACACGTACACGTACACGTACACGTACACGTACACGTACACGTACACGTACACGTACACGTACACGTACACGTACACGTACACGTACACGTACACGTACACGTACACGTACACGTACACGTACACGTACACGTACACGTACACGTACACGTACACGTACACGTACACGTACACAGACATATACAAAAAAGACACTGAGACAGAGTCAGAAATAGAGATAGATACAGGTACAGATACAGTGAAAAAGACATATACAGATACATAGACAATGACAGAAGGAGATGGAGAGGGGGGAGGGGGAGAGGGGGAGAGGGGGAGAGAGGGAGAGAGGCAGAGAGGCAGAGAGGCAGAGAGGCAGAGAGGCAGAGAGGCAGAGAGGCAGAGAGGCAGAGAGGCAGAGAGGCAGAGAGGCAGAGAGGCAGAGAGGCAGAGAGGCAGAGAGGCAGAGAGGCAGAGAGGCAGAGAGGCAGAGAGGCAGAGAGGCAGAGAGGCAGAGAGGCAGAGAGGCAGATACAGAGAGACAGAGAGACAGAAACAGAAACAGACAGAACATAGATATAGAGACATACGTAGAAACAATGATAGCATTGACAGAGGATACTTTTCATTCATCCAATGGATCAGGTCGTATATCATCAATGGTGGAGGCTAGACTGCATTAATGGTACTGAAATAGTCAAATACCGCTGCGTTACATCAATGTATTCACAAAGGCGTTGTGGTATACCTGGAGTAATCGTCGAATACACGATGTTGAAGCCGTCCTTTGTTGTGCCAGGATCAGTGACAAATGACACAAAGACGGTGTTTCCACTGCTGAAGACGTCACTCGGACGAGCTGAACCACTGAACGTGTGTAGAAGTGGAGCCGTAGCATCGTTTCCATCGTAGACACGGACTTTGTCCCAATTTCTCTCAGTATTAAAACTGGTAAAATGCAGTCTCACTGCCTGTAAAATAACATTAGTCAATAATTGGAAGGAACATTACTGGGGTTATTCGTTATACCTTCTGTGTAGCAAACAACTTGAATGGTGGGTTTGTATTGATTTAATAGTTGTCGGTCTTGCAGAAATATTGTTCGTGAAGTATCTGTAAACATATATTAAGAAACATTGTTTGCTCAGTCTGTCAGAGAATGTATGTGTTACATTAGGTTTCGTGAACTATAAACATTAGTGTACTTGTTGTAAAGACGTCTGCCAGTTTTGTTTCACGTATTTATATACAATAAAGAAACAATTATAACTAAGGGCAATAGATGAATTTGTACCTTAGCTTAATGTGAATAGCACAATGTTAAACTCGTTAGTTGAGAACATTAAGAAGGGTGTTTTGGATAAAAATAGAAGTATTTCTTGCAAATATATGAGAATAACTAATACGTAGTATATATAATAGAATCTATCATAGTTCTCTCAGAATATTTGTTAGACTAGTTTCCAGATCTGTAATAGTTTCTTCCTGAAACACCGAGGGCCAGAGGATCGGAACCACAGACTATCGCTCCTTAGACGGCTGGCTACTGAAATATATCCTCATGTTGTCGGCGCAAGGGAAATGCTAAGTGGCTCAATTTGACAAATTCCGCGAAATCCTAAGCCGGTGTGGATATTGAGCCATTACTGACGTATTCTGCGATGATGATGTAAACTCTCTTACTTGTTATCAATTCAAAAATATATACAACAAATAAAGACCATAAGAGGTGGGTCATCATTGCTCATGCGGGGGGGAATTTGTTATGATATAACGTTTACCCAGGGTCACGTTTTACATTGGTCAACATTCTGTCAGCCAATACTTGACTTTTACCGCGTACAATCAAAGCCATTGAACGTGATTGTTGTCTTGTATATATTGTTCAACCAGGGAATATTTCTTTGGGGTTAATCCTTGCTTTGTCGTCAAAGACAACACCTAATCTGGGCGTGTTATCAATGATACAAAATGGAACGCAAACGGCAAACATCATGGGTGTATGTCGGACCTTCGAACAAAAAGTGAAAACAAAACAAGCAAAAATTATAGTCGAACTAAGATGTCTTATATACGGACAACATTTATATTTAAAAGTGTCAGCAGGTGCCACGATCTCGAATTCCCTCCTTGGTTCGTTCGTCCAACACTCAATGTAATCGCGGATTGCTTGAAATAGTTTCTTTCACACGCACACGCACACGAACACACACACTTATTAATATTAATGTAAGTTACTTACTTGGGCTGCACCATCCTCAATTCTCCAAGCACAGTTCATGTTATCTTCATATTGGCTTTTCGCGATGCCAAATGAACCCGTTGGTCCCCGCAATCTCGCAATTTGGCCTCTACATCCTGCAATAACCGATTCTCTTATAGCGCACATACGTAAACGGGCCCATGGGGTGACAGGTTTAATGTTGTGTAAGAGTGAAGTCACACAAATATTGAACACATTAAGTGTATAAACTTGTGAGCGTAGCAATTATAGAAATGTTTACAATGGTATCTCATTTTCTGGTTTCCATATAGGCACCACAGTTCTGTCTGTAAGGAAATGCATCTTCTGTTATTTTCTTCAATACTTGATTTGTTTTTCTTAAGTGGGTGAAGTTGCATTCCGCGGACAACAGGTGGAACTCAGTCCATTGCGAATGTATTGTTACATGTTAACATTTCCTCACATGTATAATACATCATAATATTTAAGAATATTTTATATAACTCTGACCAACAAATTAGAAACTTGGCTTTGGTATTAACTTTGATTAACTCGATATTTGATTATTCGTGTAATATATGCATATGTAAACGGCTAAAATATCACGTACATGTGTTGTTATATATTTTGATCAGTCAACAATGTGTTTCTTTTAACACCCGTCACATGTCTGATACCAAAACAAAAATAGCTATTAATAATAATACTTCGAAAGAATAAGCAATGCTGTGTGATGTGAGTAAACGTTGAAAGTATATTTTCCTCAAACATACTTTCCTAATGTAACCGCCTTTCTAAACAGGGGTTTATGTAATATCACTGTCATGAGTAGTGCTACGATCTGGCAACCAACTGAGGCAGTTGGTCTAGTGAGTCGTGCTACGTGATATAGACAGGTCGACATGTGACAACGTATGGTGTCGCTGGCTGCTACGAAATGCTATGTTAAGACATTTCCTGTCACAGAACAGAACATGGTGCCAGAAGTGGGATGCTGCCAAGACATAGACTGCAAGATCTCGGTGGGGGGAGAAAGAAGACGGTGGCGTTCTGCTCGAGAATTGTGACCCCTGCCGAACAACTGTACTCACCGATTCAAAAGGAATGCTTAGCGAGTGGGTGGGCATGCGAGAAATTTGACAGATTCCTCTGTGGTCTGGCAGGATTTAAACTACTCACAGACCACACGCTAGTTGTGCTGCTGATCAACGTCAAAGACTTCGACAAGACAGCATTAAGTTGTCAACGACTACTAATTCGTTTGATCCGCTGCAAGGCCAAAGCGGAATATGCCACAGGGAAGGACTTTGTTGATGATGATACTCTGTCCAGGAGCCCAATACAGATCAATCCCAGAAGATCGCCGAGTTGCATTCCTCCACGATGGACGATGCTATTCTTCATTCACACGTTGACTGGATGGCCAAACTATGAGGAGGACGTACCAGAATGTTTGAAGGCGTTCATCATTGTCCGAAGTCTCCTTTCTGTCAGCAATGGTCTTCTGGCATATACTGACCTAATCTCTATTCCCACACTCTTGAGGCCAGATGTACTGAAGACTATTCACACAGGCCATCAGTGAGTGACGAAGTGTTTGGAACGAGCCATGGTGTTGTTGTGGTGGATAACACGCGACATTAAGCACATAGTAGTAACTTATGAACATTGTTAAGTCCACAAACCGAGTCAAAACAGGGAGCCACTGATGACAACTCCTCTACCCACAGAACCATGAGAGTGAGTAGCAGTGGACGTACATTTGTCTCAAGGAAAGAACTACATGGTAGTAGTGGATAGGTGGATAGAAATACGTACTGCACCTCAGTAACACGACAACTGCTGCGTGCATTGTGAAGCTGAAGGACATCTTCGCCCGATTTTGCACCCCAACTTAGCTGGTGTCTGACAACGCTCCCCAGTTCTTGTCTTCGGTGTTCAAGTCATTTGCAAAGCAGTATGGATTTACACATCTGAGCAGAGCAAACGGCCAAAAGGATTCTCAAATAGGGTGATCCTTGGCTAGGCCTGATGATTTATAGACACATTGATCGTCTCTACAGGATGCAGTCCTGCACAACTAATAATGAGCCGTTTCTTTCGTACGACCCTGCCAACCCTACTTACTGCACTCCGGCCAATATGGCCCAACCCGTACCTTGTGCGTCCGAAGGATTTTGACACTAACTTCTCATATCTCCGCAACTATGATCGACACCACGGACTGCATCCACTACCTCCATTGTATCCGGGAGATACAGTGAGGATCAGAACGAACAATGAGATGAGTTGAACGAATACAAATGTCGTAATCAATCGAGACGACATGCCACAGTTATAGACCGTCCAGACTGGATATGGCGTGTAATGCAGAAACAGACGATATCTCAGTTACGTGCCGCTGTAACCAACACAAAGTTCTGTCCCCTGCTCTTGTCAATCAGCCTCAGCTGGCAGTTTTGCTGACAGAGAATGCAACTGGCGAAGTGCCCCTGGACCAGTCTCCAGTGTCCGCCTGTCCAGTGCTGCGACGATCAGTGAGCCCTATAATAGGACCTGCAAGAGGGCGCTTCTAACATAACAACAATAACTAGGGTCAGGCACGACAACAACTTCTTGACGCTGATTGGAAGACGTTTCTTGCTAACTAGCTGTGTACAAGTGCCCACATTTGGTTGCTCTTATGTGGAATAAGCTTTAGGGTAGGGTTTAGGTTTAGGTTTGGGTTAGGGTTAGGTTGAAGTTATTTTGACAAGATTGACATTAGGTGGTCTACATGCATTTTATAGGCAGTTGTACGTGGTTGGTGAACAAGAAAGGTATTCCATATATATTACTCTTGATGGTCCCATATACAAATATTTATAGGACATTCCATGGGTCTGTATTGCACCCACTTGGGCGTATGTTATTGTAATAAGCGACGGTGTGTCACATTCTGCTACGAGGAGAATCATTACGATCGTTACTATTTCTTTGCAATCCTTACAAGGCAGGCTGTATATATATTCTTAAGATCATAACACAGAACGTTCATGACGAAGTCGTTTCGGCATTTTAGATGTTCCCAATTTCATATTGCATTTATAATACATTTCAATAGATGACAGATGGAGGGTCACAGACAGAGAGAGAGAGAGAGACAGGAGTCATGTCCTGAACAAAAGAAAATATCAACTACATTATCTTCATTACCAATATGTAAAAGCCACTAACTCTTTGTTTGCTTTCCTAAATTATGGCAATTAACAGTAATGATAGGGAAAAGCCAAAACATTAGATCATAGCAAAAATTCCAAGATCGTATCATATAGTGGGCTAATTGTATAGTTAACATTAGCTTACCTGGTGGAGTGCTTATCTGAAAAAACAAAAACAAATATGGTAATATGTTGTGTAATAAATTGTGTAGCATCTGAATGTTACACTACTACATAATTACTCCGAAGCATCAATTGATATATATACATATAAAAGTATATATATATATATATATATATATATATATATATATATATACACTGTATATTCATGTGTATATATATATAGATATATATATATATATATATATATATATATATATATATATATATATATATATATATATATATGTATATACATATATATATAGATTATATATATGAAATGGCTCATATGTGTTTGGTACAGAATACATGGACACGGAATAGTACAGTAAAACCTGTCCCTTATGGGCAACAAAACTGGTCTCTTAAGACAGATAGTCTCTCATAACAGGTTATACAAAATATAATGTCAGTATAATTTTGAATATTATACATATTTTATTAACAACTAAATTACTAATACGATAGTTTTAACAAATTTACAAAATTAATGGAACGCGAATTTATAGACATATGATTGTAACTTGAATTTATTTAAACACACCATGTCATAGCAGACTAGATTTAGTTGAGCTATGAATTGTTTTTGTCATCAGTATTTATATTAGAAATATCACAAGTTTTTATCTGATTAAAACAAATTCATAATCTAATTTTGGCTGATTATCACAAAACGAAACAATACGACATCGTCAAACAAAACACAATTTCGGTACTTGTAAATCATAACTAAGCTGACAAATGTTCCTATTATCACATGGAATTAGGCCCTACATTTTGGGTGATAATATGAGTGAATCCACACTCTAAAGCATGTTAACTTTTGTTTATCTTTCGACATCAATTCATTGCTATATCTGCAGCATAAACCAATAAATTGTCTTACTGACAAGAAATCAAGTGTATATGCAAATGCTTACAGTGCAGGCTTTCGACTTGCATGGACCTATGTCGGCAACAGCCATAGCATCCCGAAGTATTGCTGATATTATATTTTCGGCACACATTTCCCCCAAATAAATTACGATCTATTTGAAGACTTATACCATTGCGGGTTTATTTTAATCTGAAACGACCCGTTCCTAGGAAAACAGTTGTTCAATATGAGAGACCGCTCAAGACAGGTTTTATTTGATTTGGCCTTATTATGCTAACATGTCCTTGTACAAATAAAGAGTTCGAATGAGGGACGTCGAAAGCTTGTGGCCCGTAACATTGCATATTCTATGTTGGTAATCAGAAACTGGAAACACAAACATCTACAAATGACACAGCATCAGTGGTGACTGGTGAGTAATGGATACATTCTACTAGTGTAGTAGAGAGTCAAATGAGTTATTAACCATACAGTGCACTAGCATGTAGCAATATCTTTATGCATAGGGTGGACTGCCATCAAACAGGAACACAGTCGTTATTGTGGGATATGATAGTCAACACCATTATACCAGTTCAGCGGTAGCCACAGCAGTGCACCCTACTATTAAAACATGTTGATACAATTAGCATTCAACAGTCACTAGGCAGATTCACTTGCTACTTTAAGCTATTAACCAGTGGTCAGATGGGAGCCCAATCCCGGACAATTAGAAATGTAGGAAACTGAGAACAAACAACTGGCTGCTGATTATACATATACTAGGGAAGACCGGGGCAAGTTGTAACAAAAACAACACATTTCAATTTTAGTATGATTTACACATTTCAAGACGGGTTGGGTATCTTAACCGATCGGTACTTTCTTCATGCCACAATGTCCCCACATATCCCCCGCAGATATTTAGTGTATTATTAATTATACGCCTTTTTGCACATGTATGGTATAATGAATTATGTGATACAGGGTAAATTGTAACATGCATGCTTAACATTGGTGCTAATTGTAATAAGTACTATTTATTCACAGGCTATTATCATAATATGTGTAAGATTTTCTTTCCTAGTTCTACCCTTTGAATGGACCTATGTCAGCGACAGGACGGGGTGAATTCAGTGGTTAGATGCAACTGTATGACATGATTTCAAAAGCCAGAAGTTATGCACAACAATAATCACAATTAAGACTCTCGCTCGGCTTTTATATAAATATATACACTGTACCATTAAAAATATTCAACATTAAACTTATATTCACACAAAAATAAACAGAAATAAAAATGTGCAGTTGTCGGACTCCGTGAGGTGGCAGCACTTTTTAGATAACATTTAAAGCCGGGTAAGTGATCAAACTATCTTATCGACGAAGTTACACAGCCGAGCGAAAGTAGGTTAAACGAGACTATAGGACAGCCTTATCCCAGAACAGGCTGATTGGTTCTCAGGTCAAATTGTTAATATTTTTTCTTCTCACTTTTTATTTTCTACTTTATTTTATATATAGATATTTTATAATCTAGTGTCGTTTCCAAAAGCATACGAACATTATAAACATTAATTATTTGTATACACGTAAACCTGTGAATTAATCCAAAACAGTGATACCGTCTGACGGCTTTGAGCAGTGACACTATAAAAGCAAATTATATTTATCACCAGACTATCTTCTCGACGAAATTACGAAGCTGAGCGAGAGTCGGTCAAGTGAGACCACTGTGGAGGTAAACAGACATAGCTATACAGGGCGGCCATATTTAGCACAGTGACTCCAGTATCGGCAGTGTACGACATTGACATCCGTAGTCTATGACATGGCTGTCAATTAAGATTAGACATCACATGGAAGAGTGACGTCAACCTCGGACACATAATTTTTTTTTTTTATATGAGCCAATGAGCTCAATAAGCCCACGTCCTGTATTTGTGACAAACTAACACCAGCGCCTTGTAATGTTCACCCTCTGGTTAGCATGGCGACTGTTGGCTGCCATACTAACCAGAGGTAACTTAAGCAGAAATCACTCCAGATCCATTCTACATCGTAGAGTTCCGTTTATTCATCGTCATTATACATACATCGTACAGCAAATATCGAAGGAACATGCCAGTCCTAAACTGGCCTCCTGTTTATTCTACTACACACTTACGACAGAGGTTCCCTTTGATGTCACTGGTGTAGATTTATAGTTGCATATCGTATTATACGAAAGCTAAGTTTGGTTTCAAGTTTGGAGCCAAATGAGACACACGGTTTGAATATCGCCCAGGGTCGAGATGACTGTCATATTAGAACTGGGTGTGAGTAGGATCGACCAGCACGGGGAACATTAATCTAACTACTCAATAGAGAGTGACACTTCTACGAAGGGTAAACAGAAGGACTGCGACCTGTGTGGGGGCATCGGCTCCACACCCTACCTTGACCATTAACTCATATCATTTATATAAGTATCTATATACGGGGTAGGTATATTATATATAACAGTACTCTAATGATGTCTAGTAATAAACTACACGGTGGCTGTACATTACAGCCTGACACAGCACAGTACCGAGCCAAAATGATGTCACTAGGTCAATGCAATGGTAGCACAAGCACGATTACATAAAACTGCATGCTGTATACTTATATAAAAACTGCATTCAACAACTGTGATTATGAAATAGTCACAGCCATTGGCTATAAGTTAAATGTTATTCAGACATTGCCAGAAATGAGTAGAGAGAGAGAGAGAGATTAGTCATAATTATAATTACACAGGCCACATAAGATTAGACTGCTAGTAGGCTGATCGGTGACAGATAACTTGTACATTTTCCTGGTTAATGGTCAGGTCAGTGATATGCACCATGTAAGACTACAAGGTTAGTTGGTAGATAGATTAGATGGACCATGTAAGACTACCATATTAGTTGGTTGATAGATTGCATGGATCATATAAGACTACCATATTAGTTGGTTGATAGATTACATGGACCATGTAAGACTACAACATTTGTTGGTAGGTAGATTGTATGGACCATGTAAGACTACCACCTTACTCGGTAGATAGATTATATGGACCATGTTAGACTACCACCTTAATTGGTAGATAGATTATATGGACCATGCATGACTAAGACCTGACTTGGTAGATGGATTATATAGACCATATAAGACTATCACCTTAGTTGGTAGATAGATTATATGGACCATGTAAGACTACCACCGTACTCGGTAGATATATTATATTGACCATGTAAGACTACCGCCTTAGCTGGTAGATAGATTATATGGACCATGTAAGACTACCATCTTAGTGGGTAGATATATTATATGGACCATGTAAGACTACCACCTTAGTTGGTGGATAGATTATATGGACAATGTAAGACTACCGCCTTAGTTGGTAGATAGATTATATGGACCATGTAAGACTACCACCTTAGTGGATAGATAGATTATATGGCCCATGTAAGACTACTGCCTTAGTATGCAGATAGATTTTATGGACCATGTAAGACTACCACCTTACTCGGTAGCTAGATAATATAGACCAAGTAAGACTACCACTTTACTCGGTAGATAGATTATATGGACCATATAAGAATACCGCCTTAGTTGGTAGATAGATTATATGGACCATGTAAGACTACCGCCTTAGTATGTAGATAGATTTTATGGACCATGTAAGACCACCACCTTACTTGGTAGATAGATTATATGGACCATGTAAGACTACCACCTTAGTTGGTAGATAGATTATGTGGACCATGTATGACTACCGCCTTAGTTGGTAGATAGATTATATGGACCATGTAAGACTACCACCTTAGTGGGTAGATAGATTATATGGACAATGTACGACTACCGCCTTAGTAGGTAGATAGATTGTATGGACCATGCAAGACTACCACCTTCCTCGGTAGATAAATTATATGGACTATGTAAGACTACCACCTTAGTTGGTAGATAGATTATATGGACCATGTCAGACTACCACCATATTATAGTAAATATATTGTTCATGGCTCCAAGAATGGTTTATTTTAGTATGCTTTACTTACTTTGGAGCATTTTTTATTGAAGCGAGTACGACGTTTCGACCCGTCGTCTACGGGCCTTGATCACGTACTGATGTCACGTGTGTTGCCTCAGAATCCAACTGGCACAAGAGGAAAGTGAAGGAGGCCATATACATCAAACAGAGAGCCACTACCATGAACAGAGATCAGGGATACCATCTGCCTGCCATCTACAATCAAATCATCCCGCCGAAATCTGAGGCAACACACGTGACATCAGTACGTGATCAAGGCCTGTAGACGACGGGTCGAAACGTTGTACTCGCTTCGACAAAAATGCTCCAAAGTAAGTAAATCATACTAAAATACCACCATATTAGTTGGTTGATAGATTACATGGACCATGTAAGACTACCACATTTGTTGGTAGATAGATTATATGGACCATGTAAGACTACCACCTTACTCGGTAGATAGATTATATGGACCATGTAAGACTACCGCCTTAGTTAGTAAATAGATTATATGGACCATGTAAGACTACCATCTTAGTGGGTAGACAGATTATATGGACCATGTAAGACTACCACCTTAGTGGATAGATAGATTATATGGACCATGTAAGACTACCACCTTAGTTGGTAGATAGATTATATGGACCATGTAAGACTACCGCCTTAGTTCGTAGATAGATTATATGGACCATGTAAGACTACCACCTTAGTTGGTAGATAGATTATATGGACCATGTAAGACTACCACCTTAGTGGGTAGATAGATTATATGGACCATGTAAGACTACCGCCTTAATATGTAGATAGATTGTACGGACCATGTAAGACTACCACCTTACTCGGTAGATATATTATATGGACCATGTAAGATTACCACCTTAGTTGGTAGGTAGATTATATGGACCATGTAAGTCTATCACCTTTGTTGGTAGATAGATTATATGGACCATGAAAGACTACCACCTTAGTGGGTAGATAGATTATATAGACCATGTAAGACTACCATCTTAGTTGGTAGATAGATTATATGAACCATGTAAGATTACCACCTTAGTTGGTAGATAGATTATATGGACCATGTAAGACTACCACCTTAGTTGGTAGATAGATGATATGGACCATGTAAGACTACCACCTTAGTGGGTAGATAGATTATATGGACCATGTAAGACTACCGCCTTAGTATGTAGATAGATTGTACGGACCATGTAAGACTACCACCTTACTCGGTAGATAGATTATATGGACCATGTAAGACTACCACTTTAGTTGGTAGATAGATTATATGGACCATGAAAGACTACCACCTTAGTTGGTAGATAGATTATATGGACCATGTAAGTCTACCACTTTTGTTGGTAGATAGATTATATGGACCATGAAAGACTACCACCTTAGTTTAGATAGATTATATGGACCATGTAAGACTACCACTTTAGTTGGTAGATAGATTATATGGACCATGAAAGACTACCACCTTAGTTGGTAGATAGATCATGTGGACCATGTAAGACTACCACCTTAGTTGGTAGATAGATTATATGGACCATGTAAGACTACCACCTTAGTTGGTAGGTACATTATATGGACCATTTGAGACTACCACCTTAGTGGGTAGATAGATCATATGGACCATGTAAGACTACCGCCTTAGTATGTAGATAAATTGTATGGACCATGTAAGACTACCACCTTACTCGGTAGATAGATTATATGGACCATGTAAGACTACCACCTTACTCGGTAGATAGATTATATGGACCATGTAAGACTACCACCTTAGTTGGTAAGTAGATTATATGGACCATCTAAGTCTACCACCCTTGTTGATAGATAGATTATATGGACCATGTCAGACTACCACCTTAGTTGATAGATAGATTATATGGACCATATAAGACTACCACCTCGGTGGGTAGATAGTTTATATAGACCATGTAAGACTACCACGTTAGTGGGTAGATAGATCATATGGACCATGTAAGACTACCATCTCAGTTGGTAGATAGATTATATGGACCATGTACGACTACCACCTTAGTTAGTAGATAGATTATATGGACCATGTATGACTAAGACCTGACTTGGTAGATGGATTATATAGACCATGTAAGACTACCACCTTAGTTGGTAGATAGATTATATGGACCATGTAAGACTACCACCTTACTCGGTAGATAGATTATACGGACCATGTAAGACTACCACCTTACTCGGTAGATAGATTATATGGACCATGTAAGACTACCACCTTAGTTGGTAGATAGATTATATGGACCATGTAAGACTACCACCTTACTCGGTAGATAGAATTTATATGGACCATGTAAGACTACCACCTTACTCGGTAGATAGATTATATGGACCATGTAAGACTACCGCCTTAGTTCGTAGATAGATTATATGGACCATGTAAGACTACCACCTTAGTTGGTAGGTAGATTATATGGACCATGTAAGACTACCACCTTAGTTGGTAGGTAGATTATATGAACCATGTAAGACTACCACCTTAGTTGGTAGGTAGATTATATGAACCATGTAAGACTACCACCTTAGTTGGAAGATAGATGAAAGCAGTTATAGAACTCCTGTCCATCCGTGGATCAGGGAGGATGTTAACGTCACAATCTTTATCAGCTCAGGCAGTCAATATACTTTCAACACCAGGCCACACAAATCTACAGACTTCAACATACTTCAAATAAGTTGTTACCTTAGTTTAAAAGCCCTGGGAAAACAAATTGATTGGTGGTTTTTTCCACAACCATCCTCTTTAAGTCCAGATTTGTTGGCAAGGTTTTTGTATTCTCAAACTTAATTACCCATACTGTTGTCTTCTTTATCATCTTCATTATTCCGGTGTTTTACTTTTGAAGAAGTTCCTTGTGGATTCATATTTAACATGGTTCTGTATAACAGTCACAAACAATATAACCAACTACCCTCTGTGACTCTTTGCAACTGCGTAATGTTGGGAATTAGACTTATCTCATTCCTGTTATATGAACTTTATCATTTTTAATTCAACCATGGCTTAGTTGATGCATCCATGTAGAATATTCTGACAAGTCCTGGCAGCAACTTTGGTAAACTCATTGGATGCGATCACCTCAGAGAACACTTGGAGTCATAGTCTTGGACAATAAACTTTACTCATGTGGAAACGAAATACTGTGTAAAATGTCTTTGAAAGTGCAAGAAAACATTCTGCAACTTGTCTATGATAGATAATCTGGCCTATCTTGTAGATTCATATGGATCACTGCTGCCATTCTGTGTAGTATCACATGTTACAGATGGTACATGTTTCGAAATCCATAGACAGTTTTCATATAAGTATTTTACAAAGATTCCATTCATATTTAACTGAAACATTGTCCCAGTGCCTGTGCTGACCTCTAATGTACTTAGGTCCCATTATTAGATTCCTATAATGATTTATAGTGTAAGAGAAAAAAAACTCTGTTATTGTAATTCCGTTACCAAAATGTAATTCCGTTACCATGATTCCTACAAGATAAGAAAAGAGACACGTAAATTGTGTAATCTTACCTATTCATGGGTGTATCTAATAAGAGAATTTCAAGTAACTATTAATTTTGATCACTTGTTAGCGCTCAGGAAAACTTTATGTACTTTTTCGGTAACGGAATTACATAATAAATATATGAAAATGTGACTACCCATTTGAAAATATGGCTTATGCAGTACAAGTTACTTTCTGAATTTTGATTACATACAATATGAACTTTCAAAATCTGTAAAATAAAGGTAAATTAGTTAAAAGTTAATGGTAAGATGGGAGGTTTTTTTGTTGGCCCTTGTTTTTTCATTAGTTTGATTGTTAAGAATTCACTCCATTAGAAGCATAATTATAAATAATTGTGAACTGACGGCACAATGTTTTACTTGGGCTTGAATTTTACATATGTTTTATATCAATATTTATATTAATTTTTAGCAGTCTGAGCTCTCAAATACTGAATTGCCCACCTAGTCATTGTAATATAGATTTTTCAACTGATTTTAAACATCATTGTAGACACAACACTAAACACAATAACAAATTGTGCTTCTCTATTATGTAGCACATTCAAAAATATGGTATGTATAATATGGTATATCAACCGTTCAAGTCCCCTGTTTTTTCAGCAGGTTTCATGCAGTAAGACTAAGAATAATGTGTATTTTTTTATATTTACTCCTTAGGCTTAGCGTGTTCTATCTATGATATATTGTAACTTAAATGGTACTACATTTCAATTTAACAGGCCTTTTCATAAGACGCGTCTTTATACCCAGAATCGCCCTGGGTGAATACCTATAAATGTTTCATTTGCATGGTCACTAAACGTCTTTCCACGGGCTTTTCTGAGAGCGATGGCGAGGACATACAAACGCTGGACAAATGGTGTCATGTTCCTTGATATACTGCCCAGCACTTGTCCAAGGCGACACACTGGTCACTGCGAGTCTGAGAGAAATGTGGGCTTCCTGCGTGTCTACGTCGTCCAAACCGGAAAGACGCTGTACGTAAATGTTGCGACATTCACACGTGACCCACAAGTATTATGACGGTAGGGGACTTGGCATTAACTCCTTTGTCGTGACTTCCGGGCACCCCAACATTGCCCTGCGATACGATTCAAGCCAACTTTTGATTGAGATCAGCCCGCAAGATAAAAACTACCACAGATAAGGTGTATTGACATTACACAAAGCGCCTGTTTTTGCTTTTGGCAAATGCCAATGGCAATGGCAATGCGCACCGGTTTCACTTTGATTTGAAAAGGGGCAGTTATGCAGAAGTCGGATTCACCTCAATTTGGCCATTATAAATGTATCTTTGCCAACATTTGATAATTAATTTTGATAATTCAATCATTTAGCACCATCTTATGCATAGTTATGTTTTATAAACCGCGTGACTTAGCAGACTTTTGAGGTCAAAAACACAGCGGGGTCGGCATAAATTAACTGTGTTAGTGTGTATCGCTCAATCCTTGTGCACGGCGCAATAACACATGCACCGCTGCGCTTGCGACTGGCACAAATCGGAGCGCTGTTTCGGTCTCAAAATGCAATATTTGTGAAACATAAATATAGCTAGGAATGCTGATTGATCATGTCTAGGATTAGAGTTTGTGTAATGTATCCAATGTAGGCATATATAGTCATAATAGGAAAATCGAGGTGGGTCCGACTTCTGCATAAAGCCATAAGTGCCTCAAAAAGTACTGATAGTGGAGTCGCCTAGGGGTATGATCGTGACACGCTGGGCCAAAGCACCAAATTTGGCACAGTTGTACCTTACGACCATATAGCGCCTTTCAGAGGGGGCCGCCCGATTTTAGAGGCCAAGGTCAGGGTCAGGTCAAGTCAAAAGACAAAATATTTCATAATTCAGATTTTATCATCTATTAACACCATACACAATGTCTGTGTTTCGGAAGGTTACAGGAGAATGGCTGCCAATAATGCTCAACATAATTTCTATATGCACGCGTAGCTGCACGCGTACACTAGGTACCGATACGAAGTGCACATCTACATTCCTAGATGCAGTCATATTTACTCAGTTAATTAACAATAATTAACTCACACCTCCATTGCTAACAAATGCCTCATATGACGCTACAATTAATGAGCTTGTTCTTAACTCTCACAAAGTCCACGACAGAGACAGAGTGTTGTGCATGTGAGCCTGTTGATCGTTGGGTTTCGTGTACCAATGCCAGGTTGTTACTCTGCATGGACTGAATGCCGATTCCGTGTTTTGTGTAGAACCCGCCCTGTGTGTGCGCGCCTATTAAACATGTGCTTTCTATCCGAGTCATAGTTATTATCATACTAATAGATAAAGAACACACGAAGAACTTGGTGCCCCCGATGAGTGTATAGGCCTAGGGCCTGTAACTGGGTCACGATACATGGAGAGACTCCGCGCGACTGGAGCTGATTGGGGGCAGGTCATATATGTCTAGAGTTAGATCATTAATCTTTCCCCTATACGACCCGTAAGTGTGTCACGATAAATGGCGTGACTCCGCGCGATTGGAGCTCATTGGGGTCTAATCGAGACAATTGGGGACTGGACACAAGAATAATACACAATAAAATAGTTTACGGGATTTGCATTTTACATTGCTGTACATTGTGGTTTCGATAAGCAGTTATATCTGACAAGTTGTCTAAATTCGCGTAATCATAACACATGTGTACGTTTGCCCCAAACAGGTTGTACTACGCGAAAAATTGCACTTTTCATTATTAGTCAAGATCGCCAAACGCAAGTACTTGCCGCTATTGCCATGGCAACCACCATTATAATCGATTAAAATTCATGATTTCCGTGATCATTTTCACCGGCAAAGTGTTCCACTGCTTCTGCTTGTAATAATCCTTCGGACAGTATAACTGAAATAGTTGACTGGAACCGTTCGATTATTACAACCAAAAACAAAACGAAGTCCTATACCGTTAACATGGAGAATATGGACCTCCTGCCCCCAACTGCCCCCAGCCAGGTTTTCGCGCGCGATACTTACACGCCCTATATACTGGTTTCTACTGGTGTGTTCTATTTATATCTATGGTTATACCGTTCATATCTTAAATGTCCGATGTAATATTGATATTACTATACTATCATAGACATATAGCGATTTAGGCTGTATGTGTCTTTTACGGGATTTGCATTTTACATTGCTGTCAGGGGCGTCGATCCGGTTTTAAAAGTGGGGGGACGGGAGACCAATTTATATATATATATATATATATATATATATATATATATATATATATATATATATATATATCACATATATGTATGCATAATATATATATATATATATATATATATATATACATGTCATATAATATATATTATAATATGTCATATATATAAGTGTATGCATATATATATATATAATATATATATATATATATATATATATATATATTTGACATGTATTATATATATATATATTTTAAAAAAATACTTGTGTATTTCAGGTCATATATATGTATATATATACAAATTATGTGTGTGTGTGACCTGAAATACACATAAGTATTTTTTAAATATAAAAAATAATTCATTGTTGGTCTGATGCTAATTCTAATCTAAAAAAGTCTATGTTATGCTATTTATAATAGTTGTGTTGGCAACATATATTTGAAGAGGGGCCATGGCCCACCCCAATCACTGAACATTTGAGGTAGATTCTGGACCCAACACTGCTTGCCTGATTCATACAGTGACAAGATGCAGAGCTTACAGGGGTGCCTGTGTAGGACTTTTTGGCAAAGTAATTTTTCATCACTAAACTGAGATCAAATTACACAAAGTGCGGACATCTGCTGGTTCCGCCGTAGGCAATATAAATATCCACCAGCACGACCAGGCTGCAATCAAAGGGGTGACAGGGCAAACAATAATTAATAATTTACTATGTGCTTGATGGTTAATGCCTATTAATATATCAACACAATGGTACAACATGACAGAGCCTGGCATGATGAATATTTACTGTACTAAGATCAAGTTGCGGGCTGCGGCCCACCAAGCAATTTATCTAGTGATTTTCCACTAGGTAGTCGGAAGTTTAGTTCTTATTATTAATTTTACTACTAGACCGATGTAGGGTTTTTAAGAGAGGAGAGTGATCAGTCTCGCTATATGTGCCTATACATTTGTTTTATGAACTGAAAAAAGTATGAGGACATTTCCTATCTGACCCCCTGAGGCCGCGGGGTGGTCGGTGTCCCCCTCGTCCCCCACTGATCGACGCACATGGTGTGCCTGTGTAGAACTTCCCAATCCAACATTTTGGCAAAGAAATTTGTCATCACTCATATTGGAATAAGTTGCACAAAGTGCAGGAATCCGCCGCTTCTGCAGTAGGCGATAAGCATCAAGCAGACGAGGGGTGAAAGTGCAACACAAATGTCATCATTTAAAAGGTGCTTGATGGCTAGAGTCTATTAATAATATCAACACAAGGTTGCAAACTGATAGAGCCCGGCAGCGGCTTACATTTTTCCGGTAGTTATAAACTTTCCGATTGGCCTTTCTGCGTATGCGCGACAAATTTTAAATCATCCATGTGCAGCGAAATAAGAAAACATTTTTCGTATAAATGCCACGGGCTGTTCGATAACTCTCCTGTCATGACTCCTGTGAAGAGTTGTGTAACATTTCGTTCAATACATTAAAATATTACGTTTGTTTAAATAACTACCACGGATTATGGCGCATTAACAGCAAAACATGCCTCAAAACTTGTTTGCTTCGTGTTAATTTGCGATAAATAACTTTGCTGAACTTCATATCACGAGTTTATTGTCTAAATAGTCCTATGTAGCGGCTTTTAAGAGAGATGCGTGTTGAGTTAGGCTATATGCCTCGCAATTTTTCTGAACTAAAAAGTGTGGGGGGGACGCGTCCCCCCCGTCCCCCACCGATCGACGCCCGTGATTGCTATACGTTGCGGTTTCGATAAGCACTTATATCTGACAAGTTGTCTAAATGCACATAATCGTAACACATGTATACGTTTGCCCCAAACTGGTTGTACTGCGCGAAAAATGGCACTCTTCATTATTAGTCAAGATCGCCAAACACAAGTACAAGCCGGCGATGCCATGCCCATGGCAACCACCATAATAATCGATTAAAATTCATGATTTCCGTGAGCATTGTCACCGGCAAAGTGTTCCACTGTTTCTGCTTGTAATAATCCTTCGGACAGTATATCTGAAATAGTTAGACTGAAACAGTTCGATTATTACAACCAAAAACAAAACGAAGTCCTATGGCTATACGTCAACATGGAGAATATGGACTTTCTGCCCCCAACTGCCACCAGCCTCGTTTTCGCGCGCGAGACTTGCACGCCCTATTATTAAACTATACACAAAGCTTCCATGGATAAAATGTTGGCTCCGGAACTTCTAACAGAAGGTGGAAATATGCCGGTGTCGCGGTCCAGCACGTTGATGCAGTCTAGCACGTCGAAGCTAGGTTAGCAGTTCATGTCAAAAGGTTAGCGATTCATGTCAAAGGTTAGCGGTTCATGGCGAAGGTTAGCGCGACGGTGTGCAACGTCGAGCGGTCCAGAACGTCGTTCCACATATGCACATGCGCGCCGAACTGGCGTAACCTCAGGTGGCCGATCAACTTTGACCCCGTGCCTGAATGTCTGAGTTAATGACGCTGCAGCGACGACCTACTTTTCGACCTCTTACGTTAAGTTTCCTGCGCGCACGTGTTCTTCACAACGATCAGGATGACGAGACGTGTCGGTAAGACATACAACGAGTACATTGAGTGCATTAAGCATTATATAGTCCAAAAGACGCACTTGGCAAATGACACGCGCTTGCGAAATGCTGTCGTTAGAGCGGTGAATTCGGGAAATTATGAAGTAGACGGTGAGTAAACAAAACACTGTGTATTGCAGTTTATATAATATCATATGGCTACACCTCGGAAAAACCACGAGTGACAACTGATCTGTCAAGTAAAATGTCATATCGTGAATTTATTACACGTATGCTGCAAATAATTACCCTGTGATCAAACATTTAAATTACTGTCATTTATCTAAACAAAAGTCACGATGTGCATGCGTATACATTCATTAGTTTTCATATTAGACTTGGTCTTGGACTTGGTAGATGGCGTGAGTTCAGTGGGGATAGACCTAACTTCATATTCCGTAAGTATAAGATTACCTTACAATTAGTATAATATATACAGCTGCTTAGCCTAAGGATATATGTACTGATATGTGGTTGTAGCAATTACTGCTGTGCTTGAAATGTTATTTACCAGACATGATGTTTAATGTATGTTTTTTAAAACAACATAGTTTTCAGATAATAATTATAACCATGATTTATTATATACCAGTACACCATGTGATTGTTCAACTCTTGCCGTAATAATGTGTGTGTGTGTGTGTGTGTGTGTGTGTGTGTGTGTGTGTGTGCGTGCGTGCGTGCGTGCGTGCGTGCGTGCGTGCGTGCGTGCGTGCGTGCGTGTGTGTGTGTCAGTTTATATATATATATATATATATATATATATCAATTTATATATAATATCATAATGTTCTTCCCATATTGTTCTGTTTATGTTATTAATATTGTATGTTATTTGCCTTCATTTAATTGCTCTATGTTATTGTAAAGAGCAACAATAAATTAGATTTGTGTTAAACTGTCTTCTTTTTCCTTGCTGCTTAGTTTTGAGCAATTCCAACATGGCGTTACATGTGACTTTTTGGGTATTTCAACACTTCTTATATATAAAATATCTATTAATGATCAATCTGAAACATTTAAGGCACGTGATGACTTGGGGTTACAGTTTAGCACTTTTAAATGTAACAATTATGCTAAATCTGAAGACTATGCTGCCTGATTATAAAATTCATTTGACAAACCACACACCCACACAGGCATTTAGAGGTTGGTAAAGGGTCAGCAGGTGCCTGGGTGGGGGTCCCACATTTACTGTCAGGTTCCTGAGATGTCCAACTCATTGGGCCTGAGCAAACATATCAGACTGCAAACAATGATACACATTAAAAATCTGTAACATTTATAAATAATGGCCTTACAACTTCTATCCCAGAGGCCAAAGCAAAGAAATGTCGTTATTCACTTTATCAGTAAATTACACTGGACGCTGTGGGTGCAGTCGATTGCTGCCCTTCGTCAGGGTTAACATTGACTGACAAGGGGTTGCGAGGTGGACAGGCAGCCCAAAGAGGGAGAACTACCAGTTTCAAGCAGCTCTGATTAAGAGGAAAATGAAGACGCAACCCTCCAATGATCTCTTGAAATGATCATCAGAATTTACTAATGAAGCTGCTACATAGGCTATAGCCATGATGTTTGTGGCATGTTAATTGTGTTGAATAAATTTATAGAATTACAATATGACATAAAAGTGCATTTTGTTTGGATGGTCCCCACTTTTTGTGTCCCTTAGATTTCGTATGAAAAGTTGGGGTCCTGCTGGCCCCCAGTAATTTTATGCTAAATTATAACACTGGTAAATAAAGAGTAGATGCTAATGTATTGACTTATGTTGGCAGTTCAAATCTGCCAGGTAAATGCACAAACCTTTGTGCACAATTACCCCTGGCATGGGCTATTGTCTGATACATTGCATCTGCGCATATTATTTCCTTCATAGGTTGACATTTCATTAAAACGAATGTCATTGATGCAACAGTTTACGCATCAATTGCATATACATATATAATCCAATTAAAATCTGTCAACTGATTTACATCATAAAATAAATAAATAAGTATACTTATATAGTGCAAATCTAGTTAAAACTACTCAGGCCGTTTTACATATACATGTAGTAGGTATTCATTAAAAAATAATTACTTAAATATATGACGAAACTTAACTCTACATTACCAAAGTGCCATGTAAACAGATTAATGAAAACATAATTAATAAACATATAAGAATATAGAAGACTAAAATACATAAAACTAAAACGTCATTTAAGAAAGTATGATTTAAAAATTCACTTTACTAATGATGCAGTCACTGAAATAAAAGTTAAGCATATATTTATACAGCCACCGTCATGGAATTTATGTAATCATTAAACAATTTTACCTCACATTATGGTGTTACAGAAACTGCTCGTGTATTACAGGGAATGATATACATCAATGAACTGCTAATCGTATTAATAATGCCAACTGACAAGTTTCACTGGGTGGTCCTGCCTAAGAAAACGTCATCATCATCAATCACTTGTAAGGATTTATCATGAAATGCAGTTGTGGTATGTGGGCTGGGGAACATAAAATGTATAGGGAAGGAAAAGCTATTTCTTAATTTAAAGTAGCACCAATGAGGACAATAACAAGCATAATTATTTATTTATATATCAACACATTTATTCACATTTATTATAAGTAATATATTATGTCTATTACGAATGCTGCAGCAAATCAAGTGGCCTACACTATAACATCAGAAATGACAACAGATTAGGAGTGCTCTTTACAATTAATAACTGACTAGTAGGGGAAGGGCGGGTAAAAATGGGCTCCTTAAGCCCTGATCAACCTTCATTTGACAGTAATGTACAAAAATTGTAAATTTTTGCTATAATACCCACCTATGTATATTGACTACATACATGCACAGTCTGGTTACTCTATCTTAATAAATATAATATGTTAGACAAGTTTTAAATAGACACTCATTTTATTATTTCTTAAAACATGGAGGCCAAAGTGGGCCCCCTCACAATGCTATGCAATGACACATAATCGTTGAAGCAAATCTTGCACATAACCTGCCACACTCATACCCGACGTACACATGGTGTGTCCACCACCCACACTCCCAACCAAACATCGATTTTTGGCGTGTTCTGCTGTTGGAATACAACTTTACGAATATCACAGATAAGGCGTAGCATCGTAGTCTTCCTTCTATGTTGTTTACGTTCTCAGCTTTTGTGTGCCTTCTCATCTTTGAAACAGTTGGTTGTAGGCACAGTACCAGTCTTGCTGTGACCTCGACTTGTTTCTTGTCATGACTGCCAGCAATGTTCCAGGTCGTACCTCTGTAGCTTGGCGCACTGTAGCCCCATGGGGCCCACTTTTGCCTCTGCCATAGATTATCGGGCGGACAGCATTTTGGGATTATTGTGTTTATTCACTTCAAACTGAAATTGTTAATTTAACTAACTATGGCCTATTGCTCCCTATACCACAGTTACTGTTATGTAGCCTGATAATTTATGAAAAGGTGGTCATTATGGTAAGGCACATCAATTATTTTAAGAAAAGTACCTACAACACAAATTTGATTTGCATTCGTGCCAAAGAAACAAATACAACGTTGAAGTGTCTGTAAATACTACTACCGTTGCTTTGACTGCATTGCTTACCAGGAATGCTGTGACAGATGGGACCCACTTTGGCTGATGGGCCACCTTTACCCGCCCTTCCCCTACAAACTGTATGTAATTAATTTGCGCGAACTACCACCACTATTGCGACCAAAGTACAAGAAGCTTTTAATTATGTTCATCATGAACATCAATGTAACTATGATTATATAAAATATTTGCAGAAACTGGAGTGTTAGTGTATGTCCAGCGACATACAAACATCCGCCAAAAAGTCATCACCAATGAAAAGGATAAAGACAAGATCTTGTGGCAGGTCCACTCTGCACCCCATGCTGGCCACAGTGGCGTCAATGCCACTGTGGACAAAATCACCCAGCGATATTACTGGAAAGGGGTCAAAGGTGACGTAAAATCATACGTAAGTGTTCAGGAGGTGTAATGTGTATGTATATAAACACACACACACACACACACACACACACACACACACACACACACACACACACACACACACACACACACACACACACACACACACACACACACACACACACACACACACACACACACACACACACACACACACACACACACACACACACACACACACACACACACACGATAGCATGCATGCGCATTCACAACTCCAATACGGCTAAATAGTTTGAGTGCATTGACAGTGTCATAATAGGCAATATAAAACTGGCTGTTTTAGGACAGGGAGTTATCTTATCTGTCCATCTAATATACTAATTATGCTTAAATTTATAAAATATATTTAATGTCACACTTGATTGTTACAGATCATTCATGCATACCTTGGCTTGCTCACTTCAGGAAACACGAATGTGTACGTGCTGCCCTGTTTTTTGGCAACATATCTTGATATGGGTAAATTCAGTACATTGTTATTTGACCAGGTTAGTAGTTGTTCATGACAATAGACAATTGTTTTCTAGAATAAAAATTGGATTATGTAATATGTTACACGAGAGAAATTTAGTGCATTTAGTAGACCAGTGGTGCAGTGGCTACATCATCAGAGCTACATCTAAGAAGACCCGGGTTCGAACCCTGTGTTGCCCTATAAAACCGTGCTCCATATCACTCAGCTGTATTAATAATACCTGGCCATAGACAGTGGTGGATATTAGTGTATGAATAGTCTTCATGTAGTATTGCTGAATGCTTTCCAGAGAAGTCAAGATGGTGTTCAGATGAATAGGCCAGTGAGTAAAGTGCTTTGAGCAATCCTGAAAATTGGATATTGTGATATATAAAAACCCATCTTTACCCTTACATGTGTATTCTGTATTTTTGTAGGTATGCTTTGACAAATATCACTGGATATTGCTACCCATCTGCCACCAAAACCATTGGTTCTTGCTGGCGGCCAACACCCATGACCACACTGTGGCAGTGCTAGATTCACTGGCACAGAGGCAAAGGCGAGACAAGTTTGTGGCGCTATGACAGTAAGTGTGTTACCGTCAAATGATATAGTGCAATCATTCCTACTGCTTGCATATAATCAACCCAAAATCATTATCAAGTCATCTCAAATTATAATCACCTTTTGAAAAATCAAGACGTCATATTTGTTTGAAATATAATTTCAAATCTAAACTTCATGCGGTTGCTTACACCCGTTTATGGCAACTCTTAATGATTTTGTATGTTGCATCTGTGTAATAAGATTCTCGATGATATAGGCATTATGGATATGTTACTATTATTATACAACCATTTCCTTTTACTTTCTATCATAAGCTTGGTTAACAGATGCCATAACACTGCTTATTGTGTATATGTGTGTCTTTAAAACTTTTTCATACCCACGTTTTCATTGCTATAGTAAAACAGGGAAGACATGGATTGTTGCCTACTAGCCTTTCAGCCATGTCTGTTTTTGTCGTAGTGATATGTTTTTTGCAGGAGTAGGTAGAGTGTAATTATTATCATGTGGCCCTTAATCAGCCAATACATCAACAAGTCGCGTTATTTTCAATACACTGTTATGTTATATCTGGATTAGTATAGATCTTGTTTCTGAATAAATACGTTTGCTTTTTAAAGAGGTGTACATTTGATAAATGTGAACCAAATTTCTGTTCTTCTTCCAGGAAGTACACAGACGTGCGGTGCAAAATATTAGGCATGCCAATACCTAAGTGGACACCAATCGACATTACATGTGGCCAGCAGCAGGACAACCACAGTTGCGGCGTCTTCACTTTGATGGTGAGCATCATTTGAGAACCAGTTATGTCTTACCATTACTTAGATTTTGAAATTCTAATGTAATTATTCAGACAATAGCAATTTTAAAAAGCGTCAGTCCTCTGCATGGTGCTGTAAAAACAGAGGAACGTCTGTTACTGATTTAGGAAAGAAAACGTCATATTATAATTATATGCGCTCTGTTCAAAGCTTAAAATTCATATCTTTTGTCATTTATATTATTTTACTACTGTGTGAAGTGTTGTTATAATTAACTGAACAACCACAGAAACGATGTGACTAACAATATTACTAGGGGACCATAAAGACGTATTCAGATGAATGCGTTGTTAAAACGGGGAAATATTAACAATAATGTGTATCTATATTTCAGTACGCAAAGGCCATCTGCAACGGAATGGAAGCAAACGAAGTAGGGCAGGCTGACGCAATTGCTTTTCGGCATGCGTTGTTGCATGAGTTAATAAATCTTTGAAAGTTGTCTTATTTATTTGTTATTAAATGCAACGGTTTATTGAAAGAGCTTCTTTTGTTGTTAATGATATTGTTTGCATTTCATTTAACACTACTATTGAACTGTTAAATGACACATACTTCCACCAGTCGACATGTTAATAAAGTTTTGTAAGTCTTGAATGCATGGCTCATTTCCCAAAATATATTATTAAATCATTGCCGAGTTGTTTTGGTAAAACCAACTATTTGGATATGGTAACGTCTAGATTTTCACCCTTTGTACTGATCTTGAAGTACCTCAATGGGATTTATATACTGCAATGCTAAGCCCATATTTGCAAAAGTGGTGGAGGAAAGAGCCTTATTGAATACAAAAAATTAATTCTACAAAACATTCCAATAGGACCACTATCAAAGTGTGTTCCACCTCGTTTTGAGTGTTGTTTAATGACTTTTTACGTGCATGACAAAGGTTAACGTATACTGTGACCAGCGTAAACATGGTGACTGCCGAATTAACATGAGTGAAGCAGGCATATTATAGTTTATGTTAATCATTTATTGAATTGAAATGTATTTCAACTACAACAATTACTACTACTAAATTATACGTACAGTGCATACAATACAAATTTTTGAAAAAAGGGTAAAAGAAGTACAATACTTATCATGTTTACCATTATAATTGCTTAATTGCATACATAAAATATCTGAACAGTGCAATAGAAGGTGCGACAACACTATTTACATGTATAACCATATGACATTTAATCAAAAATAAGACATTTTGACATTTATTGAAGAAAAAACCTTTATAACAATCAACAATCTGAATGTTTAATTTAGTTATCTAATTTATGTTGGCAAAATAGTCAAGGACTCTAACACATATAACTATTCAACAGTCTATCTGTATAACACTTTTTCGAGGGTGTTCCATAGTTTAACCCCAGTAACAGAAATACACATCTTTTTTAAAGTTAGTACGTACATAGATTTGCTTGAACTTACATTTATGCCTGGATGAATATCGTGATTCATGTATTCTGAATAATTGTTGTACATTCATTGGTAATACATAGTGATATGCCTTAAACATAATTATATCAGTTTTTAGTTTTACAAGATCTGGTATTTTAAGAATAAATTTGTGTGATCATGTTTTTTGGCACCACAAATTATTCTTATAACCCTTTTCTGTAATAAAACTAAACAAAGTATATTTGTAGCATGTGCCACCCCATACTTCAGCACAATACAAATATCTGCAGTTATTCTGCGATTACCAAAAATCGTGTAATTGGTTTTTGATATATTATGAGACAATCTATTTAAAAAAACATGTCTGCAGTTCCACCATTTATCACCCGAACAAGTTCATTTAAGTCTCTATCACAACATAATAGATTTGTACCATCAGCAAATAAAATATACTTGAACACTTGTGAGACTTTACAGATGTCATTAATATACATGATAAATAATTTTGGTCCCAAAATGGAAGCCTGAGGGACACCACAAGATATTGGCCTGTAATTTGTAAAAACTTTTTTTTTCCAGACTTATATAGCGGAATAACTAGCTATTTTCATATTTTTTTGGAAAAACACCTGTTTGAAATGAAACGTGACATATATGAGCAAATGGCTAACTATTTTAGAAATTACTTTCTTTAGCAGGCTTATGCTAATGTCACTGAAATCAGTTGATCTTTTATATTAACATTTTTTGAACAGTTCTAATAATTTCTATGTCATCAACAGGATTTAGAAACATAGTATGTTTAATGATTTCTTCTAAGTAATCATTAATAGTTTTTAGGTAAGGGTGTATTTTTGGCTAAGTTGGGGCCAACATTTGTAAAGAAGTTATTAAATTCATTAGCAATATCTTCTTTCTTTGAAATTATCTTGTTGTTTTTTTATAAAGTATTCTGGACATGTTGGCTTTTTTGCGTTTGTTAATTACTTCATTTAGTATTTTCCAGGTCTCTTTAACATTTGCTTTTTTCTAACACCGAGCTATAATAGTTTTTTATGTAATTCTTAATATAGATGTTAATTTATTTTTGTATGTTTTGTATTTTTGTTCTGCTTCTGCAGATCTCATTACAATGAATGCTTTATATAACTTATTTTTCTTTGTACAAGCACGTTTTAAACCTTTTGTGAACCATGGTTTTTTTTCACAGCTTTTTTGGGGATCTTTTGTTACTGGTTAATGATTAACATCATAAATGTTTAGCACACTTTCCAGGTTTATTGACTTAGTTCGATGCCATTTTATCCTCATTCATATTTCTGATAAATTAAAATTCTTTTACATTATACCTGATTATATTGATGCGCTTCCTTTCTTGCAATTATTATTAATAAACATAACAAAACTTCACAATCATCGTTATTTGTAATTATTTATAAACAGTGTTTTCTTAATGCCCTTGTCTCAGAGCGTTGTGCATGTTATGCCTTAGTTATGGCTTCGTTACAGCCATGGTTTTCAATGCAGTCTATAGTACGTGCAGCATTGAATACAAATCCTCGCGTCTTCGTGACATATAACTTTGGCAGTTTAGGATATATGTAACTGTCTACTAGCTGAATGTATTGATGTAACGTGCCTGTAGTGTGTTTCACTTAGGGGGTCGAAAAGTACGTCGTCGCTGCAGCGCGCAGAAATGATTTATTATGTAACACTGTCGCCGCGGGGGTCATGAACTTAGACTCGACATTCTGGCACGACGTTCTGGACCGCTCGACGTTGCACACCGTCGCGCTAACCTTCGCCATGAACCGCTAACCTTTGACATGAACCGCTAACCTTTTGACATGAACTGCTAACCTTCGACGTGCTGGACTGCATCAACGTGCTGGACGCAAAACACTGGATCTTGGTAAATCGGCATTACCTCTGCGCGCGCACACTTGGCAGGAAGGGACATTACCGCGGGAACAACGCGTGCCGCGCGTGTGTAATGTCTTCATGTTAGCACCCGCATTTTAAAATATGCCATTGGTTGTAATTGACGAAGTTGTTCCATAATAACGAAGTAAAACATCCATATTTCATTATATAATAGCTGGTGTCCTGTGTTTGCTGAAATACTTCGCACATTTCGGTAACTTGGCCCAAATTCCGTCTGACATGATAACCTGACCCAAATGCCGTCTGTCAACGGAGTGATCGTTATGTAATTGTAAATAAAAAGCAAGATATAAATTTATAAAATCTGTTAATGTTTTGTTATGTTTGCAACAATTATGTCTGGAAGAAAATTATGTTAATTAATTCAATTCAATATGATTTATTCAAACAACATTCAACAAAAATACAATTTAAGACTATACAAACATACTATACAGGTAATGTTGTTTGAAGGGAATACACGAGAAGTTAAAAACTTGTAGTAGTATGTATCCCCGCACACAATATTTGTGGGCACAACCATAATATAAAATAAGAAATAATTATTATATTGTAAATATTGCACACATCCTAAATACATGCATAGCAAAGAAAACAAAACAACATAACAAAAATTAGTGATACAACCCCTAGGAATTATACTTAGAATTCAGATACATTAGTAATCTGAATCAGTTGCAATGAAAGTTGCAATTATATACATTCATTCATGAGTATTGCCTTGTACCTGTGTCTAAAAGACCTTATTGTTTTTTATGTTAGTTAGATCAACATGCAAGGAATTCAAAAGACTTATGCCATACATAGCCATAGGTATAGAGACATGGCTGTAACATTCAAGGTGACACAGCGCCTTACTAATTGATTTTTGCGACGTGTTATTACCGATATATTTTTTTACAAAATGCTGTTGTATATTAGCTTGTAACATGCAGTACGTAGTATGCTTTATACATAAACATAGCTATTCATACTCAACCCTTCCACATCAGTTGAGCTTTTGTTTTTGCAGCTTTCCACTACCCTAATAACTTCATTTTCATCAACTGGTGACAAGAACATACTGTTATCATTTCGATTTTTTAGATAATCAAATACAGATGCACCAGCAGGAGGATTAATATGTTTGGCTAATTAATTAATGACATAATAAAGCATAAATAATATAAATAAATAGGCATGGCAACACACAACTAAACTGAGTAAATAAAGTTCATGGCGCATACAAATATGTAACTAAATAAATAAATAATAAATATGCAAGCAATAAATAAGCATGGTGACATAAAATAGTGCTACTAACAGGTCAAATGTCTCATAGTGTGTAGGTAAAGTATGGACACGGAGAGTAGTAATGGACAACAATTCTTTATTTCGGACAAAATCACAAACCCTGTAACCACAACACATATATACATATATACACAAATACCATACAACACAGGAATAACTTTACTGTAAACCCAAAGGAAATGCATTTAATTAATGTCAGGAGGCAATACTGGTTACCATTTCTCGATCGACCCATGTGCATGGATAGTGACGATTTAAATTAAACATTTGATAAATACATTAATACAATGATTTGCCGCTTCTCTTCCAGAACCACACCCTCAGTGTTAAACGTACACTTTACATGGCATTCTGCTACACTGTTCAATATACATGACAATCATAATAGCTAGCTGTGGCATTATTTAATTGCCGGCAACTACAATTAAGCCCAACATTAACTCACAAAATACAAATATACTAGCGCCATGGCAGTCCATGACATTATTTCCTTTTTTTGTTTGACCGGGCTATTGCCAATTTTTTAAGTTTGTGAGCCAAAATCTGTGCATTGTCTGAAGTTACCTCACTTATAGTCAGACCCCGTTTTTTGTTTAAAGATCTTTTTCTCCCACCCCATCTCTCTCGAGCATTATGTGGAATTTTTACTTGAGGCTGATAGGGGTCACTCATGTTAAATTCAGGAAACGTCAGTTCGTATTTACTATTTTCATTACACATAGGGCCTGCCTTCCTTCTGAAGCCTGCCCTGTGAGGAAGTGTTTTAGGTAGCCTACCAGGGAAGAAGGTTGGAGCTGCTGGTTTGGCAGGATCATGAAGGAGTTTAAGTATATCACCCTTCTTAGCATGTTTTTTTTCTAAATCAGTCGCCTGGTGGGATATTTGCAGTAATTATTTAACTGAACTAAACACGTTACAACCTTGTATATTATTCCTAGTAGGGAAGAATCTGATCAAACCAGGAGGTATTTTTGGCACAGCAGTAAAATACAATTCCAGCAATTTTAAGTGGTCGAAGCAGTCATGTGTAGTCACCAGTGCTGCATGTAGATGCTTACAAAAATACGGCTGTCCTTTGTTAACAAAAGTTGTACACGTGCAAATATTAAGAAATATATTAACAATGTAAACCCCGTCATCTGGTTCCAGAACAGGCAGGTACTGGACTACAACATCATGGAACATCTTAACTGCCTGTATGTTTAACTGTGCAAGCAAATTTTGACTAGCTGCATTTAGAGAATAATCATGATCATTTCTGATTGTTGGTCTTCTGATGTAATAAACAGCCACCCATGCTGTTCCCAGTTTTCAACCAACATGACTTTTCCTGCCTTAACTAGATCTATGCCTTTCATAATATCTTTCAATAATTTACCCTTGGAAGTGTTTACCTGATTTTGAAATTTAGCTAAACTCGTAGCACCATGCACTGTGTCATGTGCATGTCTGGGAAGTGTTCTATCAATCAGTGTTTGTACTTGTAATGCTATAGATTTATTCAAATGATTCGCATTTTCCCCTTGCACGATCAACCGGAACTGATTTTCAGTTATATTATTAGTCAATAAAAGCGGGTTTCGCCTTTCTTGTTCTGGCACCAAGAATGCTACCTCAGCAGTAAACGTTGTTTTCCATGCACATTGAAACCAGTACATATTAAGGTAACGTGCAAAGCTATTCTTTGTTCGTACACTAACAACATACTGTGGAATACAATTATTTAGGAAGTTGAAAAATGAGTGGACCAAACTGGTCCGGACAGTTTCATGCCAACTACGCATAACACCTTTCAAAGCAGTTAAAACTGGGTTGATGACTATTTTTAGATCTGGATAAGACATAATTTCTTCTTTTAAAGCCTTAAGAGTATGAAAATTACACAGATCAGAATTCAATGATAAGTCACCACATGCTGTTTTGATGTCCCATGCTTTGTCATGCTGCACAACAGGTTGGAACGTGGATCCATTTAGTAAAGTACATGGCCTAAGATGAAAGAAACCATTGTTGTCATCAAAAATGTACAAATATTGTTCATGCACACAGTTGCTGTCACGACAAGGCATGTTGGCCATAGTAATTTCTAAATTCATTTTATGAACTTTTGAAATTTCACAGTTACTAATAGCAGCCATACCAATCCTGCCTCTATTTGCAGACTCACAGTAAGTTAAAATACTGGTTTTGAAACGCGCTGCATTTAGATCATGTTTTATGTCATATCCACAAATCATACCAAACTCTTCCAGGCAACCAAGATTTTCATTATTTCCTAGAACAATATAATAATTTCTGTTCATTTGAGCATTGCCTCTCTGAAACATCAGAACAGATTCAAAATGTGTCTCCAAAATGATCTCTGCATTCCTCCAATCAGAATTAGTAAGTTTGTGTTTAAAACCAGACAAATCATTTCCTAAGTAATGACGGTCAATTAAATAACACCTATTTGAAATCTGACGTAAATTTATAGATTTTGTGGGAATGGCAGTGTCACCATGTGTAAGAATACTAGTAGGATTTTCTGCAATGTAAATCTGACTCGGTGCTGTTTTCCCGGTCATTCTCGCCCGGTCAATTTTGTGTTTCATACTTTGGGACATATGTCTATCAATTTGAGTAGGTTCCAATGGGTGAAATATTGAATTTTGTTCATTCTCAAAAATGTCCCAATTTTCTAAGTCATCCATTTTTATAATCAGTTTTAGTTTCCAGCCACACAGCATGTGGGGGTGAACATTTGGAGGTCCCATGTGATGACTGAACATGGATTCTACCCTATGTGATTTGTGAGTAATGTTATATAAATAACATGCATTACACTGTTTTTGACCATTCAATGTACGCCATTCTGATGTGTGCAGAGTTTCACAATTTATACATTGATTGTAACTGATTAGACTCGCATTACATTTAAGGCATTCTGTCAAACTTGGTGACATATCTTTGATTATACAACCACACTTATTTCTACATACAGATGTACGAGATGAGCATAGCACATTCATAACTACTGCAGTTTTAATTCCAAACGTTTCCAAATCACCAGATTCAATAGGTATAAACCTATCATCTGTTCGATGAAATTGTTTTTTATCTTGTCTGGCTACATTGGAAACGAATAAAATGTCCTCATCACGCTTAATCGTTAAACTCACATTCTTACTCTGTCTGATTCTTATACGCTTGTCAAATAAGATTTTATCCAAATACCGTCTGCAAGCAATGCCAGTGGGAACAGTACCAATGTGAACATAATTAACATACTTCAGCCAGTCATTGAAAGACTCTCCATCAACAAAGTTTTGAATTTCTGTAATAGCGTTGAGATCTTTTTTACCTGATAGTGAACAATGAAAATATTTACTTTTTTGATGGCCACATTTCAATATACAAATAAGACGCAAGTATTTTTGTAATTCAAAAGTAATTCTTGCCGAAACTAAACAATTTGGCCAATCATTACATGTCACCAAACCTGAAATAGATTGTTTGTCACCCTTACTAGTCACTGAAGATATGTAACCCTTCAACCAAATAACTGCATTAGCAGAATGCACAAATGATTGTATTTGTTCTATGGCTTGAATATCATGCTTACCATCCTGAGAACATGGGAACTGCTTTGTTACTATTTTTCCACTGAGTGTCATAACGGAAAGCCTCAAGAATTTGGATTTAACAAATAAAACAGTTGGCTTACGCATTATTAGAGCAGCTATGTTTACATAATCTAGAGTGAGAGGCATTTCAGTACTGCCCATTGTTTTTAAGGGGACACTTTTGGACTTTACAATTCCCTTGTGTCTTTTCCTACTAACTTTACAAGGATTCATGTTGAACTTGAACTTGAAATTTTATTTGGCATATATACTATACAACACAATACATCAGACACAGAACATATGTTAATAATGAATGCCAGGACGCCAGTAATAACTAAAATAGTTGATGCAACTGGACGCCCTTTAAAATTATAAAATACTGTCTACCTCTAATATAATATGGTGTACATAATAATAATTTAATTAATAACAAGATAATAATAATAATGCTAATACTAAGAAAATAGTAATATTAATCTAATGATACTACTTATACTATAAAAACAGTTTATTACTATACATAATCTAGTTTAATAAAGTTGACGTGAGAAATTATACAATTATTAATTAATACTGTTCATCAAGCAAGAATAACAATTTCTTAATAGTCAAATCTCTGAATAGGACTTTATAATAATTTGTTTGAGATTGTGCCTTTTATTTAGTGATAGGTGCAGTACATTATACAGGTGCAATAGTATGGTATGAAGTTTATAAAACAATCCCTGTTTTTTTATTTCTGTTCTTATGAAACATAAATGAATATTATTGCTTTGTCTGGTTACATGGCTGTGAAGATCATTGTTTTTCATGACAGATGTTAAAAGGTATTTTGGACATTGTTTTTTCATTATTTTATCATATAGCTGATATCCTTGAATTATAAATTATTATGTTAGCAGCAGTATGCTTGATATTCAAACTGCTATTCTTATTAAAACTGACACTGACGTTAGTAATATCGGTTACCTTTTTCTGTACAAGCATATTAATTTCAATTCTTCCCATAATAATCCATTGCATAATCACACATCTCAAGAAATGTGAGTAATCTGAAATATTGCGCAGATAAGCGATGTCATCTGAGTTACACTGTGAATTTTTACTAGCAAGTCCATAGAAACCTGTCCTGTATAAACATGCTATTGATGCACCTACTATTACTGAAACACCACATATGGATGAACAGGTCTGTAACGGATACTTATGAGAACAGAGATTTGTGCAAATATGTGCACCACCATTGACATTACCACCAGGTTGATGACTGACATTATATAAAGGAACCTGTTTACCCAATTGTTGTGCCACATTTCTAAATATGCTCTTAACTTTATCTGGTATTCCCCACCCAAGTGTGTCTGCATACGATACAACATCAAAATCCAACGAATACACTGCCATAGCAAAGTGATTAGAATATACAATCCCATTACTTCCATCTGAATTAACAACTTGTAAACTTTCCATAAAATAGGTTCCACCATGACACCCAACAGGTATTATCAAAATAAGTTGCCCTTCTTGAATATTTGCAAATTTATTACAAATCTGTGCACAGAAATTAGGTTGCTGTTGCATATCTGGTGCATATGACACCCATGTATTAGTAAAATGAAATTCTGTATTAAGCATTAAACAAATTTGACATATAATAGAATTTGAGAGCCACCGTTCACCATAGAGGAATGTCAGATCGTCAATATTATAACGGATACCTGCTATTGAGACTGTCTCGTTTTCATTATGGTCCAGAACAATGCGTAAATATGTGTGTAAATGATTTTGATCAAGCTCTGAAACAGCATCTATTGTTAAATAACATTGTTGTCCTTCCCAGGCAATTTCTTTCTTAACTTTATCTTGAATTACCTTCCCAGCATGGAATTTTTTGAAAAGCTTAACTGTCTGCAGTGAAAAAGATCCATTGTCAAGTACAATTTCTGCTCCTTTATTAATATTGACATTCTGTAAAATATTGTCTATCTGACATATGGGTGGCATGCAGTGATAGTTATTAGGATCAGTGGAAGTAATTGGAACATTACGACCATATTTAATATCAACATTATTAGATCGGACTACCACTGGAAATATGGACTGGAATAATTCATACCTAGTTAATGCACATTCAGACTTAGCTTGGTTACTTCCAGCTGGGTTATCTGCACCCCGCCTTTACTACCTGACCTACTTCAACTGAGACTTTCACCTCCATCAACCGCCATGGTGCCTGCCTTGTCAGACGAGTCATCATCACTACCGGTACTTGTCTTGGCGCCTCTGCACAAGTGACGATGCCTCGTCAGAACGTGCTCCAACAACAAGTCCCCCGACGAGCAGACTCTAGTGCAGAAGGGACATTGCACAGCACGAGAGTGCGGCACTGGTCTCTGACTTGGCGTCTCATGCGGGATTCTCGTCTGACAATCATGGCTGATCGAGTGGTGCTGAAACACAACAATATATGAATATGTAATATATTTACACACCGTGTAGCATCAACTGAAAACATTTATTGTACATTCTGGGAACACCAACTGAAAACATTTATTGTACATTTTGGGAACACCAACTGAAAACAGTTATTGTACATTCTGGGAACAGAAAACAATATATTTACATATTAGACAAATATATGTTGTACATAGTACTACGTACCATTCGGCATGACTGCAGTAACTTGGGTGGAAGGGCGACACAGACTCCTGCAACGTTGATGATGATGCGATCATCCAGCTCATCAACTTGTACAGTAGGTCCAGCTGGGTGACCTGTACCAGGCAGCTGATATCTCCCATACTTGCGGAGTGGAGTTTGATCCTGCTTGTAGACAGGGGGGGTAGGGGTGTCCTGGCGGAAATACACAAGGTGATTGTTTTTCATAAAAGTATGGCTGTTGTTTGTATCATTTAATAAAGTATAAAAAGAAGGAGGAGTTTTTTAATGGGCACTCTCAGATTACTAAATGCTGCTGTATACAATTTTAAATCTCTAATTTTGTGACTCGCGTTACACAAAAATCATCCCCTCAGACTCAGTCTCAGACTCAGTGTACAAGCATCTATTGAAAAATGCAGAACAGACTCAGAAAGGTTATTGTCATAATACATGAGACTAAGGCTTCACTTCACAAAATAACAGCAATTGAGCAAACCAAGAAAGTAACAGAAAACAGGGATATAAAGAGCCACTAATTATTTATTAATGACTGAGTCTGAGTCTGAGACCGAGTGTAGCATTTTCACATCATAAAGCATTGACCCCCATTGACATTGTCAATGGCCATTGATGATTGTGCAAATATTGAAAATTGTTTCTTTCCTATAACTTTAAGTTATGTCCTATCAAAAACATGTAATATTCCATTGATATTTAATGAATAAAATTTCAGACAATTTTCCAAATTTTCTTGGAAATGCCCAACGCACTTTTTACGTATACATGTGCCACGTGGCATGTGCTAGTGACACAAACTGACAAAGCCTCCAATTTCAAGTTGGACTCCAAGGCCAAGAACTACATCTCTAGACTAAACTAAAGCAATTGCATCTCTAAACACGTTAACCTAGAGCTCTTTGAATCACAGTCAAGAGGATAAGTCATATATAGACTTTAGATGTTCACTTCTAAATATTTACCTATACATAAAACGAACATAATATTATGTGAAGCATGATAATAAAGCAATTATTATACATGAACCAAATAAAATATACTCACAGTTATAGCGCATGAAATCATGTGATCTGCGTTTGCCGCTATAAAATGTGTCTAAAAACTGTTTGCTTCGTTTGTATTTCAAACAATAACTTTATGGCCGAAGCAACTCGCCTCAGTCTATACAGGAACCATGGCTATATTTACTTTACTTCGGCTTTGCGAATTTGTACTCAAAATCGTATATTTGGCGCGGTAATTGCTTTTAAGATGACACACATTTACACGCTTGCCCGTGGTGACTTCCGGCCGGCCCCAAAGCGTCGCTAGCAACCCATTGGGAGATTCGACTTTTCAAATCGAATTTTGTAGCAAAATGAAAAAGGGTTTGTTTATAAATTTCCGAAAAATCAGTGGACACGGGCAATCTGATTTACGAGTTCGTCATGAAAGCGCAAGTCTTAATTTGTCGCAGATTTTTCGAAATAATTCGAAATGTGCGCGAGTATTTGCTTCGCCGAAAAAAATAGCAACTTCGATTCGAAGGGACGATTGAGAAATAGGTGTGTAAAAATTGAATACGGTGCCAGTTCGGGCTGGCAGTGCTGGGAATGTCAGAACGTATGTTTACGCGTCCGGTTATGCGACTTTCCTTTCGAAATATAGTGAACAATGCGTAAATTTAAATGCATGAATGGATTGGCGCCGTCTTATCTGGCAGAACTTGTTAAACCACGAAAGCGTGACGGACGCCTACGCCAGAACTATGCGCCAACACTGCACCAAGGCATGACAAAGAAGTGTGTTGGTGATTCGGCATTTGGCGCAGCAGCACCTCGACTGTGGAATGAACTACCTGTGAACATTCGTGCGTCCGGGACATTACCCATATTTAGAAAGTATTTAAAGACATATCTTTTTAGTAGACATTTCAATTAATTTAAATTGTTTTAAAATGACGGACATTGCATTATAATTTCTTTTTAGTGTAATAATATTTTAATTAGTGTTTATGTTTTAGATTAATTTATAGATTTATATGTATGTTTACGTACAGAGTTTTAGAAAGGGTTTTAATTTTATATTAATATATATATATATAATTTGCATACCATGTTTTAGTACTATACATCTTAAAAGCAGTGTTTAATATAATTTATTTATATAATTTACATACAAAGATTTGCGAGTTAGTATGATTTATATTAATTTATATAATTTACATTTTTATTTATTAATATACATTAATTTTAGTATTTTTCTTGTGCAGCGCATCGATCCGCCATGCGGGAATTAGCGCTATATAAAAACTGTATTATTATTATTATTATAAATTCTGACTTTTTTGCGAGATGACGCCGCGTGACTTCTTCTGTCGGTGAAATGGAGGCGATACTTGTATGAATTGACTACACTGTGACTTGTCATTATAGAATTCTGCGCCGATTTGAAGGTGCACACATTAAGACAGTGTAACGCGATTATTCATGCATGAATGCATCATTTATAGAGTATAAGCACGGAAAGCATTTATAATACTGTACTCTACATAAACTGCTAGAGCATAGCCATAGGCTATATTTATATAGCTGAATTAATTTGCATATTTATTATACAATCACGTCCTGTATATTGCTAATTATTTTATCTGTTTTTATTTTATTTTACATTTACCTAACTTAATTATAACTTTATTTATTTTTATCTATTAATTTGTTAACACATTGAAAGTGTTATAGGCTATTTAGATGTGCTAATATATGTACCAATTGTATATGGGTTTTTACCTGAAATAAATGTATTCGTATAACTATAGCCCTAGATGACTCGATCTGCCCAACAGCTATAGCTATAAATGTAAAATTCAGCCCAACAAATCCATGTAAGCCGCCCTAGCGGCCTAGCCTTTGGAACACAAAAAAGATTACTGTTTGTGTTTTGACACTAACATGCAGCAAGCAAACCAAGTTGAAACTTGTTTTGAATTTCATGCAACTTCAATATCGTCTTTTGGCGAGTTCCTTAATAAGTTAATGGACCTTTAGGAACTCGCTTCAGTTTATGCAAGAACCATGGCTATATTTTGTTTACTTCGGCTTTGCGAATTTGTACTCAAAATCGTATTTAGTGAGGGGCCTACTCCGCTGGAATTCACACCAATATGTAAATTATAATGCTATACAATTCGATAAAAACTATATAACATATTTTATTTTATTCTGTAAACACATTCAATATTTGGTGAAACGATTTACTGGTGTATAACGAAATACTGCAAATGAAACATTTGTCATTAGATAACAGTAAGTGAGTAACAAATAAATTCCTTGTATTTATGTTTATTTAAAGTAACGGACAAGTACACGTGGATGGACATTAAAAGTGTGGACCGCATACATGAAGGAAAATCGCATTACATCCGGGAACCCCGCAACTGCAGAAACCTCCTTCCGGCGGGGAGGTAATGCCGATTTACCAAGATTAAGAGTCTTGCGTGCTGGACCGCGACACCGGAACAGTGGAAGCGGTTCAAACGAACATTTCTGCAATTGCTCGTGGCTAGAGGTAGAGTTGACAAAACCGATCCAGTTAAAATGTCATTGCTTCTGAGAACAATAGGGCAGCGTGGAAATGACATCTACGAGTCATTCACTTGGGAGACGGACGCGGACAAGGACAAATACGACAACGTGGTAGAAAACTTCGATCAATTATGTGCGCCTCGCGTGAACGTAGTGACATTGACCCATAAGCTGCTTACGATTAAACAAGGTCAACTGTATGTCGATGAATACGTAACAGCGCTACATGCTGTTGCCAGGGACTTAACTTGGGCAGTAAGGACCAGTGTGACCGTATGGTGATTCAACCGCTGCTACTCGGCGTGGAAAGTGACTAGGTGCGAAGACGTCTATTTGAACGTCAACATTTTTCGTTAGACGAAGCAGTAGCTACTTCCCGAGCGATGCATGCGGCTAGGGACGATCTCAAAACGTTGTTTGAAAGTTAAACCCAGACAGTTCACGCTATATTCAGACTCTGGAAGTAAGCAGTGCTATTGTTTTGTCTGCCATTTGATTGTCTTAATCGTAAGGTGAAACGTGCAATATGTAAACTCTGCAGACTTTCGGTGACGAAGAACTATTTCCACAATGTCTGGTCCCCCGTCCCACAAACGCACGCACGCACGCACGCACGCACGCACGCACGCACACACACACACACACACACACACACACACACACACACACACACACACATCATCATCATGCTGTCGGTCGCGAAGCGACAAAGACTGCTTCCATCACTTGACTCTTGCACTCCATTTGTCTCTCTGCTGTGAGAGTGATGTCCAGGAGTCGATCTTTATGTCTCTCAGCTTCAGGTTTCTTTTGATGGTATCTTTGAACCGGAGACGAGGGCGCCCTCTCTTTCTGTGACCAGAAGACAGTTGGGAGTAGAGAACCTGCTTCGGTAGCCTGTCTGATGACATCCTCATGAGGTGTCCAGTCCACCGGAGATTCTTTCTGATCAGAAGATCTTCCATAGATGGCAGCCCTGTCCGTTCGAGTATTTCCTTGTTTGTCACTTTGTCCATCCAGGTTATCCTCATGATCGAACGCAGATGTCGCATCATGAAGGCATGCAACTTTTTCACCTGTCGTGTGTACACTGTCCAGGCCTCGGCTCCGTATAGGAGGGTGGACAGCACAATTGCACGGTATATCTTGCCTTTAACCCGCATGGACACATGGTGGTTGTTCCAGAGTCTCTAGCGTAGTCGGCCGAAAGATGCACTAGCCTTGGCCATCCTCCTCTATATTTCATCGTCAATGCATCCGTCACTTGATATAGTGCTTCCGAGGTAGGTGAATTCCATAACAGAGTTCAGCTTGTTTCCATCAACCATGATATCCTCCTCTCGGGTTCTTGTAGAGTTGGGTTGGTACAGCACCTCGGTCTTCTTGATGTTAATCTTCAGGCCGAACTTCTTTGACGCATTGGAAAAAGCATCCACTATTTTCTGCATCTCTTCAGCAGAGTGTGCAACCAGTGCACTGTCATCTGCGAATCCGTGCAGTCTTGGTCTTCGCTCTGAAGTGTGCGACGTTGAATGGGTCAGCGCTCTGTCTGGACTGTATGTAGACGCCATCCCCCATGTCTCGGAAAGCATCATCGAGCATTGCTGGTAGGAAGATGGAGAACAGCGTGGGGGCCAGTACACATCCTTGCTTGACCCCATTTGTGACACTGAACGATTCCGAGACTTCCCCTCCAACACTAACATTCGCCATCATTCCGGTATGTAGTGCCTCGATCATTGTTGTGAACTTCTCTGGGCATCCATACTTCCTCAGTAGCTGCCATAGCCCGGTCCTCCCAACTTTATCGAACGCCTTACTGAAGTCGACAAATACCATGTACAGTGGTCGGTCCTGCTCAATGCACTTTTCTTGTAGTTGTCGGAGACAAAATATCATATCCACAGTGCTCCGGTTACCTCTGAAGCCACATTGTGTCTCCGGAACTACCTCTGGTGTTAGGTGGGTAGATAGTCTGTTGAGGAGGATCCTGGCGAAGATCTTGCCTGCTATGGAAAGAAGAGAGATTCCTCTGTAGTTCCCACAGTCTGTTCGATCACCTTTCTTGTAGATGGTTATAATGCTTGCATCCTTCCATGCTTGTGGTACAGAACCCATCTCCCAGGCATTGGTGATTAGTTGGTGCAGTCTGTTGAACAGATTGTCTCCTCCATGCTTCCATACTTCTGCAGGAATTCCATCTCCTCCAGGTGAAACACACACACACACACTTTTAAAACCTGATCGACGCCACTGGCTGCATGCAGAGAATTAGTTACACATACTCCACCAGGTAGAGCAGTAGTAACGGTACATTTTAAAAACACAACGTGGCTCCACCGGTCACTGGTCAAGAGGCCCTGAAGATCGTTGGACTATACCATGATATTGGTGTATCATAGTGACATTACAACGTGGAGTGTCAATACAAAACTATTTTTTGTAAATAGGCAAACCGTAAAAATATTTTTTGGGTGGCATTGAGATGCCATCAGAAGGATTCGATCAAATCCAGATTTGTTGTGTGGTTCTACAAAGGGAAACGTCTGTCCAAGAACGTATTTAAGAACTGTTAAGGTCAATATGTTAATATGCATTTACATGGCTCTGGCTATCATTGGACACAATGTCATGCTCTGTGAACAGCAAACATCTGTCAAGTGTCACAGATATACTGACTTTGGTTAACTTCGCATAAAAAAAATTATTTACAATTTTTTTTAAATTGGCAGCTTTTCAGCGTTAATCTAAATTGCGTTAATATTGGTTTGCTGAAGCCTGGGTATGTTTTATTTATGTACGTTTGCAACAGATTAACGGTAATTTGAGACTATGGTGCTTGTTTTGTTGTGAGCCATCACCATTTCGCCTGATCCCGCCAGCAATCTACCGGTTCTTTTAAATATCTCAATGTTTCTACCTACTAAATGTGAGTTTGTAAAAGTTTACATAAGTAGTGCATTATGTAGTTGATATTGCAGCTAATACCATGTTTACGTCTGCAAAAGCATATCTAGAAATTCGACAGCGTCTGTATTTACACGCGTTATTTGATGATGGAATCTGCCGTTTGTTCGACGGATGAGTCACAATGTGGTTACTGTTCAGTAGTACTGTATAACGGATGAGTTACAAGGTGGTTACTTTTCAGTAGTACAGTATAACGGATGAGTAACAAGGTGGTCACTGTTCAGTAGTACTGTATAACGGATGAGTTACAAGGTGGTCACTGTTCAGTAGTACCGTATAACGGATGAGTTACAAGGTGGTCACTGTTCAGTAGTACTGTATAACGGATGAGTTACAAGGTGGTCACTGTTCAGTAGTACTGTATAACGGATGAGTTACAAGGTGGTCACTGTTCAGTAGTACTGTATAACGGATGAGTAACAAGGTGGTCACTGTTCAGTAGTACTGTATAACGGATGAGTAACAAGGTGGTCACTGTTCAGTAGTACTGTATAACGGATGAGTTACAAGGTGGTCACTGTTCAGTAGTACCGTATAACGGATGAGTTATAAGGTGGTCACTGTTCAGTAGTACTGTATAACGGATGAGTAACAAGGTGGTCACTGTTCAGTAGTACCATATAACGGATGAGTACCAAGGTGGTTACTGTTCAGTAGTACTGTATAACGGATGAGTTACAACATGGTCACTGTTCAGTAGAGACCAGGCTTCAGCAAGACCAGGCAATGTGAACATTTAACTTTTGTGGGAGGCCCGAATGTGGCAATAGATGCATCCAATCAAGTAACAATATTGTGTATTACTCATTTACATTTAAAAATATGTATATGAAATACTAAAGAAAAGGGTTGCTCACAGTTTTTTAAAAATATGCAAATTGAAAACGTACATTTTTGAACGCTTGACCCTTTAGAACGATCCAACCAAACATAAATGCCATAAGAGAATCCATTTCGTGTCCCATATAACTCCGCGTAGATGCGGATTTCTAGTTTGTTATGCCTATGGTATCTGTGATTATGTGATTATTAGTGATTAATAAAACTGTATTAAATAAAGGCATAGAATTACCTTAAATAATTACATCAACAGGTTTGTGTTCAAGTAACGTTCTCAAAAAAATCTCTTATCATTATAATTTGCAACACGATCCGTTTCGGGTTCAAACAAATTCCTTTAAAGTATTCCGAGTTGGAATCGATTATGTGAAAAATAAGAAACTCACCACATCAGCCCATGTTCGTGACAAAATGGAGCTCTATGTCGTTGCTACTTAATAGGAAACCTTCAAAAAGGTTATTCTAGTACAATGTATGTCATAATAGTATTAACGTTAGTTATCACTTTTAAATAAGTTCACCCAAACGATTATGTTTTCCCTTGGAGTGTTTTGGGAAATTGCAAATCAATTTTAAGGGTATCAAAATTGTAAGCACTGTGTGGTGCATTCATGAACTATTCACCCCGAATAATAGGTGGATAGATGGATCGATGGATAGATGGGCGGACAGATAGACTGATAGATAGAAAGAAAGACATACAGAGACAAACAGATAGATTGATAGATAGATAGATAGATAGACGGACAGACATGTGGATGGATGGATGGATGGATGGATGGAGGGAGGGGCGGGCGGGCGGGCGGGCGGGCGGGCGGGCGGGCGGGCGGGCGGGCGGGCGGGCGGGCGGGCGGGCGGGCGGGCGGGCGGGCGGGCGGGCGGACGGACGGACGGACGGACGGACGGACGGACGGACGGACGGACGGACGGACGGACGGACGGACGGACGGACGGACGGACGGACGGACGGACGGACGGACGGACGGACGGACGGACGGACGGACGGACGGACGGACGGACGGACGGACGGACGGACGGACGGACGGACGGACGGACGGACGGACGGACGGACAGACAGATAGATAGATTATTTTCGGAATCGCGTAAATCATACAAACAAACATAAAGAGTAAATATAACAATAAATGATATTATAATACATGATTCCCGGCTGACAACGGAGCCAGTTAAGGTTGTAGCCAGTAAATTAAGAGAAAGATAATACAATACGATGAATACTTAAAAAGAAGATACTGACCGCTGTCAACCCAGCAATAGCTGTATAAACATTGTAATAATAATAATTTAACATGTTGCGTGATAATTCAATTTCTATATTAGACGCGATTTGAGAAATGTCACAACAGTAATATTAAGTAATAAGTTTACATATAGATAATAATGTAGACATATGGTTACACCAATAGCAATTGTAACCAGAATCAGATTACACGTGTGAATACGTATTCCGTAATTTGTGTGATTTAAAGTAAAGTTCTGTTACACATGTGCTAAGTAATGGAATTAACGTTTGTCGGTAGAAAGCGATTTTTCCGACTGCACCAGGCATTCATTAACGGGTTCCGTAGCTAAATGTTTACAAGCTCGTACGTCCAATTACGTCTTCCGGTAATATTCTGTGATAATAACCTTAGCAGTTTGGTCTGTCAATGGAACAATCGTTAATTTCGTTAAACTTGCACAATGCCACCACAGCAAAACCTGTCTATTCCGGACATCGTCTGGTTTTGCAGTGTCCGTTGAGGCCTGATTACACTTTTGATTGGTGGTGTTAACGCAAGTTAGCAATTTTGTGATATATGCATAACGACTTACTTCTATATTGGCTTAACAGGTTAGTAACACGCTAAAACAGCCAACACAAACAAACATGCTCGACCCCGCTCCCCGCTCTGCCTCTCGCCGCTCTCTAGTTCCGGAGACCCGCGGGGGTGACACAATCGCAGGCGGGGGTCACTATCACAATTCAAAATTGTCAAATATTTCAGTTTTTGGTCTGCACAGGCGAATTTCATTGCACGAGTGGAGATGTTGAGGTTTGGGAAAACCGTGATATACATGGACGCTACCATACTTAGCAATTATGGACAGCAGACTAAAATGAAACGTTAGTTGATTTTGTATATATTCTCCAACTGTTGCCAAATGAATATCAATATATAGTATAATTATCGCTTAATCAACACGACAACTCGTCGAGGTCGTCCCGGAAGCCCTCTGCTGACAGATGTGGTGTATAACGTTCGTTCTCGGAAACTTGCCTCAGATGTTATATCAGTATTACGCATTATAATGGTCTTGTGTGAAAGACAGCACGATCGTCTCCTGAAGCAGTCAGACGTGTGTCTTCCACTTGTAGTTAGATGGAGGAAGACGCTAGTACCTGTGAGTATTGTCGTCGTTTGTTGTGTTGTCATCTCCAGTTTGTTGTCGTAGAGTTAAACACGTCGTGCTTGAACATTCACTATAATTTATGGTCACATTGGCGTTTATCACCCGTCTTCTTCTCAGTTAGACACGTTACTAAACGCATGCAAATGTTGGCGCTAGTAGCAATTCCAATAATGCATTGGTTCAAATTTATTCATGTGGATCACACTGCTCAACAACGCAGAGGGAGCTTCTTGCAGTCGTACCTCAGTCAGACCGTTGGCGTGATCTGAAATGTTTAGGGTCAAACGACGGTGCCAATGCCTATGTTTTATTTGTTTTCATTTAATATTACGTTCTTATGACTACAACATGCGTGTTGAAGTTTACTGGCTGTCAATTTGTGTTATTTAAATTATTAATCTTGGAACAATGTTCGCAATTGGAAAGATTCCGTCTACAATACGTTCAAATGGAAAACGCACCCAGTTTCAAAACAAAAACATTTGGTTGGCAATAAGGCGAGAAGAGGTAACTGCAATACCGCTTGATGTTTAACTTTCCCACGTTCTAGACAACAGACTTCCTCATAAAAATGTTACTGCCCACCCTCCCTTTAAGGGTAGTTTGAAGAATAGTGTCAGATGTATGATTAGGCTAAAGCTGCTTTTGGTATGATTCTATATCAAGTGTTTGCATGTATCACGTAGGGCAGACGAAATACGCTCTCAACAAATCTCAACAAATACACGATGCCGTGAACGGCTTTAGCAACAAACTGAATACTCTGACTGCATCGATGACATCGATTCTCCATAGTACTACACAAAGCGGCCGTAACATATTTCGGCACCTAAACATTGCGGGAGATAATGGGGTCAATCCTGTTTCCAGGCTAATAGAAAATACACAGAAAATGCCCCTCACGAGATACTAGGAGCATAACAGAAGAAGCGAGGGTGTGCCAAAAGGTGCTTGCTAACTAAAACGTAACGGGTAAGGAAACAAGTGTGGCCCACTTCACATCTTTGTGCACATATGTTTTCGCTAGGCGTCACTTTTAATGTGATAAATTAAACAAAAATTGTAAAATGTTTCACCTTTTGTATATTAGTTTGACTGTGTTTCTTTGTGCAGGCAATATACATGTTTTGAGGAGTACATATGAAATTCAAAGCAAGAAACGTTTTCGATTTCATGGCCGGTTGGCGAGGGCGTTACCTATTCATGCCAAAGCGTTTGTTATCTAGCATACGGTATTCGACGGCGGCTAAAAATAACTGATTTGTTTGCATTGCTATGGCTCGACTTTGGTCTGCAATCCGCGCGAACCGATGAACGCAGTGGCCGCCTTAGCTCTCATTCACAATGCAGAGTAAGTTTACCCACGGAGTCCGGGAGTGGCGCATCGATCGATCACTCGATATCACAAAACACGTCTATCAAGCAAGTGTTGTACGGTTCTTTTCAAACTCACATCAGCTGTAGTACTGCATAGTATCCGTAAACAAGCACAACAGCCTTGCTCTAGGCGCAGGTTGTATAGCGCCCCAACTACTATTCTAATGACAGGATTCTTGTGTACGAACTAAACGATGAACGAAGTATATACCCACCAGTTGTCAGCATCACTGCATTTATTCACCACCATGGCTGCTTTGCGCAATGAAACAGCGAGAACGAGTTGCCATGTGTATATATTTTGTAACTAGGACACCGCCATATAACCCTCCAGGAGATTTTATAGACTCAGGGTGGATAGCATTATTAACTTTAACATAACACAGGCGTTGATTGGCATACACTGTGTTTAGTAGGAGACTCCTTGGCCTACAGTCTTTAGTGAGATACCTATGTGGCGCAGTGGCGAGGGTGTCAGATCTGTAATGTAGACAACCGGTGTTCGACTTCTGCTGTGCCATTTGGCCAAGTTCACTCGTTCTCAAATGTCAGTTTTTATATGTCGCAGTGTCCGGTCTTTACCCGCTCGTCAGTCGAATATTGTCTTGACGACTGTGCGAGTAATGCGCGAAGACGCTTTGTACACACAGACCACAGAGTTAGATCATTAATCATTCCCCTATAGACTAGAGTGATAAGCTGGCCCGCTGGACTGAGGCCGCCGTGTATGGGTGGCCGTTCGGGTCATAACGCGCCAAGCTTGGCCCGGCAAGTTATATGTTGGCGCGCCAACTTTACAGCTGGCCGTTCGGGTCATAAAGCGAAAAACTTGGCGCGGCAAGTTTTTGTTTGCGCGCAAACTTTACAGCTGGCCGTTCATGGTCATAAAGCGACAAACTTGGCGCGGCAAGTTTGTCGCGTTGTATGTCGCGCATGCGCAGGGTCGCGTAGGGCAGGTAGGGCAGAAAGACGTAAACAACAGCGGCGCTAAGCCGGGGAGTGCTATGTTATGTTGGTTAGTCGTTCGTTTTGTGGCTGTTATAACTGTTATTAATCAGTATTTTGTGTGCATGGATATATGTGAGTAATGGCACACTTGGCTGACCAAATAAACCACCTTGACAGTGTGTCGTTGAATCGCTATAGCGCAGAAACTGTCATTATCGGGATAGATGTCCCAGACCCGTACAGCTTGGAGGCTTGACACTGACAGAACGGAATGGGTAGATGTTGTGCCAAAGTGGCCCTCTGTAGATTATTGCTTGCTGCATTTACACATAGTTCATAAACATTCCGGGTATGTACATTGCAGAAGCCCTGAAGTCATTCAGAAGTCACGATTCGTTCGCACCGTATCTCGCAGCACATATGCAGACTGTGGTGTATCATGCATGCATGTGGTGTTTCGTACATGTTACTGCTGACATTTTAAATATCCCATAACATTTAAAGACATTGATCTAAATATTTTATCTTGCCTTATTTATATACATAAAAATTATGTATTGTTTTTGTCGGTATTTATTTATTTGTGCGAATGTTTAGTATGTGCTTGACATGTAAATAGTGTAATAATTAGTTTTTAAATTTTTTTAGTCATCGACTTTACTTATTTACTATGTTTAATAAATTATTAACAGTTTTAATATGAGTAATTTAATGTGTATACTTATTTATGTGAACATAATTTTTACGGTTATATTTATTATTATTATTATTATTTTATAACACATAATGAGTAATTTGATATGTTATGATACAACACTTTGAACAAGCTGGCTATTGTGCTTTATAAATAATAAATATTAACAGAGCCCTGTTTTTGTACTGATAGCGAAAGTCACAAAGTCATGATAAGTGTTAGATCATTCTGTGATTTTAATCATGCGTGGTTTATATGAATCAACATGTCCGATACGTATTCTGGTTCATGACAATGTGAAGAATTAAACGTCAATATACAGTCAATATATTTTCTATAGTTTTCTAAATACGTTTTTAACAATTCTATAGGAAATGTTCTGTAGGATATTCCCTGTAGGAAGTATTCCATAGAAAACTACGAAATATCCAATGGTTTTCTATAGAATATTATTTTCTATAGGCAATATCCTATGGTTTTCTATAGTAAAAAACCTATAGACTATTCCATATAATTCTATGGAAAACTAAATGCAAACATCCTATAACATATTGTAAAAAAATCAATAGTTTTCTTTTGCAAAGGGAATATTTATCAGAATTGACTTGCAATGATAATGCAGCCATAATAGTGTTTTGATAATGTAACTATAGGCTTTCATTATTCTGATAAATATTCCCTTTGTATACATGCAGAGCTGCCAAGTTGAATTGAGTGTGATGAGGGAGATCTCCCTCCTACAGTATGTCAAAAGAGGGAGAAATATATGCAAGACGTGAAGTGCCTTGCCCGAGGTTGCGAACAACCGAGAATGCTAGGTGTGTCCGGGGGCATGCACCCCCGGAAAAAAATTGTAATCGAGAATGCCAAATACGTGATTTCCTGCCTTTTTCGCTTAAATTTAGCACCTATAACTCTTCGAAAGTGAACTATATTTTAAATAACAATATTTTATATTTTACACTTTCATGTGTGGATATATATAATTAATTGATATTTGTTTATTGGGGTTTACAGAGACTTTCAAGATTCTCTCACAATAATAAAAATGGACATGGTTGTGGTGTTGTAACATTTTATTTTAGCTATAAACAGCAGTCACAAAATAAATAGCAGAACTGCATTTCTGTCCATTTCTATATGCGCTCTTCTAGAGTCTTTCCATCATGTGTTCTTTAGATGCCCATTCACTCTTGTACATGGAATCATATTTTCTCTTTTTTAAACACTTTTCAGACTTTTCACCTATTGTTCCTCCAGCACTTTCCTCGTCTGAAAAATGCCGCTAAACTTATTCCTTCCCAATACGTAACACACGTTTCCATTGGCCATTAGATATAGTCACTTCGTTGTTAGCTGACCGATCAGAAAAGTTAAATTATATGCGTCTGGGATAGTTTCCGCTCGGCTGCTCTCGGCACTTTCCGTGTACCTTAGATGACTCACAGCTGGCAAAACGGTGCGCCGGCAAAACAAAATCGAAAAATACGCATAAAAAAGACAAAACGATTCTTTTGCGGGAGATTGCAAATCAAAAGCGGGAGATCGGGAGATTGGATTTATTTTGCTATATTTCCGGGAGATCTGCCGATAAATCGCGAGACTTGGCAGCTCTGATACATGTGTTATGAATAGCTGGAATGCGCCCTGATCCTCATGCTGATGCGACAGCGGGCTGATGCTGTAACGTACCTATGGCTATGCGTGTGATGCGCGTATGCATTTTCACGTCAGCACATTCAGAGCAAGCGTGACTGAACAATATTACCCGCCGTCACAAATCATGCTGACACAAATAAACTTACATGTTTGCGAACGGTCGCGAGAGACGAGGGTTAAAAATAGCGTGCTGCCATTTCTTTTCAGCCGTTGTTACGCAGCAACGCAACAGACCGATGACGTAACGGGTCAGACACGAGGAGGCGTTTACCACTTTGTTTACATCCTACACCTTGTGACAATATCAAATTTAATATTTAATTGATTACGTTTTCTACGTAATGGTATAGCAGCTAGTCGTGATTGCACAAGTTGGATACTACTTATTGTACACTTGTGTTGGTTCCTTAAAGGCGCCTTACCAAGAGACACCCCATACTAGCCAGAATGGCAGTTCAAGGTTTATTTATCATTTCTCTCGCGTTGTCGCTGAGGTCCGGAGTGGTAGAGTTGGTTACATTGGATTCCGACGAGTCACAATAACAATTCCGATAGAACATGCCTGTCAGCGATAAGCAAAATATGGAACAAAGAAACTCAATCAATAAGCAAACCCTTGAACCACATAGCGTAAGCTGTGGCGTTCCGGCCGTAAGCAAACCCGGTGCCTTAACCCGGGGTGTGGGGGCGGTGAGGCCGGCAATTTGGTATGGCGGTTCCGAATGTGTGGGGTGAGTGCTTGCGCACTCGATAGTGCTCTCCGGTGAACACAATGGGCGCCACTTGAAATGTGTACTTGCGTCTCCCTAGCCTCGGTTACCCAGACTCCGTGAGGTGGCAGCACTTTTAAGCCCCCTCAACTCCGCCTGGGACAGTATATGGGCTTAAGTTTCTACATCCGGGCAGCCTTACCCCAGATTAGGGTAGAGACGCTGATTGGCTCTCAGGCCAACTATGAAATAAAAATTAAAATAACGATATACTTTTACAAGATAATAATATCACATGAAAAGTATTCAACATTGAACTTATATTAACACAAAAGTAAGTAAAAATTCAAATTTACCGTTGTTTATAAAATAAGAATTACGGCAGGATTAACCAGTATCCGTGAGGTGGCAGCATTGTCTAGCCCCACACGGATAGCATATCAATTAAATAAGGATACCTTTTTATCAAATAATGGTGTATTATAAAACAATATGCAGAATTAAACTTATATTAACACAAAATAAATAGAAATACAAATTTGCAGTTGTTTATAAAAAATATATTACGGCAGTTTCCGTGAGGTGGCATCATTGTATAGATCACGCGGATACCAAACAAAAGCCGTTAATGGGGCCAGACTGTCTTCTCGGCGTAGTTCCGCAGCCGACCGACAGTCGGTTAAGCGAGACTAGCGTCTCCCTCGCTGTTCCACCGCGTGCGCTGCTGTGATAACCTTAGGATACCTTTGTAACCTCTCTAGTACGATCTTAGACCTCACCTTTTAAGTTAGCTGTGCTTTTTGTACGGATGCTGCGGCCAACTAAAAATGTGTGATGCACTTCATATAATAATACTTAAATAGTTATGATATTTGAAATGTGACATGTGTTGTGGGAAATGAGTGCAATAGCTGACTAGCAGGTTGTGTGCTACAACGTATTGACACAATTGAAAGACGGTTGTTGCATAAGGGATTTTTGCATTTTGTATTTACGTGACACACATATGTGTAGAAAAGCATGTTTTTGTCAATATAGATATGCACTGTGCATGGGTTTAATCAAAGCTGCAGGAATATGAGTTTACCTTACCAACAATATGAATGCAGTGGTTGTGATTACATTTTGTATATTTTCTCAATGCCACAGGTTTCTTATAATCTGACGAAATTTTATTTGAAATTGACAACAAATGGGAAAACGGTCTTCTCAACCGCTCCAGTATCACGTTACTTTTATGTAAATTTTTGAATATATTCTTTTCCTTCTTGTAGCGAGACCGGAAACATCAGGTCACGAAAGCAAAGACTTACTACAGTTCCTGAATGCCAGCTGCTCGCGACTCAGCGTCATCTTGGCCCGAAATAAACCCACCAAGCGTTGCTACAACCACGGTCGATTCCCACGACGCCACCTCTTCTGTAGTCACGGCGCTCGTCACAACACACAGCCAGAAGGCTCTACTATCTCCCCAGGCAGGTCACACGCTGAACGTACAACCAACACCTGTTGTCAATCTTCGTTAAATCAACAACAACGTGTAGATTTCTCAGCGCGCATCACCATGGAATCACAGCAAACTAATCAGTATATACCGGGTGGCAACTGCAATGGTTTAACAACTACATTACCTACAGAAACGTACATAGCCAGGTGTGCAAGTACCACATGCGACAGTCTAGCCGGAAGTACGACAGACCACTATATATCCTGCTGTAGAAACAGAACTGGCGATGATAAATGTCACGTAAAAATGATAGATATTCGAAAAAGGCCAGCTGCAAACAGGCGGCCAGCTTCCAGTGAACAATTCCTCCAAGGAGCCCAGAAACATTCTCCTTCCCATGTGCCTATTCCGTGTGCAACGTCCACTAAGGCTTACCCCGCAAAAACACCTCTACCATCTATAGATGTGTTCCTGTCTGCAGCAGAGAATTTGTCGCTGGATTCGGTTAGATTTAAAAAAACGAAACGATTCTTAAAACAATAGAGAAACAAAGTCTGCTTCAACTTGTTCATATCTTGCTCTTAAAAGGGATTACAAATCATCTACTGCTGTAGCCTTGATGGCATTGCAGTACATTTATGAAACAATGAAATGTTAATGCAAACGTTCGAGTTCAACACAACTGAAATGTACTGTGCTGAACTGTACTGCACCAGTTGTAGGTAGGTTTTATGGTAGTAGTGAGGGAGACCTATAAACAAATATTCCCATTGCTTTTATTTTCATGTCTCGGTAAAGCACTGAAGACATGATACTAATAACACAATAAATGTAGTTTAGCTAATTTGTTTTTACTTTGAGTTTGAGCCTGTTGCGTTGTTGAAATGTGTGTGCGATTTCTGAAATATTGATAGACTGAACGTCTTATTTACCCACGCTAGATGACATAATATAAAAATTAAAACAACAAGCGCGATCGTTTTACTAATTTTAGACAGGTCTGTAGGAAAAAGCACAGACATTCATTTTCAGAAAATACGAATAATGTAACGTGTGATATTGGGCTATATTTTGAGGGTTTGGAGTGTTTCATGTTTATGGTGCAGCGTCCGTCAAGAAAAAATAACCGTTGCAGTTTTTTAACTGTCAATATTATTCATCAGCTTATTACGTAGTTAATTTGTCCGTGGGACGTGTCCCGTTAAGTCATTTTATATTTTTAAAAACCTTTGCTGCGCCTATTTTGTTTGCTGTTTTTAAAATAGCTATTAAATTAAATTATATTAATAAATAAATTAAATAAAAAGAAAATTATATAAAATTATTGTGTTGATGTTTGACGAAAATGAGAAATAATGTAATGATTAAATCGCAAACGCATACTTGCAGTGAGCAATACTCTGCATAAGCAGATACATCAGGGGAACATCCCGTTGGCTCTACTATATTAATACATCTGCACTGTTCTTTATACGCCATTATATTCATCCTAACCAGAATACGAATATCCCGTTGGTGCTTCTGCATTACTCCGCAACACACTGCAGGCTATTGGCAGTTGTATTCAGCCCAGGCATAAAGTGAACATCCCACTGGTACGTCTGTGAACGCCTGCGCCACCTGGCGATTACACGAGCGTGCACTGGCTGAGGACAGCTAAAGGAATGTTCCAGACCCAGTTGCAGCTCGAGGTGGACGGGTCCCAGTAGATGCCCGCGGGACAGTCGAAGGAGAACGGGTAGCCCCACATGCACCGGTAGAACTTGCTGCATATGGGTTGCCCTTATTCTCCATACATTCACGAATAGTTAACTGAACGTGATGCTTAGTTGAATAAGCAGCACAATCACTATGGTAACAAGTTTATGCATGGATTGTGTAGATTGTTTCATTGGTTTGGTATAAGTCTGTTGTTAGTTTGACAATGGCATGACAACATATAAGTATATGACTCTCATCCAGGACTCTAGCCAGCATTCCGTCAAGAAATGACTTGAATATGGCTATGATCCTGACGGGAATGTCATATTTAGCCATGATCTTCCAGAGTCCTTCGCGGCAAATCGTGTCGAATGCCTTGGTGAGATCAATAAATGCTGTGAAAAGATGGCGATGTTGACTCATTGGAATTTCTTCTATAGTTGTCGTGCTACAAAATCATATCAGTGGTGCCTCGTTCTTTTCTAAAGCCGCACTGACTCTCAGGCAGAAGTCCCGGTTCAACGTGCTATTACTACTACACCTCTAGCCTCGGTTACCCAGGCTCCGTGAGGTGGCAGCACTTTTACGCCTCTCACACTCGCCTGGGGAAAATGTGGGTCTGCATTTTTGAACCGCCAGGGCGGCCTTACCCCAGATTAGGGTAGAGACGCTGATTGGCTTTCAGGCCAACTAGGAAATAAAATTAAAACAAGGATATCCTTTTACAAAATAATGATATCATATGAAAAGTATTCAACATTGCATTTATATTAACACAGAAGTAAATAAAAATTCAAATTTACAGTTGTTTATAAAATAAGAATTACGGCAGGATTAACCGGTATCCGTGAGGTGGCAGCATTGTGTAGCCCCACACGGATAGCATACAAATTAAATAAGGATACGTTTTTATCAAATAATGCTGTATTATAAAAACTATTCAAAATTAAACTTATAGTAACACAAAATAAATAGCGTAGCTCCGCAGCCGACCGACAGTCGGTTAAGCGAGACTACTAGACCTCATGTCCCACGTCTCACTAGCCCCAGAGGTGTGAGAATGTAATGCCTGTAGCACCCGCGTATGGTATTGGCATACATGAATGCACTAGAGACGATGACACTAACAGAGAAACAACAGGAGAAAGTCCAGGTTTTCGAAAATAACCTGGTAAGAAGAATCGTGGGAGCTAAGTGAACTGATAAGAGAAGATTGGATGAACCGAGAAAAGAGGTTGGAAAATGTTATTAAGAAAGTGATGAGGATTTGGTTGACATGGGGTGGTCACATGAAAAACTGGCAAAGAGACCAGATGTCCAGAAAGTGGAGTGTAAAAGGGGGCGAGGAAGATCGAAATTGCGATGGTGATTCCATAAAAGTAGACCTAGACAGAATGGGAGAAGAATGGAGAAATGAAATAGAGCAATAGATAGAGGTAATTAGAGGCTGCTGATAGAGAATGTACTTAAAGAAAAGTGAGAGGAAGAAAACAATTAAAAACGGAAATAACTGTTAATGACGACATGAATGCCATGAAAAGAACAATAACAAAATGCAATTTGACTCCAGTCTATTAACCGGACAACTATAATTTTGAATCCTTAATAGCCATTAGCGATCACGAGCATTGGAAATGATGACATTTTCGTTGCCCTGTCACCTCTTGGGCTGCAGCCAGTGACAGATGTGGAGAATTTCTAACTTAATTCTATTTGCATGTTGACAATTTTTTGCGAAAGAGTAAGACTGGGAAGGAAAGTCTTGACAGGCATCGATCATTATGCCCTCTGTACTTTGTCATTCAGCCAGTTATTGGTCCTCCGTTCCCCACCATCCTACTTTTCCGGGATTTGGGGCATGGCCCCATGCCCCACTCTGGCTACGCGACAGTACAAATGATACCAACATAATCAATGATACACTATGCGTGACAAATACAGAAATGCGATACACTATAGTAGGCCCTAATATTTTTATTAAAGAAGCGGAAATATACATTGAACAAACACACTGAATATTTTATCTGCCCGCTCGCGTGCCCGTGCTACCCTAAATGCTGACGCATTGCCGAGTATGTTGTAGACTTCGGAGGCATCTACCTGGACACTGACGTACTGATACTGAAATCGTTTGACCCTCTTCGGGAAGAAGGCTAGAAAACTATCGCAACTACAAGCGAGATATTTGGGGCGGTAATTCAGTCCTACTTTCTAACTTACTGCAAAAGGTTTATCCGCATTTAGTACACGTTGAACTGGATAGACTGCTGAAACATGGTATGCTGAAATGCATGTACGGGTTTGAAAAAAAAACTGTTTCGACTGGTCAAAAAGCCTCAGTATGCACATCTGCGGTTGGAGAAACAACAGTTTGCCGGGAACACCCGAACAGTTAAAGGGATTCGACAGTCCCATCGGTCAAGTGATGCGGTACATTTACTTCGGAAGCCCCGATTTCCTTCCGATAAGCGGCGAACGATTCACAGCAAATAAGCTAAACTGATGGATTTATGCAGATTCGCCCATCTCGTTGTTATTATTAGGCCCTAATTAATCATGTATAGTGTATAGTGTATATCAAAGTGCACTCTTTTCTCATCACAGTCGATAAGGTCGAAACAAGTAGTACATGAAAAGAGGAGATGTTGACGTTAAGAACGGTCAATGCCACTGGATGTCGCATACAAGGTGGTCACTTGCGATATTTCTTGCGCAATTGTTGCTTATTTTTGTATTGTTTACTATATCTGAGATGATAATTCAGTGAGTCAGAATATCAGACATGCCACATGATACACAGATTACCCGTATCCGATACGGATTTTGGCGGTTTTTTAAGCAGAAATGCAGAAATAATTTTTAACCACATTATGCTTTGTATGCGTCACAAAACTATACTGCATAATGGAATAATTGCTTACTGTTAGCGACTAAGTCAGTCGATTCGAAACGAACAAAATAAATCACCGATTAGTTTATTGAGATCCGTTTATTGTAGCGCGTAATAGATGGCGCAGTGGTAACTTTTAGTTCTGAAAACTGCGACAGGTGGTTCGATAGGTGGGAACGGGGTGCGTCGCAGGCGCGTGACGATTATAAAAAGCAGTACAGGAAATGGACCTCGACGCCGAGTTCAACGAAATCGCCTGCATTTCTGATTTCAAAATGTTGACGTTTGCCAGTGAAACTTCGATATACTCGGGAACTACTGAAATAAAATGTCATTATTTGATGACACTGTCTATTTTGCGTGCTATTTAAACGTGCTGAAGTGAAGTGAAACTTCGGTAATCTTCCAGTTAACTGGCCCCAGAAATCGCAAAAATCGTAGAAAAACCGCTTTGAAAAGCCCGCTTAATAACTTAGGCCAGTTAACTGGAAGATCTGATTAATGATACGGATTGATACGGATTCTTACAAAATGTTAGATCAAAAATACGGATTGCCATCCCAAAACTGTGGCATATCTGGAATATGTTTGTTTGTGGTGATGGGTTGAAACAAAAAATCATATTCCCAGGATTTCAGTCAGCGTCGTTGATGAGATCACAAATCCCTGGCCGCCTGGAAAAGACCAGAAACAAAGGATTTATTCGTTCGATGCAGTTAAAATAAACAACTGTTCTGCGACATATTGATAGAAAAACAAACGGTATTCTGTAATAACAAACACTACTGCAAGCTCAATCGGTGCTAAACTAGTATATACGTTCCTACAATCAAATACACTTACAATAGCTGGTTTGACACGTTATTCGTAGTTGCACAACAAGTTTTCGTTGTCCGTGATATAGCTAGTTGAATTACCCATACTGTCTGAAAAGAAATATAATCATATTTTCTAGTGAAAGCAGTCTTTTTCTACCAATTGTACAGTCCGTATGACACAAGAATTCTCGAAACGTTTGGTCCTACAGTGAGGAATACTGTAAACACGTGCATTACGGATTAGGTGTTCTGTGGGATGCGATGGCGTCGTTACAAGACATTCCACGAAGTAAAATGCACATGGCCCTTTTCTGTATATATGTTTGTTTGTTTGTTTATTTATTTGTTTGTTTTGTTATGCTTGTATGCCATGCCTGGCAGGTGTACTCGTTCACGGAGCGGCTGATAGTGGTATATGTAGAGCGCAGTGGCTCAGGGGTAGAGTTTGGACTCCTGATTAAGAGGACCCGTGTTCGAATCCTGCGCTGCGGTGTTAAAACCTTGGACACATTTTTTCACTCTACGTTGGTCCAGTTCACTCAGCTATATAAATGCGTAACTGGCAATAGACAGTGGTGGATATGTGTACGAGCCGTCTTCTAGCATTAATTGGAGCATATCGATTTTACGTTCTCAGTATATCCGTTGCAACGACTTTCTTTCACGGTTGACTTTCTTCCTAAACTGAATGTACACTATTTGATCTCTACCAATAAGTGCTTTTTGACGACGACAAATGAGATGGCAAACTTATCATCTACCCAAGGTCTAGCTCTCACTTGAGCAACGTGTAATTTGGCGTTCAGGAAGATGCAAGTCAAGTAATGTTCTTATAGTAGAATTGAAGAAATCCAGTTGCTCTTAGCAGGTTGGGAGACGGAAAGGTGTTTCCCATGAGGTGGTTCGAAGCGCTGCCCGGTTATGCTGGATACCACCGGTGTTATGTAGTTCGATGAAGTGGATGGGATGCAGACAACAACCTTGTCATCTGAGAGGCTGAGTCGTGCACTAATGCATTGCCTCTTGTTGGTCGGTCAACAATTTAGTTCGAGGTATGGATCTATCATCTTACTAAAGTCTATCGTTATGACGATGCATGTATATGAGTGATGTCGGCGTATGTAGTCTAGCGACTGGTCGATATGATTTGGCATTGCCCAATCGTCTGACCCCGGAGGATGGTATATAGTCCCGATTGTAACTTGTGGGTGGTCGCGAGGTATCTTATGTGGTCGTATTGTTATCCAGAGTGTCACTAGATCAGGATGGTTTAGTTCAACACAGTATTAAGCTGGAATCGAGTCAAGAACGTAGCAGGCGATACCTCCGTCTTGGCGGCCATCTTGCCTGTCGCTCCGATAAATGTAGTCTCGCATAACCGACTGTCGGTCGGCTGCGGAACTACGCCGAGAAGACAGTCTGGTTACATTAACGGCTTTTGTTTGGGTAGCAGCCGTGATCTATAAAATGCTGCCACCTCACGGACACTGCCGTAATATATATTTTTATAAACAACTGCAAATTTGTATTTCTATTTATTTTGTGTTAAAGGAACATGCAACCATAGTATTGAAAATGCGTTAACATTCCCCCAATTCCCACATACCATTCATAATAGAATATTGTAACGCATGTATTTTTTGTTTAATTTTGTAAGAATGTTATACATCATAAAATTAATCTTGAAACGTGCATTTTCACTGACCATGGGCGCTGCCATTGTTGCCCATTTCACGGGGAACTCACGAAGATTAACGCGAGAGAATGCGTGAGTGTGACGTAGGCGGTCCACCACCTCAGCGATATAGGCGTAGCGTAATATGTAAACACTAGCATAGCGACATGAATCGAGTTGTTTTATGAGTCTTGTGATAATTAAATGCTTGAATATCAAGCATGCGGATGTCAAAAGAAGGCAGGAGAAGAGTCCGTGAAAGGAAAGAGATTTGTCCAAATGCCAATAAATTATCTACGAAGCCCGCCATCGAAGGGCGAGTTGGCGATCAAATGGCTCCACAATATAGGTACGAGTCATACAGTGGAAACATTCCATTTCAACCGGAAAATGGTTTGCCAGGACCATGTCACCGTTGATATGGAACACAGGTTGCCGGGATTGGGTGAAAGACGACTGTTGAACGAAGCTACTGTCCCCACTGAATTTGTGCACAGAACGAAAAGTTCGGGGCCGAAGCGAAGGGTCGGTGTTGCACGCGAAGAAGGGTCTCGCTAAAGGGACGAACTTAATGTATGCAAATACTATATATGGGGTACTAGAATATCATTCAATGCATTTCCTTTATTATAATAAAAATCAATGATTAGTAAAATATTCATTGCGCGACGGTCGACTGGAATAATTAGTTGGATAAACGATTTGTTTACATATGAAAGTGGGCGATAATAAAAGTTATTAAGCTCCGTCGAACCAACCAAGTCCAAAATGGATTGCGCGATTTCCTTTGTTGCAGTCTCTACTTGAGCATCATTATTCTTTATCCTATTCTTTATTAATGTTTATATTATAAGGGACGGCGTTTTTTTTATAGCTGACGCTCTGTAACTAATTAAATGGATGAATATATCTCAGACTCAGTGGGTACGTGAAGAATTCGTTTTGTTTTGCCCACCCGAGGCGCTAGCGGTGGTGGATCTGTGACGTCACACGACCACAGCCGAAATGTCCAAAATGTCAGCCTCCAGGGAGGTTCACTAATTATCCTTAAAAGTTAACAAATCATTTCAGAAAAAAATAACAAAATATGGGATATGATTCAATGAACATTGTTTAATGGTTTAAGCAATTTTTACTTTTTGGGTTGCATGTTCCTTTAATATAAGTTTAATTTTGAATAGTTTTTATAATACAGCATTATTTGATCAAAAGGTTTCCTTATTTAATGTGTATGCTATCCGTGTCGGACTAGACAATGCTGCCACCTCACGGATACTGGTTAATCCTGCCGTAATTCTTATTTTATAAACAACGGTAAATTTGAATTTTTGCTTACTTTTGTGTTAATATAAGTTCAATGGTGAATACTTTTCATATGATATTATTATCTTGTAAAACTATATCGTTATTTAAATTTTTATTTCATAGTTGGCCTGAGAGCCAATCGGCGTCTCTACCCTAATCTGGGGTAAAGCTGCCCGTATGTAGAAACTTAAGCCCATATACTGTCCCAGGCGGAGTTGAGGGGGCTTAAAAGTGCTGCCACCTCACGGAGTCTGGGTAACCGAGGCTACGATAAATGTTGAACCCCGACAGCGAGAGGGGGCCGTCTGGTATGCTGCTCGTGCACCATGTTTCTGTTATTGTAATGATATTTACGCCGTAATTGTCTTTTATCACATTTATTTCGTCCAGTTTTCTAGGCAGTACTGCGGGAGGGGAGTATTTGTGTTGATTATCGTTGCTAGATCCCATTTGTTTGTTTGTTTATTTGTTTGTTTGTTTGTTTGAACACGTACCATATTTCTAACATCAGCGCTAGTTCCACACATGTTAAGTTCGTTTTTGTTATTATCATGTGTGAGTGGTCGACGCCCGATCATAGACAGAGTGGGTATCTGGTGGATCGCACAACTGTCGTTACTCACGATATGGTCACAGCTGTTCGGCGTTGTTGTCATTGGTGCGGTCATCGCCGGTGATGCGGTTAAATTATTGTCATCGGAGCCGCTATTATGGTCGTCACATTCAACTGCCGGAGCGTGGCAAGATATAGTAGCTATATAAATTACTATTATTAGTATTATTAATTGTCGTGATACGTCTTGTTCCGGCTGATGTCCCGCGCGCGTCTGGTCCACAGTCTGTGCGGTTAACGGCAGTGTTTTAGACCGACAAAAACGTCCTACTGGAGAACGACATGTTTCGTCGATCGCTGGCGGGCTGAGGGTAAATATCCACAGGCCGGCTTCATAAAGCCTGCTTACGACGTCGTCAACAGAGAATTAGATACATAGCTGTTGACTTGTGAATACTGTCTGTTGATCACTACAGTTTGTGTAAATGTTAAACTTGGCCAAATGAGGACACTGTTTATGATATTATGCAGATTGAGGATGTACTGTTTATATGCATTATTTCAATGTAGCCGGATACCAAACGACAAATAGAAAACGGCGAGCAGAAACCATGCAGGTTAATAAAATAGTATTGTAATTATGATTACAGCATTGTTATATTTGTCTCTGGTATCGTCTGTACATGTGAGTATTGTACAGTAATTTTCTATGAAATATATTATCAACAATAAAACATGTTACGGAGTCAACCATACATAACGTAGTGTTAATATTAATTATATTATAGTGTGTGTCTATCTGAAGACACTACCCATCATAACCCGTCAATTGGCAATATTCCCTGGGAACACATTTAGCATTTTAATGTAGGCATGTTAAGAGTTTCAGAATAGAATATTCGTAGAATATTGTGTAACATCACGTATGCACATTCTGTTATTGCTGTAGAGTGGATATAATTGTGGTTACAAAAGATGTACTTTTGAATGTAAACACATGGAAATTATTTCAATCTTATACAGGCAACTTTTTGGACATACATAACAAGTCATTAGTATCCAATATTAAATTAAAACATCGACACATTAATATAGTTCTAAGTAATCAAAAAACACGTTTCTTTATCCCCCAAACACTATGCACCCAAATGTGGACTTCAACTTTAAGAATCAACACTTTTTGATTTCCAAGTGACAAACAAGCACACTTTTTAGATGGGGGTAAGAATAGCCTTCTGATAGCAAGTAGTAATATCCCATGATTAAATAGTTACATGGATGGACAATATTTGGAACCTCACGTTAGCCCATAGCCTGCATTGTTACCTGCAAGGGTTATAAACATCACATCACATCACAGTCAAATGCCAACGCGAAGGATGTAACGCCGATATCGACTATACGGATGCCATACTCCAAGATGTACTGGATCGTGGTATTGTCGACCAGGAAATGCAGCTAGACCTGCTAGGGGATCAAAATCAAGATATGTCACTCGAAGACATGTTAACATTTGTAGAAGCCAAGGAGTCAGGAAAGAGATCGGCATCCAGGTTACTTGACCCATCAAGTGTCAGCGCGGCAAGCAGCACTTATCGTCGCTCGAAGCAACGCGAGATCAAAGGGAAACAGCCGGACATCCGCGACAGGACCCCCGTCATCTGTTCGTATTGCGGGGGCAAAGGCCATGGCCGTAGAGCACCAATCCACACCAGGAGGAAAGAATGTCCAGCATACGACCACACATGCTCACACTGTAGTAAGAAGCACCACTTTGAAGACGTTTGTCTCAGTAAAGATAACCCAAAACCACCTCGCAATAGTATTGTCGTCAGTGCTTGTGGACAAGAAGCAGTGGCGCTGGATGAAATGTGCAACGTCAGGGCCATTCACCACTGGAACAGGACACGACCCATAACTCTTGACCACCATATGTACAACAACATGAGTGACAGATGGACAAGGCGAGCCTCGAGACCACAACCGTACATTCGTCTGACCCTCTCAGCCAATGCTGATGACTACATGGACTTGGGCTTCAAATTATGGGCAAGCACAAAATCACTGACTTCTTCGGTAATGGCTGACACAGGCTGCCAAAGCTGCCTTGCCGGTATCGGAGTAATTGGACGCCTCGGTCTGACACGAGCTCACCTCATCCCCGACACCATGAAGATGAATGCTGCTGATGAGAAGGGTATCAACATCCTCGGCGCAGCCATCTTGAGATTCTCGGGAATTGATAAACCGGGCCACAGCCTGGAAACTAGACAGATTTCGTACGTCACAGACTGTTCCGACAGAATATTCCTATCACGCAATGCGTGCATCCAGCTCGGCATGATATCCGAATCATTCCCGACTGTGGGGGAAATCCTTCAGAATTGCGCAATCCAACCACAAAAAGACCCTGGAGCCCACAGCAACGGCACCACTGCCCCGTGCGGCTGCCCCACAAGAGCACCACCACCACCCCTGCCACTGAAATTGCTATTCCCTGCGACCGAGGCAAACAGATGGAAACTGCAAACATAGCTGGTTGAATACTACAAGAGTAGCACATTTAACACATGTGAACACCAGACCCTACCCATGGTGTCAGGCCCCCCAATGAGACTGATGATCGACCCGAATGCTGATCCGGTGGCCTTCTATACACCCATCCCTATACCGCTCCACTGGCAAGACGAAGTGAAGGCCGTTCTTGATCAAGATGTGAGACTGGCCTGTGCATGCAGCCTATCGCCGGGTTCCTCCGCACTTGGTAGATGAGGTTAAGAAATTGCTACAAGACTTGATGGAGAAAGGCCTCATCCGTCGGTCTTCCAGTAACTATGCTAGTGATGTGGTTCTAGTAAGGAAGAAGTCTGGCACTTTGCGTCTCTGTATAGACTACAGACAACTGAATGCCAAATGTTTGAAAGATGCTTTCCCTCTGCCACGCATTGATGAGTCTTTGGAGGCGATGAGCGGAGCATGCTTTTTTTCCTCCCTCGATCTCGCCCATGGTTATTTCCAGGTGACAATGCACCCAGATTCTGTGACAAAAACTGCGTTTCGTGTGCCATGGGGCTTGTACGAGTTCACAAGAATGCCACAGGGACTCATGAACAGTCCTAGCACGTTTCAGAGAATCATGGAGATGATCTTTGGGGACTTGAACTTGTCCGAGCTAATTCTCTACCTGGACGATGTTTTGGTGTTCTCGACAACTATGCAGGAACACCTTGACAGGTTAGAGAAAGTCTTTCAGCGCCTACAGCAGCATGGTCTGAAACTGAATGGGGCCAAGTGTCAGTTGTTCAGGACACAGGTGGCCTACCTCGGTCACGTGGTGACTAAAGAGGGAGTGGCAGTTGATCAGGACAAGATTGCGCGTGTTCGTGACTGGCCAACACCAACTACTCAGTCCGAGTTACGTTCCTTCCTAGGTCTGGCCTCGTATTATCGCCGGTATGTGTCAAACTTTGCTAGAGTGGCCGCCCCTCTGCATGCACTGACAGGTAAAGAAGACGCCAAGGGGAAGAAGGCTACAAAGGTCTTGGAGTGGACTGGAGAGGCTGAATGTGCCTTTACCTCCTTGAAGCAGGCTTTGTGTAGTACCCCGGTCCTGATGTATCCTCGCTTCGACCGTGAGTTTGTGTTGGAGGTAGATGCCTCGTTGAAGGGGCTCGGTGCTTGTCTCTCCCAGGTAGATGACAAGGGTAAGGTGCGGCCAGTGGCATATGCCAGCAGGGGCCTGAGGGATCCAGAACGCAATTACCCAGATTTGTCTAGCTTCAAGCTGGAATTGCTGGCATTAAAGTGGGCAGTGTCGGAGAAATTCAAGCCGTACACTCTTGGAGCACACTGCGTAGTCTACAGTGACCACAATCCCCTCGCCCACTTGAAGACAGCTAATCTGGGTGCAACTGAGCACCGTTGGGTGGCACAGCTTGCGTCATTTGACATGGAGGTGAGATACAGGTCAGGTCGGTCAAATCGATGTGCTGACGCGTTAAGCCGTTGCCCGGCTAATATGACAGCAGAGGAGACAGCAAATGTGCTCCACACAGCAATGGATAGCACTGCCATGCCTAAACAGTTCAGTGAAAGTCAGTCTTGTGATGTGAGATTAGGAGAGCTGACTGTAGTAGAGGGTGGACTCACACCAGCTGTGTTGCCTTCGTACAGCACAGAGCAGCTAGCAAAGCTGCAGAGGGAGGATCCGGTGTTGGGAAGTTTGTGTGAGCGGTGGCAGGCCGGTTGGGAGCCAGGTCAGACGGCCCCAAATGATGAGCTGCCTGGTCTCCAGGCTTGGATCAAAGAATGGTCAAATCTTGCAGAAAGAGATGGCGTTCTCTATCGAGTCTCCCGTGACTCAGTGCAGAGTTCTGTCTACCAGTTGCTAGTACCGACAGTGTTGCGTACAACAGTTTTGCAAGCTGTGCCTGACCAATGGGGACATCAGGGAGTGGGCCGGTCCTATGGACTATTACGGGTTCGATGTTTCTGGCCCGGCATGAATCGTCATGTGAGAGAATACGTACGCCAGTGCTTCCAGTGCACTGTCTCCAAAGCACCAACCCCTGCAGTCCGGCCACCTATGCGGCATCTACTGGCTTTTAAGCCACTTGAACGCCTGGCTATTGACTTCCTGAAGTTAGACCGTGATCATGGTGGAATTGAGGATGTCCTGGTGATGACTGACTCATTCACCAAGTATGCGCAGGCAGTGCCCTGTAAGGACCAAACAGCTCCGGTTGTGGCTAAGGCTTTGCGTGACATCTGGTTTGCATGTTACGGTGTCCCAGTACAACTGCACTCAGACCAGGGACGCAACTTTGAGAGTGAACTGGTAAGAGAGTTGTGTAGCTTGTATGGTGTGCACAAGACACGCACCAGTCCGTATAACCCACAGGGGAATGGCCAGACAGAACGATTTAATCAGACACTCTGTGCATTGATCAAATCACTGGGTGTCACAGAACGTCGTAAATGGCCGGATGCATTGCCACACTTGGTAATGATCTACAACACTACCCCGCACAGTGTCACGGGCATCTCGCCATACACACTGATGTTCGGGAGGAAGCCAGTGTTGCCAGTTGATCAGCTGCTCAACAACACTAGGCTGAACTGGAACGAGGACTGTGTACAGGAACAGTCCGACTTGATTGGTCGAGCACAGACTGTGGCTAAACAGTGTCTGAAGAAGGCAGCTGATGCTGATAAACAACGATGGGACCGTAGGGCCAAGGCAGGCCCAATACCAGTGGGACAACGAGTGCTGGTGAAACAGTGTGCTTTCACTGGTAGGCATAAGTTGAGCGATCACTGTGGTGAGGCCAGTTATGTGGTGGTCAATGCAAACATTGCCCAGAACCTGTACGAGATTCGCCCGGTTCATGGAGGGCCAACCAGATGGGTGAATCGAAAACTGCTAGTGCAGGATCCACGGGCTGATGTGCATGACCAGCCAGTGGGGCTGGGTGTTTTGCCATTAGTAGAGAACGAGTCTGAGGAGACGGAGACAGCAGCGGGAGTAGCTGATCTGTCGGCAGATAAGCCTGTGTGTCGTCGGTCCAGTCGGCTCAACAAGGGTCGTCACGCAAACCCTGCACACTGGCCCACTGATCAGAACTAAGCGTCAGCGGTAGACAGTTGCCTGCATGAGCAGGACATGGCGTTTGCCACTGTCTATTCAGATGTCGTCTGGAGTGTTCAGTTGGTAGATAGTTGCCTGCATGAGCAGGACATGGCGTTTGCCACTATCTATTCAGCTGTCGTCTGTAGTGTCCAGTTGGTAGATAGTTGCCTGCATGAGCAGGACATGGCGTTTGCCACTGTCTATTCAGCTGTCGTCTGTAGTGTCCAGTTGGTAGATAGTTGCCTGCATGAGCAGGACATGGCGTTTGCCAGTATCTATTCAGCTGTCGTCTGTAGTGTCCAGTTGGTAGATAGTTGCCTGCATGAGCAGGACATGGCGTTTGCCACTATCTATTCAGCTGTCGTCTGTAGTGTCCAGTTGGTAGATAGTTGCCTGCATGAGCAGGACATGGCGTTTGCCACTATCTATTCGGCTGTCGTCTGTAGTGTCCAGTTGGTAGATAGTTGCCTGCATGAGCAGGACATGGCGTTTGCCACTATCTATTCGGCTGTCGTCTGTAGTGTCCTGTTAGAAGATAGTTGCCTGCATGAGCAGGACATGGCGTTCGCCACTATCTTATCGTTTGTCATTTTGAAGTCTCTTCTTAGAAGATAGTTGCCTGCATGAGCAGGACATGGCGTTCGCCACTATCTTATCGTTTGTCATTTTGAAGTCTCTTCTTAGAAGATAGTTGCCTGCATGAGCAGGACATGGCGTTCGCCACTATCTTATCGGTTGTCATTTTGAAGTCTCTTCTTAGAAGATAGTTGCCTGCATGAGCAGGACATGGCGTTCGCCACTATCTTATCGTTTGTCATTTTGAAGTCTCTTGTTAGAAGATAGTTGCCTGCATGAGCAGGACATGGCGTTCGCCACTATCTTATCGGTTGTCATTTTGAAGTCTCTTCTTAGAAGATAGTTGCCTGCATGAGCAGGACATGGCGTTCGCCACTATCGTATTATGGTAACATTCACTGGTAATTGCCTGCTGGAGCAGGACATGGCGTTTGCCACTGCCTTATAGCATTGTGTTTATCATTGTTTCCAGTTGCCGACGTGAGTGCTGGGTGGTAGACAGGATGGATGTCCTGCCACAAGTATCCTTGTTTGGCCATTCGTTTGTGAAACGACTGGCTGCACATGCAGAGCGTCGAGGAGAGTTACTAGACCACGAGTTGGGTGTGAACCAGGTGTGTCAGGTGTCCAGTTATGGTCAGTCTGGGTTATCCTTTCGCCGGATCCTGGAAAATCCTGGCGTGCACATAGACCATATCTTGACAGGCGACAGGCAGCCGGATCTGCTAATTGTAGATGTAGGTTCGAATGATCTCACCCCAATAGACACATCCGTGATTACTGTGGTGAATGATGCCCTGGAGTTTCTCTCTGTCTTGGAGTCGTACCAAGTTTTCCCCAAGGTAGTGGTTTTCATGTCGGTGATTCAGAGGAAATCCATGGGACGTCGTGGGGGGTTTCATTGACAACGTACAACCACAGAGTGAAGTCGTTTAACGCCCGATTGGCTTCCAGCATCCGCCTTATTGCAAACGCATACATGTTTCCACAGACCCTGATTAACTTGCCCAAGTATGTGTGTGATGATGGGTGTCACCTCAACGAGGCTGGGCAGTTGAGGTATCGTCGTGGTCTTAGGGCGGCAATTCTGAAGTACGTGTCTCGTGTTCGGTAAACAATGTGATGGTGACGCAGGTGCCTCAAGGTAGTAACTCATTATAATCAGTTGTTCCATTTTGTATAGGTTAAGTAGGTTATGGTGTTTGCTCCATGTGGAGACAGGGTGTTTGCCCACATCAGATAACCTACATATGGATAATCAATTGTACAGGAGTTATTAATCTGTGTCATTTTAGTGTAATCCGTGGACGGATTCCGTCAAACCTGTGGCGGATGTCATGGACAGGCATGTCATACCTATATGATTTTGTGCTTTTAAACCTTATCACCCCGGGGTAACGCCACCGGGTGGGGTAGTGGTCTTTATTTTGTTAATTAATTTAGTATTATAATTGTCGATAGGTGTCCCCATTGTTAACCGTATCCCCCTACGAGGAACAATGTAGTCCCTTGTGTTATGATTAAATTAGTGCTTTAAATTCAGTGGTAAAGTGTCTTTGCCCGGGTACCATCCATCTGTAAATGTTTATCCAACCATGTTAATATTGAAGAATCCCCTTAGCTAGTAGTCATGCCAGAATTAATGTGCGCAGTCATCCAGTACTGCAGGGTGACTAAGGAAGTTTAAACTGAGGGTTCGCGGGAAATGCTCTGGGCACTACAATTTGATTCTTGAAGAAGAGAGACGTTAATTTCTGAAGTTATAAAACTACCACGAGGTCCGTTTAAATGTGAGTACCAACATTGTCTTGAGACCTGTGTATGATTATCTATGCCTATGTTGAATTATATTCTGTATAACAGAATAGAGTAGATTGTATTTCAAGTTATAATTGGGTTAACTTTAAAGTTCCCCACGGGCACGTGGCGTAGTGTTGTCGGCGTTAAGCCCAGGTATATGTTGTTTCAGTCACCAGTAAACTGTTGAAACATTATCCGTCTGTGAATGTATACGGTGTAGATTGCATTGTCAGTTTCACCCTGAAAACAGGGAAATTGAGCGTGTGATTCTGAATCACCCGGGAATAAGATTCCTCTACGGTCTTCTTCTATACGAGATATATGTTAGATGATGGTGGAACATCTGCGTTATGAAGTTATCACTGACCACTAAGATGTGTAGTATAAGTATTAATAGTATAGGTATTAAAGAGGAAGTGAAACACAACTATAACATTTCATATACCTAAATGTACACTATATAAGTATACATTAATGGTGACAGAAGCATATTCACTTATCAGACAAACTGGAAAAAATATATTTTCAGTGCCTAAATCGTCGACATTGAAAACTGCGTATCGCCATCTTTATTCCAAACCGAGTGGTTTGATTACCTCCTATCTAGCCCATGCACAATTTTGGTTTTGTTTCGGTTTTCTTCGCTATTAGGCATTTCTGCGCAAAAACAAAGATATGGTACGTTATTATACACGAAAGGGGTCCTATGTGTCAACAAATAATATTTATTTGCATTCGAAATAAAAAGGTGGAATTAAATGTCAGCGATTTGTAACCAATGAAAATATTCCTTATTCCCGACAGCAGAATTGACAGACTTCAAGGGGCGGGGCTACCGAACGGCAGGTCAACCGGGACTATTTTTACTTTTGTTTACAAATATGTCGGAAGTGCTTTGCATTACAGTCCAAGGAAACGCTAGTTGCTAGTGATCTTGGATAAATCACAGTAGAAATGGATCCGACAGAGGAAGCATCTGTAGCATAAGTGAGAGGTTGACACACGTAAAGCCACTCTTGCTTCAACCAGCGTGCGAGCCGAGGTACGAGGCGTTAAACCCGGCCCGCCGAGACGGCGAGAGACTCAGTCTCAGAGGTTCGCCATTTTTATGGAATCGATGATCTTGGACTTTGGGATCAACGGTGCTGAAGTCTGAACAGTGTGAATAATTATGATGTTTGTGTGGATACTGCGTCCCAATGTCGACGGACATGTTGTTGAGAGATGGCTTGCCCGACCGTGCTGACAGATGCCTGCATGAGTCATGACTAACCACGAAAACTGTCGATGTTGGGAGTATCGGACTGCTGTCGATGTGCGATTTGCCTGGAGACTCGTTCGTTCGACCAATATAGCTAGTAGGTAAGTACTTACTAATACGTAGTTCAACATGTATCGAAAAATAATTTAACAATTCAAACCTAAATAGAGCAATTATACTTGTATGGCTACACATATTAAATTTTAAAAAATCTATCTTCGAATTCGTAATGTAAATCTTTGTTACAAACTTACTTTTTGTTTTTTACCAGATGTTACATGATCATGATCATGTGTGCATCCTATTAATATATAATTATTTAATTTCCAATTTAAAAGTGCTAATACAATTTGTTAAATTTATGTAAAATAATGTCATTTGGATGTGTGCCGCTGTGCAATTTATAATAGTCTGAATAATAAATAGATTTGTAATAAGGAATTCAATTCAATGTGCAATTCACATGAGAATATTGAAGTGAAGTATTAATGTATTGTATTCAATGTATTGGATATGTGCGGGTGTGTACGTCATGACATATGTAGTCTTACAATCATAACATTCATGTGTTTGCAAAATGCTGTAACAAAATTACATAACAATCGTTTGTTTGTGAAATGCTGTGAGCATTTTATTACAGTATTTTATAAACAAATCAACCAAAGCGTTGACTTTGCAATGTGATATTGATGAATTACACAGTTTTGCCATTTACTAATTAATTATAAGATAATGATTGTTTACTATTACTATAAATCAATTGTCAGAATGTATCGGTTAGCTGCATATCATGACTGCACATGTTCAATGGGGTGCTTCCAAGCGGCAGCAGACATGTTATGCCAGTCAGGGTGTTTTGCAGGTGCAAAAAAGGGAAATTATTTGTTTCTTGTAAACAACAACACTTTCTCTGTTTCTCATTAGTGTCAGAACTGCTTGATTCATCATCAGTGATATCGCTGTCACCCGCTACGACATATTCTGCATAACTCTCTTCAGTCTTTTCCTTCTGACTGTTGCAGACAGAATGATCTGAAGATGGCGACAGTGACACCCGAAGTGTCATCCACATTGATAGGACTGCCATGGTCGAAGAAGGCATGCAGGACTGCGACAACTTCGCATACCCATGGTCATGATGAATATTCAATGGAACAACAATATCATCTATATTAATTACTGCATCGATAAAGTTTCCCATTGGCGACATAATCACTGGCTCTGTTTGAGTTTGACACTACGAGTTAATGGCATTGCAATGTGACATCCATACTGCCATGAGGGACAATGTCATATGGTGCACTGAATCCTTTGAAAGTTGTGCTCTGTATTTGTGAATCCTCCATCTGAAAGAATGATACATATGTAAGACGGTATGTATCTTCTGTGATATACATATAAATAATATTGTTTTGTCATCTTTTGTTTTCTCGTTGCAATACCTACGTCATAAAAAAATAAAACAGAATAAATCAACTTGTAATTGGCATTTCGGAAAGTGCCCAGGATATAATTTTGTGTAGATGCATCTGTGGATATTGTAACTGTGCATGAGAAATCTAAATTTGATTGAATTATTCCACAGGCCCTGTATGGTCGTCCAGGATCCCCCAAACTATTTTCCCCCAAATGTTAAACAAATCTACTTTTGCATGTGGTGGAGCTGCTGTACACAAGAAATCTGTATTTTATTGCATCATTCTAAGGGCCTCCAAAACAAAAAGTAATGCTGGTGATTTGGTTTTTGAGAAGGTCCCTTGAAATCACATCTCAAACCCCATATCAGTTTTGTGCATTGGGTATCTGCTTTGTGGCTTGTCTGCTACTGCTAGCCAGGATCACTGGTCAACTTGATCTCAATGGGACCAGTGGACAGTGGGCTGACCAGGGAACATTCATGCAATAAATATAACATTACCTTTTCAATGGTGCATTCTGTGCAGATTCCATTATGTGACTAACCTTCCTGGCATATTTTAATATGTATGTATTCCGAGTCATTCAGACATTCTTTTCACTCTTGAAAATACAGGATACATTAAACTAATTAGTTTCTTTTCATTGAGATCCTCAATTACGTGCAATACATAGGTTTTGTGTTATTAATACAGTTGATTGCTCATGTTGGTTTAAGTGTTGAACTTAAAGGGAATTTCTTACATAATATTGTTGTATATTGTACTGTAGTTTGGTTTTAGTATGGAACTTAAGCAGAGTATGTAAGTAGAGGATGCGGAGATGGATCTGCCTACATGTTATTGTACATGGTACCGTATGTAATGTCTCACTGTGATTTGTGATTGTTACAGGGTTTTGTTTGTCCTGACTTGCAATAAAGACGATATTTGTGAACGTTGACCGCTTGTGTTTGTCCGTCCCTGACAACTGACACCAGTTGTCAAGGATGGACACGGAGCGTATCGTCAGTATCACACATCTTTATTCTCACAGAATCACAAAGAAGAACGAAGACCCTAAAATCACAACATATGTGTTACAACAAAATATATACAATTAAACACAGGAACAACATTCACATGCGAATATATACCCAGTCCAACACAGGACTAACCATTGTCCTTACAAAAATACATCTGAATGATGCTTTAGTTACTTATAACATTGCGACCGCAATAACCCTTAATCAGTGTAACCCTAGCAATAGCTCCAGATATACCAGTACATGATTAAACATAAAATAACTACACCATTGTCCATGCATCCCCATCGCAAAACACATTTAAGACCATATCACCAACGCAAAACAATTGCATACAGTCATTAAATATGAAGTATAATAAACATAAAAAGTCACTAATAGTACCTGCCCACAATCGGCGTCAGGATACAATGTACATCAGGCACATAACTGGGTAATTCTTCCTGCATCATGAAAGAAACGTTGTACAATATAATTATGCATACACATATTAACGCAACACTAACTAGTACCGACAAATTAAATCCGATAACCAATTATTGCTCATGTAAACAGTGTCCGGGTGCCGCCCCTAGCGACCACACCGTTACTACTACATCCGGGGCCTCACATGCCGCCATTTTGCATTTAAGGCAAAATAATTACGCAAAGTACAGAAAATACATAACCGTCGAAGTGGTGACTGACATAACAATAACATTATCATGACACGATTGATTATCCCGCAGGGTACACATAATTTACAATAGGACAATGAGGCTCTAACAATAAGCGAGCGTTCACGCTGGTGAACAATAAGTGTACTTAACACGAGGTCGAGGGATTGATTTGAAAACTAAACCCCCGTCACCAATACTGCTCAATCTTACACCAACTACTGATCAATTAGTACACAAATCACTAGCCATCATAATGGCAACACAATTAACAATTAAAGAGAAAATTAAACACTGGTACTTACAGGTAAAATCAAGCTGGCATTCTATCATACTTGAAAACACGTGTGCACGCTTTCACAGCGGCAATTCAAGTCCCAATCCTTCCCGCCCGAACCAAATCCCGCTCCCGCACAGCTAATCAAACAACAGCGCCCTCCACGGTCGATTACCACCAATCAACCACCTATTTAACCAACAGGTGGTGCCACCACTATCTAAACACCATTAATCAGCCAAAATACCCAAACAGCGTCATGGCTGTCCATGACATCTGCCCCAGTTTTGTTTGTATCCGCCCACGGATTACACCACTACCAAACACTTGTGTACCAAAGGTCTCACAATAGACACAGTAAAAATAAAAAGACAGTAGTACACATGATTACACTCACTGGTTGGTGCGGGCAACCCCCGTCTCCACCTGGAGCAAACACCATTATACTTTCATAGCATTGAATATAAAGTACATAAGGTCTAAACCAGAATTAACAACATAGCAAAATTAAACATGCTAAATGATGCGGGCGACCCCTGTCTCCACATGGAGCAAACATCATAACCATTTTCACACTACCTGCAAATAGAAGTATAATTCCCCTGGACCATATCTCAGCCAGCACTCCTCAGTGAGGTGACACCCATTGCCACAACTATTATTGTGTCAATTTACGTTAGCCTGGGACCAATGCCTTACAAGCAACACATTGCAGTCAAAAGTAGTGGGTCACCCCCGTCCCGCTCGTGCAGGCAAGCTACTCTCACTCAGACCTACATGGCAGAAGAACCCACACTAGTATGCGTGGAAGGTAGTGGGTCACCCCCGTCCTGCTCGTGCAGGCAAGCTACCTCAAACAAATACTAGCGTGAGTGGAAGGTAGTGGGTCACCCCCGTCCTGCTCGTGCAGGCAAGCTACCTTGGTTACTGTGCTCAGGAGATATAGACAGATCCATGCAGCCAGCCAATTCCGATGTTTTCTGCTCACAGTCAACTCGTACCTCTCACATTCCAGCCTCTCCACCTGGCTTTGGAAGAGCTCTGCATCCACCTGAGTTGTCTCACACAGACAAACTGTGGCATCTCTCTTGATGCAGACAGTGGACATATGGCTCTTCAGCTCTGCCACCTGTTTGCAGAACTGGCTTTCTGCTCACCAAGCTCCTCACGCATTTCTCTGAGCTGCTCCACCAGGGCTCCATACGCAACCTGATTGCCTTTCAACTGGCTAAGCAGTTGAGAATTCTTACTGCTGGCCACCATCGCATCAGCCCGGGCAGATTCCACATTACCTCTCAACGCCGATATTTCACCATTGGCTTTTTCCAGCCTCTCTGCAAAACCCCTTTTCTCGCTTGCTACCCTGTGCAGTTCCTCCCCTGCCTCCTCATCTGCTCCTGGTCAGCCTGTAGGGTCACTACCTGCTGGCGGAGCTGTACCTCCAAGGTCTCTGCCTCCAACAACCTCCTTTCCAACTCTACAATCCTCCCTTCTGCTATACCCAACCTCTCAGTCACTCCCTTAGATAAAGCTCCATCTATCTGATCACTAGCCAGATGTGTCACTTGAGTACTGCTCTGCTCAGGCCCTCAGCTCCTCACACTTACACACTTCTTCTGTGGGCAATCGCGGACAAAGTGGCCCTCCTACTTACAACAGAAACAGGAGCTACCCCTGCGACTAAGTGGTGCGGATGGAGTCCTCCTGTTGGGACATTCTCTGACGAAATGACCATGTTCCCTACAATAGAAACAGGAGCCGTCTCTGGGGTTGGGCCTGGTTGAGTTTGCTGGCCTAGCCTGTGCTGCTAACTGAGGTTGGCCGGCCAGTCTGGGCAACTGGTCTATCACCACCTGCATTTGCCCAGCTCCCTGGCACTGTTGTGATGCCAGCTCCACCACTTGTTTTTGCAGCTCTTGCTGCATCTGCGCTACCTCTAGAAGCCTAGAATTGACTGGAGACAAATCTCCCCCTTGCAGGGCACCAGGTTGTTCTTCATTATCAAACAGATACAGGGCCTCATTCCGCATGTGGTGAAAGGGCGAGCCTGCAGAATGAAAAGCAATCCGCCTCAGCTCTCGACGAACAGACTGCTCCTGAACGCCCTCAATAAACTGATACTTCAGAGCAGTGTCTCGCAGTAGGGCCAGTGCATGACCCTCTGACTCAGTGGCCGCTGCCTTCTCCATTTGATTGCGCAATCCCATGAGCACTCTGCTGTATTCAGCCAGAGTCTCTCCAGGCAACTGCACTCGAGCATAGAACTCTGCACTCAATGAATGCACTGTTTCGTGTGGTGCGAAATGCAATTTCAGCAGTGCAACCAAAGCACCATAATCATTTCGCACAGCATCAGGGTGGCACAACACTTCCTCTCTTGCACACCCTCCTAAATGGTCTAGAAGCACCACTGCCTTATCAACATCACTCACCTCTGCCTGACGTGCATACACATCAAACTGGTCCAACCACTCAACCACAGTTGGATCACCAGCAGTCTTAGGGTGGCCCATAAATTTGGCCAGCTTAATTGTTGGTGCAAGCGGGGCCCTGAACTGCTGAAGGACACCAGCCAATGTTGCTGCTAAAGCTGCGTTTGACTGTGCAATTAAAGCAGCAATCTGTTCGTCAGTCATGTTGATGGAAAGAAGTGACAAGTTAATTAAAAGATCAAACAAATTTCGAACATTGGTGTCAAGGTGTGACTGAACATGCACAACAAACATCATAATATCAAATCAGACTAACTTACAATGTAAACCATTACAAAATAAACCCTCTAACCAAACGTGGTTACAATGACAACATATCATAGATGACACACATCTAACTGATAATCATTCACCTACTGACATACGTCCACTGTATACAGTGCTCAGCAACTTTAATTAGTGCAGGTGATAACACTATATAATATACAACCTGTACTGCAGCACATTAAACATACACAACCAATTACAACGTAGCTCACCACGAACTATTCGACTGTGCGACAGGGTCTTTTTCTTTCGAAGTTGTTGCTGGAAGTTGTTGCAGTTGTCAAGGATGGACACGGAGCGCTGGATCATCGTTTCACAATTCTCTTTATTTACATCACACACGATAAGACCCTGTAACAAGTAACAACAACACAGGTATAAATATATACACATATACAATAAAACACACGAATACCTTTACCATAGATTAAAACAAATACCTTAAATTGAAAACAAAAGACCATCAAATTAAGTACCTCAACCGTAAAGGAAAACACTGTCCAACAGCACAATACACAACCAGCATATTCCAAGACACGTACAATGTACCCAGTTAGTACTGGGAACTATTATAGATAACTAAAATTATATTATAACAACTGAACCCATCCGATGTGGTAATGTCGTGACATGTCTATGATAATATTCATAAACCAAGACAAATACATGCACACACATTTGGCAACTATAATACAGTGAGCTGTATAGAAATACCAAACTCCATCACTTATGTTGTACCTGTCCACAGCCTGACGTCAGTGCTAACCTCCAGCGACCATCTGGGTGACTACTTCTGCTCTCACTCGTTGGCTCAATGCCGCCCTCTAGCGAGTATCCTGGTACGAGAATTAGGGTTATTATGCAAAGGACAATATTCAACAAACTTCTTACTTTCTGAAATATCTTCGCTGTCAATAATCGACACCACAACAGTGCTACTGTGACGCTGTTAGCTTATACCATAGGATACATACAAACGACGACATATTATTCCTATGAATAACCGAGAATACAGGTGGATAAACCATTAAATTTCACCACCACGACTGGCACGAGGAAAACCAATTTGCAACTGATACAAATTCTAATTATTGGCAAGTTCCTATTATAAATTGTCACTGATCGCTAGCTGCACAACATCATCATGACTACGCGGATGTCAATACGTGGAAGTAAAGCAGTTACTCACAATGTTCAAAGGTAATTCGTCACATCTACCCGCAACTTCTAACGTACATGCGGTCACTCGACTCGGTAGCAAGTCTCGAGTCCCGCGCCTTACTCCCGTGCAACTCCCAAATCCCGCTAAACCAACAGCAGTGCCACCTATTGTCACTGCTTAATTAACACTGACCATTAATCCCTAGGTGGCGTCACCGATTAATAATTTTCATGGCCTGTCCATGACATATATTAAAGTATATTATAAAAGTATATCGTTATTTAAATTTTTATTTTACAGTTGGCCTGAGAGCCAATCAGCGTCTCTACCCTAATCTGGGGTAAGGCTACCCGGATGTTAGAAACTTAAGACCCACTCTTTCCCCAGGCGAAGTTGAGGGGCTTAAAGGTGCTGCCACCTCCCGGAGTCTGGGTAACCGACGCTAGAACAAGCACTGCCATGCTTAGTCTCGCTTAACCGACTGTCGGTCGGCTGCGGAACTACGCCGAGAAGACAGTCTGGTTACATTAACGGCTTTTGTTTGGGTAGCAGCCGTGAACTATAAAATGCTGCCACCTCACGGACACTGCCGTAATATATATTTTTATAAACAACTGCAAATTTGAATTTCTATTTATTTTGTGTTAATATAAGTTTATAATTTTGAATAGTTTTTATAATACAGCATTATTTGATCAAAAGGTTTCGTTATTTAATTTGTATGCTATCCGTGTCGGGGTAGACAATGCTGCCACCTCACGGATACTGGTTAATCCTGCCGTAATTCTTATTTTATAAACAACGGTAGATTTGAATTTTTACTTACTTTTGTGTTAATATAAGTTCAATGGTGAATACTTTTCATATGATATTATTATTTTGTAAAACTATATCGTTATTAAAATTTTTATTTCATAGTTGGCCTGAGAGCCAATCAGCGTCTCTACCCTAATCTGGGGTAAGGCTGCCCGGATGTAGAAACTTAAGCCCATATACTGTCCCAGGCGGAGTTGAGGGGGCTTAAAAGTGCTGCCACCTCACGGAGTCTGGGTAACCGAGGCTATGCCATGCTGGACGTTAGTCACGTGATGATTTATGCAAGTGTCACTTGAAATGATTGACCTTATCATTACATATACCACATGAACTACTTCATATACTACAGAAATTAGCTGATGAAAGTGAAAATCAGGGCCTGAAGATGAACAGGTCAAAGACCTGTGATGATGGAAATTAAACGACACACCAGTATATTTTTGTGCAACAACACTCAGATCGAGACTGTTGAAAGCTACGTCTACCTGGGACAGAGACATAGCACCAGAAAAAGAGGACAAGGAGATTCAAAGGAGAGTCATGGCCGGATGGACAGCATTCGCCAAGCACCGCGATATCTTCAAGGGTAATACTGGAACATCCTTGAGAAGACAAGTCTACAACCCGTGCGTACGTCCAGCAATGACACACCGCTCGAAGACATGGGCACGCACCAGCCATGTAAAGAAAGAGCTAACAGCCGCACAAACAAAGATGGAAAGACGTATGCTAAGCATAATATAGGATATACCGGGACAGAAAAACAAATATATCGGTAAGCTAGAGAAAATGTAAGACAAAGGTCACAGGCGTAACTGAACAAGTCACAATTAAGACGGAAGTGGGTACGTCAGCATCTATACAGTTAAGATAACCGATGGACGTTGCGCATCATCACCTGGAAACATTATGAAAGGAAAAAACCTATAGAGGAGGACCGCGCGGCGAGACGGTGGAGATACGAACTGGACGACTATTGGTTAAGGTTGTGGAAAGGTCATTTATAGGTTGCGTATATGGTTGCTGGAAGGTCACCAATAGGTTGCATTTTGGTTGTGGGAAGGTCGTGTCACAACGTCATTACGCAACATAATCGCGATGTCATTAGGAGTCTACACAAAGACGTAGCGACGTCATCATGACCAAAACGTGACGTAACGGCAACGTCATTACAACGTCAATTTGTTTGCTGGGTTTTCAAGCGTTTCAGCTCCCCTTTTTCGAAATTAGAAAGGACAATGGGCTTCCACAAATCCACATTAGTCGCTAGAGGCGCTAATAGGCAACTAGACCCTACTTGCGTATCAGCGCCTCCAGCGACTAACGTGGATTTGTTTGCATGTTTTGCTGAACGCTTGCTTAAATCATCCTCAATTAGCCTTTTACCGTGCAGGCGCGTATCCAGCGATATTTTGTATGTGGGCATGCCGTATGCGTGGTCAATAGACAGATCAACAGCCAAAATAACGCCATATTCAGATATTGGCACCGAATTCATTCGAACGTCCCGCGACGTTTCATCGACTGTAAATGTACATCAATGTAGACATTATGCTTTCACATTGACGGACATGTTATACGATATCACTATTTAACTATGTGTGAAAACGTAGCAGTCTCGTGTGAAGCATACGGCGAGCTGTAGATGATTTTAAACATCCTTTCCGGCATCGAGCCAGCAAACCTGTCATCGAGCCACCAGTCGACGTTCCACTGGTTGTAAATATTATACCTTCACATTGACGGACATGTTAGACTGTATCCATATTTAGCTGTGTGAGGCTTCGGAGTCATGCGAGCTCAACAGCTGATTGTAGGTTGATTTAAACAAGCGTTCCGCAAAACGCTGCCGCATTTTACACACGTCAAGAATACGTAAAAGACGGCACAAAGACCCTAGTTGTGTCAGAGCGCCCTCTGTCCGATTAGTTATTGTGGTACCTCATTTCCAGACATACGAATGTATTTCTGCAGATAAATGATGGGATTCCATTGATCATATCCTACTGATGACAGCATTTTATGTGATGTGACATTCGCGCCATTTCCGTAGATGACGACGTCACTGACTGGGTCAGCACGTACGCGCGCGCTCCTCGAATCGATCGTTAGAAACAAGATATTATATACTACAACAGGACATAACCACCATAGCAAAATGGAGTCATGATTGGATGCTCACACTACACCCAGATAAATGTACACATATGGAAATTGGAAACAATAATGTAGGTGAAAATCAATACTACACAACAATGAACAATGTCACAAAAACAATAGACACACATGATAAACAAAAAGACCTAGGGGTAACCTTTGACTCAAAACTCACATTTGATCAACATATAAGCCAAGTGGTAAACAAGGCAACTAAAATGACCAAAATAATTAGAAGAACCTTCCAATTTCTAGATAAACATACTTTTTTGCCACTCTACAAAACAATGGTTAGATCACACCTAGACTATGTTATGGCAGTATGGCACCCATATAAGATCAAACACAAAATTGCCTTAGAAAATATTCAGAGAAGAGCCACTAAAGAATTACCAGGTATGAGGGACCTATCACATATAGAAAGACTCAAATTGCTTAAACTACCTACATTAGCATATCGAAGATTAAGAGGAGACATGATAGAAGTCTATAAAATAATACACAACATTTATGACCACGAATCTGTACCAAATCTGTTGAAAAACAATGAGATATCACAAAGAACAGGAAACAAAGGACATTCTCTAAAACTATTCACACAAAGAGCCAAACTAAGCTTAAGAAAAAGCACATTTCCAATTCGAATTACCGAACCATGGAATAGTCTCCCTGACATAGTGGTAACAGCAAAATCTCTAAATTCATTTAAAACACGACTAGAACATTTTTGGTATAGCCAGGATATTGTATATGACTTCGAAGCACCGTTAAGAATTACTAACAATAGAACCGGAACACGCGATTTAATATTAATAGATAATGAAAACGAAGAGCTGATCACAGAGGAATACAGAATCCTACGATCAGAACCGTCCTAAGGTATCCTAAGGTAAGGTAAAACCTAATGCGCACGAATTGAATTCGTGGCCCATAATTACAGCTGGGAGACGTCCGGCTCCACCTTGGCCTCTGCCCTCTCCTGGCCAACTATAGAACAGAGGAGGGCTGAGGCCAGACTTTGTACCATGTACAAAATAACCAACAATCTTGTAGACATCAATCCCAACCAATACCTCATACCCGGTCACAGCCAAACAAGATCCAACCACCCATACAAATACAGACAAATATCCACCTCCCACAACTATTATAAATACAGTTTTTCCCCCCGAACAATAGCCCAGTGGAATAGACTTCCACCTAATGTATTTTCCCACAACAGTCTTGACGCCTTCAAGGGTGCATTGCAGGATATTAACCTGACAACTGCACCCTTGAGGCACCTCTACTAGACAGTATATCCCACCACCCCCAGCCCCACACCACAACCCTACCACACCCACACCACCACCCCCCAACAATGAATTGTACTTTTCCCCACCCACCCCATCCTAATTCCACACTCCTATGCACAAATACTCTTATTCCACTTCCAGATAACATGAAGCCAGCCATCCTGAAACCAACCGCCTTCACTAGTGCGTGATGCCCCAGTAGGGGTTTTGCACTAAAAAGAATCAGAATCAGAAAAACTTTACCACCCCATGATACGTTATCTAGACGCCTCGACGTATCAAATGCAACTAGAATATGTTTTGGTGTCAATGCGTAGACCTTGCCATTTGATCCCTGTATAGGACGTAGAAGTTTATGTGAAGATTTAATTGGTTTTAAACCACATCACATCGTATGTGCAGTTTACTGAACCTGTGTACATCGCACAGAACAGACCAACGAATTATGTGACCAAATAATTGGATAAACAGAATATCCCCTATTGTCGCTCGGTGTCATGCATTCAGTGTCTGCGCTCATTTGGCAAACCGCTCATTTAGCGACGATCGCACTGGAGTGCATACTCTAGTCCAATGCTAGAGTAATGTCAACCCAATTTCTGACAATGTCGTGTTTGACAAGATTTAGTGGCGTGCGATGCATTGCACGACACTCAAAGCTAGCCACACTAAGAACTCGACAGTATAGCGGCCTTGCTGCGTTCAACTTTAACTCAAACAAACATGCATTGCTCCACCGCGAGTCGTCAGCTTTCGGTCACTATAGTACAGGTGATTACCTGTGCACTTCCTTTGTACCAGCAAGACACTTCTCACGAGAAAGCTTTAATTACTACTTTTCACCAGAATTTCCACCAATCGGGTATGCTGAGAACTTGCTGGAGACCATGCATGATGCTACTGGTCTGCCTTGGTGGGCTAGTTTAGCACTGACCACGATCATGCTTAGAACAATTGTCACTATGCCGCTCAGTATATACGCTGCACATATTTCTGTGAAGATTGAACGCTTGCAACCTGAGATAAAAGATATGGGGAAAAGGCTAGCAGGAGAGGTTGCCATGGCTACGAGAAAGTTCTCATGGAATAAAGCAACAGCAAAGCGTCACTTCAAAAGAAATGTTTGTTTACATGTTACACTATATATACATTGTACTTGCTATTTGAATGAATGAATGAAAGTTTATTTCTAAACAGTGTGTGTGTCAGACATGGGGTCAAATACATTTGTATTTGAAAGTATTTAAATACTTTTTTTAAAGTATTTGTATTTGACATTTAGGAATTTAAAGTATTTGTATTTAAATACTTTCCTAAAGTATTTGATATTTCAAATACTTTTCAAATACTTTTTTATGTTTAGTGTAAATAATTGGGTCAGTTCTTTCTTCCACTGTGTTTATGTAAGTTACTGCTATGGTAAATTAGCCAATGTGATATCAGTGACAGTCAGGGACTAAGAACTTAATTACACAAGCTTAGCACATATGGGCACCAGTAAACCCTGGGCACCAGCTAGCTAAACAATTCCCTTTGTGTGATAGAGGAAGAAGCCTGGCACTGGTTTATCAAGCCCTTTGTTCAAGCCAGGTATCCCCAATTAAATAAGCCACAGTGGACTTTGTTCAAACATCACTGAGCCCAGTGTGCAGGGCAGCCTAATTGATACAGATGATAAATGGAGAACCCAATTCAAGTCAGATCTTGTTAAGTGATCCTCAGTGAATTAATGGAAAGCTTGGCTGTGGGTTCTGTCCACATTGCCATGATTGTGTGAAAAGGGTGTGGAGGAATGATTAAAAGGAACATTGCATTCAATTAGTTTGCAGCAGGACTTTGCACTATCCCATATACTATCAGGCAGTAGCCAGATAGATACTAGACCACTGAATGTAACCAGACAACTTAGACAATAGCAATAAACTAGATGAACTGCTTGATATATCGTTTTGTTTCTTTTACCTATATAGTAATATATCCTAAAAATGAAAAGTATTTGAAAAAGTATTTGAAATACTTTTCAAAAGTATTTGTATTTAAATACATTTGCATTTAAAAGTATTTGTATTTGAATCCCTCAAAAGTATTTGTATTTAAATACATTTCAATGTATTTGACCCCATGTCTGGTGTGTGTTGTGTGTGTGTAATCATGCATGTGGTAGAGCTTAGAGATACATTTTGCTGTTTTGGATTTGATGTATTAACCATGTTATCACATTATCAGCTACATCTTGTGTTCATCCATTTTTTTTCATGCAAATGGCGACATTTCATTTTGTTCTCCTACTGGAAATATTTTACACCACCTACAAAGTGCATGCATCCTATTTAACGCACCAAATTAAAGCCCACGGAATCAGTGGTATATATATATACTTGATACATAAATGCCATTCTTAAGTTTTTTGCTAAAATACACAAGGTCTGAACTGATACGAACTGTGCACACAGTACTAACAATAATATTGTACATGTTGCCTGATCAGATGAAGCGACTGGTGAAAGACCTATATATCCGAGACAACTGCCACCCAATGAAGACAATGCTGGTGGCGTGGCTGCAGCTTCCCATGTGGTTCAGTTTGTCATTTGCATTGAGAAACATGGCAGGGGCTCTTCCGATTCGTGGAGGTAATTACGAAGATTTGTTCTTCAGTTGGTAATGTAGTCATTGTAGTGTAATCCAGTTCCGATGTTTTAAATTTACTTCTTGAAAAAAACATGAAAATCTTAATCAATCAATTAAATAATCAATTAAATAATCAATCAAATAAGTTGCATCAGTTTTCTTTTCATGTATTGTTTTACAAAAAGTGTTGGTTGAACTCTTGAAAAAATAAAGTGTCACAAAAAGTGTCACAATGCATCATACATGGCAAGACTCCGCGTGACTCGAGCTGAGAGGGGACAAGACACAATAATGAAATTATAACGACGGATGACAGTTGTAGTTTACGACTGATGAATACTAGGAATATCAGGTCATGAATATCTTGTTATAGCTTTCTCATCTTGACTGTCCTATTTAATATTGAGTTTACCACACTGTCATAGACATATAGCGATTTACGTAGCACAGATAGTATGACATTTTTTTAGCCATATATACATGTCTTTTGCATTTTATATTGCTGTACGTTGTGATTTCACAATGATCATGACACATGTACACATTTGTCCCAAAACAAGTTGACTGCGCAAAAGATGGCATTTTTTGTTACTTGTCAAGATCGTTAAACACAAGTACTAGCCACTGATGCCATGGCAATCCCCATAATAATCGATTAAGATGCATGATTTCCATGATCATTCCTACCGACAAAATGTTTCTGCTTGTAGTATCACTGATGCGTTTTTCTCTGAGGAATTTTGTGATCTTGTATTTATTGATCTGAGTTGATTTCATGCGAGAAATTGTTGATACGGAAATAATTTAATTTGATATGCAAATATGAATCATTGTATCTTTGACATTTTCATAATTTTGCTGCACTGGCACAGTTATGTGTTTTCCTTCAACATCAGTGGACCTGTTGCTAATCACTGTTTCAAAATAAAGAATGTATTCGTATGTTCTGTTTAGATTTGCCTGTGCTGCGTCCTGATCTGGCAACAGAAGGAGCTCTGTGGTTCAACAACTTGCTGCTCCCTGACACAACGTTCATCTTGCCTGTCACTCTGGCTGTCAGCAGTCTCCTCATCACTGAGGTCAACATTTACTTCTTAAAGGACAAAAAAGGGCTACGGTTTCGTGTCATACACCTAATAGAGTTTATACAAAGTAACAATTTCCACATACACTCAATTTTTTAACGTCAGCGGTTTACTCAGAATGTGACTTTAAAGTCTGAAATTCGAACGAAATCCACGATGGTCTAGACGCCGCCATAGGTGAATGGTTAACTTGGCTTGGCCATTCAGCGCGCAGCATTCTATATCTCTGCTGAAGCCGGTCAGCTTCCTGCGACGTTGTTAAGGGTCAACAACTTCGAGTCTTCGACAGTTCGTTCAGTTGGCGTGACATCTAGCAGCTGCTTATAGACGTGTATCTAAATCTGTGGTTAAATCTATGGTAAACTTGAGTAATTATGCCTTAGTGTTCGGCATACGGTTGCAATAATAGGGACCGGCAAATCCGCTAGGGGCGCGTCGGTAGGTCGGTTGAAATTTGTGTCCACTAGTTTTTTCTGCTCATGAGGGGAGGCCCAAGGAAACTCCTTTTAAGAGCCTTGTATTAATCGTATGACGGTGAAACCAAATTTTTCTGAGACCCAAAATGACAGAGAATGCGGCCGTGTAAATTGCAATATTTTAGGTGGGTCATATAATTTTTATGAGTGAATATGTGTTATGTTCGAATAATTATATCTAAAAATATAATCTTTCTAATGTGGTTAATATTCGAAATGTATAAGTTTATTTGAGTATCGTATCACTAATATTGGCAATTGAACGTGTGTTACACACCGCGCTGTGCTGGCCAAAGCCGAGGTCACAGATTTGGTACCGTATTTGGAAATTTAAATGTGCCATAACTTTTTACTGCTTAAAGATATTGAAATTTTGTAAACGGTATATTGTTATCTATTATACATACAATCGACATGCACCATCATAAACGTGGTAAATCTATTTTGATTTTTTTTGCCGGTCCCTAGCAATAATAGTTGTCACAACCGGTAGTATTGAAGCAATGGATTCACATTGGTGATTTGCGGGCGTACTGTTTGGAATCCCTCCAGTCCAAGTACAGTTCACTTTGCTCGGTCCATTTTGAGGAGAAATGCTTTGAAGTAGACATATATCATCAGTTGATGGGATGATTTCAGCGCTAACAATAATAGACAACTTTATATTTACCGTCGTTGCCGAGTTACGCGCGTTGCCGAGTTGCAGCCATTTCATGATAACAGTCAAACCCCATGCAGGGAATCTACGTGGAGAGGGTCTCACCATCGTGACGTCATTCTTCGTCTAAGATGGAGTTGCTCACAGTATTTTGATGGCTGGGTGTTAACAAATATTTTTCTGGTAAACCGCTGGCGTTAAAAAATTGAGTATATGTGGAAATTGTAACTTTATATTAACTCTATTAAGTGTATGCCACGAAACAGTTATATCTGCCTTGTCATTTACAGCAATTTAGCCATGATTCTGAGTAAATAATTTCACAATTACAACAGGAAGCACTATAAATCACTTTAACGATTTTCAAATAAAAAACGTTAATAGCATTATGTATTGGTTGATTGTGGTTCAGTCGGCAACACATATACATTCCACTGGCGCCAACTAATTGGTGAAACATATATTAAGTCACAGTATCTAGATCACCGGACTCTCAAGGTAGAGCACCCTGGTTCAAATATGAATGCGTTGCTGTGTTGAACTTTGGGCAAATTTTGTCACTACATTGCTAAAATTTAAAGAGATTCTGGCCCTAATGAGAAATTGTGTGGTTTTTGAAATGTTTGAACCGTCTGTTGGTATGATTGAACAAGATTACTTGTAGTGTAAGCTGTTCTTCAAATAACCTCTTAGTGTTTCTGACCTGTCTTGGACATTGGCCTTTGTAGTTAAATAGTTGCCTGCAAGGTTGCATCATGATGGCCTCATTTATCATTAATAATTCCCCCAGAGTGTCACATTTACCACATAGTTTAGTATTAAATTGCATAAGCCCAATCATAAAAGTGTCCATTCTGTGTAATTTTTAGAAGTACTCAAAAGAAGAAGAAGAAGTGAATCTGACCATTATTTCTGTTTATGTGGCATCCAGATGCATGCTTTGAGGAGAGGCAAACCGACGTTGATCCAGAATATATTCACCTATGGATTCCGAGGAATAAGCATCTTTATGATACCAATTGCTGCTGCAGTTCCAAGTGTAAGCGTTACTACATCATAACACTAACAACAGTAAAAGTAAATGACTGTAGAAGTGTCCAAAATAACATTATATTCTGTAAACCCTGTATAATGATTAGAATACATAATTCATTAATATAATATGCCTATGTTTGATTATAGATTAATTTATTTAACAAATGTGATTAAATTTAAATGTGACAACCAATAATCTGTTGCATAATATTGATAAATTACAAGCAATACTAAAACTTGAAGTTTTGAGAATGGATTGTTGCTTTGAATACCTCAAATCCATTCTCAAAAGTATGATAACTTATATAACAAGTTGTTGCCAAAATAAATACATTATGTTTGTTGCGTTCTGTGTGTGACTATCTGAAGTCTTGTTACACTGAGTATTATTGGACATCTGTGTCCTGTTACAATGTCTGTGTTTGAACATCTGTGTCCTGTTACAGTGTCTGTGTTTGAACATCTGTGTTGTGTTACTGTGTCTGTGTTTGACCATCTGTCCTGTTACAATGTTTGTGTTTGACCATCCGTGTCCTGTTACAGTGTCTGTGTTTGACCATCTGTGTCCTGTTACAGTGTTTGTGTTTGAACATCTGTATACTGTTACAATGTTTGTGTTTGAAAATCTGTGTCCTGTTACAGTGTCTGTGTTTGAACATCTGTGTCCTGTTACAGTGTTTGTGTTTGACCATCTGTGTCCTGTTACAGTGTATGTGTTTGAACATCTGTGTCATGTTACAGTGCATGTGTATGACCATGTGTGTCCTGTTACAGTGGATGTGTTTGACCATGTGTGTCCTGTTACAGTGGATGTGTTTGAACATCTATGTCCTGTTACAGTGCATGTGTATGACCATGTGTGTCCTGTTACAGTGGATGTGTTTGACCATGTGTGTCCTGTTACAGTGGATGTGTTTGACCATCTATGTCCTGTTACAGTGCATGTGTATGACCATGTGTGTCCTGTTACAGTGCATGTGGTTGACCATCTGTGTCCTGTCATACTGCATGTGTTTGACCATGTGTGTCCTGTTACAGTGCATGTGTATGACCATGTGTGTCCTGTTACAGTGCATGTGTATGACCATGTGTGTCCTGTTACAGTGCATGTGTATGACCATGTGTGTCCTGTTAACAGTGCATGTGGTTGACCATCTGTGTCCTGTTACAGTGCATGTGTTTGACCATGTGTGTCCTGTTACAGTGCGTGTGTTTGACCATGTGTGTCCTGTTACAGTGCATGTGTTTGACCATGTGTGTCCTGTTACAGTGCATGTGTTTGACCATGTGTGTCCTGTTACAGTGCATGTGTATGACCATGTGTGTCCTGTTACAGTGCATGTGTTTGACCATGTATGCCCTGTTACAGTGCATGTGTTTGACCATATGTGTCCTGTTACAGTGCATGTGTTTGACTCTGTGTGTCCTGTTACAGTGCATGTGTTTGACCATATGTGTCCTGTTACAGTGCATGTATATGACCATATGTGTCCTGTTACAGTGGATGTGTTTAACCATGTGTGTCCTGTTACAGTGCATGTGTTTGACCATCTGTGTCCTGTTACAGTGCATATGTTTGACCATCTGTGTCCTGTCACACTGCATGTGTTTGACCATGTGTGTCCTGTCACACTGCATGTGTTTGACCATGTGTGTCCTGTTACAGTGCATGTGTTTGTCCATGTATGTCCTGTTACACTGCGTGTGGTTGACCATCTGTCTCCTGTTACAGTGCATGTGTTTGACCATGTGTGTCCTGTTACAGTGCATGTGCCTGACAATCTGTGTCCTGTTACAGTGCATGTGTTTGACCATCTGTGTCCTGTTACACTGCATGTGTTTGACCACCTGTGTCCTGTTACAGTGCATGTGTCTCTACTGGACGTGCTCCAGTCTCTACGGTCTCACACAGAACATTCTGCTCAAGTGTCCGTCCGTGCGGCGGGCAGTTGGCCTTCCCAAGATGCCGAGTGAGAGCAGCACCCCCTTCAGGGACATGTGGGAGATCGCACAAGAAAAATACCTGCGCAAAAAGCCAGCAGACCAGCTGGGTGAATAGGGTTAAGGCTGATGACACGTGACATGTTACAGTGTCCAGGACAATGTTCTATTACAGATGATACTCACCAAAGTGACTGTGACAGTTGACGTTGTCATCTATAACAGTTGACACTATTTCTTGTGATAGGTGACGTGTACCTTTTGACGATTGAGTGAGTTGACATCATCTCTGACAGTTCACCCTGTCACCTTTCATAGATAACACTGTCATATGTGACAAATGACACTACCTCTTGTGACAGTTCATGACATCTTGAATGATAGTTACCGCTATGATAGATGACAGTGTCACTAATGACAAATGACAGTCTTCTGTGACAGTTGACACTGATTAGTGAATATTATAGATGCTGTCTTTTATAACAGCTGATACTGTGTTTTATCAGAGTTCAAATCTAACATGTCAACTCATACCATTATGGAGGTGTCATGACTTTGACATGGAAGCTGTGGTAATTATGAGATAATTTCAGCCCAGGGTAAATCGACTATACATACAGATTTTATATAATTGTGGAAGATAATGAATAAATTTCTTAAATGTATGCATGTTTTGATTTTTTTGGTTTTCCTGCTAAGCTAACATCAGCTGCAATGTGCACCAGAATTACATTAAATACATTGTAGAATAAATATAATATGACAATAAGACTTACATGCAATCAATTGATAGCTTCAATGTGATAGACAGTTTAATATATGGATCCACATTTACACCAAACAAAAGTGTAAAAGTAATAATTGCATAGGTAATCTTAACTAATTATGTAAATTTTTAGATATATTTTGGCAAACAATAAATAATATATATATATAAGAAATCACATATAGAAATTTAGTTTACTGAACGTGCATAACACCCACTAGATATGCTTCTCTAGAATAGAAAAAGGAAGTGGACTTTTAATGCACTGCTAAGGCCCAGTCCAGTGTTTGGAAGAAGAGGAAGTGAGAAAATAAATTAAACTGGCACCTGGTTTCTTTCATACACACCAGTGTTTTGACCCATGTTTGCCTCACAGTGTTCAGTGTCACATGACTAACACATTCGCTGCCGGTGAATCAGAATCCTTGGATTAGAAAGTAATTGGATGCAGTTTTGATTGTGACTCACCATCTCCCTTCCCCAGAATTAAATAACAGACCTGGTTCAAAGTACTTCCTACATCATCCATCTGTGTGAACTCCAGGCTGCTTATAGTTATACATCTCACAACTACAGCCTTTATTTTAGATTTCTGTGTTCACTATTCCTTAACTAAAGATTGTGTTTGATTCTGACACAGAATACATAATATGTTTAACTAGTTATATTTCATCTTTAAGCAATTGACCCATAGCAATCTTAAATAGGCTGTATTTGTATAATGATGTGTATGAATACACATGAACATTATTCAGCGCTTCCCTGTATTTGTTGCGTCACAGCAACATTTACATTACTTCACTGTGATGAACCTGTAACTTTTATATATAAGTTTGGAAATTGCATGTACACCTGCAGTGACTTTATTTTTTAATAAGTAAAATTTCTTAAATTCCTCCCAAGAAATACCATATTACGTGCGTGCGTGCGTGCGTGTGTGCGTGCATGCATGCATGCATGCGTGTGTTTGCAAAAGTTAATGATCAAGCTACTGCAGAGATCTGTTGCATATTAAACATTGATGTTATGACTATTAATGGATGCTTATGTGCATGCATATGTGTGCACATACATGAATGTCTAATATTTCACAAGATTGTCATCCAAAGTTGCACATATGACATGTTCAAGGAAAAGCAAGGACATTTTTGAATTATTTTGAATTTTAAAGCTTTGCTTTAATATTTATAATACCATCATCCGTATCTTTATATATATATATACATTTACATATGGTTTGCATATTATATAGGAAATGTATTGTTTCTTTGATCTTTTGTCCAGTGTAAATGTTGCATTTATTTCAAGAAGTCACATGCTATCAATCATATAGCATAAATTAGAATACAAATACGTTTATGGGAGCACAGCATGAGACTCATTCCCATGCCTCTATAGGCACAACTGAGACAACCAGCCTACACTATGTGTGCACTTATGTAATGGGCCAGAGATCACCAAAACAGTAATAATGTATCCAGCTGTAGACCTGTAAGTAGAGCCCCCTCCCTGCCCTCAACCCTGGGAGCTAAACTGAGAGGAATATCCGGTTACTCCATCTGTGATTTGGCAGTGAGGGGAAACAGCCAAAGTCCATGTGACTGTGGCAGGGTTTGTTTGTTGTGGGAATGAATCGGCTGTGATGAGTTAAACGCACAAAGATGTCTCGGACACAAGCCTCTCTTCTAATTCTTGCAGCCGTCGTTTGCTTTATAAACCAGCTAAATGCACTGGATACGTTTGTCAACAAAACGGTAAGTTTGGTGTAGTTTTTATGCGCTTTGTTATGTGCAAATTTTATATTATTTGGAATACTTCACTGGTATATAAAAGTAGGTTGGTGGATGTCAACATAGTCTTATGGTTGGGCTGTAGAAGGTGGCTTTCATCTAAATTGATTATAACAGGTCATTTAATAAATATCATTTAAATGCATGAAAGAGAAGCCACTACATAATAAGGTAAGTTTTTATATAGCGCAGTATCCAGTCCATAGGACTACTCAAAGCGCTTTTACACATTACTTCCCCGGCAGACCTGTTCAATCAAATACCATCTCAACTTCTCTGGGAAGCATCCAGCCACATGCTACAATTAATGTGCGAAAGGTTGCGCGTACACATATCCACCAGTGTCTATTGCCAGGTACTCATTTATACAGCTGAGTGAACTGGAGCAATGTAGAGTGAAAAAACTTGCCCAAGGTTTTAACACCGCAGCACAGGATTCGAACCCGGGTTCTCTTAGTCGAGAGTCCGGAGGTCTACCCCTGAGCCACTGCGCTCTACATGCTATTAATGTATTTGTAATTTAACTCTGCATGTGTGATGAGTTAAATTAACATGCAGTAAATCAAGTAGTTAATTTTATAAAGTTTTAATTATAATAAGGTTGACATATTTTCAAATTTGTTAAATTTGCATATTTTGTATTAATGCATGGACAAAATTCTAGTGATATATTACATAATTACAAATGTTGGCAAATTAGAATGTTATTTTTCGTGGCATGATATATATTCCAGTTGTACTAAAAAACTACTATAGTAAAGTTAAGTTCATCGTTCCGCAAGACAAAATAACAGCTGACCACGACAACAAGAACAATTCTGGTGTCTCTTTTTATTTACAGGAAGAACATGTTTTGCTGACACAAATACCAGGTAATTTATTTGTACCTCCTGACTCTCTAAGATAAAATTAATTGACATAAAAATGTATATAATTGTATCATTGAATCACTTGAAACGTGATTCCTGTGTTTATTTCATATCTGGTGAGTTTAACGCTTATACAGTATTCTTACAGCAGTTGAGTTTATATTATACATATATCGCCAGTTATGGATTAGACATGTTCAGAAGAAATTATAGCTTTTGTAATAAGTAAGACCATGTAAAAATAAAGGTTTTTCACTAGTGTATCCTTTCCAAATTTTAGGTGCTACAAAACATGTTTAAAAAATATCATTATTCCTTTATTTATGTGTATTGATATTGAACTGAACGAATTTATTGATGTGATTGCACCTCTTCAAATATATAATTAGAATGACCCAGTACACACTTTAAAAGTTTTGATTGTTAAAAATAGTCCCTTTGATGTTTGTCGACATTTCGATCAGCATATAAAAATACTAAATGTTCGGTATAAATTTGCCATTTTAATAGATTTGATTGCAGCAGAATATTTTTTATTGAACATCTGTTCAGTGCATTGTGTATTAAAATGTGCTGATTGTAGCTATTAATCTTACTGTTGTAGGTGATTTTGACAATGGTCCAAATAAATTGACTCCACCCTTAAAAGATGCATCACTGCAGATGGTGTTAAAGGTACTGTATCATTGTCAGGACAATAGTTTTATGAGTACAGATGGTGTTAAAGGTGCTGTATCATTGTCAGGACAACAGTTTTATGAGTACAGATGGTGTTAAAGGTACTGTATCATTGTCAGGACAATAGTTTTATGAGTACAGGTGGTGTTAAAGGTGCTGTATCATTGTCAGGACAACAGTTTTATGAGTACAGGTGGTGTTAAAGGTGCTGTATCATTGTCAGGACAACAGTTTTATGAGTACAGGTGGTGTTAAAGGTGCTGTATCATTGTCAGGAGAACAGTTTTATGAGTACAGGTGGTGTTAAAGGTGCTGTATCATTGTCAGGACAACAGTTTTATGAGTACAGGTGGTGTTAAAGGTACTGTATCATTGTCAGGACAACAGTTTTATGAGTACAGGTGGTGTTAAAGGTGCTGTATCATTGTCAGGACAACAGTTTTATGAGTACAGGTGGTGTTAAAGGTGCTGTATCATTGTCAGGACAATAGTTTTATGAGTACAGGTGGTGTTAAAGGTGCTGTATCATTGTCAGGACAACAGTTTTATGAGTACAGGTGGTGTTAAAGGTACTGTATCATTGTCAGGACAATAGTTTTATATGAGTACAGGTGGTGTTAAAGGTGCTGTATCATTGTCAGGACAACAGTTTTATGAGTACAGGTGGTGTTAAAGGTGCTGTATCATTGTCAGGACAACAGTTTTATGAGTACAGGTGGTGTTAAAGGTGCTGTATCATTGTCAGGAGAACAGTTTTATGAGTACAGGTGGTGTTAAAGGTGCTGTATCATTGTCAGGACAACAGTTTTATGAGTACAGGTGGTGTTAAAGGTGCTGTATCATTGTCAGGACAACAGTTTTATGAGTACAGGTGGTGTTAAAGGTGCTGTATCATTGTCAGGACAATAGTTTTATGAGTACAGGTGGTGTTAAAGGTGCTGTATCATTGTCAAGACAACAGTTTTATGAGTACAGGTGGTGTTAAAGGTACTGTATCATTGTCAGGACAATAGTTTTATATGAGTACAGGTGGTGTTAAAGGTGCTGTATCATTGTCAGGACAACAGTTTTATGAGTACAGGTGGTGTTAAAGGTGCTGTATCATTGTCAGGACAACAGTTTTATGAGTACAGGTGGTGTTAAAGGTGCTGTATCATTGTCAGGACAATAGTTTTATATGAGTACAGGTGGTGTTAAAGGTGCTGTATCATTGTCAGGACAACAGTTTTATGAGTACAGGTGGTGTTAAAGGTGCTGTATCATTGTCAGGACAACAGTTTTATGAGTACAGGTGGTGTTAAAGGTGCTGTATCATTGTCAGGACAACAGTTTTATGAGTACAGGTGGTGTTAAAGGTGCTGTATCATTGTCAGGACAACAGTTTTATGAGTACAGGTAGTGTTAAAAGTGCTGTATAATTGTCAGGACAACAGTTTTATATGAGTACAGGTGGTGTTAAAGGTGCTGTATCATTGTCAGGACAACAGTTTTATCAGTACAGTGTAGGTGATATTATTTGTGCAGGGAATAAACAAGGGCTGTCTGTTGTTGTGTGAGTGCAATGGCTCAGTGACTGTTGAACTCTCAACCAAGAGGACCATGTTTCAATCCTGTGCTGCCATGTCTTACTTTGGACTAATTAATAATTGGATATTGCTCCAGTATTTACATGCCACTCACTCTTGGAACTGACTGAACCAAATAATGTTCCATTTGTAATCATGGTGAAAAAGGCAAGTTCTTATATAGCGCAGTGTCCAGTCCTCAGGACCGTTCAAAGCGCTTTACACTTTACTTCCCAGACAGACCTGTTCAATCAAACACCACCTCAGCTTCTCTGGGAAGCATCCAGCCATATGCTACAATTAATGCGCGAAGGCTGCTTGTACACATATCCACCACTGTCTGTAGGTACTCTTTTAAATAGCTGAGTGAACTGGAGCAATGTAGAGTGAAAAAACTTGCCCATGGTTTTAACACCGCAGCACAGGATTTGAACCCGGGTTCTCATAGTCCGAAGCACTACCCCGAGCCACTGTACTCTATAAACCATAAGTAATTTGGTATGTGTAATAATTACTGGAGCAGTAGTCGCGCGGTAGAGTACCGGACTGTCAATCGAGGGGACGGTGGTTCAATCCCACCTACCGCCGTTTCGAAACTTATGCAATTTCGTTCACCCCACATTTATTGCCTGTGTCTTTCGGAAGAGACACTAAAAGCTGGTGGTCCCTTCTATCTGGTGTCTATGCCAGGGGAAGTAAAAGATCCCACACAGGGGGTAAATGTGTAACCTGTAGTGAACTCACTAATTCTTGAGGACAACTCCTGCGTTAGCCCAAGTTTGGGCTGTTTGGAGGAAACCACCTAAGAACTCAAAACTGCATGTTGATATCTTAAATCATGGAGAACTGTAACAACAACTTGATATGTGTAATCATTACTGCATGTTGACACAATACAGCATCAGTGACAATGTTATTGTTTGGACAGAGACGGAAGCGTCACAGCGGTGGTTTGGGTGACTTTCTCCTCAATATTGGCTCCATGTTCTCTGGTCGTCATGACAACCGCAGACGTGATGGAGACCCAGGAAGGAAGAAGCCCGGCAGTGGCAGCCAACAGGGGGCGAAACAGAAGAAGCCAGTGGAGCTGTTCTACAAGACCTCACATGGCCTTGTGCCAGCCAGTGGACAGATGGTCAGGTGGGTGGACAAATAGGGTCCTAAACCCAAAGATGACCAACCCGCGAGACGTAATCCCTGTCGATAAAATTCCACATGGCAAAATCCCATAGTAAGAAAAGAGGACAACACAGCAACTACATTATTATATTGAATAAATTGTTCATGTCTCCAAGAATAGTTTATTATATGATTTGAATGTTTCCCGCCGAAATCTGAGCAAAAACATGTGACACCAGTACATGGACAAGGCCCGTAGCTGACGGGTCAAAATGTCGTACTCATCGACGAATTGTTGCTCCAAAGTAAGTCAAATCATACAATAATACATTATTTATATTTAATTATCTGTGATATGCTTTCTATTCAAGAAATGAACCCTAAAACAGGTAAAACACTTTGCTGAAAAGGAATTTTGAGAAAATGAAGGTGTGGCTGTTCCTTCACTGTCTTGTAGTTGGACCCCTAAAGTTTGGTGCCACATATGAAAAGTGACCAGGAAACATCAACATATCCACCCATGCATTGCTCACACACACACACACACACACACACACACACACACACACACACACACACACACACACACACACACACACACACACACATACACACACACACACACACATACACACCCACACACACACACATACACACACACACACACATACACACACACATACACACCCACATACACACACACAGACACACACACACACACACACCCACATACACACCCACACACACACACACACACACACACACACACACACACACACACACACACACATACACACACATACACACCCACACACACATACACACACACAGACACACACACACACACACACACTCATATATCCACACTCAAGTGCACACACCTAACTACACATTCACTCACATACTCACACACACACACACACACACACACACACAGTCACACAATGTCACACATGGTGTGACACACACAAACACACACACATGCACCCAAGTATACACGTACAGATGTACACACACGTCCACTCACAAGCCAGAGTTGCACTGCATTAGTTTTATACTGTAGTCCAATTCATTCAGTACATGTCCTGGTCTTAAATGATACATTGTCATTAGCAAAAACACTACACGTTTTAATTTTAAACTTTTCTTTAACAAAACTCCGTAATTTTCTCACATGTAATAATACACATAATTAAAAAATGTGACACTATATTTTTACTGCCCAGCTGTGACTCCATAATATAAACTAATCAATGTCATGCATGACATCACCACATGCCTTGTCCCCAGACTACGTGGGAGTCGGGACCACAACGAGGGGAGAGTGGAAGTGTTTGCGGGAGGACAGTGGGGACTCGTGTGTGACAGTGACTGGGATCTCACGGATGCACACGTCGTCTGCAAGCAGCTGGGATATGTCAGGTGAGACAGCCAGACCTGTGTCAGCTCACTCTAATAGTGGAGTCTCAATATTAAGGTCACCCTTTGACTGGGCCAAAGTGACCCGAATAGAAGGGTAACTGTTAGCATTTCCTATACTTTTCCTTATGGAAATAATTTGGGTGATCTTAATTGGGAGGGGTCTGTCTGTATCAGGTGATCATAAAATAAGGTTTGACTATTTATTTTACTTCTCTATAGATTTTTTTGTAATAATTATATTTAGTGTATTGTAAGCATGTTTTTTTGCGACAAAACAAATGGCAACATTGTTGAAGCATTTTTGCCTAATCTGTTCTGTAGAATGTTTGAACACATTACAAACAACTAAATACCTACAGTTCCACTGAGATAGTACAAGCATAGAGTTTTTTTTGTAAATTGTTGCCCCTCATAATTGTAGTTATTTTGACAGGATCCATATGGCGCTTTAAGGTCTTGAAAAGTAAATAATTAATAGACTTACCCGGGTAATCCAAGGTCTTGAAATCCTTGAAGTTTACAAAGTAGTTTTGAAAAATATTTTATTTTATTGTGATCGACCAAAATTATTATCAACCTATCTGTCATTGTAATAGTCATAGGTAACGCTGGTGGGTGGTAACCCAGATAGCATCCAAACGTTAAAGGACAAAAAAAGGCTACGGCTTCGTGTCATACACCTAATAGAGTTTATACAAAGTAACAATTTCCACATATACTCAATTTTTTAACGTCAGCGGTTTACTCAGAATGTGACTTTAAAGTCTAAAATTCTAACGAAATCCACGATGGTCTAGACGTCGCCATAGGTGAAGGGTTAATTTGGCTTGGCCATTCAGCGCGCGGCATTCTATATCTCGGTCAGCTTCCGGCGATGTCGTTAAGGGTCAACAACTTCGAGTCTTCGACAGTTCGTTCAGTTGGCGTGACATCTAGCAGCTGCTTATAGACATATATCTAAATCTATGGTAAACTTTAGTAATTATGCCTTCGTGTTCGGCATACGGTTGCAATAATAGTTGAAACAACCGGTAGTATTGAAACAATGGATTCACGTTGGTGATTTGCGGGCGTACTGTTTGGCACTTTGCTCGGTCCATTTTGAGGAGAAATGCTTTGATGTAGACATGTAGCATCAGTTGATGGGATGATTTCAGCGATAACAATAATAGACAACTTTATATTTACCGTCATCGGCATGTTATGCGTGTTGCCGAGTTGCAGCCATTTCATGACTACAGCCAAACCCTATGCAGGGAATCTACGTGGAGAGCGCCTCGATCACCGTCATGACGTCATTCTTCGTCTAAGATGGGGTAGCGCATAGAATTTGGATGGCTGGGTGTTAAAAAAAAAAATTCTGGTAAACCGCTGGCGTTAAAAAATTGAGTATATGTGGAAATTGTTACTTTATATTAACTCTATTAGGTGTATGCCACGAAACAGTTAACTTTGTTTGTCCTTTAATCTAATGTTACTGCAACCTAAGTAGAAACATTGGTTTAACATTTAATGCAAACATTTTTTCCCATTACTTTGCTAATTTTGAGCTTAATCAAACGTTTCAGTTTTAAACAAACCAAAAATTTAAGTTTCAGGAACGTTAGAGGTTTAGCCATAATGAAAATGAAACGGTTCCGACCAAATACAAGCGTTAATTTAAGACGTCTAAGCGCCACAGCTGTACATCATTATCAGCACCGGGAAATCCAACGAGTAAAAATTAAATTTTAGATCCTGTTTTGATGTCACAACTAAAGGTGTGTCTTTGCCCCAGGGGAGCCCTGGCTGCCGTGAGGGGAAGTCGGTTCGGGACAGGGTTGTTCCGGAAGGAGGACATAGTGATGGGGGAGGTGGGGTGTGAGGGGGTGGAGTGGCGACTCCAGGACTGTCAGCACTCACCCACCCCTCACTGCCCCCTCACCAGGGCCGCCGGCGTCATGTGTGCCCTCAATGACGGTGGGTGCCTTGGTGACAGTGTCTTGTTTGTCTCACTGACAATTGTTTAGGTTGTTTTCCAGATTAGTTAAACTGTTGCGTGTTGTCACACTGAGTGATGACTGACGTTTGGTGACACTTTTGGAGGTTGTCTCATGACTTGGATGACACCTTTGTGACACTGTTCCAGGTTGTTGTATAGATGGACAGACACTTAGTGACACTGTTCTGGAGTATCCCAGCATGTGTTACACTGTTGACACTTTGTGGTACTGTTTTTGGTTGTTCTGTGGACTGGTTGACACTGAATTGGTGACACTGCTCAATGCTTTACATTATGACACATAGTGACACAGTTTTGTAGTTATCACAGATTGACTGGTTGACACTTGCGATACTGTTACAAGATGTTCCAGTGACTGGTTGACAGTTTGACACTTAGTGACATTGTCTCTGAATGTCCCACTGACTGGTTGATAGTTGGTGATACTTAGTGACACATGGGGAAATGTACTGATACTGTTGCAGGCTGTCCCATGGACTGGTTGACACTTGTTGACACTTGGTGACACTGTTGCAGACTGTCCCATGGACTGGGTGACACTTGGTGACACATGGTGACACTCTTGCAGACTGTTCTATGGTGTAGCTGGCACTTGGTGACACATGGTGACACTGAAACCAACTGCCCTGTGGACTGATTGACACTTGGTGACACTGTTTCAGGCTGTCCCATGGACTGGGTGTCGGCAGAAGGCCTGTGCTACCGACTGGTCAAACGTCCAGCCTCCTTCCAGGTGGCTGACCAGACCTGCAGTGAGATGGACGCGACCTTGCTGACCGTGGAGAGTGACACGGAGAGCAACTTCATGTCCAACTGGCTCATGGCTGCCACAGGTTCAGTGTCAACTGTCAACTTTGATCATTTCCAGTCATTGAGGGCACTAGGCGTCTAGCCACTGCAGGTGGCAGAGTTGATAATGTTCATAGTTCAGTTTCCTGAATTTTACATAGAGATAGAACTTTAACAAAGGTGACTTCAAATACACATAGTGCATCTGCATTAGACAGTGCTCAGTGTCACTCAACAATCGGCCATATTGAAATTTAATGGGTAGCGCCATCTGTTGTCCTGAGGTAGTATTATTATGCTGTGTTTGAGATTGGAATTTCTGTTTTGTGTGCTGGAGTCATTAAGTTGGCCTGTTTCAATAAACTTGGGCTTGTATTGTTGCTTTGCATAATTAGTAAGTTTATATCTCTTTGGCAGAAATATATACATTAGAATTAATAAAACAATTAAATAAACTAGATTAATAAAACTATGAGTGGAATATTTAACCTGAAATGGTGAAATCATTAATAATTAAAATAATTGAGTTATGTAACAACATATATGCGACAGTGAGTATTATTTATTTTATCAGATCATTTTAAGCATTTTATGGATACGTCATCAGAAGCTACATTTCGTCGACACAGCACATTATGAATTAAGGTTGTTGATCACAGACGAGGTCTACTTCAGGACAGCTGGAGTGAGAGTGAGCTTTGGAAGGACAGAGTTTTGGAAGTGGCACCGGACACCCTACCTCATCAACTACACAAAGTGGTTCCCAGGTGAGGTTTGACAACTGTATCTGTGAGGTAATATCTCATCAAAAATCCATCCATCCCACTGCTACCATTATTAAACTTAAGGAGCTGTATCAAAATGCAAAACAGCTGCTGCTATTTTACAAAGGATATTATTTCTGTGACATGTCGAACATTTCCAGGTAGCATATACTGCTGTTGGTGGGTTTTTGTAAACAAGATTACTCTTAATTATATGAGATAAATTTATTTTATAAAGTGCAGCATCAGGCTGAATTAAAAATCAAAATACTGTAATTGTGCATTTGGTGCTCTCTGGATGAGTGGAAACGAGTCAAACATAATGTTAGCGTTATATATTCTAACCGATTATGCTGTCTGTCTCCCAGGCTGGCCGCCGCATCGCGCCCATCGCCAACCCAGCAACCACACAGGCCAAAACTGCATCGTTCTCGGTCGCAAGTTCTTTGATGTCAAAGATGAAGTACGTGACATCAACTACTACTACTGGAACGACGCCTCGTGCACCATACAGTTACCGTTTGTTTGTCAGAGAGTGGCCACGTTCCACAGAGGTGAGTTCGAAAACACTAAACATGATATCATGATATCAAGACAACCTTGTTATGCTATAGTCGATCTGATTGGAAGGATAGTCACTAAGACTTTTTTTGTTGCAAAATAATTGTGCTGTTGAAAATGCAAACAAATATAATTATTCTCAGCAGTATTCATGAACAGTTTATAAATAAATCATGAATGTCTTACACTGCAAATATATGACATCAGAAATTGCGAACAATAATAAAAATGCTGTAGTATCAAGAAGTTTGATTAAGATGTAAAGTTCACGACCATTCCAAATCAGCCTTTATTGATTTACATTTGTACCTTAATTTCAACATGCCACTCAGCTGACTAGCTAGAGACACTAAGAGTATTAGCTGCTGCTACAACATTAATACCACTTTACACAAGTGCACTATTACAGTTACAACACTGTTAGCTTTACACAAGTGATTTAATTCCAGAGTGTTATGAAGACAATGGTGAAAGTTACGGAGGCAAGGTGTTCAGGACCAAGAGAGGAACTCGCTGCCTGAAGTGGCCCTTGTCTCAGCGCATCAACCCCTTGACACACCCGCACAAGGTGAAGGCACACAAGTAATACTGACCCTTTAGAACAGACACAACTCATTGGAGAAAATTGATTTTATTCAAAATGTATACATTTCAGAAGCAAATGCACAAAGAGACAGAGGGAGTTGCAGTTTATTTTAAGTTCCCACCCAACAAGATTGGTTCCACTTGAGGGATCTTATCAAGAATCCAGTATTTTGTATTCATGTGAACCGTACCCTAATAAAATAGTTGTATTTTCGACAAATGTACCCACTGTTTCACCATACAAGTGGATATATTATTAATTATAATAAATTAGAAATTAAATATGAATTAAATGCTCCTATGAACATTCTGTTAAACCACATCTGACAACGTGTTATGATTTATATATCTAGTTACCATGGATACTATCATACGCATTGATTGGTGTGTCATTATTGACATACTCTTTATTTGGACACAGTGCAGTACATTGCAAAGGTTGTCCATGTAGATTATATTATAGTTTTTAAAATATGACAGTTATTAAGTCCTTTGCACACTCTGTAGATATTTTCTTTCAGCCTATGACCTCTGGGTGGTTTAATACTCTCTTATGTTCAAACTTCATTTTCTACTATCATCAGTAATATTTAATATTAAAAAATATTAACTGGATAAAGTTTAATCACCTTCGTCCCTGACCCTGGTGTTGTGTTCCACAGGGTTTAGGCAATCACAACTTCTGTCGTAACCCTGACAACGACACACAGCCTTGGTGCTGGGTGGACGTCACCCTCAACAAGTTTGGCTACTGCGCCCTGCTGCCCTGCATGGAGGGGGCTGACAAGGTCACTCCCCCTCCACCAGGTGTCACCACTGTGCAAGTCAACTTGACTGTGGGTATGTGGTTTGTCCACGGACTTATATGCACATAAGTCCGTGGTTTGTCAACATTTCTATATGTCGAATGAAACATAACGTTAATTTCAGATTTAAATAAAACAGACATTTATAATGTATATAATAATATGTTTAATTGTCACACATACATTACGTTCCTCATTCCTCGGAGATTGTACGAAAATGTATGTAAATCTAGATGCACCGGTTTTTGTTTTGATGTTAAATAAGGACTGTTGTCAAACTCTTTCAGGTTGAATTTCTTCTAGAGATTTGACAGAACATAACACTGTGATCAAGTCAATCTCGCATTTTATTATTTGGTTAGCTTTGGCAAGAGATGTTTGTACTCACTAGCTATGCGTTGCTTGTTTTGATATTTTCTAATAAATGAATACTTTGTAAGTGTCAGCCACAATACCACAGATATTGTAGTATCACAGGATTGAAGTGGTGGAGGTAACCTTTTGCATACACTTGCTAAAGCGAGGGTAGCAGCTTCTAGGTTTAATTTTCCATATAATGTTATGTTCTTATGACTACAACATGCATTTTTGAGGTTTGTGTTTGGTTCCTTTATTAATCTCGGAACAATGTTCGCAATTGGAAGATTCCAACTGCAACACATGCAAATGGTAAACAAAACATCCAGTTTCAAAACAAACTTGATTAGCAATAATGCTGAGGCAAGCAGAGTTAACCACAGTACAGTTTGATGTGTTGTGGTCAGAGGGCTGGCAAATTGCTACAATGAAAATTGAGGTGTTTTTGTCACACTATGTCTATATTCATATGATACCCATTGTCTCCAGTAGTATGTAGTGTATATATAATGTTTATCTCTCTCACACACCCAACTGGCTGCGGGGACCAGAACCCAGTTGGGTAGAGATTGAGACTGCCACATACTCGGTTTATACATTATTATAATGTGCAATTTTCATGTATTTAATTATATTTCACAGAAACACCAGCCAAGTGTTCTCGTGGGGAGTTTGCCTGTCACCAAGCATCAGGGGACGAGATCAGGTGGGTCTGATTAAAAAAAATTATATTTCAGTGTGTAAAAATATGATTATGTAATTTCATATCACAGAATAATTAGTCTTTAAAACAGCGTAACTTTACAAGTTACTCCCTGGCAGACCTGTTCAGTTGAACACCATCTTAGCAAGCATTCAGCCATTTTCTGTAGTTACTACATGAAGACTTTATTTATATTCATACATATATATATATATATATATATATATATATATATATATATATATATATATATATATATATACATAATATATATATGTGTTTATACATAATATATATATATATGTATATACAAAATATATATGTGTATATATACATAATATATATATATATATATTATGTATATATATAATATATATATGTATATATATAGTTATATACTGGTATGTATATATATATATATATATATACTGGTATATATATATATATATACTGGTATACATATATATATATATATCATACATATATAAATATATATATATATCCCCCACTGTCAATAGGTATATATTCACACCTGAGCTGAGTGAAAGGGAAGAATGTAACATAGAGTGAACATAAAACAGTGTAGGTTGTGTGACAGATGTGTGCCCTTGAAGTGGGTCTGTGATGGCAACAATGACTGCGGCAATGCTGAGGATGAGGCTGGATGTGGTAAGATCAATTACTTATGTATGCTATTAGGCAATATATGTCCTAAATTATGCCTAAATAGTAAACAAGTCCTTAGCTCATGCACAAAGATAATCAAGAAACATACATAGTTTGTGTAGTCTTGTAATGATTAAAATACACTCAAATATGTATGGGTTTTTTCTTTAATTAGCTGTCAGCCATATCTCAGAAACCGTTCAGCAACTTCTTCTATTATTTTGCATAATCATATCGTAGATTACAGCCACTATGCAAAAATCTGTATTTGTTTGAATAATTCTGATGCTCCCCCAAACAAATATGCCGTTGACTCACTGAGCTTTCAGTAATTTCCCATTGACATGAATATCTGAAAATGAACACAGCCAGTTGATAATAGAATAAAGAGAGACATGTGTGAACATGCATGTACCACTTTCTAGTAATTACTGATCTGGTCAGTTCATGCATCATTTCATAATTATTGACCATCTTGTGATGTCCATTCCCTTGTGTTGGTAGCTGACCACCTGGCCGGGTTCAATCGGACCGAGGGACATAAGTTACCTGTCCGCCGCAACTCAACCTACTCAAAGGGCACCTACATGAACATGACGCCCATGAAGGTTGGTCAATCACAGCTCGTGTAAAGTATAACTTTTGCTATGTAAAGTAAAATAAAGGTAAGTTCTTATATAGCGCAGTCATCAGGATTACACTTTACACTTTAACCCCAGGCAGACCTGCTCAATCAAACACCATCTCAACTTCTCTGGAAAGCATCCAGCCATGCTACAATTAATGCATGAAGACTATTTGTACACAAATATCCATCGCTGTCTTTAGCCAGGTACTCATTCATATAGCTGAGTGAACTGGAGCAATGTAGAGTGAACAAACTTGCCAAAGGTTTGACACAGCAGCACAGGATTGGAACACAGGTACTCTTAGTCAAGAGTCTAAAGCTCTAGCAACTCTACCAATTCACTATGTACCACTACTGTCATAAATAAAAAGACATGGCGTCCATGCCCATGACTTATCCTGTTGAATGTTGGTGATGTTTTGTCCAATTGTCAAATATTGACACAGATGAAAACACACTTGACAGAGTTCAGTTTAAACTATTTTCAAAACAGTAAAAACACAAGACTTTTCAAATAATTTTAATATTCCTTCTTTAGAATAGAACATTTACATTTTAAATGTGGTGTCGATATTTTGTAGTGTGCCAAGATCTGTCTTGAGTCTAGACAATTTGTTTGTCGATCATTCAACTTCAAGACGGTGACATCACAGTGCACTCTGTTCAATGTCAACATTGCCATGATAGAGAAAGTGCGTCTGCGGGTCACTGTCAAGTTTGACTTCTACGAACTCATTTCTCAGACAGGTTTGTCACTCCACTCTAGCAGCTAGTTGTACGAGCATTTCTACAATGATGCATTTCCAAAGAAATTATTTATTATTAAATTATTTATCCTTATATTTCTCAGTAGGTTTGTGTGAATGCGTGTGTGCATGCGTGCGTGTGTGTAAGGTTATCTGTGGGCATATGTGTGTAGGGTGTGTATATATGTATGTTATGTGTAAGTATATGCAAGTGTGTATGTGTGTGTGTTACATATAGTGTGTGTTTGCGTAATCATGGTTATATAGTGCATTGAGTTAGATGTCAAAAGAACAGGCAATATACTACATCTGATATTATTATTATCAAAGCTTATCATAGAGAAAAGCAACAGAATCTGAAATATTTGATGCATATTTGTTGTTTTTGATTACAAAAGACAATTGAAATTTATGATATTCAAAAACACTCTTTAGCACGCAACGTTTAATGTGGATTTATTACATTTTTGTATAAAACTAGATAATATCCTATCCTACAATACATGTCCAAACAAATGTTTGGGCTAAATAAAAATGGCTTTATCGCATTTTTTTTCTTCAAAAGTTAAAACCCCCACATTCAAATTCCTCTATTAATGTCATGTGTGACATTTTCTTCCAGGAGATTGCACTGATGATGAACACTTTCTGTGTGAGTCAGGAAAGTGTATTGACAAGTCAGATGTATGCAATGGCTTTGACAACTGCAACGACTTCTCAGATGAACAACATTGCAGTAAGTCACTATTGGCCATTTTTGTCATTACTGTGCGTCACTAGCTGGGTAAGTCAGAATATGCATCAAGATGTCAGTCACATCGTTTATTACATAAAGACACTAACTAAAGACCAAAGACAAAAATGTATATACCAAACTGTAAAGGGATCTATCCCAGCCCTCCCCACTGAAATATTCTTCCGGCCCCAAAAAACAAACAAAAGATGCATTCAGCCTAAACACTTCCCAGACCATGTATCCTCAAATTTCATACACAACAGATAACAACCTACAACACCAGATGCTTCACAGTACCTACAACCCACACTGAACAATTTAAGAATTCCTTTTTTTTAAACACTAGTTGACTGGAACTAACTTAACGAGTCGCAAGTTCAAGCTGAAACCATAACTGATTTCAGCCGCATGATCTGTGGCTCAAATACTCAATAACATGCGCACACACACAACCTCCCCTCCATTGTATATACTAGCCAATATTGGCTCCTTACAACGTTCCCCATTCAGAACTAAACAGCATGTCATGGTCACATGTCATTGTGTCATGGGTACATGCATCGATCGCTGTGCCATTATGTCAGGGTAATGTGTGGCAGAAAGTCGCTAACTGTCACAACACTCTTACCTATTTTGTTACAACATGTTGCAAACTACCATTACTGCAAGTAACATACCGTTGCATCACGAATAAACAACATTCTTAATACCGAACTGTATGTGACATTTGGTAAATATTTTCTTTTAGTGGGTCAGCATTGTTTATTGTTATATTGTGTCAGTGTATTGTGTATTTATATGCAAATAATATTCATAAATATCACATAAATGACATTGTTTTAAGTATGTTCAGTTATCACATGTGTCAAACAAAATAATATGACATTTGAATGTAAGTATTGTGTAATTGTGTATCCTAGACAACCAGTCGTCTGTGTCTGTGCGATTGAGTGAGGGAAAGAGTGAACACGAAGGACGAGTGGAGGTCCAGTACTTGGGGGAGTGGGGCATCATCTGTGATGACCGCTGGGACATCGCCGACGCCCACGTCGTCTGCCGACAACTTGGATATCAGTAAGTGTTTATTTACCAAATTTGCACATTCCTCAACATACCTGCTTTGAAATGACTGGATTTCTGTCTGTGTTGACAAATATTATTATTATATAGTGTACATTCAATGCTATTTTTTTACATATAGAACAGAAATGTAGTTTTTTATAACTACAGTATGCATTTGTTTGTATTCTAAAATTATATGTTTTGTTCATCCAAAACTAAGTCATCATCATGTCATGGGTCTTATGGCTTTTTATTTAATAATCTAATCTTATGAAATGTAAAACGTTAACGATAAATACCATTCATGTCCATGCAGTGGCGCAATTCGAACATCGGGTTTATCCGAGTTTGGCTCTGGAAACGGAAACTTCCTTCTGGATGAAGTGAACTGTCTTGGCAATGAGACAGCACTAGAGGAATGTGCACATGATCCTTGGCGCAAGCACGACTGTCGCATGTATGAAGCCGCAGGGGTGGTGTGTAAAGTGGCCAAAGGTGAGAGAATGTGGCGGATCATTTCATTCAGAGGTGGTGTGTAATGTGGCCAAAGGTAAGAGAATGTGGCAGATCATTTCATTCAGAGGTGGTGTGTAAAGTGGCCAAAGCTGAGAGAATGTGGCGGATCATTTCATTCAGAGGTGGTGTGTAATGTGGCCAAAGGTGAGAGAATGTGGCAGATCATTTCATTCAGAGGTAGTGTGTAATGTGGCCAAAGGTGAGAGAATGTGGCGGATCATTTCCTTCAGAGGTAGTGTGTAAAGTGGCCAAAGGTGAGAGAATGTGGCGGTTCATTTCATTCACGGGTGGTGTGTGAAGTGGCCAAAGGTCAGAGAATGTGGCAGATCATTTCATTCAGAGGTGGTGTGTAAAGTGGCCAAAGCTGAGAGAATGTGGCGGATCATTTCATTCAGAGGTGGTGTGTAAAGTGACCAAAGCTGAGAGAATGTGGCGGATCATTTCATTCTGAGGTGGTGTGTAAAGTGAACAAAGGTCAGAGAATGTGGCAGATCATTTCCTTCAGAGGTAGTGTGTAAAGTGACCAAACGTGAGAGAATGTGGCGGATCATTTCATTCTGAGGTGGTGTGTAAAGTGACCATTTCAATGCAAAAGTGTCTTTAGGGTGTTTCTCCAATATGATTGGTATATCTCATTTGTACATTTACTACTGTCATTGACTTGTTCCGCCACGAGTATCAAATTGTCTTTACATGTGATTCTGCCCTACATATGAACTTACCTTTACATACCTTCACATTCAGGGTGTCACCTGACAGAGGAGTTCCAGTGTCACCAGGGTTTGTGTGTCCCTCTCTCATTTGTGTGCAATGGCAATGATGACTGTGGAGACGGGTCGGATGAAAGTCAGTGTGACAGTAGGTATAGACTGGCACATGCTGTGTCGCAGGAATTCACATTACATATCTTTTGGTAATATATACATTAAGTGCAGTTTCCCTAAAATGGTGGTGTCTGCTCCTAAGTTTTTTTTATGTTTTTATGTCTACAGCATACGTGTTGAATGTTTACAGCCTGCCAAATGAAGTTTAGTTACTTTATTAAGTTTGAAACAATGTTTGCAGTTTGACAGATTCCACCCAAAAGACATTCAAATGGTAAACAAAATATTTAGTTTACAAAACGAGGCAAGCAGAGTTAAACGTAATAGTCTTTGATGTTTACCTTTCCCACGTTTTAATCAGCAGACGTCCTGTTATAAATTACTGCTCTGCCAATGCAGAGGAGCAAAACAATTGTTTCAAAGTGCTATTATCACCACAATCTAGATCACTGAATTGTTTTTTCTTCCCACTTGTTGCAGAGACGGGGGTGAGGCTGGAGGGTGGGGCGAATGCCACCCAGGGACGTGTAGTGCTCACGAGGAATGGCATCAGTGGCACTGTCTGTGACGACAGGTGGGGGGACTCGGAGGCCAAGGTCATCTGTCGCATGCTCGGCATTCCGTAAGTATTTCTGTTTGCAGATTTGGCGTAGTTACATTGGATTATCGACCAAGTCTGAAGCATCTTGTTGCCATTTCATAGCTTTGACAGATTTGTTTACCTCACGGTGCTGCTACTTAAACCAGAGTAAATGGGAAATAAGAAAACACTTGTAGATATATGTAACTCTCTACCTGAAACCACTGTCACAGCAGCAACTGTCCATGCACTGAAGGGACCTACTTAGCACAATCTGAATGCACCAGCCAACCAAATTGATCATGAAGCAAAGTTGTGGTATATGCAGGCCTAAAGACCAAAGAGCTGGGATTCTTATGTATGTGAAATTTTTGTGTATATGTATGTATACACGAGTGCCTGTGAATATATGTCAGTGAAGGTCTTCATGCAATTTCGTATAATATAATTTTTTCATTTTGCAAATTTGTCATTTGGTCAATGTAATCAAATTACAATACATCAGTGTCTTTAAATCCCAGAAATGCTTCCTACATGCACTACTATAAATTATTCTAATATTATTCTAACAAAGTAAAAAGTTAACTACCCAGAAAGTTTCTCTAACAATAAATGATCAGAACTTGAATACATATTAAAAATAGGTGTAAACAACAACAAATGCCACCCTGGATTTCAGATCTGTTGACGTTTTATAGGATATACTATGACCGGATGTGACAGCATCTTTTGAATTTCTGTGACAGGGGTCGGGCAGTGGCAGCATCTTCCGCCCACTTTGGAGCAGGAAGTGGTGTCATTTGGCTGGATGACGTCGACTGTGACGGCTCTGAGACAGACGTCAAAGACTGTCAACACCTGGACTGGGCCAATCACAACTGTGGGCATGGCGAGGATGCAGGGGTGATTTGTGGGCTGGCGATGCCCTCCAACCCTCCCCCCACCACTGCTGGTGGGTTTCTGGGGGACAGTTTGTGGCCATTCTATATATATATATATATATATATATATATATATATATATATATATATATATATATATATATATAGAATAGTATAACGTAACATTCATCTATTGTTTTTTTTATTTTATCAAATATTGAAGATACATTTTGAACAAACTATAGAAGAATCCATGTAAGAAAGTTTAATTCTGCAACCCATATATGATGGAAAAAAAATCGGTTAATTTTGAACGTTTAACCCATTAATGCAACCTATTTATGTTATGTAAATTGTTGGGTTAATTTTGAAGGTTATTTTTAACGTTACTGACTGTTTTTATCGGAAGATAAAATTACATTTTAACATTCTTTAGCATTAATAATTCACATGCAATGTACAGCGTCATCATTTAACTGTGTATACTTGTTGACATGTTTAGTGATACTTCATCCATGTTATGTATGGAAAATAAATTAGTTTGCCATTATTTGAATTTAAATAAAATTTAAGTAAACGCAAATGAAACGAGACTAGACTGTATCTTTTTTGCTAACATATTTCTGCCACTCCAGCCCCCACCCCTGCCACTGAGGGGGCTTGTGGATTGCGCCCCATTACCCCGAAGAACACTCGCATCTACGGCGGGAAAAGCGCCATCTACGGGGCATATCCATGGCAGGCGAGCATCTTGAAACGAGACCGGTTCAACGTCTACAAACACTCATGTGGAGGAACCATTCTCAACGACAAGTGGATTCTTAGCGCTGCTCACTGCTACGTGTCAGTTCTGTGACAAATCTATTATTAACTTATGGACTCTCAGAAAAGTATGTCTGTTCTTAAAAATAGTGTAAACATGAATATATTTAGAAGCACTTTATGAGACACTGCGTGTTGCAACATTATCGTGAAAGAATTGCCACCATGAAGCTTGGTAAAACTGTGTAGGGCATAGTTAATGAAGGAGTAATGCTTACGTTAATAGTTCCGCACTTAAGTAATTAAATGTACAACATTCTCTGGAACTGCAGATACTTTATATTAAAATTATATATTATGGTTGTGGATAGGGGAAAGTATTTTACAAAGAGTACTTTTTGTGGAGCACGAATAAAAAAAATTGTGTGGGAGTAAATATAGAAATACAATTGTAATAAAATCATCTTTGTGTATTAATTGTAACAAACCAGTTACATTGTCAGATTTATTACCCATTATGTTCCAGAAATCGACCCAAGGAGCTGTTCCGGGTGCGAGTGGGCGACTCAGTGAAGTCCAAGGTCGAGTCATCCGAGCAGGAGTTTGCTGTCGAGGAACTTATTCCTCATCCACACTACTCCCGTAGGTGTCTTGTGAAACTTATTCCTCATCCACACTACTCCCGTAGGTGTCTAGCTAAACTTATTCCTCATCCACACTACTCCCGTAGGTGTCTTGTGAAACTTATTCCTCATCCACACTACTCCCGTAGGTGTCTAGCTAAACTTATTCCTCATCCACACTACTCCCGTAGGTGTCTAGTGAAACTTATTCCTCATCCACACTACTCCCGTAGGTGTCTTGTGAAACTTATTCCTCGTCCACACTACTCCCGTAGGTGTCTAGTGAAACTTATTCCTCATCCACACTACTCCCGTAGGTGTCTAGTGAAACTTATTCCTCATCCACACTACTCCCGTAGGTGTCTAGCTAAACTTATTCCTCATCCACACTACTCCCGTAGGTGTCTAGTGAAACTTATTCCTCATCCACACTACTCCCGTAGGTGTCTAGTGAAACTTATTCCTCATCCACACTACTCCCGTAGGTGTCTAGTGAAACTTATTCCTCATCCACACTACTCCCGTAGGTGTCTTGTGAAACTTATTCCTCATCCACACTACTCCCGTAGGTGTCTTGTGAAACTTATTCCTCATCCACACTACTCCCGTAGGTGTCTAGCTAAACTTATTCCTCATCCACACTACTCCCGTAGGTGTCTAGCTAAACTTATTCCTCATCCACACTACTCCCGTAGGTGTCTAGCTAAACTTATTCCTCATCCACACTACTCCCGTAGGTGTCTAGCTAAACTTATTCCTCATCCACACTACTCCCGTAGGTGTCTAGCTAAACTTATTCCTCATCCACACTACTCCCGTAGATGTCTAGCTAAACTTATTCCTCATCCACACTACTCCCGTAGGTGTCTTGTGAAACTTATTCCTCATCCACACTACTCCCGTAGGTGTCTAGTGAAACTTATTCCTCATCCACACTACTCCCGTAGGTGTCTTGTGAAACTTATTCCTCGTCCACACTACTCCCGTAGGTGTCTTGTGAAACTTATTCCTCATCCACACTACTCCCGTAGGTGTCTAGTGAAACTTATTCCTCATCCACACTACTCCCGTAGGTGTCTAGTGAAACTTATTCCTCATCCACACTACTCCCGTAGGTGTCTTGTGAAACTTATTCCTCATCCACACTACTCCCGTAGATATCTAGTTTAACTTATTCCTCATCCACACTACTCCCGTAGGTGTCTAGCTAAACTTATTCCTCATCCACACTACTCCCGTAGATATCTAGTTTAACTTATTCCTCATCCACACTACTCCCGTAGGTGTCTAGCTAAACTTATTCCTCATCCACACTACTCCCGTAGATATCTAGTTTAACTTATTCCTCATCCACACTACTCCCGTAGGTGTCTAGTGAAACTTATTCCTCATCCACACTACTCCCGTAGGTGTCTTGTGAAACTTATTCCTCATCCACACTACTCCCGTAGGTGTCTAGCTAAACTTATTCCTCATCCACACTACTCCCGTAGGTGTCTAGCTAAACTTATTCCTCATCCACACTACTCCCGTAGGTGTCTTGTGAAACTTATTCCTCGTCCACACTACTCCCGTAGGTGTCTTGTGAAACTTATTCCTCATCCACACTACTCCCGTAGGTGTCTTGTGAAACTTATTCCTCATCCACACTACTCCCGTAGGTGTCTAGTGAAACTTATTCCTCACCCACACTACTCCCGTAGGTGTCTTGTGAAACTTATTCCTCGTCCACACTACTCCCGTAGGTGTCTAGTGAAACTTATTCCTCATCCACACTACTCCCGTAGGTGTCTTGTGAAACTTATTCCTCGTCCACACTACTCCCGTAGGTGTCTAGTGAAACTTATTCCTCATCCACACTACTCCCGTAGGTGTCTTGTGAAACTTATTCCTCGTCCACACTACTCCCGTAGATGTCTAGCTAAACTTATTCCTCATCCACACTACTCCCGTAGGTGTCTAGTGAAACTTATTCCTCATCCACACTACTCCCGTAGGTGTCTTGTGAAACTTATTCCTCATCCACACTACTCCCGTAGGTGTCTAGTGAAACTTATTCCTCATCCACACTACTCCCGTAGGTGTCTAGTGAAACTTATTCCTCATCCACACTACTCCCGTAGGTGTCTAGTGAAACTTATTCCTCATCCACACTACTCCCGTAGGTGTCTTGTGAAACTTATTCCTCATCCACACTACTCCCGTAGGTGTCTTGTGAAACTTATTCCTCATCCACACTACTCCCGTAGGTGTCTAGTTAAACTTATTCCTCATCCACACTACTCCCGTAGGTGTCTTGTGAAACTTATTCCTCGTCCACACTACTCCCGTAGGTGTCTTGTGAAACTTATTCCTCATCCACACTACTCCCGTAGGTATCTTGTGAAACTTATTCCTCATCCACACTACTCCCGTAGGTGTCTTGTGAAACTTATTCCTCATCCACACTACTCCCGTAGGTGTCTAGCTAAACGGTTTCTCATGTATTAATATATAATATTGTGTTAAGCACTTTGAGTGGTCCTGAGGACTGGATACTGCGCTATATAAAAACTTGCCTTTTTATTGTCTTAATACCAAAAGAAATATGCCCACTTTAGACTGCATGCAAAATTGGTTTTTTTTAATTGATAAAATAATTGTTTAACTTTCAATTTGTGAATCCGTTGATTAACACCCTAAGTTAGATATCATACAGCAAACAATTACAAGTCAATTTAATTAATAGAGTGAATGTTTATATTAATACACCTGTGTCACATTACAGTAACTTTATTTAACTTATTACCTTATTTATACGTTACCTACTGGTATTCATTTCTTATTTATTTCTTGAAAGCTGTTTATATGCATTAATTGTATCTGTATCTGTTTTTTACCTGAATTAAATGTATTCTCGCACTTTTATGTTCGTCTCCACAGGGATAACGCACACTAATGACATTGCCCTAGTCAAGGTGAAGCCAGTAGGTGGCAGCAGTATCAAGTTCTCGGACCAAGTGCAGCCAGCATGTCTGCCTGACGCTAACACTGAGTACCCTCCTGGGCTGCGCTGTCACATCTCAGGCTGGGGAAGTGTTGGCTGGTCATGGTTCGGCCACAGTGAGTATAGGGTTAATGTTAACAGGCTACTGGGCAAGACGAGATATTGGTATATCAATATATGGCAACGTTTCAGATTCAAAATCCTGGTGATTTCTTGAGGCTCAAAAGTTCTATCCCAAAATGAAAAATTTTAAAATGAGTTTTTTTAACTCAGTATTTCAGACTGAATAATGGGGAATTCCATTAAAAAGTTATTTGTGCACAATACCTGAATCTACTACTTTGATTCATCAATGTTGTGGAACTTACTCCATATAAGCGCTAATCCAGGGTGAAATATAATTTCATTTCGCCATCATGATGCATTTAAAAACCTATATTTTTAACACTGCATATCCTCCTTTTGTAGTAATTCCATCCTTCTGTTGACAACTCTTGCTATTTTACATGGCTTAATCCTCTGTACATCGCTTGGTTTTGTTGCACTGTTCACATTTTCCAAGGAGTTTGACAAAGATGCGAAATCATTATATAATAACTACAAAACTAATACAATAATTACATATCTCTAGCCTGATGGGCAAATGGTGTAGAAAATGCCAAATTTTTGTATACAGTTGTTGACCAGGTGAGAAAGTGACTTTATGGTTAACGTTTCTCTGAAGCCTTCCCAGACAAGCTGCGTGCGGCTGTGGTGCCCATCATCCCACCCTACGTGTGTCAGCAGCTGTACAAGGGGACGCTCACGTCCACCATGTTCTGTGCTGGCTACATCGCAGGCAACGTGGACACGTGTCAGGGTGACAGTGGAGGCCCATTTGTCTGCAAAGTCAACGGTAGGCTGACTTAACCCTAACTGTGGGCATTATATTTTATTCCCCAAAACTCATTGTAGTTTTAAATTTGTTCCTCATAAGCAATTATTTTCTTGCTTTCGATGTGCATGACATTTGGCAACAGATCACATTTTATACTCTAGTAGCGCCATCCAGCGAATGGTTGGAAACTAAAATTTCAGTATGACAAACCATGAGCGGCAGCTGATGTAAGACCACAATAAGGTGCTCGTCCGCCACTACCCGACCAGAGTACCCTATAAAAGCAGAATTAGGCAGGTTGTCTGAATTTCTGTGAGCACATAATTATGTAGTGTGGAGTAAGTAGAAATTATGACAGCCGTCAGTCGGTGTATTTCTGCGTATTAATACAGTTGAACTTGAATCTTGCTTGATGTAATCAGGGGCAATCCGTGGGTGGTTCAAGCAGAAATGGAGGGGTGTAAGGTTTGAAAGAAGTTTGTGGGAGCCTGAGGTACGAGAAGTTCATAATTTTTTTTACAGAACTTCTATCTATGGAGGGTAAATATGCTGTGAAGTTGTTAATAACAGAGCTCATCAAGCTTAGTAGGAAATGAAGGAAACGTTATAATGGTTGCCTATGGAAAATGCAAATGTGGTCTGACTTCAGCTGTCGTTATTGAAATATTTTGAAAATTGTATTTTCTTCATCTCCATTTATAGCACTGCATTCAATAGATAAAACGTATCACATGTAATATTTATACGTTTCAGGTGTGTACACAGCCCTGGGGGTGGTGTCCTGGGGCCAAGGGTGTGCTGAAGCTTATGCTCCGGGGGTCTATACCAAAGTGAAGTCCCACCGAGATTGGCTGGACAAAACCATGGCTGGTCAACGGGTGCTTCCACCACGCCAACGAAGGTTCTTCTGGAACTGGACAGGTTTATTTAGACCAATATGAGAAACCATGTACCAGTAGTTCCAACTGGTCAGATAGCCAGGAACACAATTATTCCGAAAGGCCTAATTCAGAGTTATTCCAGTAACCCAAAACATTTTCAGTAATGTTGTTACATTGTACAGATAAACATTTTGACTAAGTAGCTTTAGTTGGGTGATATTGGGAACATCTATGTTCATGCCTGAAACTGGTGTAGTTCCAGAATAAATGCAATATGGACTACAGTCATGACTTTCATTTGTTAACCACTGCAAAGCTAAATTAGGCTATATTCAGGGTTGCCACTCATGGAAGCTTTCAAAATTCTCTGACTTTTCCGACTAAAAATTTCATTTTCCCCGATCATGAAAATGTATGCGCGATGTACATATAAATAGCAATTAACTTACAAAATGTAATCAGTGTTCGTTGCCCACTCAGATTGCCTAGTTCAATTCCTATACCACTCAAACCTATGTGTATGTTAAAATTGCCAAAAGAACAGTTATGGCATTATTACAACAGCCAACTGAAGAACGTATGGTATCCACATTTTTAACAGCATATGTTTGTGGTATCAACATTGTTTCACGGGATCGTTACGCGTAATGAATTCGAGTTCGCAGCGTTACGAGTATGACATAAGAAAGTCAAATTTCCCTGACTTTCAAGGGATTTTCCTGTATTTCCCTGACTTCTCAAATTTCCCTGACTAGTGGCAACCCTGATATTACAATGCTGGATTTAGTATTCATAACTCATTGGCTGTTTCAACAAAACTCAAAGATATACACATAAAAGTTACGTGTACGATACCAGGGTACACAATGACTAATACCAAATTCAATGCTATTTTTCAAGGCTGTGACGAAAGGAAACTTTCTTAAAGGCTATTAGTTCTAACCATGAACCAACTAGCATAAGCCACAAGACCACTGATCCATAACTGGTAAACTATGATGGCATCAAAATGAAAAAAAAATCTGCTTAACATTTATATATTGCTAAGCATACAACCAGGATCTGACATTTTGATGAAGGAGATTTTGGTTATGGATATTGTTGCATCAGACGTTTTGGTAATAGAACATTTGGCAACAGTATGTTTTAATATTCGAATGACTTGGCAATAGGACACTGGTACCAGTTTTTCTCAGCCAATTTCATCTGGTTTTACTGTAGAAAACTCCACCAAATTATGTAACATGTCATTCCCAATGTGCACAATTGAAAGAGTTATATTAATAACTGGATAATTGTTTGATTTTGGAATACATTTTTTTACTAACCAATACAACTATATGTGACATCCATTCACATATTATTCTTAGCCACGCTTTGTATTATAAGTAGTGTACCTTTAAAGAGTTTTACCAAAATATCCATTGCCAAGAGAGCAATTCCATAAACAGACCAAGGTCACTTTTAATAACCCACATGTGTCAAGTGTGAACAATCCCATGCAACGGACATGTTGTTTACAAAAGAACAAAACCAACTGATGTGCAACCTATTTATTTGTAATCAATGTACACTGACATACACCACGGGTCTTCTGCCATTGCACTGTTTACTGGAAGAGAACAGAAAACAAGGATTACTCTCAATGCAAGATCAAAGTTGGTAGTACTGTCTGCTAAATGTGATTGAAACATCTGTCAACAGATGTAAAAGACTTGAGCTACAGATCGAAATGTAGTTAGGCAAAGAAATAGGAGTAATGTTGCAGAGAGGAATGGCGATACGGTAACAGTAGGGTGGAAATATTATTAGATAGAACGAAAGATGGTTGTGGTACTGTAGGAATTCTTATGGAAAGAGATTGATTTGGAGGATGTTCTGAAAAAGGCTGACCACTGAAATGAGACCTCATAAGATAATCACATTCTAACCATGACCTACTGACCGGTCAATGCTGCTGAATACAACTAGAAATGAAGACATTAAACCGCTGTAGGAATATTGTTACAGAGATACTGTTAGATAAAGATGTTACGTTGTAGCAATGTTGTTACCAAAACAAGGAAACACTGTTACCAAACTATAGGTAGCTCGACCAAGCAAAGTTCACACAGGACTTTCATTCATTGGAAACAAGGGGAAAACTGGGAACCAGACTGGCTCTGTATATAGCAGCATGCTCACACATCAAATACAAACCACAGGGACACAGGGCAATCATTACTGGACACGCAAATTATTACACACCGACTCAAACAACCACTGAATGTTACCAGCTAGACTCTATCAATATACAGGGACACAGGGCAATTATTACTGCACACGCAAATTATTACACACGGACTCAAACAACACTGAATATTACCAGCTAGACTCTATCAATATACAAAGGGGTCAACAAGCATATTTTCTGCAGCAACAATCCACAACAAACTGCCATCTACAAGGGTCTTTCAAAAGCAACACCATCGTGCTTACCCAAACACCAACACTTAGCGCTGTGGACAAATAAACAGTGCAAATTTGATGGATGTGACACCAAATAATGTTGCTCAACATTGCCATCAGGGAACAAAACAGCTGTATATGTTGCACATGAAAGAGATCACTGAAACAAACCTCCCCATTGTGCAGAGAACCCACCCAGTAATCAGTTATACTATGATCAGTTTTATTGTAAAGTGTCATATTGCATCAAATGTACTCTAACAGAACTATTATACATATTCACAAGCTGAATAAAGTAGCAACATGATCAAATACTCACTTTCTTGCCAGCAGCTCCTACTTTCGACTTCTTCGTGCCGCGCACCTTCTTCATCCTGTTCTTACGATCCTTCCTCTGTTTCCTCGAGCTCTTCGGCTTCTCGTATAGGCCATGCTGCAAACAACATTTACATATTACAGACTGACCAGTGTCCTGCAGAAAAGGTGCTAATGTTGAAATTACTTACAGTGGTGAGTTTGTAGGTAGCAAGTCATGCCTCCTTCCAAGCAACAACAGACTTAGTGGGACAGTTTTAAATAAACAAGTAATTTATTTTATTTCATTACCACTAGCATTTGTAGAGCGCCATATCTCTGGGACCAGCTTGTCCATAGGCACATACACATATGATTTTTATTATCACAATAAACTGTACATTGAAATGTCAACCGTTCCAGGATTTGATATGATAAACTGCTGTGTTCTGATAATTACACACCATGCAGTGTCCAATATTTTAATTTCATGGCATGCAACCAATGACCTTTTTGCAATTGGCAATTTTCTTAATGTAAGAACAAATGCTGATGTACACCGAGGATTTATAAATTATTTATAAATTATAGGCTATATAAATGCTTTTATAATTATTTTTCTTAAAATCTAGTGACCTAAAAAATAATTAAACACTACAACAATGGTTATCGAGCGTTCAACATATATACCAATTTAGAAACCTACAGGTCAACATTTCAAAAGACATGTGTTGAACAACATACCCTCTGGAGCCTGTACTTGGGCTCTAGTTTCTTAGCGAAGTCCAGACTGTCGTAGATGAGGGCGAATCCAGTTGTCCTGCCGCCACCGAATTGCGTCCGGAAGCCGAAGCAGAAGACTACATCGGATGTAGTTTTATACATCTGTGCCAGCTTCTCACGCACTTCTGTCTTGGGAACAGTAGCACGCCCGGTGTGGAACACATCCACCACCTGCAGATGACACAGTCATGCACAACTGTTAACACACTCTATTCATCAGTGGTTGTATAGTGTGTAATTTTTTACAACAATTATGGGTACTTTTGCAGTTTAGGCCCGCACCTCAAAAAAACATCAAAATGTTCACCTATGATGACCAAACTTCGTATGGTTTATCTACTACAACTGTACTACGCATATGCATTTGTCACGTGATCAAAAAATAATAATTAATGCCTGAAATCGATCCAAATGTGTAAGTAAATAACGTGCTTTCCTCGTCAAGTCCCTACTGCCACAGTGAACTCCGTCAGGTGGCGCCTGGAAAGCGCGTTATTTACTTACACATTTTGATCGATTTCAGGCATTAATTATTATTTTTTGATCACATGACAAGTGCATACGCATAGTACAGGTGTAGTAGATACGCCCTGCGAAGTTTGGTCATCGTAGGTGACCATTTTGTTGGTTTTTCGAGGTGCGGGCCTAAACTGCAAAAGTACCCAATTATGTAGCCAATTAATAATGGCAAACCAACATACATCCTAAGTAACCTGATCCCTGATGCACAACAAATTAATACAGAACAAATAATCATGGCACTTCATTGCTGCTAGTACCATATATCACACACTATACATACCAGTTAATAATTTTTCATCTACAAAACGAGCAGCTTATTATATGCAAAACACTCCCCAAAAAGATCACGGTTGATGGCTGACGTATTTAATGTGGTGCAAGATGTAGCTAATCCTACAAAATATTATGCACTAATATCCATGTAAATTACTTACCATCTGCTTCCTACATAGCAGACGATTGGTAAGGAACTTGCGAGTTCGAACAGTAGTGGTGCCGTCACCCTGGAGAACAAAACATATTAATCAAGTTATGTCCAACTATAATGATAGATAATGACGAATATCTATAAAAAGTATTAACTGGATAAAGCAATTCAAGATGCAAGTCACAAGCGTAATAGTATGTTTGTTGTCTTATATTTTGATTTATGTAATCTAAAGGCCTCCCTAATCTAAATCTTTGCCGGCATGACCGATTTTAACGAGTTTCTTTTGCGGAAGAAAGAAACAATTCTGGAGTATTTGCATATCAGAGGGCGGGCATCAACGCAGTAATAAAGACAAACTAACAGCGCTGGAGCTTGGTGCGTCCAGCATTTCATTGGACTATTTCATGTCCATTTCATTTTATGTGGAAATACGACGATTGCTGGAAAAGGTGCGAGAGTTGAGTGTAACGACTGACAGTGCTATGCACAAAACCTATTTTAGATACTTCAGGCAATACGGAGATAACTGAATATATCACAACTGATATATATGAATATGTAGTAAAGCATCAATGAGATTAGCAATTGATTCTGGCTTTAATAATAAAGATGAAGTAAGATTTTAACCCGTAATTTACACACCATGTTTAGGTTCGCCAATGGAGGCCGGAAAAGGAAGTTGGTATATAATCTCGTTCCCCATGAAACACGTGACTATAGCAAAATGGTTACAGGCATATAAACAAAAACGTCTACGTTGGTGATATGTTACAATAAATAGCTTGACTTGGCAAAATGGTTTGATCGTGCGCTATCTGCATTATGGGAAGTGGAACAGTACATACCCGAGGGTATGTTGGCTCTCGAATGGCTCGTCAAATATTTTGAGTGGCGCCACATGGTAGCTCGGATACGAATTAACATCCCGTCTAGACGTAGCAGGCTGGAGGTTACCCCCGTCGGAAGTTAGCTTATCTACGCCTACGGTGCCTACGACGATCTTATGGGCTGTTTAGGTAAGCCAGAATACATTCATAAACGTTGTTCAACAAAGTGCTTCTGTGCTATGATCTCTATGACGCTATACAAGGATACATTGCCCATTCCTTGTCACTGAGTTTTGTTACTGAAATCAGATTGCAGTTACTACCGGGTCTGGGTACATATTGTACTCGCCACAGTTTGCAGGCTTTAGGCTTCTTTTATCTGTGTCAGACCCAAGTTTGTGAGCAACGCTATTTTTGTTTGAAAACACATTAACTTCTCAAACTATTTCTGAGACATAATAATGCATTCATAACAGGCCCCGGGCCGATCAATTTCAATGATCAAAATGAAAGTGAAAGGACGCTGCACTACTTGGGGGGCGTTCAAGGTCGCACGTAACGTTGGTAGTTATAGGTTACCTACAATGTTCGCTCAACGCGTCGCTATTCATGTTGAAAGTAAAACTAATTTGAATTAAGCCGTTGCCCTAATTGCATAGGTCTGCAAGTGCAATGTAAGCAGAAGTAATCTAATAATTAGTCGCTTGATGGCGACACCACAGTGATCGTTCGCTGGGAAAAGGTTATCACGCCAGCTGGTCACGTGGTGGAGCCACGTGTATGCTTGCCTGTGGTGTCTTCATTTCTTCCTGCTTTTTTCTTTTTTATTCTGTAACTATTTTATTGAAGTTTATGTCGCACTTTATGTCGTCTTCGTGTGTCTGAAAATCCTTTATCTGTCATTTACTTTCATACTGTTGTACACATAATATTGTATTTTCTAATCACTTATATTATAGAAATATTTTTTTTCTTTTTTATTTACTTTTAATCATAGACATAAAACCATGGACTGCCAACTCCAAAATCTCGCGCATTCATTCTTGTACTAGAGGTTGTGTCCAGCGAGGTTTTGCGAGAGCAGAGGCAGCTTACTTCCGGTGTGGTTTTATGTCTATGGAGTTGATCAGCTGTAGATGGTCAAAATTGTCAATCGGCTCTGCAAGTACATTTTAGCGTGACTTATTGACGGCAACCGGAGAATGCACTTGAGTAGTTTGTTTTCGAGCATGTTGGCGAATTCACCGAATCTTAATAAACTGCAGTCGTAGTTCAAAGTAGTGTATTATTGACGTTGTCGTTGGACTTTTAGTTTTACAAACACAGACACAGTGTCAGTGAGTGTCACAGTCACAATCACAGTCACTAACGTGAAAATGTCGATGACAATGCCCCTTTTGCCGTTTGGCCCTGCTCTCTAACATTAGCTCTGTAAACATGTGTTATAAAGTTATTTTATATAAACATATTTACGAAAATAGATACGCGGAACCAGGTCGCATCATTTCCATAGAACATGTTACATGGTAACAATATTCACTGTCGAAGCCGTGTGTGGCTAAGTGGCGTAATCGGTAAAGTGTTTGACTTTGAGTCATAACATCTCACGATCGAATCCCAGCAGATACTTTTTAGAAATGGTTCTTTTAGAATTGTGTGACTTAAGCTTGTAATTGTTTTAAAAATAAATGTTACATTATTAAGGGTTATATATGTCAACGTATGCGTGGTAAATGCATTTTTTATACAAAATTCTACCTTATTTTATATCTAAGACAACTACAATAATTTCAACTTATAATGTGAAACATTTTCTGGTTAATATAAAGATAAACAAAATTATGCAAGCCACAACATTATTTATGCATTATTAATAGCCGAAACTAATAAAAAATATACATTTTCCCACATATCCAAGCCTAAACAAGGAAGCTATTTTGTCCATACCCTCAAAAATTTAACGAATTGGTAAATATTACATGGGCGGGTAAAGTTGTACAATGTTTTCGAAACAGTCTTATGCCTGTACTTCATACATGAGGCCGAGGCTATAATTTAAGTACAAGTACGAGTAACAATTAATTAACCTAATTTATATAGCTCAACACAACTGAATACATAATGGTAATTATTTTGTTGGTGGAAAATTGTAAAACCTAATAAATTTTCTATGGAGATAGGTGGTACCACAAACTGGCTTTCGAAACAGTCCCATGCCTGTACTTCATACATGAGGCTAGGGTATGATTTGAGTACAAGTATGAGTACACTTTTTTAAACTATTAAATAATAGTGTGCTTTAACATTATTAAGTAATCTAATTCATATAACTGAATACATAATGGTAATTATTTATTATTTTTTGTCGGAAAATTGTAAACCTAACACAGTCCGTATGGAGTTAGGTGGTACCATAAACTGGTTAAGCACAGTTGACATTCTACTATTTTTATACTTTAGCTCTTGCAACATCAAAGTTCATCCAGCAACATTCTAATTAACTTAGTCTGACAATGTACTAGATCTCTCTGCAATACAAGCATGTGGCGTCACTGTGTTGGTATATCTAGGGCAATATTAAGTCGCCTAGCTACTAACTTACTTGTAAATCAGGCATAAAATGTGATCGACGTTTGAGAAAAAAATAGGGAATCATGTTGATCTTTAATGAACACAAAGGAGTGGATAGTCAGCCATTGGATATCCCTAGCCCAGGGTTTCTATCCCAGTTCAAGGAGGAAATGGGATGTGCCTCTGCCGAGTTCCTTGTTTGTTCTGTGCTGGACTACTGCTTTATAAAGAGTATCCAGGTTGCCATATTTGCTATTTTGCATAGCTTATGGCATTGCTGCTGTGGAGCTGTAACCCATTATTAACATTTTTAACAGGAGTTTCATTCTATAGCTACAAATAAATTAAGTTTTTTCCAGTATATATTGAAAAAGTACTCAGATATACTTATAATATATGAGGACGAGTACATGGCCCATAAGTTGATGGACATACTATTATTTCATACTAACTGTCCACACTCCACAATGTGAATGGTAGATGCCCTGCAAAAATGTATAATCCAATTATAAAATTATTTTGTAAAAGACCCATCTAATAAGCTTGCCGAAAGGTATTGCATTAGGATAGTAGAAACCTCATGTACGAGGTAAATTGTAACACATGTTTTAGCTGTGGAGCAAATTGTAATATTATGAAAAAACTACATAATGGACACAACTAAATGTACGCTATGTAAATAACTAGTAGCTTCTTTTGAAAATAATAATAAAACAATTATATTGTAGCATACAAGCACATCATTTATTAGATACCATATAGAAATTCTCATGTTCAAATATATGCAGTAACATAAATAATATTTGAATTACAGTAACGCGTAAATGTAATTGGCACTTTAGGTGAACGATGCATAGCAAATCAGATTAAATTGCAATTATTATATTACAAATACAATTACCGTTATGCAACTGAATACAGCCCTTAGGCTTAGCAATGCCATTTTGTTGTCTCTGCTACCTACAGGTACACATATACTATACATACCAACAAATACAGGTATTTACCACATCTGCAGAGAATATGTAAAGAAACAAACAGTAAATTTTATGATGGCAGCATCCGTTTGCATACTGATAGATTATGTGACAGATTTAGTTCTGAGTATACCACTATAGTATAGCAGCATAAAGGAGTGCAATGTGCCTGATAATACTTTCTGCAATGATTGCCAATTATATATGGTTCAAAATAGAAAGTCAAGAAAATTAGAGCTTACTTGATTTTTGCATTGTCAGGTCGAAATCAAGTAAATTTTGCAAAGTTTATCTGCGGCTCATAAATCATCGATGTATTTTGTGTCCAACCTTTGACGTATTATGTGCAGATAGGTGGCATTGTTTTGCGTGCAGTAATGGGCGGCGTCTATATGCTTTGCTTATTTCATATAAGTAACCCACACAACCCCCTTCATGTATCCCTTACTTCTTAGTAATATGGGGCCTTCAACAGGCTGCTATTTTCTATATAAAATAGGGAGCCTACACCCTCCCCCCGATCATGCCGGGTGAATCAATCAAATCATAAATACACTGACTGAGTCAGACAGCTGTCAGATTACCAGGACAGGACGGCTGATTAACGGCACCTGGACCTATAAATACAGTGCTTAAACATACATTCACACTCAATCACAGTATAACAACATTAACTTTATGCTTACTGCTGACAAACATAACAAAACGTTCGGTTTTATCTGGCAATTCTCTGCATCATTGCGAAGACAACGAAGCCTCAGAAAAGATCGAAACGGAAGTAAACATGTCCGGTTAATGCTCGCGCATGCACGACGCAAGCTAGAGGCGCGAGATTTGAAGTTGGCGGTCCATGGTTCCACGTCTATGCTTTTAATCTGCTGATGACAGGCTGATCTGTTGTAGTACAGAGGCCCTACATACACTGTGTTGTAATGTAAATTTTACATTCATAACCTATTTTTACTTTTAAGCACCCCTGAATTTACTTTGTAAAAATATGTGGTGTTGAAATAAAATTGAATTGAATATTAAAACAACATGTCATTTTTACCGAAACATCTTGTATAGTTGCATTTTTATAATAAATAATTTGTTGTTCAAAAAGTGTAGTTATAAGTAAGTAGTTTTAAAATCATATTTTGTAAGTTAAACTACCCCGTTTCAAAACCATTTCAGTCTTTGCAACAAATATGTTTAATTGTTGGATTCTTACTGTACCATATAAATTATATTAAACATACAGTATGCTTAAAAAATATTTGATTTTATGTAAAATATGCATACTAATAAGCATACTCCCATTTATTCACTGTATTTTGTTTGGTTCCCAGTATGAGTTATAAGCTACCATAACTCTACATTGTGATCATTTATGTGGAAAATTTATTCACCAATCACTTTATTAATCACTGAGATTTGAATCTACTTTGATCAAAATGTTGAAATTTAATTATAATGATGGAATGTTGCATTTTTGGGAGATCATTCTCACAACATTAGACTCTGCCAACAATTGGGGTGTATGCTTAATGGGCATGTATGTTCAATAGAATGAATATGCTGTTCCAAATTCATATGCAAGCTTTCCTATAACTTTATGGATGAAACACAAAGGTTTTGTTTTTTCTCAGAACTAACAAAATAGATATATATTGCAACAAGACCTTTCATTTTGGTATTTTACTTGCTTGTATCACTGTGGTGGATATCTTGACAATTTGCAGCCAGTTGTTGTCCATGCGAGGAAGACTCTCAGGCTGCAGGCGCCGATTACGCACGTTTGTGAGTATCCCAGACTGTCTAGTGGTCGTCAGGGTCAGGTTTGTGTTTGGTGTCATACAGCTAGTTCTAATCACCATCTGTTTCTGATCCCTTCCTCATTATTAAATATCACACATTCAACCTTTATATTTATTCACAAGGTGTATTTTTTCAAGGAATACTTGACATTTTTTATTTGAGTGATATTACTTTTTCTAGAAATGATCAATTATGAGCTAACTATACTTGTGTGCATACATAAATACCGAAATTAACATTTACCGATATTAACATTTCGATTATATCCAACGAAATACATTATGCAATGCCCAAATTTGCAAGAGAAATTTTTATTAATGTACTTTCAGTATATAACAGCATGTAGCTTTTATAATTGGAATGACCATAATGATTGTTTATATTTGGGCACTGTATGTTCTTAGAAAGCCTAAATATATACAAAATAATAATTTGTATATATTGCATGTGTTTGGCCTTCTATCATTTCTACAAGCAGCACATAGTGACAATGTTTTTGAACACCAATACTTTTATGCGTTGTATGGTTTTGGACAGCTGATAATTTTATTATTTGACGTATGTGAATTCATGTGGTCACCCTGGTAGGTCAAACAGTCTGGACAGAACACCACTAGCCAAATACAACAACATGAAATTTATAATTGGTTGTGAAAATTTTGCTTGTGTGGTGTGGAGTGTAATCCGTGTGTAGTTGTGTTCCTTGTTGGTCTGTTGTGATACATATGTATAGCTGGGCTACAATAGGGAACCGGTGTGTTTAGAACAATTATAGGAAATTGTAGCTGGGTCCATTTATTTCTGCAAAAGGTGGCATTTTTTAATGTTATATTACTTTTATGCATATAAAACAATCAAACTGTGAAAAATAGATAAAGCATAGTAATGCAATTTTATGGCAGTATAATGTATATTAAAAGTATAGTAAAATTATTAATAAATGAATGATAGGCAAGGTGAGATTAACATAATTGAGTATCCTGTAGCAACATCCTCTTCTATACAAAAAATGCCAAATCCAACAGCTGCGACTGTTTCTTGCAGGGTTTAGTGCCCACGATGGATGTGATTGTAAATGTTGCGTTGTATCTTGTGCGTCTCGTTCCTTGGACTGCAAGCGTCCTTGTTGGTTGGTTCTTCACATTGGTGGGACTGCTTCCTGGCTTTGGGGGCCGCGGCGTGATCCTCCCGTATGTATGACGTTATTGGCTAACCAGACGACAGATATGGGGTGAATCAGATTTAATATCATAATGTGTAATCATAAAAAATGGGTTATCATCAGTATTCTGGATTGCATTTGTCATGATTACAATCTGTGAGTGTGTGTGTATTATAGTAGTTACTGTAATCAATCAGATATATCATTTGTATCACAAAATAAGTTGTTTTGAAGCTGTAATAGTAGTTAATATGCTCACCTATTATATCTGATAGTGATAACATGATCTCATGATACATGTTAATAATAATCAGGTAACTTCTATTGCACATTAGAACAAAAGGGTTGGTCAGTCTCTGAGTCAGTAAGCAACATTCCAGTTAACATTCCAGGTGAATTAAAAGTAAAAAGTAATTGTCAGTGAATTGTGATGTACCTGGGTAATCCCTCTGTATCTGTCAGGTTGTCAGGTGGATTATATCGGACACCTAAAATAATAAAATCACCAGCTGTCTAGAAAGATACAGAACAATCATAACTGTCAATCTTTTGACTACACTTGTTACTTGCTCATATATACTTTCTAGCACGTTACAGCCAGGGACGGTTGACAGAAAACATAAAACATGCAAAAATACCTATTTTTGTATATTTGTATTGTGTTAAAAAGTGTACAGTGTCCAACTATATCCTCATTACATTGATGTATGATCATCCAATATGTTATAGTTAAAGTTTATTTCAACTAATAACATGTAAACTATTATTTCATGGTGTGAGGTTTTGCATACTTATATATATGTTTTATCTGATGAGGTCTATGTGTTATGGCATTATATCATTGGTGATAATATTTTAATGTAGACACTTCTGTAATCATAGAAAATCATTTGGAAATATAATTTAATAATGTTACACACACACACACACACACACACACACACACACACACACACACACACACACACACACACACACACACACACACACACACACACACACATGCGTACAAATATACATGCATGCATACATATGCACACCTACTCATAAATGTGCACAATGACATAACTTTAAATATAGATTTAAGTAAAGTTACTTCACCTACATTGTTGTCTTTGATGCTATTGATCATACCATTGTCACAAATCATTTATATTTATTATAATTATGGTGTACATATCTTCTACTGCTACAAGTTGTTTGAATCATGTCTAACTAACAGACACTAATGAGTCGATATTGGGGACTGTCTTTTGTCAGTTCATACTCCCTATTTCATGTGGTGTTACTCAACTGGTCAGTTTTCTTACCATTTATTACTTTTACGTGAGATGCAACTATGCTGAGTTCATTTTTGTGGCCAACTATGAGAAGAGTGATGTTTGTAAAGAGGCAGCATCAATTACTTTAATTATGCACGTTTACAGAAAATTCACACATAGACAAGTCATAAACATTCTAACCCTTTCTTTTATATTGGCAAAAATTGTCTTTGCATTGGGCAAATAACATTATCTAAATTGTCTTCATTTCACAAAAATGTGATTTGTCTTATGTAACAACCAATGTTCCATCTTATTTGAGCAGAGGAAATGATGAGAGTCTTCCCCGCACTCAGCAGCCTGCCCGCACCAGGAAGTTAGACCCACACTTTGCGGCAAGTCTGCAGGGAGACCAGGCCCATGGCTCCCCAGCTCCTGTGGCGCTCATCTCTCGGGCAAGTCTTGTGTTGATTCACGTCTAATTTACTTCCGGCCAACTTAATGAGCTTACTTACCATATTTGGAGACAATCTATGTTTATTGTACATTATTGAGACATGCACATCAATGCTGATAGGAACGTACAGATGCATTATCCACACCTCGGGATAGTTGAACGTTTTTACACTTGATTTCAATTGGACAACTTCTCTGGGAGCTAATCCTATGACTATAAGTATATGTAGTTATTTCTTGAATGATTATGTTGATGCATTTTTTCATATATTATCATATTTATTTTAATATTTATAATAATAACAATAGTAACATTTCTGCAATATATTGATCTTTGGCTCAGAGGTGCAACTTACAACAATCATAGCCTCCTGGGTAAGTGTAATCATGGAAAGGAACAGACAAAAGTTGTCATTGGTGTATTATTATATGGGACCACCAAGAGAAGACAATTATTTTCAAACTAATATGATTTGAACGCTTTGCTAAAAGTGGCTAATGTTTTAGGTGATTTTTAAAGAGCAATAAATTAGTGATACATATTTTGGGTGCACCTTCAGAGAAAGCAGTTAGGCTGTTAGCCAATAGTGAGCTTAGTTTTAGGAATAAAATGTTGTGGTGAAATGGATGATCTAGGAGTGTGCGAACATCAGAAAAATGCAGGTGATTAGCTAAATAAGACGTTTGTCGAGAAAAAAGGTTACATTTACGATTTATTGCGACATGCTGTTTTTGAACAGGGCGTGGAGATCCGTGACCTGAAAACGTCATCACCAACGACCGTAGTTCTTCCAAACCTGAGGACTACTGACACACACACTGTTCTGGTGAAGTAGACCCCTCTTTCTTTCTAAACTTAACTTATTATTCCATTTCACATTTAATCATAATTAATATACATTTAATTTGTTATTATTTGTACCATACAAATTAATATTGTTTTGAGAAACTCTTAAAGTTTTTTATAATATCAATTAAAAAAATTGTTCTTTCACAATATCAGAATTATGACTTTTTAACATAAGAAATCTATACTACAGGTATTACTGTTATATAACTCAACATTTATCAGTAATATATATTTATACACAATTATATATAAAATTATTTATGTGTATATATATATATATATATATATATATATATATATATCAGGGATGGGGTCAATTTAAAAAGAACTGGAATTGATCAATTCAAATCCAATTCAATTCCGGAATTGGAGCAGGAATTTGAATTGAAAGATTTGGAACAAAATGAATTGAATTTGAATTGAAAGACTTTGAATTTAATTTGAATTGAATTTTTTTAATGTAATTGAAATTGAATGAATTTTTATGATGCTGTGAAGGATATTTTACAGACAGTTGGGAGTATACTGCTCTGCAGATAATAGTGTTTAATGACCAAGAAGATTTGGATATATATATATATATGTTATATATATATATAATATATATTTTATATATATATATATATATATATATATATATATACTGTGTATTATATATGTATATAGATATTTATGTATGTATATTAGAGTAGTCAAATTTTACATAGTGCATAAAATAGAAATAAATGATGTATATGCGCTGAAAAGGTATTCTGATGACTGACATTTATTCTCCAGTCAACTGACAATGGCGCTACTGCTGGAGGTCAGAGGTCAACAGAGGTCAGTCCTATGGAGATTACCATTGATAATCGGTTATTTCTATATAGGAACAATTGAGTATACCATGTTAATCTTGTTATTTACTAACATCCATAGTTACAATATGTGTATAGCAATAACATGCACAGCACTTCACACAATGATTAACTTACTACTTAGGTGGGACATATGCCTAAACCACATAACACTGAACCCTACATTGAATGGCACAAATTGTTTAATAGCTAAATTGGACTAGTACCTTATTTGTAATTTCATGACATCTCATACTGTGCAAACATGGTTCCAATATATGAAATGATACAAAAGTTTTGCTAAAAATAGTCAAACCTTACAGTAGAAATTATCACACTATTTTACAGTTATATTATGGTATGTCATACAATTATTATATTCTGTCTCCCTGTTCCCACAATCCTTCTCTCCCTATTTCTCCCTTTCAGCTTGCTGTTCCCCCTGTCTCTCACTCCCTGTTTTTCCTTTCCCTCTCTTTCTGCTTCTCATTTCTCTCTCTCTCCCTAGTCTTTATTTCCCTCTCTCCCTGTTCCTTCTATTTTTTACCTCTCTCCATATTCTGCCTTTCCCGCTCTCCCTGTTCATTCTCTCCTTTTACCTCTTTCCTTGTTCTCCCCTTCCCTCTCTCCTTGTTTTTCCCTTCCCTCTCTCCTTGTTCTTCCCTTCCCCCTCTCACTGTTCTTCCCTTCCCTCTCTCCTTGTTCTTCCCTTCCCCCTCTCACTGTTCTTCCCTTCCCTCTCTCCTTGTTCTTCCCTTCCCTCTCTCCTTGTTCTTCCCTTCCCTCTCTCCTTGTTCTTCCCTTCCCTCTCTCCTTGTTCTTCCCTTCCCTCTCTCCTTGTTCTTCCCTTCCCTCTCTCCTTGTTCTTCCCTTCCCTCTCTCCTTGTTCTTCCCTTCCCTCTCTCCTTGTTCTTCCCTTCCCTCTCTCCTTGTTCTTCCCTTCCCTCTCTCCTTGTTCTTCCCTTCCCTCTCTCTTTGTTCTTCCCTTTCTCTTTGTTCTTCCCTTCACTCTCTCCTTGTTATTCCCTTCCCTCTCTCATTGTTCTTCCCTTCCCTCTCTCACTGTTCTTCCCTTCCCTCTCTCCTTGTTCTTCCCTTCCCCCTCTCTTTGTGCTTCCCTTCCCCCTCTCTTTGTTCTTCCCTTCCCTCTCTCCTTGTTCTTCCCTTCCCTCTCTCCTTGTTCTTCCCTTCCCTCTCTCCTTGTTCTTCCCTTCCCTCTCTCCTTGTTCTTCCCTTCCCTCACTCCTTGTTCTTCCCTTCCCTCTCTCCTTGTTCTTCCCTTCCCTCTCTCTCTTTGTTCTTCCCTTTCTCTTTGTTCTTCCCTTCCCTCTCTCCTTGTTCTTCCCTTCCCTCTCTCCTTGTTCTTCCCTTCCCTCTCTCTTTGTTCTTCCCTTCCCTCTCTCCTTGTTCTTCCCTCCCCTCTCTCTTTGTTCTTCCCTTCCCTCTCTCCTTGTTCTTCCCTTCCCTCTCTCCTTGTTTTTCCCTTCCCTCTCTCCTTGTTCTTCCCTTCCCTCTCTCTTTGTTCTTCCCTTCCCTCTCTCCTTGTTCTTCCCTTCCCTCTCTCCTTGTTTTCCCCTTCCCTCTCTCCTTGTTCTTCCCTTCCCTCTCTCCTTGTTCTTCCCTTCCCTCTCTCCTTGTTCTTCCCTTCCCTCTCTCTCTTTGTTCTTCCCTTTCTCTTTGTTCTTCCCTTCCCTCTCTCCTTGTTCTTCCCTTCCCTCTCTCTTTGTTCTTCCCTTCCCTCTCTCCTTGTTCTTCCCTCCCCTCTCTCTTTGTTCTTCCCTTCCCTCTCTCCTTGTTCTTCCCTTCCCTCTCTCCTTGTTTTTCCCTTCCCTCTCTCCTTGTTCTTCCCTTCCCTCTCTCTTTGTTCTTCCCTTCCCTCTCTCCTTGTTCTTCCCTTCCCTCTCTCCTTGTTTTCCCCTTCCCTCTCTCCTTGTTCTTCCCTTCCCTCTCTCCTTGTTCTTCCCTCCCCTCTCTCTTTGTTCTTCCCTTCCCTCTCTCTTTGTTCTTCCCTTCCCTCTCTCCTTGTTCTTCCCTTCCCTCTCTCCTTGTTCTTCCCTTCCCGCTCTCCTTGTTCTTCCCTTCCCTCTCTCCTTGTTCTTCCCTCCCCTCTCTCTTTGTTCTCCCCTTCCCTCTCTCCTTGTTCTTCCCTTCCCTCTCTCACTGTTCTTCCCTTCCCTCTCTCCTTGTTCTTCCTTTCCCTCTCTCCTTGTTCTTCCCTTCCCTCTCTCTTTGTTCTTCCCTTCCCTCTCTCTTTGTTCTTCCCTTCCCTCTCTCCTTGTTCTTCCCTTCCCTCTCTCCTTGTTCTTCCCTTCCCGCTCTCCTTGTTCTTCCCTTCCCTCTCTCCTTGTTCTTCCCTCCCCTCTCTCTTTGTTCTCCCCTTCCCTCTCTCCTTGTTCTTCCCTTCCCTCTCTCACTGTTCTTCCCTTCCCTCTCTCCTTGTTCTTCCTTTCCCTCTCTCTTTGTTCTTCCCTTCCCTCTCTCTTTGTTCTTCCCTTCCCTCTCTCCTTGTTCTTCCCTTCCCTTCTCTTTGTTCTTCCCTTCCCTCTCTCCTTGTTCTTCCCTTCCCTCTCTCTTTGTTCTTCCTTTCCCTCTCTCTTTGTTCTTCCCTCCCCCCTCTCTTTGTTCTTCCCTTCCCCCTCTCCTTGTTCTTCCCTTCCCTTCTCTTTGTTCTTCCCTTCCCTCTCTCTTTGTTCTTCCCTTCCCTCTCTCTTTGTTCTTCCTTTCCCTCTCTCTTTGTTCTTCCCTCCCCCCTCTCTTTGTTCTTCCCTTCCCTCTCTCCTTGTTCTTCCCTTCCCTTCTCTTTGTTCTTCCCTTCCCTCTCTCTTTGTTCTTCCCTTCCCTCTCTCTTTGTTCTTCCTTTCCCTCTCTCTTTGTTCTTCCCTCCCCCCTCTCTTTGTTCTTCCCTTCCCCCTCTCCTTGTTCTTCCCTTCCCTTCTCTTTGTTCTTCCCTTCCCTCTCTCCTTGTTCTTCCCTTCCATTTCTCTTTGTTCTTCCCTTCCCTCTCTCTTTGTTCTTCCCTTCCCTCTCTCACTGTTCTTCCCTTCCCTCTCTCTTTGTTCTTCCCTTCCCTCTCTCCTTGCTCTTCCCTTCCCTCTGTCCTTGTTCTTCCCTTCCCTCTCTCCTTGTTCTTCCCTTCCCTCTCTCCTTGCTCTTCCCTTCCCTCTGTCCTTGTTCTTCCCTTCCCTCTCTCCTTGTTCTTCCCTTCCCTCTCTCCTTGTTCTTCCCTTCCCTCTCTCACTGTTCTTCCCTCCCCTCTCTCTCCTTGTTTTTTCCATTCTCTCTCTCCTTGTTCTTCCCTTACCTCTCTCATTGTTCTTCCCTTCCCTCTCTCACTGTTCTTCCCTTCCCTCTCTCTTTGTTCTTCCCTTCCCTCTCTCTTTGTTCTTCCCTTCCCCCTCTCCTTGTTCTTCCCTTCCCTCTCTCACTGTTCTTCCCTTCCCTCTTTCCTTGTTCTTCCCTTCCCTCTCTCCTTGTTCTTTCATTCCCTCTCTCTTTGTTCTTCCCTTCCCTCTCTCCTTGTTCTTCCCTTCCCTCTTTCCTTGTTCTTCCCTTCCCTCTCTCCTTGTTCTTCCCTTCCCTCTTTCCTTGTTCTTCCCTTCCCTCTCTCTTTGTTCTTCCCTTCCCTCTTTCCTTGTTCTTCCCTTCCCTCTCTCTCCTTGTTCTTCCCTTCCCTCTTTCCTTGTTCTTCCCTTCCCCCTCTCTCCTTGTTCTTCCCTTCCCTCTTTCCTTGTTCTTCCCTTCCCTCTCTCTTTGTTCTTCCCTTCCCTCTCTCCTTGTTCTTCCCTTCCCTCTCTCCTTGTTCTTCCCTTCCCTCTTTCCTTGTTCTTCCCTTCCCTCTCTCTTTGTTCTTCCCTTCCCTCTTGTAAGCAAGTTGAACGACGTTCGTTTGGTATTCAATGCGTTTATTGATAAAGAATACGCTCCCAGAGGGCGGCACGCTCCTGTAACTCTAATAACTCGCTCTCGCACCACTTGGCAGAGCCGGCGCCTATTTCTGGCAAGCCCGCTTATCAGGCCGCTGGTTATATACTGGGTTACTGGGTACAAGTGTTGACCGGTCGCTAGATGTAGTTGTTGACCAGTCGCTGGCCCAGGGCAAACTGCGCCTCAGCAGTTGTCCAGCTCGACCAGCTGGGCGTGGCCTTATACTACAGGGCCCTCTGACGACTATCAGTATCCACCAGGGTTACATGTCCCCCAACTTAAAAATTTAGCCGACCGCGGCTAATGAATAGAACTTAAATTGAAACCTTATAGGTGAAATTAGTTATCTAATACCGATCTCGGTTCTCTATGTGGGTTACTGTGATAACCCGCATTACGTCTCGTTGACCGACGTAGTGGTGGTGCTAGAGGGTTAACTGCCTCGCTATTGTTCGGGTGAGACGTAATTGTCACTTCGTACAATGGACTGTTACCTCACTCTCATGGCCTAATCTACGCTGCCTGTTCACTGTCTCAGGAACACAAACCCGCAAGTCTTTACGATTAATCGCGCGTTTCTTATGTCCCCTCTCGGGTACGACAACGTAAGTGTCCTCCATCTGTTCCGACACTACATACACTGTCGGGTCCCAGGCATCCCCAATTTTGTTACGTCCTTTCACCCTATTGCGTAAGTGTACATGGTCTCCAATTTGCAGTGTATCTTCCCTTGTACGCATGTCATAAGTCGCCTTTCGATTTGCTCTGTCTAACTCCAGTTGTTCCGTCGCTTTAGCATAAGCGCTTTTCAACTTAGATTGATGGTAATCAACCCAGTTCATATTGGTCCCACGAACCGTTTGAGACTGGAGTGTCTCGTCGTTTTGCAATCTGATATCGATTGGCAAGCGTGGAACACGACCGAACATCAAGTAGAAAGGACTAAATCCCGTGGCAGCATGAGGTGTTACATTGTACGCATAGGTAAGTTCCGGTAGGTGGTCTGGCCACTTGGACTTCTGAGCTGGTGTCAGAGTGCGTAACAATCCGTGCATTGTCCGATTATATCTTTCGCACTGCCCGTTTCCCATGGGATGATATGGCGTTGTGCGTGATTTGTCGACAGCGTAGATCTTGTATAACTCCGTGACGATTTTAGCATCAAAACATCTTCCTTGGTCTGAGTGTATCCGGAAGGGCACTCCGTAGCGCAGAAACCATTCACGTACTAGTACTTTGGCCACTGTCTGAGCTGTTTGGTTTCTAGTCGGCACTGTTATTGTGAATTTACTGTACACATCGGTCATGACCAGTACATTCTCAATTCCGTTACTAGCGGGTTCGAGTATCGTGAAGTCAATTGCTACTACTTCTAACGGTTCCTTGGCGACAATGCTATGCATAGGAGTCCGTACTTTAAAATGTGGCATCTTTGCTAAATTACAACGTTCACACTTGGCAATCCAATTATGGATGTCTGAGCGTAAATTCGGCCAATAGAACCTTGCCCGCACTAATTTCTCGACCCTATCTATGCCTTGATGTCCCATCCGACCATGTAATTCCTCTAATACTTCCTTCCTCATGGAACTTGGAAGCAACAACTGGTTTACTTTGTCTCCACTCGTGGGATCTGTCATTGTTCTGCACAATCGGCCAGAACAGATATGTAGGCGGTTCCATTGTAATAGCAGTTTCGCTACTGCTGGCTGTTCTTTCCGTCTCTCTCCACGTGTCGTGTTTCGACCTCGGTCGATGTAATGCCAGATTCGGCCCAACACTGGATCAGTCCGTTGTGCTTCCTGGATCTCGTCCGTCCTAAAACTAGGTAAGACCGGTGACTCTACATTTTCCAGTATGTCGCGTCTTTGAGCAGTGGTGGCTCAGACCGTTCCTTTGAGTAACTTCTGGCGTAAGTCGCACGGCAAAACCGTTACTTGCTGGATATCCGCTATCTCTTCTTCTCCAATGACTGTGACCTCCGTCGTTGCAATCGGGTGTGATTTCCCGCTCAGACCATCACCCGATGCATTAAGTCGCCCGGGACGATACCTATGATGTCCTACCTGGCTACACTGCATTGCATTAGTCGCTGTGCTACCTTTCGACTGACCCCTGTATTCGCGATTTGTTGATCGTTCCCCATTACGCCACCTGTCACTAGAGCGCTTCCAGCACCTCGCGAAGGTGTGACCCCTTCGGCTACAGTACTCACAACACACCGCGCCTCCACTGCGTGGCTCCGGTTTGTCAGGGTTCACCACACCCACTGGCGCCTGTTGTTGTGATCGTAACAAAGAAACAATTTCCGACTGAGTTGTTGCAAGTAGTTCTAATTGTGCTGCGATTCGGTCCAGTGGACTAGGTTCGCCTCGGGTATGGTGAGGCTCCTGAATTCCCCGGACACATGCATTCTCATGAGAACTACCCATTCCGTCTTCCTCGAGACGAATAGCTTCTGTTCTCAAGGCGCTAAATGAAATGGTCGATTGACCTCTTACCAATCGTTTCATCTCTCTCTTTATGTGGACATCCACCAGGTTCTCGCAGAACACGTCAATTACCATTTCGTTCTTACTCTGCCATTTATCAGATATACCTTCAGAGATTTCTAACAGGGCCCGAGAGAATTCCCTAACACTTTCCCCGTTTCTCTGTCTTCTATCATACAACTCCCTCTTTAGTTGAGCATTACTACGGTTTTTCCCAAAGGTAGACAAAAGTAATGTGAACACCTTATCTACAGAGTCCTTTTCTTCCTCGGGCGCATACCTGACTTCTTCACGGGCAGGTCCTTCAAGATGTCCGATCAGGAAAGGTAACTTCTCGACCGCTGGGACGGAACGCAACCGATTTCGGGCGTCTTCCATCCAGTCGTGTAATTCACAGGCACGCCCCGAAAATGCCCGGAGAGTTCGGGTTGGAGGAGCAGCTACCGTGACGTTGATGGACTGCTGGTTGCGCTTCAGGGTTTCCACCATCTCTTCCAGACGAGCCAGTTTGTCTTCCTCCATCATCCGGTCTTTTCGTGCTGTCGCCATTCTTCGTCGGCTCCCCTGGGAGCTTCCGTCGTCGAATCCCACTTCTGACACCACTTGTAAGCTAGTCGAACGACGGTCTTTTGGTATTCAATACGTTTATTGAGAAAGAATACGCTCCCAGAGGGCGGCACGCTCCTGTAACTCTAATAACTCGCTCTCGCACCACTTGGCAGAGCCGGCGCCTATTTCTGGCAAGCCCGCTTATCAGGCCGCTGGTTATATACTGGGTTACTGGGTACAAGTGTTGACCGGTCGCTAGATGTAGTTGTTGACCAGTCGCTGGCCCAGGGCAAACTGCGCCTCAGCAGTTGTCCAGCTCGACCAGCTGGGCGTGGCCTTATACTACAGGGCCCTCTGGCGACTATCAGTATCCACCAGGGTTACACTCTCTCTTTGTTCTTCCCTTCCCTCTCTCTTTGTTCTTCCCTTCCCTCTCTCCTTGTTCTTCCCTTCCCTCTCCCCTTGTTCTTCCCTTCCCTCTTTCCTTGTTCTTCCCTTCCCTCTCTCTTTGTTCTTCCCTTCCCTCTCTCTTTGTTCTTCCCTTCCCTCTCTCTTTGTTCTTCCCTTCCCTCTCTCTTTGTTCTTCCCTTCCCTCTCTCCTTGTTCTTCCCTTCCCTCTCCCCTTGTTCTTCCCTTCCCTCTTTCCTTGTTCTTCCCTTCCCTCTCTCTTTGTTCTTCCCTTCCCTCTCTCTTTGTTCTTCCCTTCCCTCTCTCTTTGTTCTTCCCTTCCCTCTCTCTTTGTTCTTCCCTTCCCTCTCTCCTTGTTCTTCCCTTCCCTCTCTCCTTGTTCTTCCCTTCCCTCTCTCCTTGTTCTTCCCTTCCCTCTCTCCTTGTTCTTCCCTTCCCTCTCTCCTTGTTCTCCCCTTCCCTCTCTCACTGTTCTTACCTTCCCTCTCTCCTTGTTCTCCCCTTCCCTCTCTCACTGTCTTCCCTTCCCTTTCTCTTTGTTCTCCCCTTCCCTCTCTCCTTGTTCTCCCCTTCCCTCTCTCACTGTCTTCCCTTCCCTTTCTCCCTGTTCCTTATTTTCTGTTCTCTTTGTTCCTCCATTTTCTCTCTCACTGCGCTACCTTTCCCTCTCTCCCTGTTGTTCCTTTCCCTCTCTCCATGTTCCTTCTTTCCCTCTCCACCTTTCCCTCTCCCTGCTAATCGTCTTCCCCATTCCCTGTTCCTGATTTCCCTCTCCACACCACCTCCTTCCCTTTCACCATATTACCTTTATATTAGTAAATTGTGTTTTAGCGAGGAGACCATCATCTGGACTGTGTCTTCATGCCATTCGCCGATGAAGCTAAATGTAGGGACCCAACTGCGAAGGTACGTAACACATAAACATAAAAATAGCACGAGAAACTAAATTGTTCACACCATCTGCCGTTTTAATTCTGAATGCTGTATCTGGGTCACCAATTTTATTACCGGCATTTTAATGTATAAATGAAGAAAACTGCCCATTTTTAATGTAATGCTTAAAACAGACAACATAGTCTTGGAATGAAACTTTTTAAATGTTGAATTAACTGTGTATTTGTAATTTGAGAAAACACTGTCCTTTATCTGCCTCTAAACTAACTCCAGAGAATCAATATTGTTTCACCCTTCAGAATGTAACTGTAAAGTTAGAAATCAAAGCCAATGAAAGCACATCAGTGTTAACAGTTAAGGATCACCACACATCAAGGACGTGCCAGAAACACATGACCCTTGACCTACTTTTTGTTGGTCCCTGCCAGAGGTGACCACGTCCAAGAGACAGTGTGGGCATAGAAATGTTGAATAATTTAAATTAAATTATGTATGTGTATGTGTATGTTGTGTATGTGTGTGTGTGTGTGTGTGTGTGTGAGTGCGTGCGTGCGTGCGTGCGTGCGTGCGTGCGTGCGTGCGTGCGTGCGTGTGTGTGAGCCTAATAACCTAATCCAGCCTGTATGTCTGACGTAGGATTACCTTTACTAGATAATGGACTGAGGAGACTTTTTGCAGAGTTGGACACGTCTGGGCAATTCGGTGAAAAAGTGGCCGGTCATCCAAACTGCACTGCGTAAACCAATTAATGACTTCAAAGGCTTGAAGGTAACACACACTTCAATTTTGACCATCTATGACTCTATGTATGTATGTATATGTGTATATGTGTGTATGTATATATATATATATATATATATATATTTATACTGTATATATATATATATACAGTGTATATATATACTTATGTATATACGTATGTATTTATGTATATATATATTTATGTATATAGATATATAAAATAATACAATTAATAATAATTATACGTTTATTATTACTGGCAGCATTTATTTATTAAATATTGATGTCACACCCAGCCACACAGCAAAACATTTCCCTGTGATGTTGTTAATGTTATTTTACATTTTGCAGAATGCCATAATGAGCTACAATGACTCCTGCCCAGACCTGGATGGCTTGAGGGATGTGTTAGACTCAGTAGGTATCCACCATGTAATTAGCAGAATATCTTAAGAATTTGTTTGTGTTTGCATGCACGCAAGTGAAGTGTGGTGTATGAATGCATGTGTGCATGTATGTGTGCGTAAGTCAGAAAAGCATTGAAGGATTCCAGACACAACCAGACTAAACGTAAGTGACAAGTCACACTCCTAAGTCCTGTTTGTGAATATGACTAAGACTGCCCCGATAATGGTGGTGATTACAACCTTGTATCTGTGTGTTAATGATTACGGTATCATATAATTATCTCATTATTACAACAGACAATCATGGTGCTGATGGCTATAAAACTTTGCCAATGTGTACATTGTGAACAACTTTGTGTTGGTATATTCATGATAATATTTTATTAATGCATTGAAGTTACAACTCTGTATTGGTGTATTCATGGTAACAACATTGTATGTGATTGTTGATGATAACAAAATGGTATTCATGTGTCAATGTTGGATGACTGTAATATCGTATCAATGATTGAAGTCATACCTCTATTTTTATTGTTAAGTATTTTATTGCTACAATATCATACCAGTATACAGATAACACATGATGTCATCAGTTCCTAGGTGATTACACCATCTCTACCCCACACACCATAAACCAACATTTGTCATGGTCAGTTATCCAGTCTCCACTTCATAAATAACTTTGACAACACTGTACTGTGCAGTAACTACTGGCAGAGTTCCTCTTGAAGTGTAACTTGTTGCTTGCTTTGTAGGAATTCGATAACAATGTTGATTTCTACACCACTGTTCTCCCAAAGATGGCGGAGTTGGCTCTTCGATTACCTGATCTGTGTAGCCAGGTAAGTGCTTGTTCTCACAAAGAGAAGTATTCTGTAATGTTGTCATTTCTCTCCATCACGTGTTATTACATAAACAGGGATGGTAATTAATAATAAGAAGAATAAAAACATTTATATAGTGCCATGAATCTAGATAAAATCCATTAGGAGGCACTGTGAATATACACGTATGTATGTATGCAAAATGTAAAATTAATAATATTTAATTAATTAAAGTAAATGACAATACAAAAAATATGCATAATTTGTTTAGTGATAAATTATAAATGAATAAGTTAGAGCTGATTATTAAAATAAAGGATATATTGATAATAAATAAGTAAAGACAATGTGTAAAATTAGTGTAAAAACATGTACAAGATAATAAATAGGCAAAATAATATTAGTAAAAATGAACTAAACTGACATGTGCCTACATGGCGTACACAGCCCATAATATGAGTTTTCAAGTCAGTAAGGGTATATGCATCAAAAAATAAATAAACAGAAAACTGATTGAGCAAATTTGACATAAACAAGGGCTCCATAGTTACAATTTTGATTACAATGCATTACACTCCACACATGTAACATTTACAGCACACACGAATGATTTTATGGCCATCTGTGTACTGACTTTGCCACTTGTGCCTGCATAATGAGGTAGGTAATTGTGACAGCGTGGTTGTTGGTCATCGTGACTGATGTCCTTGTTTGCAGCCAATCCCTCTGTTGAGGAAGGGATCCGCTCACTCCATCACATTGTCCCAGGAGCAGGCAGCCTGTCTCCTCGCAAATGCCTTCTTCCTCACTTTCTCCAGTGGCTACGGGTATCAGAGCCAATCTGACATCCCTGGGATGGACTTTCGCAGGTATTTCACCTCATCTCAGTAGTTCTGCTAGTTTATAGTAGTAGCGGTAGTAGTAGTTGTCGTAGTAGTCGTAATAGTAGTAGCAGTAGCAGTAGCAGCAGCAGCAGCCGCAGCAGAAACAGTAATAGTAGTAGTAGTCATAGTAATAGTAGTAGTCATAGTAGTAGCAGTAGTAGTAGTCATAGTAGTAGTAGTCATAGTAGTAGTCATCATAGTAGTAGTCATACTAGTAGTAGTAATCATAGTAGTCATAGTAGTAGTTGTAGTTGTAGTAGTAGTAGTCATAGTCATATAATTAGTAGTAGTAGTTGTAGTAGTAGTAGTAGTAGTTGTAGTATAGTCATAGTAGTAGTAGTCATAGTAGTAGTAGTTGTAGTAGTAGTGGTTGCATAGATATAAATATGTAAAAATGTAAACATCTAGATTTGTTTTCTTTGTATAACTAAGTTCTTATATAGTGCAGTATTCCATGACTGCTCAAAGTGTTTTACATTTTACTCCCTGCCAGAAGTGTTTAAACTAACACCATCTCGGGTTCTCTGAGAAGCATTTAGCCTCGGTATATTTAATTCACAAAGTGTATTCATATACAAATATCCAACACTGTCTGTAGCCAGGTACTCATTCACATAATAGAGTGAACTGGAGCAATATACTGTATAGTAAAAATCGGAAAGAACTTCCTCAAGATTTGACATGATATCACAAGGTTTATTGAGCATGACATCACAAGGTTTGAACTCTATCATGTCCGATGCACTAGCCAATGTCTCTGCACTCAACAAATTGACTTATGTCCGTGTGCACATATATGTGTATGAGTATTTTAGAAGCCAACTAGTAGCCCCATGTCTATAGTGCATTTGTGTTCCTGAATATCACCATTATAATGACTGTGATACTCACAGACTGATTACAAATTAAAAAAAACTTCTTTTGCTGGTCTCAGAGAACAGTATGTGACAATTTGTAGATTGTACGAAGGTGGGATACCAAAGAAGACACAGGAGAAAGTGAAGTGTCTGCTTCACTACTTCAAGACCGTGACAGACGACAGTGAGTAATGGTGTCATTCCCTCACTAACACTGGCTGTGATATAGAAATGTTCTTTACAAAGCCATACATACATTTAGCAGCTGAGATATTGAAAAATATTGGTCTTTAGTGTCCACAATAAAAAAATGCAAGATGGCCACCATATGTGCATTAACAAAAATAACCATTGGTTTCAGATTCAGTATATGTTTCCAAAAAGTATACCTGGTAGGTTTGCAAATCTCAAAACAAAAAAAATCGTGATCTTAACGTTGTGAACTTATCAGGTCTCATTAAACTAGCCAGTCTTTTTGAGAAGATTTACGCCATGCCGACCTTTCTATGCTGGCACTGAGGGTGTTCACTGCCAGGGTGCTTGTTGTCCCCAGTGGTTCTTTTACATCACAAGGACTGACATTAAAGTGATATCGCCGGGTCACGAGGGATACAGTCCCCAATGTTGAGAGCCAGGTTTTTACACCAATGCTTGCCCTATCCAGGTATTGAACCCAGGCCACTGGTATCCAAGGCAGTGTGCTAACCACTACACTCACTAATTAATGCACGACACCCCCATTTTTATGAATGGTGACACTTTAAATACATCAATATTGATGCTGATTTTGTGTTCAATGCAGAAGGGGTGATTTGATTTAGCTGCTGTTTTAAGACATGCTACAGCTATTGCTACATGTGTGTCTGTGCTTTAGTGCCCAAGGGAAACATCACCTATAGCCGTCAGATGGTGACACGGGACAAACTTCCCAAGTGGGAGAAGTGTCGGAACGTCTTGCCCCAACTACACGTCTCCTCGGGAGGAACCATAGAGGATGACGGGGAAGGCATGCTGCAGGTAGGTGAAACGTTGTTGACAATGTGTATGTTTGGTGTATCAGTCATAATTCTATTTACCGGTGGACTTTACCTATGTATACATTGGAGCTGTTGACTGTTACTTTACTTGCATGCTAACATTGCAACTGTTTATTATTCTACTGTTGTGGACTTAGCTACCAATGGAGTGGTCAGTCATTGTTCTGATGGACCATTATTCCACTTGCAGGTGGACTTTGCCAATATGTACATTGGAGGTGGCGTGTTGGGACGAGGTTGTGTTCAAGAGGAAATCCGCTTTGTCATCTGTCCTGAGCTGCTCTTGTCGCTTCTTTTCACAGAAGTACTTACTGATAATGAGGCCGTTGTGATAACAGGTAAATATGTCTGTATAATGTAATATTTATTTTACAATGATTTAATTATATTATCATGATTATTACGATATTTGTAATATTTCTAATATTTAATAAGTACATCAAGCCCAATTTTCCTGTAATGCTCAAAACAATGTAAATAAATCAATGTTTCATCAAATGTTAATTGTATCATAAAAATGCAACGGTAACTGCATGTAAAATAAATGTAGTTATTTATATTGAAACTATTATGTTAAACTATATTGTTATATATCAATTTGTCATATACACACTGTTAACATCGAATTATATCATTATATTCTTCTTATGGTTTGCATTGCAAATCTTTGCACAGTGCAAATCTTGAATAATTTCTCTCCCTCTCCTCAATTCTCTCCCTTTGCCTCTACCTCTTCCTTGCCCTCCCCCTCTATCTGTCCGTCCGTCCGTCCGTCCGTCCGTCCGTCCGTCCGTCCGTCCGTCCGTCCGTCCGTCCGTCCGTCCGTCCGTCCGTCCGTCCGTCCGTCCGTCCGTCCGTCCGTCCGTCCGTCCGCCCGCCCGCCCGCCCGCCCGCCCGCCCGCCCGCCCGCCCGCCCGCCCGCCCGCCCGCCCGCCTGTTCCTCCTCTCTCTACTCTATATCTTCTATCTCACCTCTCTCAATTTCTCCCTCCCCCCCCCCCTCTCGCCACTCTACCCCCACAACCCCCTCTATGTACATCTCTACTCCCTCACTCCCCGTCTTCCAGGCTCTCAACGATACAGCGACTACAGGGGATATGCGACGTCATTCGAGTGGGCTGGAGGTCACGATGACAACATCCCACGGTGAGTGACCCAGACAGCTGACCCTCTCTCTTACAATGATCTGTTTGCGACCTACCACAACATTTTATCTGACGGATTTGTGACCCTTTTGAATTCACCAATTCCTATATTGAAGCAAATGCTCCCAACTGCTGTGTACATCAGTTGCCTGTTTGTGTACCCAGAGACAGTTGGGGCCGTCGATGTACCCAGGTAGTGGCCATTGATGCCGTCAATGTGAGGCATAATGTGGCCAGTCAGTTCGGAGGCTCACAGATGCGCCGAGAACTCAACAAGGCAAGTCTTTGACGCTAATATTATTATTATTAGTACTTGTTATTATTATTAATCTTATTCAGCCTCCAATTTGTTAAGTAAAGAACCATAAAGATGGCAAGAACACTCAACAATTAATGTAATTACAATAATATATTTTAATTTCATAATTCAATTTCAGAAACATGCATTGTAACATGAAACAATGATAAAATAGGAACGTTTGTAGATCATGTGTAATGTTTTGAATCAAGCCTACACTAACCATTCTTTACTGCATATGGCATAGCTCTGCCTCTCACCTGACTCGCTGGAGTACCCTCATTCACTGTACTCTTGTTGGCAGGCATATGTTGGGTTTTATGACCCTTACGATCAAGGCTTCAAAACAGCAGTGGCCACAGGAAACTGGGGCTGTGGAGCCTTTGGAGGTGACACCAGGTTGAAAGGTAAATGTTATGTCATCATTAATACTAGTAGCTACAGTTAATATATGGTGAGAGAAACAGACAAAACATGTTGAAGTTATATAACAAACCTGTATGTATAAATGTATAAATTGAATAGGTCGATGGCTCCATTCTGAGAAATAGGATGTACATTATACATCATCGCCTCGAGAAAAACGCCTCTCAAAATCACTGAAATATTGTTTGGTAATTTTTTTTAAATATAACAATATCCATGCAAACAAGGGTCAACTGATTATGCAGACCGACTTTGGTCTGCATATGGGATATCATATTTGGTCAATGTATGCTGCATTTAAGGGTATATATATTGTGTATGTATAATATATATATATATATATATAGACTATAATATATGTTTTATATATATATATATATATATATATATATATATATACATATAAATATATATGTATATATATAGACTATAATATATGTTTTATATATATATATATATATATATGTATATATATATGTATATATATATATATATATATATATATATATATGTATATATATATATATATATATATATATATGCATATGTGTGTATGTGTTCTAACTGTGTCATCACCATCAGTTGATATCTCCAACTTCTGTCATGCCAGCTCTCATCCAACTGATGGCGGCTGCGGTGGCTGAACGTGAAGTCTGCTACTTCACTTATAAAGACAACAGACTCACCCAAGACATCTACGACATTCACCAGCTGATAACAGACCACGGCTTAACTGTTGGTACGTACTCAGGTTTAATTGTATCTTCTTATTCTGTCCCGTTTCCTCCGAGACAAAATAAATTAAAAAGTGAAATAAATTCCAAACCCTAACTTCACTGTCATTTACAGTGTCATTCATGAATAAGAAAACAATTGTTTCATTACAATTTCTTTAATTTAATCAACATAATGAATGGCAGTATACTCCAGTAGAACTAATTTGCCCATTTGTTCATTCTGCAAGAAAATGAACAATGCATTGCTGTCAAATGAAAACACATTCAAAACAGCATTATTTGTGCACCTACTTGTATACATGTTTAAAATTGGCAAAATCAATGTCGTGTATATTGAACCATGCACATAGTTTTGTGTGCACTACAGTGGAAACAAACTTCGTTGAAAATCAGTTATGCATGCTCAATGTGAATGTGATTGATGGAAATAACACAAATTAAGCACATTGCGTGATGTAATTTGATCCCTTTTGTTATGTTTTCATTCATATTATTCACTCGTGTGAGTAATTCAAACGTCAATGAAAGTAGTACTAATTAGTCATCTGTCCATTGACTTATAAAGCCGGTGGATTGATGACACAATGTAACCATCACCAACATCACAAATGTAGAGACTACAATGTTGCCATTCTAATATTGGAGATCTGGTAATTGTTTAGTGACCATCTCTTCTGGTGGTTTGCAGGAGACCTGTGGGACCTCATCTCACAGTACAACCCAAACACTTACAGCAGAGGCAGCAAGAAGAATGTGTTTGAGTTCATCCAAGAGCAGATGGCATCTCATCCAATACCCCACATCACTCCATCTCCAGAACCAGCTTCCATGTCCCATACCACACCATCTCCTGAACCAGCTTCAGTACCACACACTGCCACAGTGAAGCCAGATGATATTGATACGAACTGGGATGATGAAGACATCTGGAACCAATCTGCGGATTCAGATAAGAAGGGGACCAGTGATGAAGTGAAGAAGGGGACCAGTGATGAAGTGAAGAAGGGGACCAGTGATGATGAAGAGAAGGGGACCAGTGATGATATGGAAAAACCAAAGGACTTAATGATGTGAAGAAGGGGACCGCATTTGGTGTGAAGAAGTTGTGCGGTGTTGATGTGAAAAAAGGGACCGGTGTTGATGTGAAGAAGGGCACCAGTGTTGATGTGAAGAAAGGGACCAGTGTTGATGTGAAGAAGGGCACCAGTGTTGATGTGAAGAAAGGGACCAGTGTTGATGTGAAGAAGGGCACCGGTGTTGATGTGAAGAAGTAGACCGGTGTTGATATTGAGGAGGGTGTTAAGCAGAATTTGTACATTACTAGGGTGATACAAATTACAAGCCAAACATTGTAGATTGTATCAGAGCTGTGGGTGCTTATAAGAACTCTTGCTACAAATCGACTTACATGTGTCGCTAAATATAAATGATACACTGTTGCAGTAAAGATTAAGAAATTGGATTAATCTAGTATATTTGCACAATAACTATAAGATATGTGTAACAGCCATAGCACCAGGCTAATATAGTTTACTATAGAAATAGAAGTCTAAGTGATAGATTAGCGCAAAATTTAAATGTTTACCTCTGATAATATATTGAATGTGCTGCTTTTTACCATTCCAGTAAAGGTTTGTTAATATTGCTTGCTAACATTGTATATTATAATGTTTATGAAAAATGTTGATGTTCATAACGTAATTATATTAATTGTAACCATGCACACATACAGCAGAATGAACTGAGGTGTGTCATGTGGGGTTAACACTGAACATTTACAACATACATTACATGAACAGAGAGTATATCATGTGATCATGAAATACAAATACTAGGGTTCACTATTGTGGTTAGTTTTGCTGTCGCAATACCATCACAATTGCTTTAATTACTATTGTGATACTATTACAATAGCTTTACGACTATTGCCATGGAAACTGAAGACGTTCACGTTCTAATTTCAGTTACTTGATATACATTTTAAAGCTACATGTCGCTAAGCCCCGGCTTCAGATGCCAGCATTGCCTACAATGGAAGTCGGTTGCTTCACAGCGGCGATCCATTGGCGATGTTGATTTGATAGTCAGTTTTTAACATTGACTTGGTTGAGTCGGTAAATTATGTGACGTTGCATAACAAAGTTTCTAAAAGTTTTTAAATGCCATCTGTGGACTGTAATACAGTGACATCACTAAACCTGTGGATCTGTTTAGTCAACTATTCTTATTATCGATTGTTCTTTGTGCTATCCAAGATAACTATCAATAGTTAAATAGTGTTGTGGCCTAGACAGTTGTGGTGTATCAATAGTTGACTCTATTCTTACACCCCTAGTAAATGTGTTAAGTGTACCAGATCAAAAGAACAAGGCTATACAAAGGGAAACCCTGTATGTCGGTACTGGCTATATCAATGAAGTAGTAAAATCATGACCAATATTAAGTTTTAAATGTTTTTTATTTCAAAATACATGTTAGTTTGGATGAGTTCATAACTGAATATATTTTATACACTATGTTATAGTATGTGTGAAAACACTGCATTACATAGTCTCTGGTGCTTTTGGTGTTTGTCAAAGTTGGTGATATTGGACTGTGCACATGTATGTGCGTGCCGTGTTTATATTAACATTTTTGAATTGTAGCATTTGCAGTATTGAACATGTTTACCAGGTACTTTTGCTTATTTGCATTTGTAAAATTACTTTTTTAACATATAATTGCCTGTTTTTTAACATATAATTGTCTGTCAACTGCAGAGGAAGACGTTATGATTGTTGACATATTTATCCAAGAATACGTGCCATTAAAAACAGTATAGATTTACTACCGAGTTGTGTTATACTACAACTAAATGCATCAATTTATTACTCACACACTAATTATAATATTGTAATTCTGTGGTGATAAATTATAGCATTTTAAAACCGCAGCATAAAGAAAATACATCAAATAATGAATCTGTCATATGTAAATGTGATGAAACAGCAAGGCAGACAACTATACTCATGTGAAATACGTTGTTCGTGGCTCCAAGATTTTTTTATTTTGTAAGAAATGAACTTACTTTGGAACAATTTTTTTATGTATGATGCACACTTGTCAATTAGATTTAATGTTTAAAAACTATATCTGGGAAACGAAGAGCTAAGTCACTGAAGAATACTTGTTAGATAAGACACAAACAGACAGAACAAATAAAAAAAATACTACCACAGACACTTTTAGAAAACATAACAAAAATCAGGTTGAAAAGCGTTGGAACAAAACATCATGTTTGAAAATGTTAAAACAAGTGTACGTCAGAACTTGCAAGCCAGAAAGTTTAATATTGATAATGGAAAATACCTAAATAAAGTACAGTGCATCAAAGAGTTAATTATGCAAATAGTGGTATTAAAACAACTTGTTTTATTTTTTGAGAGGACAATATGTTCAGAGGCAAGCAAGAATGTTATTGTAATAAAACATTGATTCTGTTTATTACTCTACATTATATTGTATTTTATTTACACAATTTAATTTGTTTAATGAACAGTGTATATATCTTGAATAACCAAAAATATAGGGATGTATACTATATGTAAGACGTGATGTTGCTTATATATATATATATATTACTATATATATATATATATATGTATACACACTGTATATACAACATATATAATATATACATTGTGTATAAAAGATTATAATAATGTGTGCTTGTGCATGTTTATTTAACAGTACACACACATACATGTATAACATATTATTATGTTTATTAAAATAATATAAGTATATATTTATTATTTTAATTTACCTAATAATATGTTACAGATGCACACACGTGTCAGTGACCCTCCCACACATTCATCTTCTCACACATGAATATAGACATGTGTCCACACATATTCGTGCAAACTAATGACATACAAAACATATTTCATAAAGGTAGGGGTATTTTGAGCACTGGATTATCCAGATGAATTGGAGAATTAAAAAAAAAAAACAATCAGTTTACAAGTCTTGGCTGTTGTGTTATGACAGTTCCAAACATCCTACCATCAAAACAATCGCAATATATATTTAGTTATCCTTGTTACTTAACTTACTTACTTAATCCTCTTCGTCCCCAGTGGGACATAAGGCCACAACAATCTTCTGCCACAAGGTCCTGTCCTTGGCTGAGGCCTGAGCTTCTCCTGTTTCAATTGTTGTAGTTTCCGTAACATAATTTGTTTTATAGCGTGGGGTTGTTAGCCCCATGCCCAACCCCCAACCTGGAGGACCAGGTGCTGGGTTTCATCCGGTCCCTCCCCTGAGACCTGCTCGGCTTGGTTAAACCTGCCAGGGGCTTAAGCCCCCACCGGTATAGCTCCCAGAGTCCTTGAGACACGCAAGCCTCCTCACCACCAACAAGGTACCAGCACAGAGAGGAGGAGTTATCCTTGTGTAGCAATTTAATTAACAAATAAATAATTTTACTATGAATTTATGAATTTTTACATACAACATGCATGTTTGAGAGCAAGGTTTGACTCAGTGCATTTGTGTATGATAAAAATTTCAAATTGCTGATATATATTTTATGTTATGGTATTACTAAACCCATGAGAAAGGGAAGTGTGAAAACAAAACCAAAATTGGTAAAATACTTTGTGACTGCTGATTTTTTTAACAGATAAAATTTAATATTTTTAAAGGATTCTAAGCCTATTTGTTATACAGCTGGTGAACGGCAACAAAACTGTTGCTTATTTTAGTGAAACTATAGTAAAACAGCTACAGTCTCTGTATATCTGTGACATTTGGCATACTGGTAATTGTTTTATTCATTATTTTTAAACATGTCAAAATAGTAACATTTATATATTTTTTCTGAGAACATAGAACAATACATAAATGAATGAATGAATAAATTATAATAACATTAATTCTCTAAAACAAGATTAATTATTGTATAATAATCACTGCGTTTAATTTGGCAAACGAAAGGTTTGGATCGATTAATAAGTGTTCTTTCTTGTAGAAAATACAAATGTTTATTCATTATTACAAGGAGAACTACCCAACTAGGTAATTTGCATTGACCTTGGTATCCTATATATTGACCAAATGAAAGCAAGTTAAATAATGCAGTAATCAAATATGTATTACAGATTTGTAGGTGGGGCAATAATATAATACAACAATATTAAATAGTTAATATAATTAGATTATTGTGTGGCTATATAAAAAATACATATTTTTTACGGAAATCACTAGTGGCCGAATTCATCAAAACTTGCCACACTCACTCGGGCCGAGAGCGCGAAAGGCCGAAATCACTGTGTACTTGTTGGATTATCGGGTTGTTGCACCACCGGTTGCACCAGCGTCTGAAATGTTTTGTGGTTCATAAAATACAGCGTAGACCTTCCCGGCGGCACTTTATCCACACAATTTCTGGAGTTCGTTGTGTGCGTATTATGGGCTGCCTCGGTAAGTCTAACATGCATTCACAGTTATTTTTCAAGGAATTATGTGATTTAACGGCAAACTGCTCATACTCTTGTTGGACTGCTGTGGCTGCATTCAATTGCCGGTGACCCGTGGCCGTGTTGACACCGGCCAGACACTGCCACTGGTGGCTATGTTTCAATAATTGCCAAGCCAGTGGGCAAAGCTGCTTTGAGAAATGTTATAAGGCTAATCGAGAGGACACTGTAACTTTGGGCACTGTATCCAACGTTTAGTCGTTCACACAACTAAGCAATGTCAACGAAGAATCAAAACGAAAGTAAAACGAGATTGGAAGGGCGTTGTACGTACTTCCTGTATGGATTGAAACACACGTACGCCCCTAATTGCAGTACCTTGAGTCCCTGACCGACCCCACGTGACCACACATTGAAGCTATAGTAATTACACAAGTAAAGGCTTTGTAATAGGTCGTAGCTCTGAAGTGAAGCAATCAAATAATGACCGTGTACGAGGAATAAAAATAGGCTCAAGCTAGCTGCTCAGGCCTCAGTAAATAAGAAGCAGTCTAGTCGTTATTTGTCGAGCAGCTCGAGAAATAATACTATATCAGACAGTTATTTGTTGAGCAGCTTGTTTTCTTATCCGTCGAACTGCGTTTCCTGTTTGTATTGATCAGTTCTTATGAGAAACAGTAAGTTTTCGTATCCGAGCTGCTCGAGAAATAACGCTTCGTCAGCACTACTGATAAAACAATCTGATTGGTCATTACAACTTCTGGTCTGCTTAAGAAATAACACAAAGGCTTTCCGTTATTTATCGAGCAGCTCGAGAAATAAGCCGAAGTCGGGTTGTTATTTCCCAAGCAGCTCGCTAAATAGCCAGTCCCTTAAAATAAGCTTTCAACGAACAGAAACACTTGGTGTTGGTGAAAGATCTATTTAGTAAGTCTGCCAGAATGACGAATCGTATATGGACAGTCACTGGTCACGTGGTGTTGGTCACGGTGCTGCAGTTAGCCACATGTGAATAGAACTTACGAATCCTAGAACTTATTTGTTCACCTGTGCTAGTTGTTCATTCTACCCCTGTTTATGCCAGGTTGGCCTTTCTATGCTGGCACTGAGGGTAGTCACTGCCATGGTGCTTGTCGTCCTCAGGCTCAGTGGTTGTTTTACATCCCGAATCAAAATAGAGACGGGACCAACATTAATGTGATTCTCTGATTCACAAGGAATGCACAGTCCCCAATTTTAAGATTAAGGTTTTACCACCAAAGATACCATTCCTCTCGTGGCCGGGTATTGATACTGGGCCGCCAGCATGTCAGACAATATGCATGCCACTACACTATCCATGCCTCTCGCACCTCTGTTTATATGACATGTTCCATGAATATCTTTTGATCACTTTTGCATCAGATTGATTGGTTCATTACAAGATGAAAGTTGTATTTGTATTGAATGGATAAGTTTCACAAGGTGGCAGTAAATAGATGCCAAATGTTCATAATTTTCCCCAGGTCAGCAAAACATGTCTATTTTTCTCTATGTTACCACCCATCCACACAATACACTGTAACCAGCAAATAATGTTATAATGCACTGCATCAGCCTACAATGGGTACAATCACATATAGACCTACCCGTAAACTGAACATCAATCAACACACTAATCCGTTAAGGCATTAACATGTGCATAACATATTCAAGTCTCAAATTTGATAGACCTGTTGTTTTCAGCAGTGCTGTCCCAGTCTCGGAATTTAAACAGTTATTCGTGGATAAATTGACCATGCTCTATCTTGGTGGTTGACAAACCATGCCGACCAAAATCTATAATAAAAGTGATGCTGTCAAGCAAACTTGCAACTTGTGAGGCCTGCATGTTCATCCTATTCTGTTGAACTTATTACTAACTTCTAATATAATAATAATAATGCAAATGTGGAGCTGGGCCTCTGGTTAACTAACTATGCACTTTCCCAAGGCTTCACTCTCAATGGATGTTAATAAACTCTCAAGAAGAAACATAATTAATATAAATTAAACTCATTCTTTTGGCCCGGTAAATGTCACAGGAAATTAAGTTGCCTGAACATGTTTTTGTTCAAAAACTGTATACATACTAAACAAATATTTTACACATTTTCATTAATATTTCCACAAACTATTAAAGTTGGATGACTAAGATGCTGTCACAGTGTTGCAGATTCTTGCTGATAATTGAACAGAACAAAGTTTGATGCTTGATTATAATTAATATTTCAAAGAAACTTACACACCTTTGTCATTGTCATAACGGTTTATCTTCTATTTTGACTATTAAGACAACATTTTATTCACCTGTGTTTTAAATTGTGTATTTATTTCCTACATTCACATGAATACAAGTAAAGGGTAAAGCATAACAAATCCTTGCTTAACATATGACACACCGCTTCCTACTGATCAATGCTTGTAGGGGCCCCACTGCTGATCCAATATGGTGTCTAACTGCACAGCATGAGTTCACCGCCTCATGCTAAAAAGCTGAAACAGAGCACACTTGATAGTTGGAAAAAGAAAGACACTACAGCACAAGGTAATACTAATAGTGGTGGTGTGGAATTTGACATAAAGTGAATTGACATTGTTAGTTTATGTGAATAGCACATCTGTCTGTACCAAGATGCTAATAACTGGCATATGTATAGGATCAGGTACTGGCAAAGGTACAGCTGTAACAGCAAAACTGAGGTGGGTCCGGATTGTAAACAAGTGCCCAATGTACATTTTTAATAATGACATGTATTTGTATGTATTTTCTAGGTTGTAATATTATTTGCTATATTTTTCTTAGCTTTATAATTCGTATAAATTACATTAAAACAAATTTTGCACCCATATCCTGTGAATCCCCAATTCATAGGATGTGGATCACCAATTTATGTTTTGTGTTTATTGTGTTAATACCCATAAATATAAATGTAATGTTATTATAATCGTATAGCTTTGAGCATTTTATTGGAAATTGTGTTTTTTTAAATTATTATAATATGATACACCATATGATGTCACATTGTATTCAATTTTAAAAGCAGATTTGTAAAGTCAGTTAAATGGAATTACCTCAGGGTAAGTTTTGTTTGGCATAATGACATTATTTATCAACTGCATTTCTCCTCTGCAAATGATGTACTTTTACGAATACATTTATTTCAGGTAAAAACCATAATTATACAGTTGGTACATACATTAGCACATCTAAGTAGCCTAAAAAACTTCAAATATGTTAAAAAAAATGAATAGATAAAAAATAAATAAAGTTATAAGTTAGATAAATGTAAAATTTACCGCTTACGCAATCTTCGGTAGTCCAACCGAATTTATGGTAGTCCTCGCACTATTTATGTGGTTTTATAAGACATACTATGATTAATATGATAATATATAATACAATCAAAACACTGAACTGATAATTCCATTTTAGGGCAACATTTTCCAATTGAACTCAGAATTGCCCATTTTTATTTGTGATTCTCATATTGGGTTGATTTTTGACAATTTGTAGAGAGTTCATGTACTAAGACAACCGCTGAAGGGGTATCGTCTCACAAGTAAGTGTTCCTGATATGTGATTTATTTAATACCAGACATTACCTGTCTCACTGTGATGATCACTGGCCACCTCTCTGCATCTATCATGTTATGTGCATTCACTATATTCCTGTTCAGTTACCAAATTTATTGAAAATCTTTGAAAAATACATATGTATATATATACATATGAGGAATTCAAATGCAGTTTATTCGCCAGTGCATGTGTCAAATTGTGTTAATGGGCAGTGGGCATCTTTAATGGTAACGATGACTCATGTCATATGATGTGGGCAGTGTTTCACTTTCACAGATTAGATCACATACCTAGCATGTGTAAAAGTGTAATTCTGCATGCAGCACAGGGATTGACATTCGCACTCAGGGTTCGCACAGGGCGCCGAAAGTCTCGAATGTTCTTGAATTAGATTTTTTCATTCGAGTACCCTCGAATGTTCTTGAATTTGACTGGATATTCTTGAATGTTCTTGAATCTGATTTTCACGAATTTTCATGCACATAACTAACAATTTGTATGAGGGGATAATATTTATTGGCATTGTATCAAAAAATCATTACTAATGTATGAAAAAAATCGGCGAATTGTGTCAAACAAAATGGCGGAAAGCCGGGAGTTGATGAATTAGTGGTAGTTTGATTCAGTAGATGGCGCCACCTGATATAGGCTAATGCTACACCGTTTTCTATTGGTTCATTCAATCCTGTCCGCACTGGACATTGGATTGACACCAGTACATTTTTGTATTGGCCTGATGGTGTCATCAGAGCGGTGTCTAAAATGCAGCTGTGCGTATTAGAAGATATATATGCACTGTTTAACTCATATTTTGTGTTCACTCACATGATTGGCAAATGGTGGGAATCATTAATTATTCACCCAATACGTGATTACATATTGGCTATGGGTGGCAGGCAACATCATTGTTGTCTGCGTGATAACCTCTATGAATGATATAAACTAAAATATAGATGTCAATGAGTAAGTAAATCATCAATGTTAAATATGAAAACTTATTTTTATAATGTCCGAGCAAAATGTTTATTTCTCGTAATATGTAATAATCCATGTAATAAAGTCGATAAATAAATGTGCTAAAATTGAGTAGTGTGAATAGCGCCTGAGATTTTGTCTTATAGTTGCAATCTGAACTGTTGTAAATACCAGGTACATATGCAACATAATAGCTTCAGAAAAGTCTGCATGATGTTGCTCCTACTGAATTTGGATCTTGTAAAACAATGGATCTTACTTTGTTTATAATATTCAGGCCAGTGACATTTTGGGCAGGCCATTAACTTTTCAAATCTACTGGCCCCCCAGGCCACTGGATACAAAGCTTAATATTAAAGCCTGCCACATATATTAATATATTTTCTGTGTTGCAGTTCACGACCGGCAGATCCCAGGCGTAAAGGTAGGCATGGGTCACCCAGGAAAAACATGCTCTTCGGGTACACCAGAAGCAGAACTAAGTGCCTTTTTTGAAATTTTATGTGCCCAAAATCCATTGATTATAATTATATAACGTTGCTTAAATGATTCTAACGAACATCTAAATAACCTGGTAAATTTGAGTGTGACACATTATTTATATCAGACATAATATTATTCATACTAAATAATTCTACCCAGGGCTTAATTACACCCAGGATAGACTGTGCAAAATATTCCTAAGGGATATAATATCAATATCAACAACATGCTAAGAAATAGACACTAAAGAATTTCAGGTAAATCAAAAAATGCAAATTATCCATGTCCCACCACCATTTGTGGACTCGTGCCTACTGTTGTGGAGATCTAAAGATGAGTCTTTGGCAGCTCGAAACTTCGACAGTGTTAGAAGAAAGTCAAACTCTGCTAGCCGTCCTCCCTCATTCATCACCTTCATCAGCAGGTTACAGTGCTGGGGAGGGTGTGGTGATTCCACGAGAGATATCACAGATACATTAAACGATAATGTTATCGTGACTATGGGGCACTCTAGCATACACCAGGTGTACTATGCAGCCTAGCAGCAGAATTACAAAATCGCAGCAATACAATTCTCAGCCACATTTTTGTGGTTCTACAAGAAGGGCCTGATGTTTCTCAGATAAACATGCTATTGTTATATGTGCCATTGGTAGACAGGCACACTGTAAGGGAATCACTGGGTGTGTAGATCACACACCTTGCTCTAGAAGCTCTTCCACTCAATTTTTGGATGTGCTCAGTTGGTTTTTGAGGGCAGTAACCATCAGCGTGATGCTGTATCAGGATGTTCAAAAGCAACATTTTGTTGTCCCTCCTGGATGGAGCAGAATCCTGGAGATTTTTGCAGAATATATACCTATGCATAATCTGTAGGGTCTTTTGGGGTAAAAACACTCAAACGCTAAGCTAGACCGAAGGGCATCTGGCAAGTCCATCACACAGGAAGGGGCATGTGCTCTGAATGACAGTTCTACCCAGATTTGTTCTCAAGTGAATTCCTGAGGAAGGGGGAGAGAGTAGAAACAGAACATGGGGAGAGAATGAAAGGGAGAAAAAGAGAGAGGGAGGCAGAAAGGAACATGAATGTTTATCCATGACTCTATACCATGTATATACATACAAAGTCCATTGTATCTCTGTGCAGTGATGTGTGTGTTTGTATCCACACACATCTATTTGGGGATGTCATCTATTTTGCTAAGCACAGAGAACGAGCTACCCATGTAGGAGTCTAGGCTAGTCATAGAGACGTTACAAAAACAATATACTACCATTACTTCGCCTTTGTTTCCACCGATGTCACATTGTTACAGTTGCAGGAGGAAGCAGTAGTCGGAACAAAACCAACCAAACAAACAGGGAAAGTTTGTCAATGGCAAACCAAAACAACATGGGACGTGAAGGTGGGTTCTCGCTAAGATCATAGACAGCTTGGGGTCCTAACTAAGAGGACCACTGTAGGGAACAGACCAATCAAACATACACTTCTCAGTTTGTTTTAGTCCATTATAGATCATTGGCATTGATTATCATGTTTGCAGTTTGTAATTGGCCCAGTTATATCCACAGTTGGATAAAGTAAATTGTCTTCTAATGTTCATCTTTTAACCTTTTTTGCAAACAAATTCCTGAACCCATTTCATCAAAACAAAATAAACCATTTTTGCAAAATGTTTCTTAGACAGGACAGTAAATGTTTGTATTTAGTGGAATAGAATGTCAGTAAGTTTGAAGTTTTTCATGTAAAGTTTGCATCATATTATTGTTCGTCCCGTAAGCAATACATCATATTATGCACATTTAAAAAAAAAGATTATTTAAGAAAACAGTAAATTCTATTTCAGTTGTCTGTGTGAAAATGGCAACTTTCCTTTCATATAAAGCAATTTTTTCTTGAAATAATTATCTTGTTATTAATATTATGAACTACACTGTCAGTTTTGCTCTGAGTAGTGATATGACACGATGATACAAAATATATTTTCCGCACATCTAAATATCATGAAGCATTTTCTTAATTGATCACAAAGAAATCATAGTGATCGACTAACGAAAATGTCAAAGTGCACAGTTGCTTAAAGCATGTGCTAGTGTGCTCCAAATGCTTTGCACCAAAGACCATTCAAACTACTCATTTCTGCAGCACAGTAACACACCTGACGTTTACATGCTCATATTTAATCAGAAAAGATTCTAAATTCTAATTAACAAAAATAATCAAATTAAGAAATTACGTAACACTTTCTAAAGCCAATTCATGTGCAGATTTCTTGGATGTATTGCGCCTTCAGGTGGCAGTGACCCAACCAGTGAACAGGAGACAGTATGGAGTCTACTGACTGGGTCGACGGAAGAACTGTCTAGCCACAGGGAGGAAGAACAAAATGGTGCCAAGCCCAGGATAAGAGCACTGCACCCGGATTTTAAGAAACAACTGTCGAGGGAGGAAGAAGAACAAGATCGCAGCAGAGCTGGAGGAGGTCACTATCGCCAGCAAGACCAGAACCAAGGCAACAGGAACCCATACCCTCACGACCCCCCCCTGGCTCTGGCAAGTCTGACAACACGTAGTTTGGTTATGGTCCCTACTGGTGTGTCAGTGTTGATGGTACCTGCTGGTGTGTCAGTGTTGATGGTCCCTACTGGTGTGTCAGTGTTGGTGGTCCTTGCTCGTGTGTCAGTGTTGATAGTCCCTACTGGTGTGTCAGTGTTGATGGTCCCTGCTGGTGTGTCAGTGTTGATGGTCCTTGCTGGTGTGTCAGTGTTGATGGTCCCTACTGGTGTGTCAGTGTTGATGGTCCCTACTGGTGTGTCAGTGTTGATGGTCCCTGCTGGTGTGTCAGTGTTGATGGTCCCTACTGGTGTGTCAGTGTTGATGGTCCCTACTGGTGTGTCAGTGTTGATGGTCCCTACTGGTGTGTCAGTATTGGTGGTCCTTGCTGGTGTGTCAGTGTTGATGGTCCCTACTTGTGTGTCAGTGTTGATGATCCCTGCTGGTGTGTCAGTGTTGATGGTCCCTGCTGGTGTGTCCGTGTTGATGGTCCCTGCTGGTGTGTCAGCGTTGATGGTCCCTGCTGGTGTGTCCGTGTTGATGGTCCCTGCTGGTGTGTCAGCGTTGATGGTCCCTGCTGGTGTGTCAGTGTTGATGGTCCCTGCTGGTGTGTCAGTGTTGATGGTCCCTACTGGTGTGTCAGTGTTGATGGTCCCTACTGGTGTGTCAGTGTTGGTGGTCCCTGCTGGTGTGTCAGTGTTGGTGGTCCCTACTGGTGTGTCAGTGTTGATGGTCCCTACTGGTGTGTAAGTGTTGGTGGTCCTTGCGGGTGTGTTAGTGTTGATGGTCCCTGCTGGTGTGTCAGTGTTGATGGTCCCTGCTGGTGTGTCAGTGTTGATGGTCCCTGCTGGTGTGTCAGTGTTGATGGTCCCTACTGGTGTGTCAGTGTTGATTGTCCCTGCTGGTGTGTCAGTGTTGATGGTCCCTGCTGGTGTGTCAGTGTTGTTGGTCCCTACTGGTGTGTCAGTGGTGATGGTCCCTGCTGGTGTGTCAGTGTTGATGGTCCCTGCTGGTGTGTCAGAGTTGATGGTCCCTACTGGTGTGTCAGTGTTGATGGTCCCTACTGGTGTGTCAGTGTTGATGGTCCCTACTGGTGTGCCAGTGTTGGTGGTCCTTGCTGGTGTGTCGGTGTTGATGGTCCCTGCTGGTGTGTCAGTGTTGATGGTCCCTGTTGGTGTGTCAATGTTGATGGTCCCTGTTGGTGTGTCAGTGTTGATGGTCCCTGTAGGGGTGTCAATGTTGATGGTCCCTGTTGGTGCATCAATGTTGATGGTCCCTGCTGGTGTGTCAGTGTTGATGGTCCCTACTGGTGAGTCAGTGTTGATGGTCCCTGCTGGTGTGTCAGTGTTGATGGTCCCTGCTGGTGTGTCAGTGTTGATGGTCCCTGCTGGTGTGTCAGTGTTGATGGTCCCTGCTGGTGTGTCAGTGTTGATGGTCCCTACTGGTGCATCAATGTTGATGGTCCCTGCTGGTGTGTCAGTGTTGATGGTCCCTACTGGTGAGTCAGTGTTGATGGTCCCTGCTGGTGTGTCAGTGTTGATGGTCCCTGCTGGTGTGTCAGTGTTGATGGTACCTACTGGTGTGTCAGTGTTGATGGTCCCTACTGGTGTGTCAGTGTTGATGGTCCCTACTGGTGTGTCAGTGTTGATGGTCCCTGCTGGTGTGTCAGTGTTGATGGTCCCTACTGGTGTGTCAGTGTTGATGGTCCCTACTGGTGTGTCAGTGTTGATGGTCCCTACTGGTGTGTCAGTGTTGGTGGTCCTTGCTGGTGTGTCAGTGTTGATGGTCCCTGCTGGTGTGTCAGTGTTGATGTTCCTTGCTGGTGTGTCAGTGTTGATGGTCCCTACTGGTGTGTCAGTGTTGATGGTCCCTACTGGTGTGTCAGTGTTGGTGGTCCCTGCTGGTGTGTCAGTGTTGATGGTCCCTACTGGTGTGTCAGTGTTGATGGTCCCTACTGGTTTGTCAGTGTTGGTGGTCCTTGCTGGTGTGTCAGTGTTGATGGTCCCTGCAGGTGTGTCAGTGTTGATGGTCCCTACTGGTGTGTCAGTGTTGGTGGTCCCTACTGGTGTGTCAGTGTTGATGGTCCCTACTGGTGTGTCAGTGTTGATGGTCCCTGCTGGTGTGTCAGTGTTGGTGGTCCCTACTGGTGTGTCAGTGGTGATGGTCCCTGCTGGTGTGTCAGTGTTGATGGTCCCTGCTGGTGTGTCAGAGTTGATAGTCCCTACTGGTGTGTCAGTGTTGATGGTCCCTACTGGTGTGTCAGTGTTGATGGTCCCTGCTGGTGAGTCAGTGTTGATGGTACCTGCTGGTGTGTCAGTGTTGATGGTCCCTACTGGTGTGTCAGTGTTGATGGTCCTTGCTGGTGTGTCAGTGTTGATGGTCCCTACAGGTGTGTCAGTGTTGATGGTCCCTGCTGGTGTGTCAGTGTTGGTGGTCCTTGCTGGTGTGTCAGTGTTGATAGTCCCTACTGGTGTGTCAGTGTTGATGGTCCCTGCTGGTGTGTCAGTGTTGGTGGTCCCTGCTGGTGTGTCAGTGTTGATGGTCCCTGCTGGTGTGTCAGAGTTGATGGTCCCTACTGGTGTGTCAGTGTTGATGGTCCCTACTGGTGTGCCAGTGTTGGTGGTCCCTGCTGGTGTGTCAGCGTTGATGGTCCCTACTGGTGTGTCAGTGTTGGTGGTCCCTACTGGTGTGTCAGCATTGATGGTCTGCTGTGCTGGTATGTCTGTGTTGATGGTCCATACTAGTGGGTCCGTATTGACTTGTTGTGTTTGTTTCTTGTATTGGTTGTTCTTCCTCAACCTGTCCATCGTTGAGTTTGCCACATGTTGTCTCCGTTCAACCTTATTCAAGTCTTGTGGTGTATTTAAACATCCGATTACACTTACCCGGCGTACTTATTCTGTCATTTATCCCTGTTGTGCCTGACAGTTCATAGTTTAGATTTATTGTACAGGGTTCAAAATTTGTCAAATTATCCATTTGTCCAGTGGACAAATAGAAGACCCTGTCACATGCAATGCATGTTTAAAACAGAAGAATAGTGCTGCTCGATGCTCTGTTGTAATTAAATAATGACAGTTTAGGTTCTAGTGTGTTCTTATAGGTAGTTATTTAGGTATTCATATAATTGGTTGTTGGGTCATGATGGTGCTGCAATTGTATAACAAAATATGGCTTCTCAGCGGAGTCGATCTGCTGGGTGAGAGTCGGTTAAGCAAGACTGCTGGATTGAATTTGTGTTTAGTTACTGTCATTAGAGAACACATTTATTGAAGAAATTGGGGTTTAGATATTTGGCAGCTATGTAGTGATTTTTCTAGTCACAGTGGCCATAAACAGCTAAGTTGTTCTATGGACGATAAGTACATAATTATAATAGCAATTTCTATTTTTCGCAGACTAAAGCACACGCATAATTTTGAATCCGGTTAATCAGTCATTGTTTCAGTCATACAGATAAATATGTTATGCCATATTTTAACAGGGTGTGCCAATACGACAGCTGAAAACATCATCAACAGATAAAGTTGACCTTCCAGTTCTGAGCTACGGCAGCCGTGATCACACTGTGCTGGTGAAGTATCATCCACTTTCTCTCTAGGACAAGCCACTAAATCGCTTGATCATATTTTTGGTATTTGATTGTAACTGATATGCATTAAACATTTCAGTATGACAAGCCCATTCAGTGGTCGCACAGCGTGTGACACTTGAATATGACAGGTCCTACTGCAGCACTGACAAAGTATGCTAGTCAAATCATTGCACTAGTGCTAATCATGGATTATTGCCCTGTTAATTTTTTTGAGGTTTGTTCACTTTTGTATAACTGATTGCAAAAATATTCACCCACATTAATTGCAGACGACATTACTTAAGTCATTGATGGACAAGTAACAACACCATTGATAACATACTTTGTAACTATTACTGATGGAAGCAAGCCTGCAGTTAACAGTAGTAGTATATTTTGTCGTTATGGTAATTGTGAATGATGTATTTGTCAAGTTTACGATCAGAATATATCTGTTGTTCTTATTGATAAAATGTGTTATTGCATCGGATGGTTAAAAACAAAGTTATGTTTTCAGTACTTTGAGGCATATATGTATACCATAATTTTGTTTTATTATGTAACAGTAGTTGTTTTATAACATTTTCATTATACAGTACAGTTTATGATAGTCATATACAGTACATCAAACAGTTACTGACATTAGGCTGAAATTCCTGGCATTTGTATAAAAAGTTCTGGCATATATATACATCGTTGCTGTTATTTGTATGCTGTATTGATGCATAATACAGCAGCTTTCTAGTTTCTACATATCTGCATTTTTATTACTTTAAAGTCTTTCCATCTATTTAATTAATCATTAATCTCATAATGCTTTGTCCTCTTTCCTGACACCCTCCAATGCTTTGTCCTCTTTCCTGACACCCCCAAATGCTTTGTCCTCTTTCCTGACACTCCCAAATGCTTTCTCCTCTTTCCTGACACCCCCAAATGCTTTCTCCTCTTTCCTGACACTCCCAAATGCTTTCTCCTCTTTCCTGACACCCCCAAATGCTTTCTCCTCTTTCCTGACACCCCCAAATGCTTTCTTCTATTTCCTGACACCCCCAAATGCTTTCTCCTCTTTCCTGACACTCCCAAATGCTTTCTCCTCTTTCCTGACACTCCCAAATGCTTTCTCCTCTTTCCTGACACCCCCAAATGCTTTCCCTTCCTTCCTGTGGTTTCCTTCTCGACACTGTCCGTCTTAGATGTCAACAAGTGGATGTTTCTGTTCGTAGACGGATCATCTCGCATCTGGTAGCCAGAGCCAGACAGGAAAGGGACATTCCAAGGCAAGTATCACAGTCAGGGTTTGCACAGGTTGCAAAAAATCTTAATTAAATGTTCTTGAATTTTATTTTTTATTTATGAATGTTCGTAAATTTCACTTGATGTTCTTGAAAAAGAGTTCCATGGACATCAAGCACATTAATGATGACTCATCAGTGATTTACAATTTTGTGATAACAAATGATGGAAGTTAAAAAATTAATGGTAACATGATTCAGTAGAGGGCGCCACATAAAATAGCAATGACCACAATCGCTAGAAGATGCTACTTGCTACATGAATGCGTGAGCCAATCAGATGTGCTCTTTCTTTGTGTGTCTGGTTACTCGCCCGCTTGTGTCGCTATTTCTTTTGTTGAGTTTTGTTCCCATCATAGTATTCAGTTGATAATTGATCGTGCTACAACTTAATGGCGACTGCAGAATTAGTTATCAATGGCTACTGGACAGTGATTATAGAAATATGGTTGGGAAGGTGTGTCGTAACATTCAAAAGTGATGACTATGCAAGGAACAATCTAAAAATAAATATGTGATTGTGATCTGATAAATTATGGCTAAGTTTCACTGTGAAGAACAATTACATTTTATAGTTTACTCCTCTAAAAAACAAAACTTGTTAAAATGTACATAGTCAAAAACTGAGATAACAAAACAACAGTAACCATGCTGATAGGGGGAATTAGCAATTTCAGAAATGAAGTATTCTAGTCTTGTATGAACATTAATTGATCAGAATGTTATATTAAAATCAAAACAAATATTTTATTAATCAGTTACTGGGAGAGAGATTCACAGCATTTACTTACTTTATAATATATTGGTTGTGCATATAAATTGTGCACAAAGATTGTTAATAAACAATTAGTTTTAGTGTAATCGTACCAGAAACACTCCATGTAAGATTCAGGGTACTGCCATCTTGAGACTTATGCGCCAGTGACGTAAACCGCTTACATTACTGGCGCATGCATGTTCGAACATCTTACGTCTGTCCAATGGTATTTGATGTATCCAGTACGTCGCGGATTGCTTACGTCACTATCACAATTATTAGCGAAGATTCCGCCAATACCTGCCTTTTTGAACAATGCGCCAGTGGCGTAAACGATTTGGCTTATGTCACCAGGGCATACCCCCGGTAAGTCTCAAGATGGCAGCGCCCTGAATCTAAGATAGCATGTTTTTGGTACCATTAATCTATAACTAATTGTTTATTAACGATCTTTGTGCACAATTACTAGGCACAACCAATATAATATACATAAATACTGTAATGTCCCTAATAGACGCGCAGTGCGCGAGTGGGAAAGCTTGGGTGCGCGTCTATTAATTTAACTAATCCGCAATGTGGCGCCACTGAAGTACGCATATGTATAACGCCTCCAAGTGAATAACCTGAGAAATAGTTCTTTTTATATAAACATTGTATTATGTAATGCTTTTGGTACAATCAACGTGTTCTTCAAATTCATTTAATAATGTTAAATAAATGCAGAAATGTGAACATAGAGTGGATTGACTGCATGTAAAAGCCGCATTGGACCATGTGCATCCGAAACGGCAAATCAGTGTCGACACATGTGACATGATATCGATGACGATATCGATAACGATGTACGTGGTCCTGACTAGAATTGTATAGAACCGTGAGTCAATATAATATGCAATTACTCAAATTGTAAATTTTCTGACTAATCGGTAAAAGGAAAGCTTATTCATTGAAAGACATATGCCTGAATATGAATTTATATGACAATTACTCTGATTTATTCTTGTTATCAAAGTTGGTTGATGTCAGTCGCACTCAACACCCGCTGGCCATTCATCTGGAATGGAGTTATGAAACGTGTGACAATCTCAACTTTGTCTCTACTCAAATTCGTTTGCATAATTCCATTGAATTTGTTGTAATTAATTGTTTGTCTTGATTGATGCAATAGAATACGTAAGCGGCACTGTATGTTGTTTCGTTGTTGTCGCTCACAAACGTTATGCGAACAGTTGGCGTTTAATCCAACATAAAAAAATCAGCCATTTGCTTGCTCTCTGATAGTACCATAAAATAGAAAATAAAAGCCCTCTTTGTGGTAAGCATTTACAGTTACCATACATTTACTTACGCAAGTCTCACCAGTAACGTTTCGGTTGCCATACCTATAATTTTTATTTTCGAGTAGCATTAGTCTGGGTGCCATCTTTGCTACAAATTGCAGCATCTATTCTGTTGCATTTTTACCATGAGTTGTCATGGATTGTTTCACATCTAAAAAGGGGGTGGGCGTCTATTAGGTAGTGCGCGTCTATTAAGGACAATACAGTAAGTTAATACTGTGAACCTCTCACTGACTGGAGTATCCCTTTAATGTATATGCATATCATTGCATGTTATTGTACACATGCATGCACACACAAACAATTGTAAATGATAAATAATTATATTAATAAATAAAAAATGTAAAGTATGTACCAATTAGAAATTGTGCGACCATTATTATTTGATGAGCATGGAGCTTTTATTTTTCATTTATTTTATATTTTAGCATTCTGAGGAATATTAAGTAATGTAACGACTGTGCTATTTTATTTTACTGTTTCATATATAGGCTTATATTTATAATGTTTATGTGTGTGTGTGTATAAATTATGTATGTATGTATGTCGGTAGTGAACTCACCTCTCTAACAGCCATATATAAAGACAGATCCAAAAAAAGAGCAGGCAAAATTATCTCAGACCAAACTCACCCCGCCCATCATCTGTTCGAATTATTACCTTCAGGGAAACGCTATAGGTGCATCCGTACGAAAACAAATCGCTTTAGAAACAGTTTTTACCCGAGTGCCGTAGCAGCCTTATCAGGAGTGAAATATAGAACGTAGCTGTAAAGACCCTGGAAACTTGGCTGTTTTCGCCTCTCTGGCGGAATTGTTATTTTTCTGGTGCTGGTTGGTGTGGCTGAGCTGTACGCGTGTGGGGTGTGGGTGTACCTATTCTCAGTGGCGGATCGGTGGTGCTGAGCAACAATCTTATCTTCTCCTGAAATGTTAGCTTAACTTAATAATTGTATAAATATATATTTTTAAACAAAATTGGACGCATTCAATTGTAATTCAATTGTAATTGTAAATATAATTTTAAAATGATATTTTAGTCCTCTTATAGTGTATGTCTATTTTTAAAGGATATTTTTTTAATTATTTATTTATTTATTTTAGTAACTAATTTACACCACAATTATTGTTAAATAGATAATCTATTATTTTAATGTTGTCTTTAGTTATTTACTATATTAAAATATTTTTTTTATATTAAAATATTTTTTTATTTTATTTTAAAGAACATATCATGTACAATGTATATTTTATATCTATATTTTATATTTGTTTGCCGTGTTCTATTTTACTGTATATTTAGGCACTATGTAAGTCAACGCCAGACTACATTCCAATTTATCATGTAACTTTTACACGTTGAATATGGCAATAAAGCTTTATTATTATTATGTATACACGTGTGTGTATATATATATATATATATATATATATATATATATATATATATATAAGTTTATTTATCTTAATAATACTTTATCATCCATGTATACATATATCTATTTAAATAATAATTTATCATCCAATTTTAGCTATTATTTGTACATTGATGTGAAGCACCTGAGAGCAATAATATTGATTCGGGCCCTATACAAATAAATTGTATTAATTTTATAACTCTCCTGAACATTTTCTTGAAACAATCTGCTTTTTACCTCAAAAATGTTCTTCAGTTTGACTTTGCTCATTCTGTATAATCCCTGATTGCAATCTAACCAAACAATATCATAACTAACCCAGCATGATAACCAGAGATTGGTAACCTAGAATTAGCATGTTGAATGTGACAAAAGGGTAGAAACTTTCCAATTGCAAACAAGATGACAGGTTTACTAAACACAATGTGGTGGGCATTGTTCAACAAAGTTACCATTATATTAATTAATAGCAAATGAGGAACTGACTTTCCTTTTGATGAAATGTCTCAATATTTTAAAAAGGTGGATTTCTTTCAAGCTGCTAGGTCTGTGAAAACCAACTGTTTTCTTGTATTACAAAGGGCTGAACAGCTATAGTCTATTAATGAAGTAAACCATTGTAATTTAAGTTTTATTTTATTTTGAACATACAACAAGTTATTTGTTGATCTGTATAATGCCTACCATATATAATAGGGCACCATATTCTTGTCTTTTTTTGTGTGCAGAAATTCTTATTAAAGGGAACCAAAAGGGAAAAGTGACATGCTATGCATGTGAAAGAGTTAATTCAAACCACCAATTTCAAACAGGGATCACATTTTAACGTAATTGACTTACTGGTAATATCATTTAAAAGTGGAAAATTGTCCTGAAACCAGCCACTGCACAGAGGCTTCCGTCAACACGCTGATGCGTCTGGCCTGACCGAAGGCGAAGTGGTATATCGACTTATCGGTTATATCGCCGATATCGATATCGCCGGTGTCACGGTCACTGTGATTGACTCACTCCGTTGATATTTTTATTATTTAAATTATTACCCAGCACGGATTTGCAGAATGAACATTTATGCCAACATTTATTATACTAGTATACTATCTAGACACATAAGTAATTACCTTCACCGACAGGCTCTGCGTGAAGTGGAAATATAGCTGATTCCTGACAGCATATACACCCCTTTTGGCGAGTTTTTCAGTTCATAAAAACAATAAACTTTGCACTTATCGTCTAGGCTTGTTACTCGCTTCTGCATTTTGGCTTCTGGCGGGTCTTCCTTTCCATGTTTACTAGCACTCATAGTTCTATCTTGAAATTGTTGGCCCTTATCATTGCAACCAAAATTCAGCTATTTCTTAACACATTTTGGGTTGCATAGATGATGCCATCTTACCTTGTCAGATGGGATAATGTAATACAGCGCCACCTGGCGATTGTTTTGAAAACTTACATAGATGTGCAAAGTAAATTCTACCATATTAACAGTGTTCCAAAAGTAAGAAAACAACATGACACTGTAAACTATAAATACATAGTTAACCCATTAGACCTCAGCCAGTTAAATTGACTTGTGCTCCTGTTCCCCAAGTTGCAGACACTGATTTCACCAATTCAGGGTGTTTGCACATTTTAAGCTGTACATTCAAAACTACTCATTTTCTATAATTGCAAGTTGTGTTTATTTTGATGTTCATTTAATTATCTTTAAAATGGTGTAACTTTGGTGTATGTTGGTAAAAAAAAGATGTTGTTATATGTAGGTGACAAACATAGAACATTACTATTTTGGACAATAATACAATAGAATATCATGTTTTATTCACATAAAATGTATTATACTGTTCTATTTACACATGCTCTGCCTTGTTTAGACATAGTACTATGTAAATCAATTCATTTTGTCTGTATATGGACAGGAAATACAGCTTTGCAAGACTTCAATCTTGGTTGTCATCATCTTATGTGATGTCTGTGTCATGCCAATGTGTATGTTGACATTGTGTTCACTGGTATTTTGACACCTGAAACAATGAAATGTCAACCATTAGGAAAATTGACAATGTTACCTAATGATTTGTTATAATAAAACACCTAATTTTTATACATCAACACATAATGAACAATTTTAATACAGAAAACCCAACTGGTGGTCACCCAACTTGGACAACGAAACATAAACAAAGCTCCGATCATTCATTTTATCGCTCATTCAGTTGTATTTCAAACGTTATGTAAACTTACCTTCAGTTCATTATCTCAACCGGACGCTTTCGGGCACTCTGGGGAGGAGACACTCGGACGCTTTCGGACGCGTGGGGTCTAATGGGTTAAGGATACTGTGCACATCTTGAACCTCTCTTCATCCATTCTCATTCTACCAACTCCTCCTTTCCCTCTCTCCATGATCCTTCTTTCCCTCTCTACAGGCTCATTCCTACCCACTTTCCATGCTCCTCACTTCCCTGTCTCTTACACCTTTTTTCAAAGGAGATGTTTTTGTTTGTAGAATGAAGACTATCGTTTGTGGGATCAAAACTATGTCAAGATGCCATTTTCCAAGATGGCACGGTGCACTGTGACAGTTCCTGGCCGTGTACGTATATGTGATACAAAAGCTAGAAACATTTTAACAGAACTCAAAAAGTTCCCATTATTCTAAATGACTGGGACTGATTTATTCAAAATGGTGAATGTTGTCGCATAATAACATATTTTTTAATGATATGCTTACTTGTTTGGTGATGTTATCAGTATAGTGTAAAACACCATGGAACAGTATGATTGTAGTGCTATATAAGTATAATATTTTACTGTTATTATTGTTATTAGTATTCTATGGCAGTGACGGATTACTGTTTGGTTTCATTGTTCTCTTAACCCTTTAATTCTCATGTAAATTAAAGAGCTTCCTAACCTTGCAAGTTCCCTTTACCTTAAAGATATTTGCATATGACGGTTTTGTGCCAAATCCATCGCATTGCCCAATTATCATGAAAGGGGGCAGGTAATCTGGCATGGTCTCATGCCATATTCTTTTAATCTGTCATATTCCTTGCACTTGCTACATACCCCCCCCCCCCCCCCAGTGGAGTCTGTCTAGGCCTTTATGTTATAATCCTTGCACATGTTTTTTTTTAAATAATTAATATGTTAATAATATATTATGTCTTGATAAACTTTTCTCAATAAATCACCTGTTGTCTCAATTTAGTCATTATCATTCCTGAGTTGTAGAAGTACATGTCATCTGCGTGTATGTAAGATGCTATGGGCCTAATTATCACTGCCATGGCATTGGCAGTGATAATTAGGCTAACGTGTTTGCGACAAATTGCCAGACCACAGATGCATTGCTAAGGTGGCACAGGTGCAGTGTGGCAGATATAAGTAATACAGCAATGCAAAGGGTTTAGCATGACATATATATATATATATATATATATATATATATATAAAATATATATATACACACACTCACACATACAATGATCATATTTTCAAACAACACTAAATGGAAAATTACCAGTAAGTGACAAGTTACAAAAGTATCCAAACCATCATCACATCACTACATTGTCCAAGTTTGCAACAGCTCAAGGAAACAGGGTTTCAGTTGCCATTGACCATTCAAGGTCTAAAGGGTTTAAGTCCGTAATCATTCATCAGTCCATTTTTTTTCACTTGTCTTCAAACTCGTTTCAAATAAACTTGGACCTATTTCATATGAACTACACGCAATCTGCTAACTCGTTTACGCAAATGTCTTTAGTATTAATGTAATTGTCACACAAGTGGATACATTATGTTTGACTGGACATAGCAGACATATTTACAGCTATTGCATGTCAACTAGGTTGACTTAGTTACTGTAAAGTGGAGCATGAATGTTATTTTGTAGTTGTATTCATCAACGTCAAATAGGGCCAGATGGGAGGTGATACGTGAGGCTCTGACTAAGCCTCTCCTCCAGTTCAGTGATTTGGAGGTAAAATGTCACTAATTCCTTTACAGTGTATACATGTTTAGACTTAAATATACAGTCAGTGATCAATGACAAAATGTATTTCCAACTCCATAGTTTGTGTCACTTGTTTCCCCCAGACTGACTTGCTTGTCTTCAATTTTCTTCCTTTAAATCGTTACATACCCTCAATGTCGAAGAGTTACAATTCATCCCTTATGTTACATCCTCCAAATTTATATGTTATAGCTCATCCCTTATGTTACATCCTCTAAGTTGATGTGTTACAGTTCATCCCTTCTGTTACACTCTGCAAATTGATGTGTTACAGTTAACCTTATATGTTACATCCTCCAAATTGAGGTTTTACAGTTCACATCCTTATCCCACTTTATATTTATTTATTATAATAAATGTTGACAAACAAATGCCATAAATGTTGGTTGTCATTCAGAAATTGCAAAATATTTAGTTAGGATGTATGTTGCTGCCAACAGTAATCTAAGGAATGTTACTGTGGGTACAGATGTTTGTGCTTGTTGCAGGACGCCATATTCAGCTACAATGATACACATAGGGACTTGTGGACGTTTGGTGGCCTTCATGACTTCCTATTCAAAGTACATGCACACATTTTAATTAATATTTAGGTTACTAATTAAATGCAAAATACTAATAAAACTAACCATCCTCTGTGTAGCACTTGCAACCAGAGCCCTTGTAGTTTGATACGTTGTGTTAGGACGCACATTACACACACACACACACACACACACACACACACACACACACACACACACACACACACACACACACATAGAATTTTTGTAGAATGGAATTAATTTTATTTTCCTTAGAATGATACAGATGGATCTAGAGGTGGCCAGTGGATGGTAGGCAAAAGTTAGTAGCAGACCTCTGATTGCTACTGACTATTTAACATTATTAGATATGGCAAGCACTATATAGATTGATGCGGTACTTGTGGAATGAGTTCAGGAATTTCCTAACCGATTCCTGTGTGAATACATTTCAAATCATTATAATGAAACTTTCGGTTTACCACAGCCACATAACAAAAGTAATTCGAAATGACTGTACATACGCATATCTTTGTTTATTTTAGCTTGGTAGGAAATTAAGTCCGTTTCATCATCAGAGCACATATGAATTTACACATCATTACTTCATGAATTCATACGGACTGACCAGTGTGCTGTTTGAAATTCTTTCATTGTTTGTAAATCATTGTAATTTTATGTAGGTTATTTATTTCAAACACAAATATAGTTGATTTGTTGATCTATATAATGCCTACAATATATAATATTACACATGCTTTTTTGTTTTCGCTCAGAAATGTCGATTGATGAAGTAAATAAAAAAAGGAACAACTTTACATTGAGTAGATAGAAATCAGTCAAAAATAACAAATTTATCTGAGTACCCCCGGGGTAGATAGGAATTAGTCAAACCAAATATACGTTGAGCATAATATGGCAGCATCCAGTGGTCAGTGATGTCCAGGTTGGAAAAATGATTTAAATATACCGTTGGTCCATGCTCATCAAATCGTGGTCATATCTCCTCTAGATGGTATGTTCTTATGTTCAACTACCATTGAATGGTATTGGGGGTATTATGGCCAAGGGTATTTGAATGGTATCTGAATGGTATTTGAATGATGTTTTGGATTCTTTGTGAATAACCATTTCCGTACCGTTCAATGGTATATGAATGGTACTTCAGTAGTACTTAGGGTGGTCTCTGTGCATAAACCGTCACGCACAGTTCAATGGTATTTGAATGGTACCAGGGTGTATGGCCAAGGGTACCGTATTGACCCTAATAGACACTACCTAATAGACGCCCACCCCTTTTTTAGATGTGAAACAGACTAATGCTATTAGTAAATAACAGTTGTGGGTATGGCAACCGAACCGTTACTTGTGAGACTTCCGTAAGTAAATATATGGTAAATGTTAATACTTACAACAAAGAGGGCTATTACTTTATGGTATTATCAGACGGAGGCCATCATGTGCATCAAATAAATGGCAGATTTGTTTATGTTGGATAAAACGCAGGACAATCATTACAACAAATTGTGCAAACGAATTTGAATAGAGACAAAGTTGAGTTTGTCCATTCCAGACGAATTGCCAGTGGGTGTGGAGTGCGACTAGCATCAACCAACTTCGATAACAAGGCTAAGTCAGAGTAATTGTCATATAAATTCATATTCAGGCATTGTTTCAATGTGTTTCAATTAATAAGCTTTGCTTCTTTCGATAAATTAGACAGTTGACAATTTGAATAATTGCGTATGTTATTGACTCATGGTTCTATAGACTGTACAGTTCTAATCAGGACCACGTACATCGTTATCGATACCGTGTGTCGACACTGATTGCCCGTTTTGGATGCACATGGTTAATGCAGCTTTTACATGCAAAAAATCCACTCTCTGTTCACATTAATACATTTATTTAATATTGTTAAAGCAATTTGAAGAACTGAAAGCATTACGCAGTAAAAAATTTGATTTAAAAAGAAGTATATCTGGGGTCATTCACTTGGAGGCGTTGTACATATGCGTACTTCAGTGGTGCCACATAGCGGATTGGTTATCTACTCTGTTTAGAAGCCAATTATTTTATAGTGGGTGACCACATTCGTCCCACTTTTGAGAAATTAATAGACGCGCTTCCCAATTGCACACTACACTGCGCGTCTAATTTGGACAATACGGTATCTGAATGGTACTTGACCGAATGGTATTCTGAATGGTCCAGTGGTATTCAGAATACCATTGAAAAAAATGCTGAAGATACCATTAATTTCAAATTGATTGAGCCATATTATTACAAACATATATTACAAAATATTAGCAATTGTTTTTCATATATATACCAAATACCAGGTACATATAATTTTGTAATTTTATTAACCAGGCATTGAAAATAACTTTACACAAACAAATGCTACTAGCATCCCAGTCAAGTTTAATTTAAATTATTTAGAAACAAGGATGCAACTTTTAAAGATATACATACAAAACACGCTTTTCTTAATTCATTTTTAAACAATCCCTCCTTTTGTACACACATTAACCAGTTATGCTGTTGAGTCGATGTAAACAAGCCGATGTCACAGGGCGTGAGCAGTACAGTTCACCAGAAAATATAAATTATAATATTAACGTACACATTGTAAATAAATTATTTCTTCTGTCTGGTATTTGTTAATTTGAAAGTTGTCTGAAGATTTTTTGTTACGTTTAGTGTGAAGTTTACACAAATGACAATAACTATAAAAGTGTTGATTACTGGAGTGGTTCATGTTCTGTTTATTTCACAGGAACTTCGTGACAGAGAAAGGATAGATTTCTTTGACAACATCCTCCCCAAAATGGCAGAGTTGGCACTTGAACTGCCTAAGTTGTGCAGTCAGGTAAGTAGTTTTCCATCAGTCTGAATGTTCTGGAATGTCATTATATCTGGTGATGGGCTAAATACAGGTAATTTTACAAGCACATTTTGCTTGTCCTGACCATTGATTGTCGCTGCGAGAAGTTTCAAATACAGCCTGTATTCACCGTTTCATATGTACACATGTATGCATCAAATGTGAGTCAACATTTGCTAGTGTTCACTCTGTACAAGAAATTGTATGACATTGTACATTTGTGGATTGAAACAAACAAGTGAAAATGAACCTTGGCTGAGATCATTGTATGTGTCTCAAAATTCATCTAGATCAGGGCTTTGTGCAAGATAAGTTCTGCTGGATACATGCATGTTACCTTAGGTTCTTAGTTCTTAGGTGGTTTCCTTCAAACAGCCCAAACTTGGGCTAATGCAGGAGTTCTTCTCTAGAATTAGTGAGTTCACAACAGGTTACATATTTACCTCCTGTGTGGGATCTTTTACTTCCCCTGGCATAGACACCAGATAGAATGGACCACCGGCTTTTAGTGTCTTCCGAAAGACACAGGCAAATGTGGTGGAAACGAAATTGCCCAAGTTTCGAAACGGCAGTAGGTGGGATCGAGCCACCGTCGCCTCGATTGACAGTCCGGCACTCTACCGCACGACCACCACTCCCCACCTGATATTCATACAAACCAGTTGAGATGTGTTTTATGACCTAAAATAAACTACATATACGTGACACCAATTGTCAAGGCATAACTGACAAGATATATGATATTTGAAGATTTTCTTTTATTTTTTTTATTTTTACCCATCCACCACCCAATAAAGTGTTATTTCTACCCGGCAACAACATATTTTAGCCGTCCAAAAGATGGGTGGATTGGTCTGCATAAAGCTATGAGCTAGATGTATACTAGCTGGCATAGGTTGTTCATAACAGTAGCATCGGGGTACCTATGATCGACTGTTTTTGCGTAGTTTTCCGCGTTTTATTCGCCTTTGATGTAAAGTTACGCAATTTAAATTATTCTCTATTCAAAGCATATTCATTGACGATTTCTACAAACACAAAAAAATAGTTTGATACAATTTGGTGACAAAATACCGTCACTGATTACCTTCTCACCCAATAGGTCACACACTAATGATCGACCGTTCACGGTTCAGCACATAAACTTGAGTAATGATGTGTCAACAATGATTTTATTCGCCCGTGACATCAGTTTGCGTATTTTTTACACATAAACAATTAAGCCTATGTTAGTACAGTAACAGTCAACACCAAATCATCGAATTTATTGCATTTATGAAACGGTCGACCATTAGGGACCCTGTCGATGAAAGGTACCCACACGCTACATTTATTTTGTACTTGAGTAAAAGTGAAAATGCTCTATAAAGAAACTACTCATGTAAAAGTGAAATACTTTTAGAAAATATACTAGAAGTATAATTAAAACATGTACTTGAAGTCAAAACACTAATTTAATAAAACAAACAAAACATTCACAATATAATTTAGTGTGTACAACAATCAGATATAATTTGTTTACTAATATGATTAGAAACATGTAGTTCCACTAAATCGGCTAGTTCTCAGTGGGCGATAATTGGGAAACCATGATTCACAATACAATAAAGCTAATAAACTGTTTCAACAACAGGCAAGACCCAAAAAGACTAGTATGGCAGTTTCTTGTCTAGTCAAAGTAAGGCCTTTAAATAGCCCAAGGCCATTGTCATCTGAGCAGTCTCGCTGTTATCCTTGTTGAGATTTGTAAATTATGTGTGCTGATGGTGAACAGTGCCATGCTTCCGGCATTGACAATGATCATTCACAGAAAATGTTTGGAACTTTACAAAATTAACATAACAATTATGAGTACAGTGTACTTTGCTAAATTTAGAGAAAAAAATATTACACATATTTATACTATTTATAAAAAAATATTACACATATTTGTACTTCTTTACAAGTAAAATTACTTCCAAAAAATACTTGATATTGTTATTTAACCTCATGGATCCTGAAACACGATCGTGTATCATGAATTTACACCAGTGTGTACAATAATTGCTAGATGTCACTAGTTTTTCATGGGAACTTCTTCAAATTATACCCGGATGTAGACAGGAGATTTACCGACAGTTTGACACCAAGTTTTCATATATCTATCAAGAAATTCGGTACTTTTTAGCAAAATGAAATCAGCAGTCGATCGTAGATGTTTCACTATTCATGTTAGCGATGTCCATGACCAAGAATTGTAGTTATTTAGTTAGCTTGTCCGATGATTTGGATGAAAATGTGAAAAGCAGCAGTTATGTTGACAGCCATGTTTGACATCAGTGATATTTCATTCGATTCTGAGCTGTCAAATAATTGCGCATTAGCCACAAAATACAACTGATTTTGATGTATCTTATCGTCCATCTTGTTTCTTGTCTGGATTGTTGACATAAATAATATTCTGATTATTTTTAATATGTTTTTAAACACGCAACAGTAATTTTGAGGACACAGTGTAGACAAATTTATTCTGATTTATACAATATAATTTTCCTTTGTACTAGCATGTGATATATTCCACATTGCACTTGTGATGGCAGTGTCATTTGCTGTATGTACTGTGCAATCCTGATTTGAGAAAAACAGGACGAACTTCCTTAGTGACATAAAATAGAACCCAATTAATATATGAGTGTTAGTTTTTGTGTTACTCGTTGAAGACACCTTATATCTTGCAATGATATAATAATTGATAAAATAATTGCTTATAATTATGGAGGAATCAACAAAACAAAACTGATTCTCATATATATTGTCAGCCATCTTTGATTTTTGATATATATATACACTTTTATATAATTGTGATGAACAGTTTTTACGATACGGTTCATTATGTGAAACCAAGTCTGGTCATAGTGTTGAGGGTCTCAGAAACTCAGGGCTTAAGAGGTTAAGAAAAGTAAAATGTTCTACTTATGTAAAGTAATGAAGAAAGCTACAGCTCTGGTCCATAATACCACTGATAAAATCACTTAGTTCAACCATGAAATTATGTAAATGTGCCAGATTCAGCACTGCCTATTCCGTGTAGCTGTGCACAATAGGAATCCACACCAGACTATTTGCCAACTGGACCATGCACCTCAAACAGAATATCTACTATGAAAAGATATGCTGTATGCAGAATAATCCTCCTGCATCATTTCTTGTTGGTCAGCATGTCTTTGTTGTTGGTCAAGTCTGTCTTGTGCTTTCAGCCAATCCCTCTGTTGAAAAGAGGAACTGCTCACTCCATCACATTGTCCCAGAAGCAGGCTGCTTGTCTGCTCGCAAACGCCTTCTTCTGCACCTTCCCACACAGCAACTCTCGTGAGAACCATTCCCCCGTCCCCGGAATCAACTTCAGCAGGTAAATACCTTAAAATTGAGTTACCAATAGTCACACCATTATAAAGAAGATATATTACGCTTTCCAACAGTGTAAAATCATGCATCTAGCTCACACACAGCCAAAGTTATTCAACACTAAACAAGCCTGGAGTAGAAAAGTTCAAACACTATTACAATACTGGATACTGGACTCCATCTGCTAATGTAATCCATTTAAAAGTGACGTAGCAGAGACACTCTTGCACATGCAACAGTTGTGTGAAAGGTAGAGAGAAACAACACGTGACAATCATCACTGTGTGCACTTTCTACACGTTCATCAAGTCCACAAACACACAAACATACACACGGTTACTTCCTGACATTACTGACATTTCTTTGAGTTCTTTTGGTAACTCTGATATTCTTCACAGTACTACTATATATTTTATCCTGTAATGCCTGTAATACCATATTTCTGAAAAAAACTACATGATTATTTCTAGGTTATACCGAGACAGCATTCCACAGAAGACACGTGAGAAGTTGAAGTGTCTGTTTCACTACTTCAAGACTGTCACAGAACACAGTGAGTCTCCCGCAATTACTGTCAACTGTTATGAGAGAATATAGTTTCTAACAAAGATGCAACATAATTTATATCCTATTTAAATATTGATAACTGTAAAATTTCTTTGTATTTCCAACTTCGTTTATTGAAGTATCTAAACACTTTTGTATTGATACCCCTCTGAGCTTAATTTCTAAAAATAAATATAACAATAATATAAGTCAAGCCAACTTACGACATTATAGCGGACGATAACTCGATGAATGCCTAAAACATAGTAAAGTTACGCCAGTTGCTTTTCACCAGTCTCCTCCTCCACTGTTGGCTATGATCAGTACAACGCCTGGATGCACGTAAAGTTACACCAGTTCATACACCGGCCACAGATATATTGATAGTGTCATGTCTGTGTGCTCTGTTGACAGTGTCCTGTTTCAGTCCTGCTGACAGTGTCTACTTGTCATGTCTCAGTCTTGCTGACAGTGTCTACTTGTCATGTCTCAGTCTTGCTGACAGTGTCTACTTGTCATGTCTCAGTCTTGCTGACAGTGTCTACTTGTCATGTCTCAGTCTTGCTGACAGTGTCTACTTGTCATGTCTCAGTCTTGCTGACAGTGTCTACTTGTCATGTCTCAGTCTTGCTGACAGTGTCTACTTGTCATGTCTCAGTCTTGCTGACAGTGTCTACTTGTCATGTCTCAGTCTTGCTGACAGTGTCTACTTGTCATGTCTCAGTCCTGCTGACAGTGTCTACTTGTCATGTCTCAGTCTTGCTGACAGTGTCTACTTGTCATGTCTCAGTCCTGCTGACAGTGTCTACTTGTCATGTCTCAGTCCTGCTGACAGTGTCTACTTGTCATGTCTCAATCCTGCTGACAGTGTTTACTTGTCATGTCTCAGTCCTGCTGACAGTGTCTACTTGTCGTGTCTCAGTCCTGCTGATAGTGTCTACTTGTCGTGTCTCAGTCTAGCTGATAGTGTCTACTTGTCATGTCTCAGTCTAGCTGATGGTGTCACATCTACCTGTCATTTAGTGCCACAAGGGAACATCAGCTACAGCAGACAGGTGCTGAAACGCAATAAACTTCCTGTTTGGGAAAGACGTCAGGACGTCTTCCCCAAACTACGGGTTGACTCAGGAGGAACCATAGAGGATGACGGCGAAGGCATGCTACAGGTAGGTAAAACGAACAACTTGGATTTATACTAGGAAAACAGGATAAATAAATCAACAATATTTTCTGTAATTTATTACATTTTTATAAATCCTAAATACATAATTACATAACATTTGGTTGATTTATTTGTACATATAATATAATGATGATGCACTATATATTTCAGTTTGTTTACTTTTTGTGAGTATATTTCTTAACATTGGCCACAAATGTATCCCATTGTATCATAGGATGGAATATGGGGCGATGTAACAAAGATGTCATACTGGCAATAAAGGACTAGGACAAGAACAGTGGCCTAACTAATTTGCTTAGAACTCTGAAGAAATTTACAATTTAGGTGTATGTTTTTTGTTGTTGATCTAAATTTTGTGAACCGTTAATCATCAGCCCACTTGCACTGTTCCAGTTGGCTGTTACTAGAGGCTATATTTTAAAAAGCGTCGCTTGTTGTTCCACTTGTAGGCGGATTTTGCCAACAAGTACATTGGAGGTGGTGTGTTGGGAGAAGGTTGTGTGCAGGAGGAAATCCGCTTTGTCATCTGTCCTGAGCTCCTTGTGGCACTGCTTTTCACAGAGGTCCTTGAGGACAATGAGGCAGTTGTCATAACGGGTGAGTCAATGTCTGAAATTATTCCACAGTGGTCAGAGGTGGCTTTTGTCATTCAGTGCCTACTGATTGTATTAGCAAAATAACTCTATTTTATAAGTTCACAGATTATGTCATTGTTGTCTTAAGCGATATTCACTTTGTTATTTTACATGTAATGCATATATATTTATTGATAATAACAAACATATATCCTTCACCAACTCTTGTGTTGGTACTTTAATAAAAACAGTGTGAACTTAAATTTATAATGATGATTTAAATAAAAAAAATATACAAATACAAGATAAATGAAAATAAATTGACATATACTGATAAAAATGTGTTGCATTCACCGTCTACTTCCTATCTAGGCTCTCAGCGCTACAGTAACTACAAGGGATATGCGACCTCATTTGAGTGGGACGGTGAATACAAGGACAAAATAGCACGGTGAGGGACTCATGTGACCTGTGTTGATTAGCACACTGTGTTTTATCAACTGTGATGAAGGTGGAGTTTCTCTTAGACAAGTGAATGGATGCAGCGCAAAACACAATAAATGCCATTTTTGAAATCTCAACAAAACAAAATGAAGCATTTGTTTAAGCAATTGTTGATGGAGGATTCTATCTAATCTAGCCAGTTTGTAGAAAAGGCATTAAAGTATCCAGTATGCCAGTGTAATTATTGTCTACACTCTGTGCTTAGTAAAGGAGTCTTGTTAGTTTTGCATTCATCCATTTATCATGTCTTGCATGATGTATTATATCATAATGCAAGGGTATGTTACAGAGACGACTGGGGTCGTCGTTGCACGCAGGTGACGGCCATCGATGCTATAAACGTGAAGCGAGATGTGGACAGTCAGTTCGATGCTTATAGCATGCGTAGAGAACTCAACAAGGCAAGCCCTGTAGATCATTTACCAAATACTCATTTATTACACTTTCATTTCTCACCTACACTGGATACTGTGTTTAACTTAATTCCTTCTTCTATGACTTGTTGCATTAATACCTATGTTAAATTGCATCTTTGCCAATTGCATGCAGCCATAGCTAGTAGATCATAAATGTGGTTCTATTTCGACTGTGCCATCTCGTACAATGATGGCACCCTCACCTCACATGGATCAGACCAATTTGTTTGTTCGTTATTACAAAACATAATTTTTTTTTTTAAAGTTTTGCAAATAAAATATCTTATGGTGACTGAAAGAGGAACATCAGTAAGAGATAAAAGTACTGACACGGATAGACTGATAACTGGTGATGTCACGGCTTGTTTATGTCACAATCAAAACTATGCACGAGATCTGTGTCAAGCTTAGCCTTTAGCTAGAAATGTTGATAATGGTTAAATATATGAATCCTTTACATTACTGCTGCGAAATAGCATACTGTGGAACAATCATTCATGACATTTGTAAGATTGTTCATGCTGTACTTTTTCGTTAAAAATGGCGATAAATCAATAAGACGTCCGAGATTGAATGAGCTCTGGGAACAAGATAGAATGCCACTGATTCCATCTGTTTTTTCAAAATGGATCCTCCATGTTTAAATCCCACAATGCACCAGCTCCCTAACTAATAACTCTGATACAGCTGCAATTTTAATTAAATGTTGGTGTAGTAGCGCAACTTTTTGGTCGCTAGATGGCGTAAGTTGGTACATGGTTATATTTCTCTGCTCGTTCAAATTGTCATTTATAATCCAAATTCTACATTGATGTGTTTGACATTCGTGTAGTATTAAGACCAAAACACTTTTTATTTTGGATTCGCAGAAACTTGTCTAAAATCTACCAATTACGCCGCTGAAATTGTATATTTGTAACTTGCGGGCGATAATACAGGCCTTTTCATTGTTCGCGTCGGCATAGTCACCATACAAACGGGTAGTCCTTGTAAACTGTTTACTAACAGGCCCTCTAAGACGTTTCTTTACACCCAGAATCGCCCTGGGGGTGAAGACCTCTGAAAGTTTCATTGCACGGACACTAAACGTCTTATTACCTTGCACAGGCTTGCTGAGCGCGAAGAATTAAACGATCTGTATTTAACCCTTTTATCTATTTATTTATTTAGCATTTTAACCGATTTTTTTATTTTTTTTATTTAGTCTTTTAATCGATTTGTATAACGTTTGTGATTACTGTTTGGTTTTTATAATTTATTAAATTTGTAGTCAATTCATAAATTAGTTTTAATAAAAATATAAATAAATAATAAATAAATATATAATAAAAAAACAAAAAAGCAAAAAAGTCTGATATGGCTCCGTGCAAACGACAGCTTAAGACAACACGACACTTGGTTTGCAATGACTGCCAGAGCTGGGTCGATTTTGCATTGTCTGGCTGCACAAAACAATGGGCAGAGACCAGAGAAGACGGATTTACTTTCCGGTGTAGATCCCCTACACCGGAAAGTTCGAGAGTGGAATGTCTGATGAAGGAAGTGTATAGGCTGACAGCTGTGGTAAAGGAGATGGAGGAGAAACTCAACATGAAAATAGATAACATAGAAAATGTTGACAGAGAGAGAGTTGGGAATACTGTGACACAGAAAGAGCAGATTTGTGAAACAGACAAACAGATCGGGGGGAGAAGGGTCAGAGATACAAGTGGTGAACAGGTAGCTGATAATACTGATGAGGAGCAACAACTGATAGGAGGCAGGAGCTACGCAGACGCAGTAGCTAAGGGGAAAGAGAGGAAAGTTCGAGTGGTCGTGGGGGATTCTATTGTCAGGAAGCTGGACAAGATAATAAACAGGGGGGATGACGTGACGGTATGTCTACCAGGGGCAAAGATTGAGGATGTCACAGAAAGAGTAGGACAGGTGATGGGTAACGGCTATGGGGGATCCATTCTTGTGCACGTGGGCACAAATAATGCTGAGAAGGAAGGTACAACAGCCATTATTGAAAAGTACAGAAAACTAGTCTGCACACTGAAAGGGGTACGTGTGGGGCAGATTGTGTTATCAGGAATTCTGCCGATAATGGGCAGCAGAGGAAAATACTACAAGAACTGTAGAAGAATGGCCATCAACACATTACTACATAAGTGATGTATGGAGGAAGGAATCGGGTTTGTTGACATGTGGGCAAGCTTTGTAGAGAGAGAAGATATGTTCATGAATGATGGGCTTCATTTATCGGGAAAGGGAGCAGCAGTTCTGGGGAGTGAGTTCATAAGGTGCATAAATGAAGGCACAGGCACAGTTGAGTGTTTAAACTAGGTGCCCAGGGGGGATACATAGAGCCACTTCAAGAAAACTGTACAAACAAATCTACAAAGAAAAAATCACAAAATATCAATAAAAATGAACTTAGATGTGTATGCTTAAATGCCAGAAGCATAATTAAAAAGAAAAGTGACTTAGACTTCATGGTAGCGGATATAGAACCCAATATAATAGGCATCACAGAATCATGGGCACATAAAGACATGGTTGATGCCGAACTAATGCTCCCAGGTTATGTAATGTTTCGAAAAGACAGACAAGAGAGAATGGGAGGTGGGGTCATTATGTATATTAAGGATTCTATACAAGCATATGAATTGCAGATGGAAAAGGTCGCTAGGTGGTGGTCGCTAGGTGGCGTAAGGTGGTACATGTTTCTATTTCACTGCTCGTTCAAATTTACATTTTTAATCTAAATTCTGCATTTTTGTGTTCGACATTACTGCAGTTATAAGACCAACACATTACTTTATTTGGACACGCAGAATTTTTTATAAATTACACCAGTTACGCCGCTAAAATTAATCATTTACAACATAGTGGGCGATAATACAGATAGTCAACTTTTCGCGCTTCGGTACGGTCTTACATTACAAATAACATACAAAGACAGGGGTAGCCCTTTTAAACTGTTAACTAACAGGCCTTTTCATAAGACGTTCCTTTACACCCAGTATCGCCCTGGGGGTGAAGACCTCTACGTTTCATCTGCACGGGCACTAAACGTCTTATTACTTTTGCACTGGCTTTGCCGAGCGCGAAGATTTAAACGATCTGTATTTAGCCTTTTAAACTGATTTGTTAAACTGATTTGTATTTAGCCTTTTACAAACTCATTCTACATTTAGCATTTTACAGACTTATTTAGCATTTTACAAACTCATTTGAAACTACTGATTTAGTTTATTAATAATTTTAAATACCACTTGATTATGTCTATGTAATATTTATTTTATAACACATTATTTATTTATTTATTTTTCTCGCTATATTTATTAGTCTTACATCTGAGAAACTACTGTAATTTTAGATTTAGTGTGATCTTATACTCTCATATACTTATTTATTACATGTTATTTATTAAGTTTTGGTGCTGTTGACCCATGCCAAACATTTACATTATTTTAGAACGTCTGGCCACTCTCAGTCACTAATTATTTTATGATACATTAATTTTATCACTTGAGCAGATTTTGTCAAATGTCACCATTGTTCTCACTGTGTGTTTTATTTTTATCATGTTCTGCAGCTTCTAGAAGCCATGACACACACTGGCACAATGGTCGGATGTAATTTCAACACCTTCCAAATACATGACCACACAAGAATCCTTGACATACTTACACAGTCTGCCATGCCTTAATCTGTGTTTCAACCGAAAATTACTACCTATACCCCGTTCCAGGCCAACATTTAAATTGGCCTTGATCTTACTGCTAGTGGGAGATGTTAGTCTTAATCCTGGACCTGTGGTCAGGCATAACATCCGCCTGGCCACCACTAACATTCGTTCAATTCGTGAAAAAACTGCCTCTATCACTGATCTTATAATTTCCAAAACAATAGACATTCTCGCTGTGACTGAGACCTGGCTCAGACCGCATGACACAGATGCATGTATTGCCGACATCTCCCCTCCTGGCTATACCTTCCACCATCGACCACGTCCAGTTGGACGAGGCGGAGGTGTCGGTTTCCTTATTTCAAAACTATTTAACGTAACCCCGTACACCAGCCCGGACTATACCACATTTGAATCTATTTGTCTTAACATATCTAATTCGTGCTTCTGTGGGGTTTTCATTTGTATTTATCGCCCTCCAGGTCATCCAGCTAACTTCTTTGAAGAATTCCAGGATCTTGTGGAAAATGTTGCAACCATGCACACAGAATTTTACATTTTGGGCAATTTTAATCTTCACCTGGATACACCATCTGCAACAACTATCACGTTTAATGATATCCTGGCATCATTTGACACAAAACAACATGTCAATTTCCCAACACACATACATGGACATTGGCTTGACATCTTGATAACTCGTTCCTCTTGTAAAAACATTCAGACACCCACAGTTGTAGATGGCTTATCGGACCATAACACAGTAATTGCAGATCTTAAAGTTCCTTTAGCCCCAGCCGTGTCCAAACACAACATGTTCTACAGAGCCATTCACTGTATCAACATTGCATCATTCATGACTGATATAATTACATCCGACCTTGTCACACATCCTAAAGAACATGTATCAGACCTATACAAACAGTACCGTCAAATACTGAAGACATTGCTTGACAAACATGCACCCGCTAAATCCAAATCTTTGTCACAAAAGCCGCCAGCTCCTTGGATGACCCCGGAAATAATCCAATCTAAACGGCGCCATCGCTATCTGGAACGTGTTTGGCGTAAATCTCGGTCATCCTTAGACAGGTCACGCTACACACGGCAATGTCATCTATGTAACCAACAAATGTCAAAAGCAAAGTCGTATTATTACGAAAACATGGTCGCAAATAACTCCGCTACACCAAAACAACTATGGAAATGCATCAATCAGATTTTACACAGGCGGCCTGCTCCTTCTCTACCAACCCATGCATCAATCAAGTCACTGTGTAACTCTTTCTCAAGTCATTTTAAAGACAAAATCAGCCTGATACATTCAGCCTTCACAGATCACACCTCAGACACTATAAATGCCGACTCTCCACAACTAAATTCTAAACTCACATCGTTTGAACCAGCCACAACTACTGAAGTGAAAAAAATAACCATGTCATCCCCAAATAAATCCTGTGATCTTGACCCACTTCCGACCATACTACTGAAAGCATGCCTTGACGTTTTAATTAAACCAATAACAGATATAATAAATGCATCACTCTGCTCCGGCTTATTCCCTGAAGACTTTAAATGTGCACATGTAAATCCAATTCTTAAGAAGACAACTCTGTCAAAAGAAGATCTAAACAGCTACAGGCCTATTTCTAACCTTAGCTTCATTTCCAAAATACTCGAAAAGGTTGTTGCAAATCGACTTACTTCTCACATCAACATAAATGGTTTAACCAATGCATCACAGTCTGCGTACAAACAATTTCACTCAACAGAAACTGCTCTTTTAAAAGTACACAATGACATAAACCTTAACATTGATAATGGCAAAGTTACTGCACTGACCCTGCTTGACCTATCCGCCGCTTTCGACACCATTGACCATGACATTCTCATTACACGCTTATCAACGTGGTACGGGATATCTGGCACAGCCTTGAGCTGGTTTACTTCATACCTTACTGACAGACGGCAAGCCATTAAAATAGGTAACTGCTTCTCAGACATGCTGCCCACCTCTTGTGGTGTCCCCCAGGGTTCTGTTTTGGGTCCGTTGCTTTTCACTCTGTACACAACACCATTAAGCTCAGTTATCCAGAGTCATAACCTGGATCATCACCTTTATGCAGATGACACACAAATCTATGATTCTCTGACCACACCAGATACTTGTCGCTCCCTAAACCAGCTCAGGGATTGTCTCCAAGATGTCTCCCTCTGGATGAAAAATAGTAAATTAAAACTAAATGCAGATAAGACTGAATTTCTCATCATTGGTACCTCAACGCAGCGGGCAAAACTCAATGGCTTTTTCCCGACACATATTCTGAGTCAGAGTATCACACCAGCCACCTCAGTTTTAAATCTCGGAGTAACGTTTGATGAAAACTTCAATTTCAAAAAACATATTCTCGAAAACATGCCGTTGCTGTTTTTACCATATCCGTGATCTTCGCCATATCCGCCGGTTTTTATCACTTTCCGTTGCTAAAACCATCGCCACAGCTCTAGTAAGCAGCAGACTCGACTACTGCAATTCCCTCCTTTACAATACCGCAAACAAGGACATAGCCAAACTTCAGCGTGTCCAAAATTGTTTAGCAAGGGTAGTCACGCGTTCTCCACGTTTTTCTCGCTCAGTGCCGCTTCTAAAATCACTGCATTGGCTACCTGTGCACTATCGCATCAGCCTATCAAGCACTCTCATCTACACAACCAGCATATCTAAATTCAATGCTAACTCCAACAAGAAATTCCAGACAGCTACGCTCAACCAGTAGTAACCCTCTTCACATCCCTTGGGTGAAAACGAAAGCCGGGACCCGAGCTTTCTCGGTTGCCGCACCAACGGTGTGCAATTCGCTTCCTGCCAGTGTTAAATCACAAGGTAATATAGTTTCATTCCGCCGACATCTAAAAACCTATCTCTTTAATGCTGCCTATCCTCCTTAGCCTCCTAGCTTTTCCATCCATCCGTTGACGACTCACGCATTGCTTTCGATTATGAGATTGATTAATCCCCTGGTTTTGTCGCGCCACTGAGCTTGATTTTCGAGGATATTGGCGCAAAAGAAGTTACTATTATTATTATTATTATTATTTGGTGCAATATAGCCACAAAAAACTCAACATTAACGGTAGGGCTAATTTATCGTAGTCCTAACATACGACAAGAGGATGATGAAAAATTGCACAATGCCATAAAGGAGATTAGTAAAAGAGAATGTGTTATAATGGGTGATTTTAATCATGGTCATATTCAGTGGAAATCACTAGAGAGTGTTGGAAGAGATGACCAGCAGTTTTTACTTCTAATACAGGACTGTTTCCTTACACAACACGTTTTAGACCCAACGAGAGGTGGAAATGTGTTGGATTTAGTATTCTCCTCTCAAAACGAATTAGTTGATAATGTTAAAATATGTGAGCCTTTGGGATCTAGCGACCATAATCAGATCCATTTTAGTATAAAAATACAAACAGAGATTACTGGCAAAAAGCGAGGGAGGAGAAATTTCAATAAAGGCAAATATAAACAAATGAGAACCTACTTAGCAAGCATAAATTGGACTGACTTAATGAAGGACAAGACAGCAACAGAATGTTGGATAATTTTGAAAGATGAGATTGAGGGCATTATTGAAACATTTGTTCCTATACAAAATCAAGGGAAACGATCTAGGAAGAAACACCTGTCAAAAGAAGCTATACGAAAGATTGCCTACAAACAAATAATGTGGAGAATATACAGAAACACTGGAAATATAGAAGACTATAACAATTACAAAAAGGCCCTAAATTTAGCTACAGCTGAAATGAGAAAGTCAAAACGGTCTTTTGAGCAGAAATTAGCGAACGACATAAAAAATGATAGTAAGAGTTTCTACGCTTACGTAAGGAGTAAACAGAAGGTTCGAGATAAAGTAGGACCACTAAAAAACAGTGCAGGTAATGTAATATCTGATGGGTTTCAAATGGCAGAGGATCTGAATGAATATTTCAGCTCTGTATTCACTAAAGAAGATATAAGTTCACTGCCGTTACCTGCTAGAAAATTTGTGGGTGATGAATCACAAAATTTGGGGCAGTTGTTTGTCACTCCTGAAATGATATCCAAAAAAATTTAAATGATGAAAACAAATAAATCACCAGGAGTTGATGGAATAACACCTAAATTACTTAAGGAAATTGTAAACGAAATAAGTACACCACTTGCAAATTTTTTTAATATATCACTTAAAGAGGGAATTGTTCCGGCAGAATGGAAGGAGGCAAATGTAACACCGTTATTTAAAAAGGGGTCGAGGAGTAAGACAGAAAATTATAGACCAGTGAGCTTAACATCAGTATTATGCAAATTATTAGAAACATTTATTAGAGACCACATGGTAGACTTTCTTGTAAAAAACAAATTAATAACTAAATCTCAACATGGGTTCCTAAAAGCTAGGTCTTGTCTAACCAATCTCTTATGTTTTTTAGAAGATATTACTAAGTGGGTAGATGATGGTTCACCGGTGGATGTAGTATACTTAGATTTTCAAAAAGCATTCGATAAAGTGCCACATCAAAGACTGTTAACTAAATTAAAAGCCTATGGTATAGGGGAAAGTATGATAAATTGGATACAAGCATGGTTGACAGATAGAAGACAGAGAGTAATAGTAGAGGGAGAGATATCAAACTGGAAACCAGTTTGGAGTGGAGTTCCACAGGGGTCGGTGTTGGGACCAATACTGTTCTTGATATTTATAAATGATTTGGATGATGATTTATCAAGTAAAGTACTTAAATTTGCAGACGACACAAAAGTGTTCAGAACTGTAAAAACTGATACAGATAAAGAAACTTTACAAGATGATCTAACCAAGTTAGTAAAATGGTCTGAAAAATGGCAGATGTTATTTAATTTTGGTAAATGTAAATGCATCCACATTGGACATGGTAATATGAGCAAAGAATACTTTATGGGCAATACTATATTAGGCACAAGTGTAAAAGAAAAGGACTTGGGAGTTACAGTTAGTGCCGACATGACAGTTTCAGAGCAATGTGGACTTGCTGCTGCAAAAGGAAATCAAATTTTAGGATTAATTAGAAGAAACATCACATATATGGATAAGACTTTAATAATACCATTGTACAAGGCAATAGTTAGGCCACACTTAGAATATTGCATTCAGGCATGGAGGCCATATCAAAAGAAAGACATTGATAAACTTGAAAGAATTCAAAGGAGGGCTACTAAACTAATTCCAGAACTTAAACATTTATCCTATGAAAGACGCCTGCTAGAATGTAGATTGACAACATTAGAAACTAGAAGATTAAGAGGAGACCTAATAGAAGTTTTTAAGATATTGAATGGATATGAAGATATTGATAGCAACATTTTTTTCAAACTAAAAGAAGATAGTGTGACAAGGGGGCATAAGGCAGCGTTAGTCAAGCCATACTCTAGATTAGATAAAAGAAAATTCTCCTTCTCCCAGAGAACAATAACTGATTGGAATAATTTAAGTCATGATTGTGTAAATGCCAGCAGTGTAAATATGTTTAAAAATAAAATTGACAATTATATGGCAAGGGCGGGCTATACCTAGGTTGAATACTTAAATGTTTTAGAAATTATTTTAATACTGATAACATTATTTATTCATATAATTATTTTAATTAATTTATTATTATAAAAAATGGTTTTATTGTAGGATATTTTATGTATTTATTTATTTCACTTGTATATTTTTTTAGAGACAAAGTATACATTTTATTTTACTTATGTATTTTTAGAGACAACGCATTTTAATTAGCAGCATTTTAGTGCGTTTTATAATAACTGTATATGAATTGTATTTTTTTTTTTTTTTTTTTTTTTTTAGGTGAACACTCGATAAGCCATAGGCTTCCTTGTTCACATGCCGTCTGGAGCTTGGTTCTGGACGGCAACTTGTTAAACCCTTGTTAAACTTGTTAAACAACCAGAGAAGGCTAGGTACAGTTACTTGTGCTACTATGCCACCAGTGCGTATGGTTACAGTGGAATACTGGTCAGAAAGGTATCTTTTTATGTTTATTTCATGCTCCTAATATTTATAGTAAGTTTTTTCATGCCTGATATTTAACAATGTAAATATAAAAAAGCTGAAACATATACCTATGCCTGATGCAATCGTGATTTACTAACTGATACATTTTGTTGACAGGCATACGTTGGGTTTTATGACCCATACAATCAACCCTACAAAACTGCAGTGGCCACAGGAAACTGGGGCTGTGGAGCCTTTGGAGGTGACAGCAGGTTGAAAGGTAAATGTTGCCAAACGCATTACAAGTGGTTGTGTAAATTTACACATCCTCAGTAACAGTTGTCTTTATATCATGCATAAAAAAGATGCCCTCATCATACCAGTTATGAATTAAATATTATTTAATCATTTATTGGCGACTCATACAGGTTATGATCATGGTTAGGATAATTTTTTTTATTTATTCACCCTAATATATATTATGGCACAATCAGTAAAAGTCTATATTTAAATAAATGCAAATTCTGTTTGAGCCTCCGTGCACATATGAGATGATGATGGGAAATGTTATCAAGCGGTTTTAATAATGTCTTAAATGCAATGTTAGTTAAATTGACAAGTTAAATAAAATTATTCCAGCATAAAGGTAACTATATATAACAACAAGCTTTACTCTATGCGTGCGTGCGTGCGTGCGTGCGTGCGTGCGTGCGTGCGTGCGTGCGTGCGTGCGTGCGTGCGTGCGTGCGTGTCATCACCTTCAATTGACGTCACCAACTTCTGTCATGCCAGCTCTCATCCAACTGATGGCGGCTGCGGTGGCTGAACGTGAAGTCTGCTACTTCACTTATAAAGACAACAAACTCACCCAAGACATCTACGACATTCACGAGCTGATAACAGACCGCGGCTTAACTGTTGGTACGTACTCAGTTTCCTTCACACCTGGTAACTGAATAAATTTTGCTCACATCATATACATGATATTCAATAAAATATTGCCAGAAAAAAGCTCATCTAATGTGAAGTTCTCAGAATAAACAATATTTTTGTCCCTTTTCATACTATCAGCCACACGAATATATCTCAAATATCAAATCTATTAATTAATGTGTTGTATTTGGATCATTGTAAACATATCTCCTCCCAGGTGGATCATTGTAAACATATCTCCTCCCAGGTAGATCATTGTAAACATATCTCCTCCCAGGTGGATCAATGTAACTGTATCTCCTCCCAGATGGATCATTGTAAACATCTCCTCCCAGGTGGATCATTGTAAACATATCTCCTCCCAGGTGGATCATTGTAAACATATCTTCTCCCAGGTGGATCAATGTAGCCATATCTCCTCCCAGGTGGATCATTGTAAACATATCTCCTCCCAGGTGGATCAATGTAACCATATCTCCTCCCAGGTGGATCAATGTAACCATGTCTCCTCCCAGGTGGATCAATGTAACCATATCTCCTCCCAGGTGGATCAATGTAACCATGTCTCCTCCCAGGTGGATCAATGTAACCATATCTCCTCCCAGGTGGATCAATGTAACCATGTCTCCTCCCAGGTGGATCAATGTAACCATATCTCCTCCCAGGTGGATCAATGTAACCATATCTCCTCGCAGGTGGATCAATGTAACCATATCTCTTCCCAGGTGGATCATTGTAAACCTATCTCCTCCCAGGTGGATCATTGTAAACATATCTCCTCGCAGGTGGATCAATGTAACCATATCTCCTCCCAGGTGGATCAATGTAACCATGTCTCCTCCCAGGTGGATCAATGTAACCATATCTCCTCCCAGGTGGATCAATGTAACCATGTCTCCTCCCAGGTGGATCAATGTAACCATATCTCCTCCCAGGTGGATCAATGTAACCATGTCTCCTCCCAGGTGGATCAATGTAACCATATCTCCTCCCAGGTGGATCAATGTAACCATATCTCCTCCCAGGTGGATAATTGTAAACATATCTCCTCCCAGGTGGATCAATGTAACCATATCTCTTCCCAGGTGGATCATTGTAAACATATCTCCTCCCAGGTGGATCATTGTAAACATATCTCCTCGCAGGTGGATCAATGTAACCATATCTCCTCCCAGGTGGATCAATGTAACCATATCTCCTCCCAGGTGGATCAATGTAACCATGTCTCCTCCATGTAAGCGATCCTTATTATGTGAATTTAAGAAAATAGTGATTTAGAGTTGTCTTTTTCCCTGAGATGCTTTCTCCTACCTGATACAGTTGAATTGGAAGCGCCAGACATATTAAATGGGTGATATTGTTTTGAACAAAGTAGAATACAGATTTGAGAGCTCGTCAGATTGTTTGAACTTTTACATGAACCTACTCGCCCTAGTCACTAAAACAAGTGACTCAAATGTTTGAAGGAAATAACCTTATTCACTAATTCACTAATACATTTCAGTTGTATATCAGTGGAACCTTATCTTATTCATAAATAACAAGTTACTCAAATGTCAGTGGACACAGTTCACTCATTTGTCAGTGGAAGCTCATCTGATTCACTAACACAGTTCACTTGGTTATTAGTGAAACAACCTTAGTCACTACCACAGTTCACTCAAATATCAGTTGGGTGTAATCTTATTCATTTGACAAGTCACCTGGATGTCAATGCAAGTTATTTCATGCAAAAACCGTTGGATATTTAGAATCTGTAGTTATTACATAACAACGGAAAGTGTAGTTCTGATTATAAAAACAGTGCTGCTATCTACAGTTAGGACCTGGCAACAGTTGAATGACATTTTCTGGTGTATTGCAGGAGACGTGTGGAAACTCATCTCTGACTACAGCCAAACCATCCGCGGTAGTGGAGGTGGAGGTGGAGGTGGCAACTATGGAAAAGGAGTTCGCTACAGTGCAAACGTCCGTGGAAGAGGTTCTGTGTCTGCAGGCAACGATTACGGTGCAAGAGGCTTTGGTGCAGGAATCAGAAAGAACGTGTTTGAGTTCATCAGAGAGAAAGTGCAGCCAACCACCACATCTCACGGCATGCCATCTTCCCCAGGGGGCAGTTACGGAGGTGCCAGTGGAACATCTCGTGGCGGGTCTCATCACGGCACCAGTGGGTCGGCTTACACTCGACCGCCACTGCAGAAGTCCAGCAGTCAGAGGGAGGAAGACAGCCACCGTGCTGATGATGGTGAAGATGCCTGGGATCAGACATCAACAACAAAATTCACTCGTGTATAAGGAAAGGAACCAAGATATAAAGGAAACAGAGGACTGTGTAGGAATGGGAACACCAACACAAGGGGAAGAAGAAGTGGAACGATAAGGGAACACGGAACAGCCATGAGGGTGTAGTGATGTCATCTACAGGTCATGCCCTGTGAAGGTTGATGTATGTTTAACAGAGCTGGACCTCTTGGGACATTCCAACATATCAGTCACAAAATGTGGGCAACAAACCATGCACTGTAACACTGCTTACTAGAAGAATATCTTGTGTGGTGTATTTGTTAGGGCAGCATGTAATGGTAAGATACCATTCTGATAACACAAATATTATGCAATGTGCACATAACAGGAATGTTTGAATTCTGCAATGTGCACATAACAGGAATGTTTGAAGTCTGCATTGTGCACATAACAGGAATGTTTGAAGTTTGTTAATGTATTGTGGACTTGTTAGGTCGGTTTCTGTGATAGCAACAGCCAGAGCCAATGTATAGGCAACTTGTGATTATGTCAACAGACCAACACGTCGTTAAAAACTACTACTAATACCACTACTACTACTACTAGTAGTAAGTAGTAGTACTAAATAATTAGTTTATTGTAACTTCAGTTATATCCAGTAACTAAAAGCATATATTTTCCATAATGTACAAAATTATAGATATTTAATTGGTAATTTTTTTGCATAAGAACACACTAAAATTTTGACAACATCAGCTTGATATATATCCTGTACATTATGTATTGCTGGTGTTTAACAGGTAATTAAAGTTTTGACAATATAACTGATTTGCAGTATGCTGCTGGACAATCTCTTATTTAGTGCATGTATAATTGTGATATCATTAGCATTTTGCATTGCAACTTATTTAAGTACATCATGTGGTCATGACAGTTAAGTTCTTTGTAAAAATTGCCAAAGATCATAAGGTTATTACGTAAAGGTAGGGGACATAGGTAGGCTTATACCTGAGCACTACGGGAATTTAGATATCTGTGAGAAACATGCGTTTTTAAATTATTGAAATATATAACTCGAAACTAACTTGAAATATATAACCAAATCACTGCTTCAACTTAAGCGTAGGAACATGCCAATACCTAGGTAAATCAGTCCTAAGTATTTAGATCAAGGGTTAAGTGTTCACTATACACTGCTTAGAATCATGATTTAATTGTTAGGTCAATGTGCAGCACCTACTGTGTTGGACACACACACACACACACACACACACACACACACACACACACACACACACACACACACACACACACACACATAAGGTAATTGAATATATATTTTTATTTTGTTGATACATTTCATACATGTGTGCACATAGGTTGAGATGACTTATTAAACCAGTAGTTTTAATTTTGTAAATGCTTGTGGCACAGGGACATCTATACTAAGTACACGTGAATATGCAATGTTTACATGACTGCCATGTGTAATATGCCTTTATCAAGCTGTGATGCAGACTGGGATGTTTGTCTTTGCTAAAATGAAAAGAATAGTTATTTGATTTGAATCTGTAATTTATTTTCTTTATGCATTAATAACAATTCATAATTTTATGGGATACCAATGTAACATAGACACTTTAAATATGTTTAGTTTCATGTCAGTTGCATTTGTCAAACAAAGCACAAGACAAAGTCCCTATCCGAAAATAAATTGCTGCTAACTGCACAAAATGTGTAACAATCACCATATTTATATCAGAATGTTTGTACATGCAATTAAAAACACGGTGTATTTACTACTTCATTATGTTGTGACTATATACGATACCTGTATGGGGTTGTTCATAATTGTCAACATTTTGCGAAGCATACAAACTGTACACTGGGGGAGGGGTCGGATGGTTCCGTATGCTTAAAAACTGTTGTAGCCCACTTGGTATTTTTTATAAGTATTAGTCACAACAATCCAAATATTTGGTGATTCTTAGGGGAGAGGAGGAGGTGAAGAAATAGTATACGCTTCCATAAATGTTGACAATTATGAACAACTAAACGCCATAGTTTTCATTCTCTGACTATTCTGACTTTTGCTTTGTGGCAGTCCTAGCACTTTGAAACATATCCAGTCTCTTCTCTTGGGTGGCTTCGGTACAAGAAGCAAGAGCCCTAGACAGGTACAGTTTGTAACGGAAAGGTCTAGTTGCTAGAGATTGCTGGACGATTCGTTCTCCTCTCGATTTGGTTTCGAAAGTGTATGCCCTAAACCATATGCACAGTGTGGTGCATCATGGATATCTGCTTAGCACCCATGGAGGGCTTGGAACTACTCAGCTCAACATCCCTTTATTTGTCCGCCATAAATACCCTTAAAGACGTGGTCCTCAAATTTTCTGGGAAACGTCCAGCCACGCTACAATTAATGCATGAAAGTTGTTCTACAAATGTCCACCTCTGTGTAGAGTGACAAAGCTTGCCCAAGGTTTATCACCGCAGCACAGGGTTCTTTTAGTCGATAGTCTAAGTTCTACCTCTGAGCCCCGTCGCTCTACAAATAGAGTCGATGTTGGGGCAGTTTAGTGAGTCATGTGGAGCTTATTCATGGTTTGACTTGATGTGAGAACCCCTAAAAACGATCTTTCTGTGGAATAGACTGTGATTGGTAGACCCAAATAGAGTTGCGTCACTCTCATGTTGATAATCAGGCACGTCGCAAATCTGTCTCTGTTCAGAAACCCTGTAAAGGTGGGGAAAGTGGGATCTACATGTATCCTTCCTCACTAACCACAGAACAACTGTCGCCTTGCTGTTGAACATGTTGCAATAGACGTTGGGGCACACTATTGTGATATTGAGCAGAACAGAGCATATTCTATACGACATCATTATGCATTCTACATATTAGTTTCGATTAATACAAGAAACCGCTTGTTTGAGCAGCTCCTGGTGGATACAGGAAGCAGTCATCATCCCTCATCTTCTGGCGGCGCGCTCGAGATAACCATCCTCGTAGTCCAATCATTTTGCATCTCACACAACACTCTCGAAGAAGGTGATGAGTCTGTTCCATCCACTGCAGCAATCCTCGAGTCACCCGCGGAGAACTCTGATCGTATCGTCATATCATGTCAGATTGTTGCTGTTGCTTGTGTGAGACAGTGTGCGAGGCGCAGAGTGTCTTCCATCTATCAAAGGGAGTAGGAAACTTCGCAGTACGCTTAAGCGCTGTTTATCTGCATGTCGTTTACTTCAACCGCTTTTAATCGTGCTGGGAAAGTAGGCTAGCAGCTGTTTTCCGGTGTAACCCCCACGTCTTTTGAATTGCATATACATCGAGTTTCTGATATAAACTTTTGAGAGTTGGATGGTGAACGTGTTGGATTGTCGTGCTACTCCTGTTGGTTGCATCGGTTCATCGATGAACTACTCTGTTGCCGTGTCTTAATCGTTATTCCCGTTATTGCTATTATAATATTAAGCTGGGCAACTTCGTTGACTCTCCATCGTCTGTCCGTTCCTGATTCTGTCCATATCGTCTTCGTCGCGTCAAGATAACAGCTACTTTGTCTGTTCTGACGTTGTTCTTACTCACAGATAAAACAAGGCCAGGAGCAGCCCTCCATACCAGGATACATGCTTACATTAATGTTTACATGAAAGCGTGGCTTTTTACCTAAAGGAGCGTATCCCGGATTGACATGTTGGTGGGTTTTCAAAGTGATACCACCGTTTATGTCGCTCACAGCATATGGTTGCGTTTTGACGGAAAGCATTTATTTGTGGGTCAAGGGTAAGCGTTTCAGCCGGAGATTTTGTTCATGCAGTCTCTCTGACCGAGAAACGGGTCTTGTTAGATATTTTTGTGGCAATGGTCCTCAATGTTTATGGGTGGCACCCAACCCTAAACGGGATAAACCGAAAAATAGTGTACATCTTTGACCTCGGATTCCTAAAAATAAAGACGCTACATAAATTTACTATTATTATTATTTGTGCGACACGTGAAAAATCAGGATCACTCTCCAATGTAAAAGTAATGGCAAGCACTAAAATTGCAACAATTAAAACAAAATAGATCTCGGGTATTGGAACACGTGACTACGTTTCCCTGTGATGATGTGAGGATGATGTTCTTGTTGTAAGTCTCCATGGTCTTGGGTTACTTCTTCTTGACAGGGTTGAAGCAGCTTTCTGGCTCACTTCATCTGACACCTACAAAGCGGAGGCTCTGCATGTGTCTGATGAAGTCAGCCAGGAAGTCAGCTTTAGCAGCCTAGCCAAAGCTTCTGCTCGGAGCACGGGAGCTCCAGAAGCCAGGAAGTTGAGCCTGTTCTTATCTGAGACGGTGAAGAGATTAGTGAAGTTCCTGACAGCAGCGAAGACGCGCTGAACTGACTCCTCACACTTGTTGACCTCGGCCTTCTACAGCTCGCGATGTCTCTCCGCCCTTGGGCAGTCTGGATCGTTGATGATGTCGACCATCTCGAAGGTCTTTTCATAAAACTGGGCCTGTATGGAGGTTGGGGATAATGATTGAGGCTGGAGTGTTGGAACCGGTGTGGGCCTGTGGCCCTGTGTTACCAAACTCACTGGTTGATCTTCTGGACACTGTTGATGGTGAAGACAGGAGGAGAAAAACGAGGACGAGTTTGACTTCCACACAAGTATTGAAATAATTTTTGTATGGCAGTTCACCATGACTAGTATGGTAGGTCTTTCTTATAGTATTGCCCGTTTCTCGGCATGGAAATAGTGTCCTTAGGATGCCTGCGCTCCTCCCCAAGCATACGGTTTCGAGCTTTAGTGCGTTCTGCTTGGAGTAATGGAAAAGAAACATAACTGTATATAGTTGGTATATGTGTGCGTATGAGAGAATGTGTGTTGCATTCGCGCGGATGGTGATTACGTATATCAATCTTAAGACACATCCCGCGGTGTAATCTCGGCCTCGTACACAAGTTGCGGTTCATATGCCTTATTTTTAGCATCACATTGTAACATTACTTACTTTGAAATATTACAGTTAATGTATCCAAGTTGTCCTAATGCAACAGAAGCTCGCTCGCAATGTGACGTTGTGTTGCATATGTTTCTGGAGTAATTAGCTGCTTTACGCTTTGTCCACTCGACTGACATCTTTGTACAAGTAGAGCACATTCGATCAATAAATAAAAAAACTGGGATAACTCCCTACATCCAAAGAGAGCACCACCTGAATGGATTACGAGAAAATGATTCGAAGAATAAACCGTTTTTATTATATCAGTTTTGATCAACTGTGTAGCAAGAAAGCTACCAAGATCAAGCGTCTGTACCTAAAATGTTTCGATCGTTTTCTCGTATTTGTGAGAACTGTAACATTAATATTAATGTCCACTAGCAGTTGTTATGATACACACATATCTATGTCATGCTATCTGTGATTCTCCAGGTGACCAGCTTACCTTAACAACTACATAACTAGGCTATAATGCATGAAGTGGCAGTACTAGATTAAAAAAACAAGGCTTCCATCACAGATAAGTGGTTGTTCCCCGCGTCGCCAATCTTCCCAACATTGGGCATGATCGGTCAGTGATGCTGCCGTAAGTCTTCAACGTTGGAATGGTCTGCATGTTCACCAGGCGAAGACGGCCTAAAACAAAAACAGTAAAAAGAGAGTTACAATACAAATTAGGCTCAGTTCTTACACACGCCCGCATTATATCACCCCACTGGTGTCAAAGCCGTAAAGCCCATATAGGCGAGCGGCAAATCCGCAAAAAGTGCGTTATTTTAGGACTTTAAATGGCCCCCCTACACACACCTGAATGTTATATCATTGGAAAGCCCTGCATCTCCCCGTCATAAATAGGCCTGTCGTAGAGTTGCCAAGTGGTGCAGTTAGCGGTAATTCAAGGTCAAACTAGGTCACCGTCAAACGTTCACTTTTAGAAACTGCGCGCTTTAGAAAACGTCTTGATATTTAATTGACTGTATAGCTACTTTATTTCATGAGAAAATGGTCAAGCCATACATTTTTAAAAAGCACATTATCTCTGCTTCACAACAGTATAAAGAGTTTTGCTGTATCATGGAAACGTAAAACTAACGACACGCTCGAACAAGGTCACCCACAAAATGTCAGATATTACAAAGTTGACAATGCAGCGAACATCAAAAGGTTATACTGGTTGCACATATACTTCAAGATTATGGAGATGTCATACACTGTGTGAAAGATCAATTTCACCCCGTCACAATGCGGTATGACATGACGCTGCGAGATGAAGTAGTGTGTGTGGAGCGGCGTTCAATAGTAGTCACCGTAAATTTATGTGAGAATTAAAATATATTTAATTATGTATTAATCACGGGTGGTGGAAATGTGGTGTCTTTTGTATTACTATGTACTTGTTATTCACCAGGCTACTCAGAATCTTAATTACAGCCCAGACTTGCAAAGCCAGGGTCATCAGTCAATGTCTATAGGCACGGCTCTGTTTACATTGTGGTTTCCTGTTTGGTGTTTCACAATCTGGTTGGGTGTTTCACAAGACCTGGTTTGGTGTTTCGCAATAGGCCCACGGTCCTATTTAAACTGGTGTTTGGCGGCAAGTCGGCCTCACTTGCTTCAGCAGCCGCTCTACTCAGTTAATCAATATTCATCGACACCGTTGGTATTATTTTACCCGATTAAATTTAGGCTCGCACCCACCCTCCCTTATTGACTGTTTTACTTATGTATGTAGTTCGATTATTGTCTAATTGTACCTATGTTTATTTCAATTATTATAAATGTATTGTGTAGATGTTAGTTAGTAAGTAGTCTGCAGATAGTTAGTAGGTAGTCTGACTTGTAGATCAGGGAGTTTGCATTGTTAGGTGGCGATTGTCTGTATACTTGCACATGTTTACTATGTATGGTGATTATTTGAACATGTGGTTATTGTATAACATTAAAACAATGCAGATCTACAAGTTCACCCACAACCCTGTCTTACTCTTATTTGTTCACGAACCTGATCAAGTGTCAGGCGGTTTATTGCGAACAGACTGATTAATGATTGTTGGAAATTGCGCCATCACGCAAGCTAGTGTATGTCATTGTATCATTCTGTGACGTTTTCATATAGACTTTAAATAATTGTGTTTTTTCACTTATATTGACCCAAAAGGACTCGAAAAAACTGTTTCCAATTTTCCGTCCACTTTTTCGTGAAAAACTTCAAGATGGCCGCCACCGGCCACCAAAAGTCTTGTAATCGCTATATATTTTGCATTAAACGGTATAGAAACTTGAACTTGGAGTCGTTTTATATGTTTTGAAGTATGAGGAATCCAATGCAACTATTATTTTTATAAAAATAAAATGAAGTTATACCAGCATTATAGGTTTTAAAATAACCATTAAACGTTAGATCCAAAATTTGTCTGCAAGATCACTCTCCTCTTCACTCTAGCCCTCTTTGTCCACAATGTTGGTGCATGTATATTCAGCTGTTTCACACTTGCACAGTTGTTTGCACAGGTGCCATCTTAACTGCATCAGGTAGGAAGTAGGTTAGGAAACAGGACCTGTTCATAGCCACATAGCACCAGATCTGACGGATACATTCCAACCTCAAAGCCACCAAGGGCGCTGATCACATCGTCGGAAACTTTCAGGAACATCTTGAAGTATGTAGATTTTCGCTTTCCCTGTGTTCTGTGTTCATTGATATCTGCTCCAATAAGTGTATGAAACCCTGGTAGAGCTGCTTGTCTTGTTAGGACGCAGGATATTGTAGATAGGCTTGAGTTTGACAGGGCGTCATTTAGCTCCTGTACCCATCATCACAACGCTCTCTGCACTGAGTTATGGAACTCCGCGCAACGTCAACAAAAGTACATCTGTATCACTGAAATAAATGTGTACAATGATATCTAGATCACCCAGTGCTACAACTGCATACAGTGTTATCAATGTATCTGCACGCCTTTGTATCCTTTCTATTCAGGAATGACTTTAGATCTAGGTGGGTGTGTTATCAGCGACCTTATTGCCCGGGTCAGAAGATATGCCAGCTGTTCTTTGTTGCCTCATATGATCTTTCAACGAATTGGTGCTGTTGTCATCAAAGAGTAAATATGCCGCGCAGTAGCCGAAAGGTTTGCTGTTAATTGCGCGAATAAAAAATGCTGAAAGGCCTTGACAGTTATCAATGTGACCTTTGTGAACACTAAATTCATGCACAAAAGCCATGCCATCGATAATGATGATAGGTGACTCTCCGGATGCTGTGCCTCGGTAAGGTATGTTCTATCATCTATCGTAGGTTGTCTCTGGTACACTGTCATTGCTGTCGCATGAAACAAATTCTTACCCTCAGGTGTGTCTACCTAACCATCAGTGTTATCACCAAAAAAACGACGCTTTTTGGCCGATGAAGACCTGAGTGCACATAGTTCCCAGCGTGTTCCTCCATGTTCTGCTGCACTCCCTCGGCAGTTTGAATTACGCATTGTATGACTCTTTGTATGGAATGCCAACTTCAGACATTGAGAGAACTTCTGGAGGTGTCTGGCTTCTCCACTGGTCGCAGCACTGTGACATGCCAAACATTGAGGGAGCCTGAATCTCACCCAGATGTACTCATCAACCTATCTACTAGGCTACACAGGATGTACAAAATTCGCTCCTGAACACTGTATGTGGTGGAGAGAAAAGGTTGCAGAGATTTGTGCATGGCACACTTGAATCAGGTTAATCATGCAGCTTCTACAGCCCCAACAAAAAGTCAGGGATGAAAACATTTGCTGACATGGCAATACATATCAAGTTCTAGTGTGGCAAGGGAGGTGTTGTGACAGCAGCTATTAGTCCGGAGATTGTGTTTCGCAGAGCCCTGTCGTTGGCGCGTTGCAGATATGACGTTTCTATGGCCACCGTTCTCGGCCATTGTTCATGCTGATGGTACAATGCGGAAAACTAACAAAGCGGAACTGGGTCATCAACTGGAAGCTCAAGTCGAGAGAGTGTCTGAACTTCCGCAAAGCACCACTTCAACCATGGTGTATATTAGGGATGCCATGGCTGTTATTCAAATGATGGGGGGTACCAATTCAATTCATTTGATGCATTAGCTTTGTCACACTTCAAACAACTTCTGATAGGATTTCAAAAAGCTGACACGGTTGTGGAAGTGTTTGATAGATATGATGACGACAACTCTGTGAAAAACTGCGGAACTACACACAGAAGTATACATGTACTGGTGGACAAACAATGTCATCATCGATTTGTCAATATTCAAAATTGCACCAGACAATAATCATTATACAATTGCAATGTACTCAACGCAACATCATAATGTGACTGTAAAGCGAGCTTTTTGGCTTTCTTTTTTGGCAAATTATTTATTCATCACGAAGGATTGTATATTTGTAAGTCGATTTGGTGCGGCAACTACAAACATTCTACCCACCTATAATGCACTGTCATCCTCGTCATCATCACGTAGAATGTCTAGGTCGGTAACTGAATGTGGATTTTAAAAACTTTCATTGCCATGACATGTGCACAGCTCTGTGCAACACAAACTGTTATGACTGCATGCACAGTTGTTTGTGCAGCGAATTATACTTGTGCATGAGCAGATGAGTCCTTCCAGGAGCTCTGACGCCATTGGACAGGAAAAAGTTTTCCATTTTTTCTTTCCCACCCATGCTCCAGTGGGGACCAAATGTTTGGCTTGGTCACATGTGACAACATCCACACCTTCGTTTGCCACTGAGCCCGCCTTGTAAGTTCCTCAAACCTTGCTTTACATGGGGGAAGTTTCGCCAACGACGTGTTTTTCTTGTTGACCAGCTTTAATCATAAACGGTTGAGGTTGGAGTGAGCATTCTTCTCTGAGCCATGAAATGGTCTACCTACCCATTTTGCATCACAACGTTGAAAACTGTTTTCTTCCCAATTCCAAACAAGGAGAAATCTGAGTCATATCCTGTTAGTGAATGCATGGCAGGACCTACGTTGTAGAAATGCGTACCGACAGCCCTGGGTCCTAACAAGACAAGCAGCTCTACCAGGGTTTCATACACTTATTGGAGCAGACATCAATGAACACGGAACACAGGGAAAGCTAAAACCTACATACTTCAAGATGTTCCTGAAAGTTTCCGACGATGTGATCAACATTGTGGACAAAGAGGGCTAGAGTGAAGAGGAGAGTCATATTGCAGACGAATTTTGGATCTAACGTTTAATGGCTATTTTAACACCTATATTGCTGGTACAACTTCATTTAATTTTAATAATAATAATAGTTATATTGGATTCATCATACTTCAAAACATATAAAACGATTCCGAGTTCAAGTTTCTATACCGTTTAATGCCAAAGATATAGCGATTATAAGACTTTTGGTGACCGGTGGCGGCCATCTTGAATTTCCCCAAGAAAAAGTGGACGGAAAAATAGAAACAGTTTTTTTTCAGTCCTTTTGGGACAATATAAGTGGAAAAAACACAATTATTTAAAATCTATATAAAAAAGTCACAGAATGACACAATGACATACACTAGCTTGCGTGATGGCGCAATTTCCAACAATCATAGATTTACGGTGACTCCATTTGAACGCCGCTCCACACACACTGCTTCACCTCGCAGCGTCATGTCATACCGCATTATGACGGGGTGAAATTGGTCTTTCACATGACATCTCCATAATCTTGAAGTAGATGCGCAACCAGTATAACTTTATGAGGTTCGCTGCATTGTCAACTTTGTAATATCTGACATTTTGTGGGTGACCTTGTTCGAGCGTGTCGTCAGTTTTATGTTTCCATGATACAGCAGCATTCTTTACACTGTTTTGAAGCAGAGATAATGTGCTTTTTAAAAATGACCATTTTCTCATGAAATAAAGTAGCTATGCAGCCAATTAAATATCAAGACATTTTCTGAAGCGCGCAGTTTCTAAAATTGAACGTTTGACGGTGACCTTGTTTGACCTTAAATTACCGCTAACTGCACCACTTGACAACTCTACGACAGGCCTATTTATGACGGGGAGATACAGGGCTTTCTAATGGTATAACACTCAGGTGTGTGTAGGGGGGGGGGGCATTTAAATCGGTCAGTTTGGTGGTTTTGCCGCTCGCCTAATAGCGATGCGGTCAAGATTATTCTAAACTGGCATCTGTTGCCAGCGTTCCGCTGCGCGGCGTAATATCGGCGCCAAACCGGAAGACAACGACACACCTACTATGACGTCACAACAATACGGCAGATGCGCCATCTTCATTTCTGGCGACGTCAGATTTCCAAGATGGCAGCATCGTTGATCTAAGCGAACTGGGGGGCAGTTTTCTTCCGTCTTTAATTAATAAAGATACATACTAGCCCGTGGTATATATGTCGTCTTTTCAACCCATAATCCCTACACTGAACCGACATTTGAAATGAGACATTTCACTCGTAGACATACAGCTATAGCTATAAATATAATGTATGTAAAAATGTTGTTAATATAAAAGATTCACTCTATTAGTATGCAGCCGTGATTAAAATTATATAAGGATTAATTGCATAACGTCTTTAAATAAATGTTTATAAAGAGCTGTAAGTGTAACGTAATTGTTCTGTAGCCAAACCTACATATATGCCTAAAACATTTTGAAGTCATAACCCCCCTTTAAACCCCATTTATGCATAATTGTTGGAGAGAGTGGTCCTCAAACACAGATTTCGACAGAGAACCGTATTATTATTTTTTATAATAGACACCTTCCTTAGTTACCTTATCAAAGGACTTGCTATTGATTCTGATTTGGTCCTTGATTCCTGGTAACAATGTGTACAGATATGTGGTGGGACACACACAGGGCTATCTGAAATGTAAAATAATATCAAATAGTATGGCATAACCAGTAATACAATAATACATCGCGACGTTCTTTGATGGCGGATTCACAAACTTTGATTATGTGCCGTGAAGTTTTAATCACTTCCTTGTTATATAGCCAGTTTGTGATAGAGACAAGGATCTTTATAGTGTTACTAGGATGTCTCACTCTGCAGATCTAGATAGGCCGTGCGTGCAAATCAACCATCAGCGCCACCTGTCCGCCGAAGTGTAACCATGTCCATAATTTTATTGTACACAGTCCGTGCGCCCCCGAACCGGCCCGGCGAAGAAAATTCGTCGAGTTCGGCAGAATATACATTTCCACTGTGGATGAAGTATCTCGCCAGTAAGTTTTATGATATATCTTTACTGTCAATAGGTGCAGAAATAGGTTTAGTACAGCGAGAAATATTGAAATTATATCAGCGCCGTAAATGTAAACAAACGCTACTTGTGTTTCGTTACAGTCCGGTCGGACTACATCAATTTTAATTACATTTCCGCTATGTATGATTTAACTGTGGCAATGATCTTAAAAGAAATACATTACGGTGGAGATAAATAAGTGTAAACAATGATTGATGCGTTATAGATGAAGATAACATTTTAAAAAACCGTTTTGTGCGGTCACGTGACCCGAGTAAACACTCTGAGCCGGCGATTGAGCGTGTTTCGATCGTGTCAATCATGAATGAATGGTACGCTCTCGACCAGCACGGCAAACACAGCTAGTCGAATTAGAATGGCATTGAACAATAATTGTGGTCTGAAATGTTAAATCAATGATTATTTATGCTTGCAAAAATGTGCTTCTCCATTCTTAGCAGCCACGCAAGCTCACGTTTTCTAGAACTGAATAATTGAAGCTTCATCTTCGAATTGAGATGGCGGAAGAAAATTTAAGGCAAACAGTGTTCCAGTGGTGGCGGTTCTTCCTGACCCTGCTTAAAAGTTAAGTTAATAAAATTAATTAATACTTACCCATGTAGCTACAAAATAGATCAAAGTAAAATACTGTTGAGTTATTCTATTTATTGCTAGGCTCTATAAATCATACCCTTCAACTGAATGTTCTGATTCTTTTTTATTTTAGTTTTTACAAAAGTATTCAATACTACTGTCTGATATTTGTCCAGTTTGTGGGAAAAATTTATAATTAAGACATGTGTAGTGGAAACTAGCTGCCAAGTATGGTTTTCATGTTCACCACAATTTTAGTAATAATTTTTTTAATATTTCTCGTCGGTAAAGGACATTGCCAAAGTCTATGACCGCATCAATAAACCTTTCTGAGTAAAACTGTAAATATTTATGTTGATTTTACCTGTTACATGTTTCCAATAATGGAAAGAGCTCCTTTCCCTAATTCCAATGATATGTGATTTACCTTTCTAGCTTAACTAGGAGCATAGATA